>OY757937.1:56062754-56281078 GCA_963585895.1 Sepioteuthis lessoniana | reverse complement strand
CACACACACATATATGTATCACACACACACACACACATATATCACACACACACACACACACACATATATCACACACACATATATCACACACACACATATACATCACACACACATATACATATATATATATATCACACACACACACACTCACATATATATATCATACACACATATCACGCACACACACACACATATGTATCACACTCACACCCACACATCTGTGTCTCACAGATATACACGTACATATATATATCACACACACATATGTATATATCACCCACACACTTATATCATATACACACACACATACACACACACGCACGCACTTAGATATACGCACACGCTGACACAAGCATATATATATATATATATATATAATCCTCGCTCTCATCTCTATTTTCGATGTACGTTTCGCTTTTTTTCCCCTTTTTTCTTTCGCAACAGTTATCGTCTTCAAATGCAAATATACCATCGCTCATAACTGAACACCTTATTATAGTTTAGGAAAAGGAAAACTCACGAAATAAGCTCAATGGCTGAATTGTTACTGTTATATACTCATTTGCCGTATCATAACGACTCAATAATAAAGACGCACGCAGAAAGATACAAGGAAAACGCAGGAATGAAGGACGCAAGAAGGACGACGCATGAAGACTTCTTTAGAAAAATATTCACCTCTCACTTTATTGCAAGGGTTCGAAAGGGTTGTTTAAGGGTTTTGCATGTGAGAGGATGCTGGGGACCGAACATAAACTTCATATTTTGACCCCACTGTTATGACCGTCACGTTGTGTCTTTATTGTTCTCCTGATGTTGGGGTCTACTCCATCGGGGCTTTCCGAGGGCCCCCTCGGTCTGGTGTGGCCTTCCCTACCACATCTCGTCTCTAACCCTCTGGGAGTCTACTGGCAACTGCATCGGGGGTTTTCCGAGTGCCCCCTCGGTCGGGTGTGGCCTTCCCTACCACATCTGTTCTCTCCTGTCTGGAATTCGACTGTCAACTGCTCTGGGACCCAAACTCAACTGAGTTAAATAATAACTCAACGCCCACACGATCGCCTACTGGATCTTTGAAATCGAATGTTTAATCGTCATCAAGCGGAAATAACTGTCATGCAGTTCAGAGGTTACTCTCTTCTGGTGCATGACTGTAATGGCAGAATGGGACCTTCACCTTTTCCCATATCATAAGCCTTAATCCGCCCACGCGATCTCTTTCGATTACTGGCCATTGGAATGTGTCACTTCCTTCCGGTGTATCACCTTGGAATAGTATTTTTGGGCCGGGTCGAGGGTCAAAATATAACATTACTCAATTAAGATGTTTCTTTTTACAAAAATCAAAAAGAAAAGGAAGCAAATGACCAACTTACTATTTCTCCTTTCACTTCGCATGAACTGCTTTACAGAAAGGCATAAATATATCTCATTTCCATCAATGAGTAAACAATCGAACAGTCTTTAGCGTCGTAAAGCAACCAGTTTAGGAGAAAGACAACTCTAAATTCAAACCAACTGTGCTCTCAGTAAAACTGACCTTGTGTCGCATCCTCATCATGATGGAGGAGTTGGGTAAATTGATACTCTTAACCAGATGATGAATATAAATATTGCACTATATATATATGTGTGTGTGTGTGTGTGTGTGTGTAACTATGGAAATATTTATATATGGGTTATTGTGAGTAACTTCTGAAAATCTTGAGGACTGGTCAAAAATGCTTCATTCCACCAACTTTAACTGCATCAATATGATAGCTGCGCACGTGGAAATTTGTTGTATTCCTGTTTGCTTTTTTAAAGAATGGTTTTTTTAATGTAATTTTTTTTGTTAGAGTTGCAATAACGCAGTTGTATTTCAGCAAAAGGAACAGAGGATGTTGGAGAGCGATTGACTGAGACAGATGTCACAGCAAAGCCACTCTGAACTAAAAATTAATTTTGTAACTCGCTTCGTCTGCTGACCCCTGTAGTTAAAGGATGCGTTTTAGGCGAGGGTAACTTAACTTACTGTATCCCACGCCCTGTCGGTCGGGCTTAGAATACCTGCCGAGAGGTCAGACACCCAACTTAACAGTGGGTGGGATGACCTAGGTATGACAGTAATCTGCATCTGATGGTGAAGGTCCAGTTCTGGTGATCGGAGGAGTGTGGTGGATAAGTAGTGCCGGTTAGGGTCTTATCTACGACTCGATTAGATTTGTTAAGAATTATTCGTATTCGATAGGAACCTAAGCAAAAAACTTAAGTAACAACTGCACAGAAAAATGAAAATATAAACGTTCAGTCCGTAACCTCTATGAATAAAATAACCCTAGACGAGTTGACATACCGTTAAAAAAATCAATCAATCTTAATCTATCTCGCATACCAAATCTGGAGGACGAATATCGGTAGGTAGTTTCTAGGGTAATGATATACATACGATAAATTTTTTTGTTATTGTTTAATCTATTATCATTATTAATTGATTAAATAATAATAATAATAATAATAATCTTCTTTCTCTTGTTGCTCAATGTTATTGCAATTACTAATTACATTTTTGTTCCGTGAATTATGAAAGTTATTGATATTAAAATGTCAATATTGCTACCATTATTCCATAGATGTAATCCCTCACACCATTATTGCCAATATTTATTTATTTATTTATTTATTAAACAATTTTCCCCGCTATTATTGTCGTAAAAATGTAAAACTGCGCAATGCTTTCCCCGCTCTTGCAACACTGTCCGCGATCGACACGCATGCGCGCACTTGACTGTTAAGCAGATGTCAACACGTTTCATTATTCTCTCGGTAGGGGGCGCTTCGGCTCGCCGGTCTACCCCTGTGTGTTATCTTGGTACCTAGACACTGACTTTTAAACCGGACAGTCCCGAGGTTTGACGTGCGGCTATACGCAGCATCGAGCGTGTCAAGTGTGGCAGAAGATCGCTAGATTACTTGTACTGGCCGCAGTTGAGGTATTCCAGGCGAACGGGCTCAACGTACAGCTGCCACAGACAGGCAGCGCGTCGTTCTTGCTGAGACAGCAGCGCCTCTAGCGGACAAGCGGAGAATCAGTCCAATCAGGAGGAAACAATTCTTGCTCCAGCGACAGTATAGATGCTGTTGGTAACAAACCAATTGATTTTAAATAGCCACTCGTATTTGGAATTCAATTAAAATCAACATTGTGCTTGAAGGTC
This sequence comes from Sepioteuthis lessoniana, assembly GCA_963585895.1. Classification (NCBI taxonomy): domain Eukaryota; kingdom Metazoa; phylum Mollusca; class Cephalopoda; order Myopsida; family Loliginidae; genus Sepioteuthis; species Sepioteuthis lessoniana. Next base: position 56,277,881 of record OY757937.1, on the reverse strand, counting down.
TGCTACGGGGGAGATTGTCTTTATTCAAGTTGTAATAACGTGCAACTCTTAAAATGTCACCCGCAGTATTCCTAACTGACCAGATTCCGCCTTGGAGATAGGCAGGTGGGGGTAAAAAAAAAAACAAAAAACAAAAAAAAAAGAGAAGCAACAAGAAGGAAGTAAAGAGAAGCGAAGTTGAAGGAAGTAAGTTGAAAGGAGAGCGGGAAAAAAGTAATTGGAAGAAAATTGGATTGAATAAATTAGGAGAAAGGAAAAAAAACAAAGTGTAAAAAGAAAAAAAATATGAAAAAGTTTTGGATAGAAGTCAGAAAGAAAGAAAGAAAGAAAGAAAGAACAAACAAATGAAGAAAAGGAAAGGAAGGACAAACGATCGAAAAGAAAGAAAGAACAAAAGTAAAGAACGAACAAAAAATAAAAAAGGAAAAAAGAGCGAAAGAAAAAATACAAACGAGAATGGGGAATGAATGAAAGAAGTAAATAATGAACTAACAGAAGAAAAAAAAAAGAAATGACTAACGAAAAAAAGAATGAACGAAATTAGAAAAAATAATACTGAAACAATAAAGAATTAATGAAGACAAAAAATGAATTAATATATGAAAGAAAGAAAGAATAAAACACGAGAAGAAAAACAAAACACATAAAACAGAAAAAAAACGAGAAAACATGAAAGAAATTGTGAAGTACAAAAAATGTAAGTAAGAAGAAAACGAAAATAAAAATTCAAAGAATGAGGTGAAAAGAAAAACAAAAATAAAAAAAAAGAGAGACAAAGGAACTAAAAGAAAGAGAAGAAGAAAGGAAACGAAGATGAAGAAAGAAAAGAGAGGGAAGAGAAGACAGAGAAAATAAAAGACAGCAAGAAAAACAAAAAAAAAAGAGAGAAGTTTTTTTTTAAAGACAAAGGAACTAAAAGAAAGAGAAGGGAAACAAAGATGAAGAAAGTAAAGAGAGGGAAGAGAAGACAAAGAAAGAAAATAAAAGACAGGAAGGAAAGAGGCACCAAGAGGAGGAAAATGGAAATGTTAAGAGAAGAAAAGAAAGAGAAAAAAAAGGAAAAAAAGGAGGAAATAGACAAAGAACAAAGGAATTATGACAATGAGAAGGAAAAGAAAACAGAAATAAACCCAGTAAAGAAAATGAAATAAAGAAAAAGACAACGTGAGAGTGAAACATCGACACTGGTGTACAAAAGATTTCAAGAATTTGTTCAACTGCTCAACAAACAAAAGTAGAAACTGTTTATTTTGCCTTAAGAACTTTTTAGGATGTGAAATTCTCTCTCTCTCTCTCTCTCTCTCTCTCTCTCTCTCTCTCTCTCTCTCTCACGTACACACTCTTTCGAGAGACTTTCTCCGCTTTTAAAAACAAGTTCCTACATTGAAGTTGTTTTGGATTTTAAATAATTCCATTTTTATCAAATAAAGTTTCTCAAAGAATAAAGTTATGAACAAAATTTTGTCTGTGCTACTGTATCGTTGCACCACTGGCACTTAAACAAACTGCATGGAAAAAAAAGCTAGATGCAAACTACACAAGAACGCTACATACTGTATAGAACAAACCATGGAAGAAGCACCCCCTGTACAGCCACTTACCTCCCATCTCACAAACCATTCCTGGAAGGCTAGAAAGATACGCTGGGCAATGCTGGTGAAATAAGAACGAATTCATAAGCGACGTTCTTCTTTGGACTCCCACATATGGAGGCCCCAGTGTTGGCCGACTAACATAAACTTACATTTACCAGCTTTATACGACGACTTGAGAAAAGCGATAACCAATAGGGATGGACGGCAAGAGAGAGTCAAGATAATCTGTGCTGCCTGAACACTTTAATAATGATGAAAGTAAGTATTACTTCATGCTGACTGTCATCTAATGTTTTTTGAATTTAAAATAGAACACAAAGATTTATGAATATAATTTTTCGAAATGAAACACTAGAAACTTTTGCTTGTTTGAATAAGTAACGGAGTTCAAGTCTTCATAATTATGAATCTTTGTTTTATACCTGTTCTGCCATATCAGCATAGAGCACTTTTATGTAAAAAAAAACTTATACACGCACTCACACACATTACTCTCTCTCTCTCTCACACACATACAAACACACACACATATATATATATATATATATATATATATATATAGATAGATAGATAGATAGATAGATAGATAGATACTTCTTTGACATTTTCCCCTTCTCTGTTTCTCTCACATGTATTTCTCGATTTTTCTTTAGTTCATCCCCCCTCTCTCTCAATCTCAATTATACACACTTCACTTACTTTTTCTCTTCTCTCTCTCTCTCTCTCTCTCTCCACGTTCTACAGCAAGCCTTATAAATGATAATGATAAATTTTTCACAATACAATGTTTTTAAACAATTTTCATAGCTCTCAAAAAGTCTATATATATATCTGGTGTATTCAATACGTTTCCAGACTTTTTTGTATCGGCATTTAAAATTGTCGTAGGCTCTTGAAAATTCAGTATGTTATTGCTATACATCTTATGAGATGACTGACCAATTTTTAGGATTTCAGGTTCAAATGAACAGCTACAGCAGCAATTGGAATACACCCAACTAAAGCCTGATTGTCACAGCAGGTGAATTTCAAAAGAGCAATCTGGACGTGACGACACTTTAAAAGAACGATATGCAATAAAATTCTGTTTTAAACTTGGAAAAAATGCCACAGAAACGTATGGAATACTTCAGACTGCTTTTGGAGCATCTTGCATGAATCGAGCATCAGTTTTTGAGTGGCATAAGAGATTCAAGGAAGGCTGAGAGTCTTTGAGGGATGATGAGAGGTGTGGGAGGAGTAAGGAAGTCAATACACCAGAGTTGATTGGCCAAACGGTTAGGGTTCTGCTGAGGTTTTAAGGGAGTTCACGAAGAGATTCCTTGGGAAGAGGACAGCACTCTTCAAATCGGGTCAGAGGCATTTCCACCAGGACAATGCACCAGTCCACAACTCCATCCTTGTTACAGACTATTTGATGGGCATCTAGACAGTTCCACACCCTCCCTACATTTCAGATCTTGCTCCCTGTGACTTTTGGTCATTCCCTAAGCTCAGAGGCTGTCGTTATGAGACAATTGAGGAGATGAAAGAGGCTGTGACGAAGGTCATTGACACGCTCACACCAGAGGACTTCCATGGGGCCTTCCAGAAGCCGGAGGAGATTACTTCGAATGGGGACGAGAGTTTCCTGTGTGTACTATCAATAAAAGTGCCCATACGAAAAAAGTCTGGAAACTTATTTAATGGTCTTCGTGTGTATATATGTGTATGTGTGTGTGAGCGTGCGCGTGTTTGTGTCTATTACAAGGGGAATTGTCTTTATATGTATTGCCAAGTTCAAAGCCTCTATGAAATTCTGTTATACTTCAGGATAATGCTCTTCGGAAAAGCATGACTCCATCTCTTGTCCCTCAAGCAGTGTGTAAATAATAGAATGGGGCTCTCTAATCTTGGTAAAAGTATGGGAGAAGAGAAAATTTAAATTCAAACCCTTTTCTAGGGTTAATTGGTGAAAAGTTGGGTGCCAAATACATAATAGGAAAAAACAAGACCTGTTAAAGGACGGATTAGGCTCTCAATACATCAACTGTTACTGACAACGGGTGAAGTGTATTTTTAACGCTTTGAAAGGTCAAGCATGACCCGAACAAGTTAGACTGCGAATCTATATATATGTCATCCACATACAGACTGATTCGTGAATCACAACACATCAGTGGACCTAGACACACTAGATGCTTCAAGCTGGGATCGAAATCCGGCTGACTTGACGCCTGTCGTATATTTTACCGCTGATCAGTCGGAAACCTCAGCGTAAACGAAGGAATTATACGTACATATATTATTTTCCTTTGTTTACATGTACGCTTAACGGCTACCGGAATGCTCACCTCCCCGGGGTGGATTTATATATAAAACCATCATGCTATAATGGTTAGAGTGTTTGCCATTGGATCGGGAGACCTGAGTTCAATCCCGGGTCGAGTCATACCAAATATAAAAAAAAGTGGCTCCTTGCTTAACACTTAGCATTATAAGGTACGGATCAAAGGTAAGCGGAACAATCCAGAGAACGGGGTAGTGCCCTCACCTACACCTCGGTGTTGCAGCTATTGAAAAGGGTGTCTTCGAGTCGCCCTTGACTACGGTCGTCCAACTTATGTAAAAAAAATTTCTTTTTATTATTGGTCCAAAGAGAGAAAAATCTAATTCTTTTAAAATCAATCGCTTCATCCAGAGAATTATATCTTTTTAAAATCATTTAGTTCTTACGCAGCATTTCCAACCTGTGGCTTTCTTCAGAGAACTTTTGTTTTTTCAGGTGTGGTATTCGGTATATATTTGAGGTCACTGTTTTGATGGGATGGTTGTTTCTTTTAATTTCGTGATAGATTCCTTGTAGGGGTTGGTTCGAAGAGGAAAGTTTCCTTGGAGGAATTAGTTCACAAATGTTATAATAAAAACAAACCAAAAAAAAAAAAATTTTTACAATTGCAAACAACCCCTAATAATGGTCTATGAAAGGTTCGAAAGCACTCGTGACAATTTCGGTAAATTCATCTAACAACTCCAACCTAAAACCAAAACATTCGTCAGGAAACTTGCGAGGATCTTGATAAAATTATATAGACAAAATGTGTTTTATTATTTAATCAACCATGCTCAAATGAAGGACTGTTGCCCAACTACACACACACACACACACACACACATATATATATATATATATATCCCAAGTAGGCCTGAAATGTTACAATTAGAGTCAGGGTCAGAGACTTCGGTTGAATATTAACATTGTCGTCATTATATTTGATTTGTTCTTTTTGACACAAACCACGCAAAAAATTGTTTGGTCTCACCAGACACAGGAAAGTAAACAATATTAGAATAGAAATCACAAGAACAAAAATGTCTAACACAATTCATCTGACAGTGTAGTGTAGCAGAGCTTTTAGAATACTTTCCGGATGTAATAGTCACTGTATAGCCATGAAATATATATATATATATATATATATATATATATAAGAGAGAGAGAGGGGGAGATGGTAGATTTTGGTGAATTTGTCAAGATAATAAATATAAGAGGAAAAATCAAACACTTACAACGGGTTTAGTGGTAATATTTCGTTCTTTATTAACAGAAGAACTTTATAAGACTGAACTTCTGTAAATAAACAATGAAATGTTATCACTAAACCGGTTCTAAGAGTTTGATTTATCCACTTGCCCACTTAGTTTTATCATATATAGAAATCCACTAAATTTTGCTTGCCCAGTCGGCCGGTGCTGTAGAATATACTGACTGCACCTCTGCAGAGGCGTAAAAAACCCCAACAAATGTACTAGATAAGAGACTAAGCAATCTGAGGGTGAGGTTCCAGTAATGCTGGAACTTTGTGGAATGCGGAGCACCCCTTCATTGCCATCGCTCCCGGGTCCACTCTCGACCGGAGTGGCTGAATTAAACTAAACTGGTTATTTATGCTAAACTGAATTCTTTGAATTTTAACTGTTTAACTAAACTGAATAGCTTGAAATAGAAATGTTTTTGACAATTAAACTATGTACTTATATTTAAACTGCGGACTTATGCTAAACTGAATTCTTTGAAATAGAACTGTTTTGACATTTAACTGTGTGTAAATAAAATCTATACTTATATTAAACTGAATTGGCTGAATTAGAATTGTTTAACTAAACTGAATAGCTTGAAATAGAAATGTTTTTGACAATTAAACTATGTACTCATACTAAACTGAATTGTTTGAAATCAAACAAATTATTTGTATGAAAATGGATTTGGCGTTAAATAACCTATAAAGGTTGATATGTCATAAAACCCAACCAACCAACCATCTAACTAAATTTTGCCAACTACGTAATATAAAGAACAAACTATGTTGCAAACCCCTCAAGTCAACCCACTCATTTACTAGCTTCGCCAAAAATAAAACTTACACGAACCTAATTGCAAAATCAAAAATCTAATTTACAAAACTAAAACATTGGACAGTCAAAATCAAAACTATAGATTACAACAAACTAAAACTTGGAGAACAACATTTCCGCTCTAACAGTCCCGGTTCATCATCATAAAAAGAATCGAAAAATAAAAACGCATATCACGGCCATGATAAAAGCATACGAAGATGAATGGATTAAATGTCTCCAAACACTGACCCCAAATGGCTTTAACATCAAGCAAAACAATCCTCAATTCACCGCTTTAAAATAGGATGAACTGATTTGGCGTGGCACAAACGCTGAAATAAAGAAATGCCTGACCAAGCAGCCACAGCTAATTTGAAACACACCCTGTCCATGCTTAATATATACTTCCCAAATGGAGAGTTTAATACCAGATGTCTATGCTAATAGAGCTCGTTAAAGACACTTGGATACCAGAAAATAATTTTAATTCAACAAATAAATATGTTAAGATACCAGTTCATTTTTCGTCTCTTCTCTTCTAACATAACTCTTTAAAAAAAAAAAAAAAAAAAAAGGAAATTTTTCTGCACAAAAACTTTTTTCGTGACGATAACCAAAGGTCAGAACTAGTTTTAAAAATAAATAAATAAAAATAACACGAATGAAATATTTCTATTTTGCTCTCTCTCTCTCACACACATATATATGTGTGTGTGTGTGTGTGTCGGCTGAAACATACGTGTAAATGCAAAGCTCTTCTCATGAATTGAACACTCCAGAGGCCGATAGTGTGTGTGTGTGTGTGTGTGTGTGTATACACCTTTGCTTACACTGAGAAGGACGATAGTCTGGGTAAGTTATCCGACTGACGAAAATTCAGCCAGGTTTCGATCCCAGCTTGAAGCATCTCGCGTATCGAGCCGAACTGAAGAGTTATGATACAACGAAATAGTCTGTGTATGACTATATATATATATATAGCCATCAACATTAGTGTATTTCATTATGTTTTGTTGTCAAGCTATAGTACCACCACTGTTCTTCTACAGGGATGGCTTTGGCATTGAATAACCCACGAAAGTTGGTATGTCTAAATAAAGAAACTGGAAGAATGTTTTGTTGTTTTGAATAACAAATTCCTTGGATCTTTTTAGCTCAGTCTGCTGGAGGGGCTGTAGAAGACACCAACTGCATCTCTGCAGAGAGGTAAGACCCCCCACCCCATGAGTGTTCTAGATATGACTCTAGATAATCTGATGGTGAGGCTCCAATAATGCTGGAGCTTTGAAGAATGCGGAGTCCCCCTTCATTGTCATCGCTCTCAGGTTCACTCTGGCCCAGGGTGGTAGCACCTGATAGGGTCCTATCAAGGGGTTGAATAAAACTGTTTGACATTTAAAGGGAGTACAAACAAATGACTAATCCTAAATTGAATTATTAGCAATAGAACTGTTTGATCATTTAAATGTGTATAGACAAATTAGTGATGTTTAATTGAATTCTTTGTAATACATAGCAATACTTGGAACTAATTGACTGAGTGTAAAAAAATGACCTTAGGCTCGTTGAAAAACACTAACCACAAAATGTGTTAACAAGTAATATATCATTAAGGGTTTTTGGAATATTGTCTTCATTTTTATTGTTATTTCCTCAACGTTTCGGCCGATATGTCCTCCGGTATTCTTTAGGTGTTTGTCGAACTCGGGAACCTACACGGAACTTCCAACTACGCTCTTTAGCCATAACCGGGTACAAGTGTTAAGTATTCCTGTATTGTTACTCGCCTATAGTCAGGAATGAACCTGCAACAACTTGATGATTGTCTCCTTAAAAGCTTAGGGAACCAACACCTATAACCGTTACTGCTGGACAGTTTAGAGTTAATTTTTGGAACTGTATCTAATGTTGAAACTCCAGCTCTGGAGATCTAGGGAGTATGAAGTACCTCCTCATTGCCATTACCTTCGGGTCAACTCTGACCTGAAGTGGTAGTACTTGTTAGGATCCCATTCTATTAAGAATAGTTATTTAAAACTGCCATTGTTTACTAAGGATTATTATTTGTTACCTGAAACCATATGAAATAGAAATAACAACTTGAAACCATATAATTATTAGTATTAGATAAGAATACTTGAAATCGTACAACTGAGTACAAATTATTTGTATTAGACAGAAATATTTGCCATCAAAACTGTGCAAAAAACAACTCTTAAGAAACAACTACGTAAAAAATGAAAATATAAATATACAGTGAAGACAATTCCCTAACTTTTGTGTATAAAATAACCCTATATGGTTTTGACACACCGTTAAATCAATCAAATCATTCATCTTACGAATGGCTAACTGTAAAACTAAAATTTGTATAAGTTAGGAGGTTTTATCAACAATCCCAAAGTGTTTCCCATACTTTTATTTGGAAGGAGCACAAATTTGATAATTTGCAGGGAGATATAGTTGGTCCAAGCGATGTTATTGTAAATAATATTAAAAAATTATCGTTATTTTTTTTATTGCTGGTTGAAAGAATCAGCGATTCTGAAAGAAAAGAATTCTCCAAGCTCTAAATCTACTTCGGGATATGGGGTGTCGGTTCAACACAAGAGGGTATTATTCTCTGCACATAGTGGGTGGCTATACTCAACGTTTCGATAGCTGTACTCTCCGGTCCTTTTCATATACCTTTTGTCGTACTCAGTAATCATCCAGAAATTAAAAACTCAACTCTTTATTTGAATCATAGGGGGTAGACTGTTCTAATTCCTCCGTCTTTGCTTGTGGGGGGTCTTCCATTTGCCACTTTTTGCCTTTTCCACGGCTACTGAGACAGTTTTATTTTTACTCCTTCCTCGGAGATCCCTTCACGTTCGTAGTGTCAAAGACCTAAAATTTCCTCGTCACAACATTTCCCTTTTGGGATGCCTCAGACATGAGGGACTGACTCTCTCAATGCAACGATAGAAATACTGATGATTGCCATATCTAGCATACCATTGATAATGAGTTCGATTCTCACTGATTGGTTTGGTTTCTTTGTTTAATGGCATATCAACTCTTTTTAGGTTATTTAATGCCAAAGCCATTCTCCTAGAAGAACAGTAGTGGTACTATTTAACCCATAGCTGGGAGGATAAGGGGGTTCATACCTTTCCCAAGGGTATTTGCCCGAAAGTGAATGTAATAGCGCGACTGGAGTACGAACTCGCGTACTACGATTCCGCAGTCCATCGCTTTAACCATTACACCACGAGGACACCCCGATTCTCACTGAGTGACTCCTAGTTTTAGCCTTGTGCCAAACTCAGCTAAACATAATAATGGCTTCTTGTAAAGGTGTTGACAATTAAACTAAGATTTGGATAAATGAAAATTTGATAGTATTACATCAAGTGGCCAGGTGGGTCAGCCTAAATCTTCTGAACCTGCGAGTCCGATCACGGCATTTCGCGTGGTGTAATGGTTAACGAGCAAAGTTGTCAGACTATTGTTTGTATTTACCCAACCCCTCCGCACAAGCAGGATGTGACAAAAAATTATTTTTTTAACGGAGTTTGAATTCTAAGTTTCCCTTCTGCTAGATCGGTTGCCATACCAAGGTTAAAGAAAAGTCTTGTTATGTTTTGACCCGGCCAAAAATGCCATTCAAGGTGATGCACCGGAAGGAAGTGACACATTCTAATGGCAGTTATGAGAGGAAATCGCGTGGGCAGAAATTGGCTGATGAAATGGGACGAGGTAAAAAAAATCCCATGATACTCTCATAGACTGACGCACCGGAAGAGAGTGACCTCTGAACTGCATGACAGTTATTTCCGCTTGATGACGATTAAACATTCGATTTCAAAGATCGTGTGGGCGATCAAGTGGGCGTTGAACTATTATATAGCTCAGTCAAGACAGAAGTCAAGCAGTTGAGTTCGAGGCCAGTTGGAGACGAGATGTGGTAGGGAAAGCCACATCAGGCCGAAGGGGCCTTTGGGCCCTGATGAGTTGAGGTCCGGAGAAGATGCTGATAAGATGCCGTAAAGAAAGTCATCACCCAGCAGAGTGGCCTCTGGACCTCCGGTTGAGCATCAAGAGAACAAGAAAGACACAACGTGACGGCCATAAGAGTGAGGGTCAAAATATTGCAGTTATGTTCGATCTCCAGCTCCCTCTCACACGCAAACCTTGAGTAACCCTTTTCGAACCCTTGCAATAAAGTGAGAGGTAAATATTTTTATAAGAAGTCTTCCTGTGTCTGTATTTATTATTGTGTCGTTATGGTACGGCACATGACAATATAACAGTCTGACCGACTAGTTGCTCATAGCTGGTAAGAGATAGTCGGATGCATACCTTTCCCAATGGTATTAGTGCTATGGAAAAGGCAAAAAGCTTTTAACAGGATTTGAACTCTAGTCGCCGTGTCTATTTCCTACGATGATAACGGTTATACTATTAGCACCTTCAAAGAATTCGGTTCTCACTGGATCTACCATACTTCTGATCTTGTGCTTAGTTCAGTAAATGGTGGCCTAAAGATTCGATCTGCTCAGAAAGGTATTTTACTAACTATGGGCTTGCAATGACCTTTATATAAAAAAAGGTCGTTTTTCACGTGTATTTACCCACTCTCCACTGTCACAGCTGGGATACAACACGTGGTCCATTTTTAAGAGAAGTGCAGCCGGTTTGAATTATCTTCTCCTCCATCGATTGACGTACCAAGGCTAAAGATTCCAGTATGAGCTACTTTTTATTCATTGGTGGGGAGAGAAGAGACAGGTTCATGCCTCCCGCAAGAGCATTAACATTTAGTAAAACTTTCCGCTGAATAAATCAAAACATTTTTGTGTTCATTTCCAGCGTTTTTGATAAAAAAAAAATCTGTTGCTTTTTGTTTATGAGAGCTCATACAGACGGAACCTAGAATATTCCACCAACTGCTCACCAAGACCTTAAAGATGAAAAAATTTCGTTCACATGTTGACATAGATCTTTATTAGTATTTCATGATTTATTTCAAGAATTTGGTTTAAGAAATGTCGTTCAAAGCAATCGCAAACCGCGACAAAACTTATAATTCAGATTCAAATCAGACTGGAAATTGCTTTATTCTGAGTATTTTAATTGTATAAGCTCCAATGAAAATCTTGCTTTGGGATTATTTACTCAACACCGCTGATATCTGTAGGGTGCGACACAAGGTCAATTTTTAAACGGCGTATTGTAGATTTGAAATCAGAAGTTTAGGTTTTTCCAAACCGACTGCCATACCAAGGCTAAAGAACCTAATCTGGTGTACTATTTACCCACAGCAAAGGAAGAAGAGAGAGTTTTAAAAAAATTAACATTGTATATGTAATAAGCATGACTTATAATGTGTGTCTTTAAAAATTGTTTAAATATAAACTGTCAAATAGAAAATAGCATCCCTGATAAATAACATGAAATGAAAAATCAGAAAGTTTTAAACATTCAGTTTCCGTTAGTAGCGTTCTGTTTCAAAACTGTGTGATCTAATCAGTCTTCGAAATTTATTTTAAAAACCTATTTTATTAAAAATAAATAAACGTAAATAATTGTATGATCGGACATACGTAACTTAGAAACTAATTACAAATTTAATTTTAAAGAATCCAAAATGTTAGTCGATATACATAACAAAAACGCCGAAGCACTATTGAATCTCGCATCATTTCCAACCACACTATTAAACAAAGATCCAGTTTTTTCAACTTATTTACTTATTTAATCAAATTAGTGCCAAAAACTGAGAAACTAACTTATTTCAAAGTTTGGTTTCATCGATTATATATTACACACATTTTTTAAAGGAAATACGTTGACTTAAAAAAAATCTAACACAGATTACATGCCACAGTTATGAAACAAAACACTAAAACAAAAATTGAAGGTTGAAATTTTTCATTTTTTTCTGTTTCATTTTTTTTAACTTTAAAAATTCGTATATATCAATTTCAAGTTTATTTTTTATGATTCTTATCAACGAGGATCATTAAATAAGTTTCCAGACTTTTTTCGTATGGGCACTTTTATTGATATGCACACATGAAGCTCTAGTCCCCTTCGAAGTAATCTCCTCCGGCTGCAATGCACTTGTTCTACCGTTCCAACAACTTCTGGAAGGCCCCCATGGAAGTCCTCTAGCGTGAGCGTGTCAATAACCTTCGTCACAGCCTCTTTCATCTCTGGGAGGGTGTGGAACTGTCTTGATGCCCATCTTGGTCAAATAGTCTGTGACAAGGATGGAGTTGTGGACTGGTGCATTGTCCTGGTGGAAATGCCACAGACCCGATTTGAAGAGTGCTGGCCTCTTCCCAAGGAATCTCTTCCTGAACTCCCTTAAAACCTCAACATAATAACCCTAAGCCTAATCCTAACCCTTTGGCCAATCAACTCTGGTGTATTGACTTCCTTACTCCTCCCACACCTCTCATCATCCCTCACAGACTCCCTGCCTTCCTTGAATCTCTTATGCCACTCAAAAACTGATGCTCGATTCATGCAAGATGCTCCAAAAGCAGTCTGAAGCATTCCATACGTTTCTGTGGCATTTTTTCCAAGTTTAAAACAGAATTTTATTGCATATCGTTCTTCTAAAGTGTCCTCACGTCCAGATTGCATTTTTGAAATTCCCCAGCTGTGACAATCAGACTTTAGTAGGGTGTATTCCAATTGCTGCTGTATCTGTTCTTTTGAACGTGAAATCGTAAAAATTGGTCAGTCATCTCATAAGAAGTATAGCAATAACAGTGAATTTTCAAGAGCCTACGACAATTTTAAATGCTTATTCAAAAAAAGTCTGGAAACTTATTGAAGGCACCACGTATCTTTGACTAGTCTGCTGGGACTGTAGAATACACCGACACCTTCTCAGCAGAAGGGTAAGACCCTTCTAACGAGTGTCCTGGATATGACACTGAACAATCTGATGGTGATATTCCAGTAATACTGGAACTTTGGGGAATGCGGAGTATCCCTTTATTGCCATTACTCCAAGGTCAACTCTGGCATGGAGTGATTGTACCTAATAAGGGTCATATCTGGGTTAAATAGAACTAAACCGTGGTTTCTTGAGTTTACTGAGGGGGTTTTTGCATTTAAACTGCGTTTTTATTCTAAACTGAATTGTTTAAAATAGAACTGTTTTGACTGTGCACTTATGCGAAACTGAATTATCTGAAATAAAACATTTTTGACATCGAAAAGCGTACTTCTTCTGAACTGATTTGTTTAAATTGAAACTGTTTGACTAAATCGAATAGCTTGAAATGGAAAAAGTTTTGACAATTAAACTGTGTACTCATGCTAAACTGAATTGTTTGAAATAGAACTATTTGCAAAAAGAATTGGATTTGGCGTTAAATAACCTACAAAGGTTGATATGCAATAAAAAACAACTAAGTGATCTATCTTCGACCTCAGGTCATTGTCAGGAGAAATAGTTTTTTTTTTTTTGTTTTTTTTTAAGATTTTAAAGGTTTTATTTTTAATTAAATTTTTTAAAGAAAAAATGAGTTGATATGCTGTAAGAAAAGTGATGTAAAATGTACTGATAGTATAACATATTCATTAGTTTGAAAAATGTTGTCTGATTGAGAAAACATTCTGCAATCAATGGATATGCTACAATGGCGTGCGCGCACACATTCTATATATATATGTGTGTGTGTGTGTGTGTGTGTGTGTGTGTGGTTGTGCAGCAGTCTCTCATTTAAGCATGTTTGATCAAATAATAAAGACACATTTTGTCTATATAATATTATTAAAATCCTTTCAAGTTTCCTGATAAGTGTCTTGGTTTCATGTTGGAATTGGTGGATGAATTTACCAAAATTGTCGCGAGCGCTTTCGGACCTTTCATAGGCTATCATCAGGGGTTGTTTGCATGTGTAAACTGTTTATTTGTTTTTAGAGTTTTTTCAAGTTTCAATTTATGAAATCCCTTATCCCCCTCATAGTTATGGGTTAAATAGTACCACTACAGTCCTTCTAGAAGTATGGCTTTGGCATTAAATAAACCACGAAGGTTGACATGCCATTAAACAAAGGAACCAAACCAAAATCAATTCGTTAAAAATGACTCGGGACAATGAAAATTAACCTTGATTAAATCCTGTATAAAAGTGACAAGCCTCAGTAATCAGTAGACCAGCTCACTTACCTAAGCATCAATATCTCATCTACTGAAAGCGATGTCAACAATCACATTGGGAAGGCGTGGACTACTATTGACAGGTTATCGATAATATGGAAATCTGATCTCTCTGATGAAATAAAACTGGATTTCTTCCAAGCTGTGGAAATACTACTGTAAGTGTGCACCACTAAGATTCTAACAAAACGCACGGAGAAAAAGCTTGATTAGAACTGCAAAATGATACTGTGTGCTGTATGGAACAAATCCTGGAAGCAACAACCTGCAAAACTGCAGCTGCACTGCCACTTACCTCTCATCTCACAAATCATTCCAGTAAGACAAACAAGATATGCTGAGCAATGTTGGAAAAGTAAGGACGAATAAGTTACGTTTTCTTATGGACATGCCAGTGTTGATCCACCAGCAATGACTTAGATACATTAGCTCTGTGGGGACACAGTACTCAGTCTAGTAAACTTGCTATGACAGAGAGAGTGGGGGGAGAATGCCAAGAAACTCCGAGCTATTAGCACGGCCGTGATGATCCTATTTACCAACCCCTCTGCTCGGGCAGGATATGACACAAGGTCGATTTTTAAGCGGAGTTTAATAGGTTTGAATTCAGAGTTTTCCTTCTCCTAGACTAGTTGCCTCACCATGGCTGAAGAACCTAGTCAATCCTACTATTTACCCATAGCTGGAGGGAGAATAATTGGATTCATACCTTTCCCAAGGGTATTAATGCTATGTGAAATGCAATCAATCTCGTCCAGGATTTGAACTAGAGTCGCCGTGTTCATTTCCTACGACGATAACCATTACACCACGGCCATGATGATGATTCTTGGAAAAGAGTAAAGATACATGAAACCCTCAACTTTTCGGAAGATTTCTTCATTCATTCGGATTTTCGTTCCTATGTTCATAAATCATAAAATCTTTGGGAGGTGCCCGTGGTGTAATGATTATCGTCGCAGGAAATGGACACGGCGACACGAGTTCAAATCCTGGACGAGACTGATTGCATTTCACATAGCACTAATACTCTTAGGAAAGGTATGAATCCAATTATTCTCCCTTCAGCTATGGGTAAATAGTAGGACAGACTGGGTTCTTCAGCCTTGGTGAGGCAAACAGTCAAGGAGAAGGAAAACTCTGAATTGAAACCTGTTAAACTCCGCTTAAAAACTGACCTTGTGTCATATCCTGCTCGAGCAGAGGGGTTGGTAAATATGATAAATCATAAAATCTTTCAAAAAAAAATTCGTCCATTCTTCCTTTTGCTGTCCTTAATCAAACATGCATCACACACACACACACAATATATATATATATATATATATATATATATATACATACATACACACACACTGATTGAGAGGAGATAAGAATCTTAAAATAATTAATATACGTAGAGTTCTGACATATAGGTTGAATACATCGTATACATTGCAGAAAACGTATTTTCTTTTATATCGTTCTGTCTCAACTTGTTCATATCAGTTTTTCTATCTAAGCAAACTTGGAGCAAACTAACTTCGGCGCAGGTCATGATTCATTTACAACACGGGGAGATTCAAATTCACTCACAAATAGACAAACTTGCATAGCAACAATCATTCTAAAGAAAGCGTTCATCTATCCAACTCGATTTCTTTTTGCTTATATTTCATTTGTCTATACTACCAATCTGTTCACTGGATGTTACATACTTCAGGCCTTGTGCCAAGCTGAATTAAGTTTTCATGTGACTAATTTCCTGCTAGAATCCTAACTCATTTCTCCTCTTCCCGGTTTCTATCCTTACTCTCTCTTCCTCTTCCCGGCTAGTATATCTGCCCTCTGATATACTTCCCGGTTCCTATCCCTACTTTTCTTCCTCTTCCCAGCTCTTATCCATACGCTCTCTTCTTCTTCCCGGTTCCTATCCTTATGCTCTACTCTTCTACCCGGCTCATATCCTTACACTCCCGTACTCTTCCCTCGTCTTCCTCGTTCGTATCCTTACGCTCTCCTCTTCTTCCCGGCTCATATCCTTACACTCTCGTATTCTTTCCGCCTCTTATCCCTGCTCTCTTCTCGGCTCCTTTCCTTACTTTTCCATCTTCCTCTTCCCTGCTTCCATCCCAACTTTCACTCCCTTTCCCCAACTCTCATCCTTACTCTTTCATCTTCTTCCCGGCTCATATACCTCCTATTTCTTCCTCTTCTCAGCTCATATCCCTACTCTTTCCTTATCTTCCCGGTTCATATCCTTACTCTCTTGTCCTCTTTCCAACTTAGATCCCTACTCTATCCTCCTATTCCTTGCTTCTATTCCTACTCTCCCGTCCTCTTACCGACTCGTATCCCTACTATTCCCTCCTCCTCTCGGATCATATCTCTACTCCCTCATTCTCTCTGCTCATTTAAAAGTAAAGTTAGCGATCATAGTCGAGGGTGACCCGAAGGCTCTCTTTTCAATAGCTACTACACCGAGTCGTAGGGGAAGGCGCAACTCCTTTCCCTGGAGTGCTCCACTTTACCCTTGATCCATACCTTATAATGCTGAGTGCTAAGCAAGGAGGTATGAAGTACCATTTTTGAGTCTTTGGTATGATTCGACCTAGGATTGAACCCGGGTCTCCCAGGCCACTGGCGAACACCCTAACCGCTTGGGCAATGAACTGGTCAAAATAAAGTTGGCGACCTTAGTCGAGGGTGACCCAGAGGCTCCCTTTTCAATAGCTACTACACCGAGTTGTAGGGGAGGGCGCTACTCCATTTTCTAGATTGCTCCACTTTACCATTGATCCTTACTTTATAATGCCTGGTATTAAGCAAGACGGCATCAAATACCATTTTTTGAGTCTTTGGTATGACCCGACCTGGTATTGAACCCTGGTCTCCCGGACCACTGGCGAACGCTCTACTCATTAGGCCAATGGCCCGGTTTAAAATAAGTAAATACACATAAATATCTTCTTTACTTACTTTTCATTTTAAAAAAAGCCCATAAAAATAGATACAATACACAACTTGATATCCTCCTAACTCTAGATCTCTTTTGTCTTTTCTCATTATTATTCTATGTAGTTCAGTTTTTTCCGTTTCTCTTCTTCAATTTCTTTTTCTTTACAAATTATCCTCTCTTCGTTTTTTTATTCTCGAAATATATTTCCTCGTTATCCTTATTCTACTAACTTAAGTGATTTGAAATGATTTCCATCGACCAATGTTTCTGTGTTTTCAACTCGCCAACACGAAGGATACCACCAACATCACGATGCACAGCACAACTGCCGATCCTCATATAAATAACACTAAATAATTGATCATTTTTATGCTTATAATAAACGAAAAATACTTATTTTTCTCGTCAAAGGTTTCTTTTGTGATTTTGGTAATGAAATTTTCAGATTCACCTATTTTTTCCAACATTTCCGGTAAATATAGTGTGGAGGAGCTTATAGAGAATTTTCTAGAACTTACTGAATATTTTTTCCGATCATAATTATAATGGTGATTTTGTATACGTGTACAACATAAGCAATTAAGAAACAACATATAATATCCAGAAACAAAATTTGTGTTGCATAATTTTATCCCCTAATTGATGACACGCACTATATAACTTCTATTTGAATAGCTCAGTCACTTATTTTGTTTGGATGCAAGAGTGGTAGAACGGTTATTACAGGAGAAAATATATTCAACGAGCCGAGTTCAAATCCTATCGCCCACAGAGAAGTAAGACCCCCCTCCCTTTCCAAAAAATGGGTACCTCAGTATGACATTAAACTGCATTTGATTGTGAGAATCTTTCTTCTGTGAACGTCTCCCACCCTCCAACGTAAATTGGGGCTGCAGAATATACCGATTGCATCTCTACAGAGGGGTAAGATTCAGCCAACGTGTCCTGGATATGATACTAAACAATCTGATGGTGAGGCTCCAGTAATGCTGGAGCTTTTGGGAATGCGAAGTACCCCCTTATTACCATCGCTCCAAGATCCACTCAGGCCCAGAGTTGTAGTACCCGATAGGGTCCTATCTATGGGTCAAATAGAACAAAACTGTGTGCATATACTAAATAGAATTGTTTGAAATAGAACTGTTTTTACATTCAACTCTAAATATAAAACTGTACTTATGAATTTTTGAAAATAGGAAGATCTTGAAACATGCAAACTTTTATCAAACTGGCTTAATTCGGTGTTAAATGACCCAAAAAGGGTTGATACACCGTAAAATAAAACAACCAACCAACCAATCTAAGCTAATTAATTTGATGTGCAAGGCAAAAAATCTCTCTCTCTCTCTCTCTCTCTCTGGTTACAGAATTTCAACAGTATAGAATTCAGTAATAAATAATAACTAATAATATCCGTTTTGATTGTATATATGTTCCACCCAAAATAATAATATACTTGTATCTTTCGTTAGAAGAAAATCAACTTCTTATTATAAAAACAATACCAGTTAGCTGTGTTCTTATTTACAGGTTGGTAGGTTGGGTTTTATGGCATATCAACCTTTGCAAGTTATTTAACGTTAAATCGATTTCTATGAAAATAGTTCTATTTCAAACAATAACTACGCAGTTTAAATGTAAGTACAGTTTAATTGTGAAAAATATTTCTATTTCAAGCTATTCAGTTTAGTTAAGCAGTTCTGATTCAGCTAATTCATTTTAATATAAGTACAGATTTTGTTTAGACTTAGTTAAATGTCAAAACAGTTCTATATAAAACAATTCAGTTTAGTGTGAGTACAGTTTCAATGCCAAAAAACAGTTCCATTTCAAAGAATTCAGTTTAGCATAAGCACTCAGTTTAAATGTTATTACACTATTTATTTTTTAGTCAAACATTTCTAATTCAGATGATTACGTTCAGTCTAAGTATAGGTTTTGTTTGCACACAGTTAAATGTCAAAACAGTTCTATATTAAATCAGTTTAGTGTAAGTAAAGTTTCTATGTCAAAAAACAGTTCCATTTCAAACAATTCAGTTTAGCATAAGCACGCAGTTTAAATGTAAGTACGGTTTAATTGCCAAAAACATTTCTATTTCAAGCTATTCAGTTTAGTTAAACAATTCAGTTTAGCATAAGTATGCTTTACAGGTTGGTTGGTTGGGTTTAATGGTATGTTGAGTTATTTAATGTCGAAGTCTTTCTTCAAGCAATTATATGGTTTCAAGTTACTATTTTTATTTAATAGTAAAAATCACTAGTTTGTAAACAGTTATATAGTTCTAAGTTTGATTTTATGGCATATCAACCATTGTAGGGTTATTTAATACCAAATCTTCTTTATACATATATATCAAATATGATTTGTAAACACATTTTGTTGATAACATTTTGAAACTAGCCTGAGCTAATTTTTTTCTCACAGTTAAATGTTTTCAAGCATTTCTATCTAATACGAATTATTCTATTTACAATAAATCATTTGTTTGCACACAGTTAAATGGTTCCAAATATTGCTATCTATCACTAACAATTCAATTAAACAGTCATTTGTTTACACACAGTTAAATGTAAAAATAGTTGTATTTTAACAATTCAGTTTAGCATAAGTTATTTATTTGCACACAGTTTAAATGTGAAGCAGTTCTAATTGATCCATAGATAAGACCCTATGAGGTGCTACCACTCCGGGTTTGAGTGAGCCTGGGAGAAATGGCAGTGAAGGGGTACTCCGCATTCCCCAAAGCTCCAGCATTACTGAAGCCTCACCATCAGATTGTTTAGTATCATATTCAGGACACTTGTTGGCAGAGTCTTATCCCTTGGCAAAGATGCAGTCGGTGTATACTGCAGCCCCAGCTAACTGAGTTGACTAACGTTGGAGGGTGGAAGGCGACTGGGCTATACGTAGGTCTAAGTATTTCTTTCAAACAGCAGTCGTTTCAATACTACTGTATGAATGCACCTTTTGGACGCTGACAAAACGAATAAAGAAAAAGCTAGACGGGAACTGTACAAGAATGCTACGAGCTATATTGAACAAATCCTGGAAGTAACACCCCACGAAACAACCGCTGTACGGCCACTTACCTCCCATCTTTTAAACTATCTATATAAGAAGAACAAGACATGCGGGAAACCATGGGAAAACCCAGGACGAACTCATAAGTGACATTCTCTCGTGGACCTCTTCTCATGGACGTGCCAGTGTTGGTTGACCAACAAGAACTTACCTGCAACAACTCTCTCTACATGGACACAGAATGTAGTCTGGAAGACCTGCCAAGAGCGATAGTCGATAGGGACAGATGGAGAGAAAGAATCAGAGAAATCCGTGCTAGCAACGCGACTTGATGATGATAAATAGCTTATACATAGTCATATAATTTCAAGTATTCTTATCTAATAAAATTGCAAAAACAGAATTTTAGCTCCTCGAAAATACGTTCCAATTTACTGAATATTAAACGATCAGGTACCGTAGTTGATTTACAGAAAATCATCTCCGTTTCGGTTTCTTTGTTTAATGACATATCAACCTTTGTAGGTTATCTAATGCCAAACCCATTCTCCAAGAAGAACAGTAGTGGTACTATCTAACCCATAGCTAGGAGGATACGGGGGTTCATACCTTTCCCAAGGGTATTTGTCCTAAAGTGAACGTAATAGCACGACTGGAGTTCGAACTCACTACGATTCCGTAGTCCATCGCTTTAACCATTACACCACGAGGACACCTCCCGAAAATGATCACGTATATAGATCAATGCAAGCATAAATTCCGAAATAAGGAGCGAATTAATAGTACTCAAACCCCACGCAGGTAAAAATCGATTTCATTTTTCAGGGGGTTACAATTTTATTTACCGTCAATATATTTTCAATTGTCAGAGAAAATAAATCATATATTCACATCTTTCTATCCATCAATCCATTGAAGTTATTCTCAACTGGGATCCACGACTTTCCCCCACAGAAGCAATATTAGAATTCGGTGGTGGGGGACACATGAAATAAGTGGCATATTTGGGAGTCACAGAAATAGATGTAATTCATGTATATTTTATAATAGATGTAAATAATAGGATATAATTTTCTAAACGTGTTGAGTCGCAGGTAGAGGTAAAGTAAAAAGTCAAAGGGGGACCATTGGCAAAAAAAAACTGAGAATCCCTGATTTATAATCAACAATAAAATAAACACCAAGTACCTAATTTAAGAAGAAGAAGAAGAAGAAGAAGAAGAAGAAGAAGAAGAAGAAGAAGAAGAAGAAGAAGAAGAAGAAGAGCAGCAGCAGGTTGTGAAGGTTATGTGGTGAAAGAGACGAAATGATACGTGAATGCTGCAAATTAGTGCGAAAAGAGTATTAGACTAGACATGACTGGGTGGGGAAGGTGATCTACTGGAAATTGTGCAATTGAAATTGAAATTTGACCATACGAATTAGTGGTCTATGTACAAGCTGGCATTTGTCCTAGAGAATAAAACGAACAAACTTCTCTGGGATTTTGAGATACAAATGAATCACTTAATCTCGGCCAGATGATCAGACCGATTGAGGATAAACAACAACAAAAAATGAAGAAAAAAGTCAACTTTGCCGTCCCGGCAGACTACAGAGTAAAATTTAAAGAGGGTGATAAGAGGGGATTAATATGTAGACCTTGCTAGAGAGCTAAAGAAACTATGGAACATGAAGGTGAACCAATTGTAGTTAGTGCACTTGGAACGATAGGATTGCTAAAAGGACTAGAAGACTTAGAAATAAAAAGACAAGTAGAGACCATCCAAACGACTGCATTATTAAAATCAGCCAGAATACTGAGAAAACTTGAAGAGACTTGCTATCACTCAAAATCCAGTTAAAAATCATCAGCTCAGGCTGGTGTAAAAAAACTTTATTCTTATCATAATTATTGAGCTTGGGAAAAGGACTGAAGGAATTGGAAATCAGGGGAAGAATCGAAACCCTCCAGACAACATGGCTGCTTAAATCGCCAGAATACTCAGAAAAGTCCTGAAAATCTGAGATTTTTTGCTGTCTCTCTCGTGAAATAATCGCCAGGAGTAAAATGATAATTTATGATGGACAAACCAGAATCCGTCCTAGAGAATGAGATTTCGAGATACAAACAGATCACCTAATCTCGGCCGGAAGAACACACATCGTGTTGATTAACAAGAACAAAAATAGAACTTGTAAGCATGTGGATTTTGCCATTCTGGCGGACTACAAAGCGAAAAAAAAAAGACGAATACTTAGACCTTGCCAGAGAACTCAAGAAAACTGTGGAAGATGCGGGTGATAGTGATACTAATCGTAGTTAGAATACTTGGAACGGTCCCAAAAGGCTTGGTAAAAAAGACTCGAAGAACGGGAAATCGGAGGGAGAATCGAGACGACCCAAACCGCAGAATTGTTGAGATCGGCTAAAATACTCAGCACAGTCCTGGAAACCTGAAAAGACTTTCAGTTAATCAGACTCTAGTGAAATACCACTAGCCAACATTGAAGTGAAAAACTCAGAGAGTAAAATGATTTGACTATACTATCAAATGGTACTATTTACCAACCCCTCTGCTCGGGCGGGATATGACACAAGGTCAATTTTTAAGCGGAGTTTAACAGGTTTGAATTCAGAGTTTTCCTTCTCCTAGACTAGTTGCCTAACCAAGGCTGAAGAACTTAGTCTGTCCTACTATTTACCCATAGCTGGAGGGAGAGTAATTGGATTCATATTCCAAAGGTATTAGTGCTATGTGAAATGCAATCAGTCTCGTCCAGGATTTGAACTCGAGTCGCCGTGTTCATTTCCTACGACGATAACGACTACACCACGGGCACCTCCTCATACTATCAAATGGTAGATGCACAAACTAGAATCCGTCCTAGAAAATCAGACATAAAATTCTCTTGAATTTTGAAATACAAACGAATTAACTAATCTCGGCCACAAGACCAGACCTAGTATTGGTTGGTTGGTTGGTTTTATAACATATCAACCATTATAGGTTATTTAATACCAAATCCTTTTCATATATAAATTAGATATATGGTTTCTAAACCATATATATGTAGATAACATTTTTAAACAAGTCTGGGCTAATTTTTTTCACACAGTTAAATGGTTTCCCTCATTTCAATCTAATACAAATAATCCTATTTACTATTAATTATTTTTTTGCTTACAGTTAAATGTTTTCAAGTATTGCGATCTATCAAACATCAGTTTACGCATAGTTAAGTGATCAAACAGTTCTATTTTTTAAAAATCAGCTTAACATGTCAAGAAATTTAAATCATTCCAAGTATTGTTATGTATAACTAACAATTTAATTAAACATCGGTCATTTGTTTACAAACAGTTAAATGATCAAACAGTTCTATTTCTAACAATTCAGCTTAGCATGTCAACAAAGTTAATTGGTTCCAAGTATTGGTATGTATCACTAGTAATTCAACCAAACATCAGTCATTTGTTTACACACAATTAAATGTAAAAACAGTTTTATTTCAAGCAATTCAATTTGACACGAGTCATTTGTTTGTACACTGTTTAAATGTGAAACTTCTCTTTGGCCCTTAGATACGACCATATCAGGTGCTACCACTCCAGGTCAGAGTAGACCTGGGGGTAATGGCAATAAACCTGTATTCCACAAGCCCTAGAGTTCTAGCATCACAGGAGCCTCACCATCATATTCTTTAATGTCATCATCAGGACACTCATTGAGGGTACCCTTCTGTAAAGATGCAGTAGGTGTATTCCACAACCTCCAACCCAACCCTAGCCGACTGGGCCAGACCTAATGTTGATTAACAAGAAGTCACCTAGTAGATTTTGCTGTTCTGGTTGACCAAAGAGTGAAAATAAAAGAAAGAGAAAAAAAATGATAGAAAAATACTTTTGTCTAACCAGACAGCCGAAAAAGCTAGGAAACATGAAGGTGACAATAATAGCCATTATAGTTTGCGCACAAGAAAGTTTCCAAAGGATTGGAAGAAGTAGAGTGCAGGAATTAGAGATCCAAGGAAGAATCGAAACTATGAAGAACACAGCATTGTTAAGATTGGCTGGAATATTCAGAACATTGAGACCTGTGGAGATTCGTTGTCAGACTTCAGTGAAAGACCACCAGCTAACGGTGGTATAAAAAAAATAAGGGAAAACTATAGAACAGGAAAGTAATGATGATATCAATTGTGATTGGTGCGCTCGGTACAATCATCAAAGGATCGGTACAGAGACGGGAGGATTTGGAAATAGGACGAGAAGCGACCATCCAATCTAAAGAATTGTTGAGATCGGCCAGAACACTGAGAAGAGTCCTGGAGACATAAGGAGACTTAGTGTCATTCAGATTCCAGTGAAAAACCATCATTGATCTTTCAAAATAAGGTAAGGAAATTCTACCGACAAGTTGGCGGTGAATGTACAATGATAAACCAACAAACGGATGCAAAGGAAACAAAACTATTTGGGAGTAAAATATGGGAACAAAAAATCATAACGGAAAAGCTGAATAGATAAATAACAAAGAATGAATTGCCAGAACTCTGAGAAGCAGATATACATCTGGAAACGCCTAGAGCAACACTTAACAAAGTAGAAAATTGAAAAACGTCAAGCCATGATAACATACATGGATTCTGATTTGTTTGTTTTTTTTAAATCACGTACATCTGCGACAGATTGGTTGTACATCTGAGTAAATGCCTTGAAGAAGCAAGTATACCTAAATGAATGACTATGAGAAAGGTTCCCCTGATGCAGAAAGTACCCGAAAGAAGAACCATTCCCAGCAACTATCGACCAATAACATGTCTACGTATGATTTGGAATATCCTGACCAGACAGATTAAAGAAGAGACCTCTTGCTCGCTTGACAATTTCCGGAGAAAAAGAAATGATGCCTCAGAACAAAAGAAACAGGTGATTTCTGATACACTGATCCGGAGACCAAAACGAGGCGGAAAAATATAGTTATAGCATGGATTGATCACAAAAGTCTTATGATATAGTCCCGCAAACTTGGATAATTGATTGTCTGAAAATGTACAAAATATCCAACAAAGTCATAAACTTCATCACGGAAGAGCTGGAAAGAGGAACTAAAAACAGAATTAAAGACTTTAGCAGTGGTGATAAACTAGAATCATCTTCCACTAATATTTGTAATAATAATGCCACTCAATGACATACTTAGGAAGTGCATAGGAGCTAAAATGTAGCAAAATCATGAGAAAAGATTACCCTCTTCATGTACATGGAAGACATGCAGCTATTTGCGAAAAATGAAAAAGAATTGGTGACTTTGATACAAAAAATAAGAATATACAGCTAAGATTTCGGAATGGATTTTGGCATCGAAAAATATGCCATACTGACATTGAAAATTTAGGGGGGGTAATAACAGAAGGAATAGATGTGCAAATTAAAAAAAACAATCAGGATACTTGGAGAAAATTAAACTTACAAGTACTTGTGAATAATGGAAGCGGACACCATCAAACAAGTGGAAATGCTAGGAAAAAAAGAAAAGAATACCTCAGAAGTGCGAGAAAACTTCTCGAAAACAAGCTCTGTAGCAAAAATCTCATCAAAGGGATAAACACAAGGGCAGATACCTTGAATCAGTCTTAAAATGGATAGGAGAGGAACCTCAGACAAACTGACCAGAGGATAAGTTAATGACGGTGCACAAGACCTTACATCCGAAAGATAACAGACAGACCATGTGTATCAAGAAAAGAACGAGGAAGTGGACTCGCCTGTACTGAAGATTGCGTGAACACATCAATATGAGGGCTACATTCAAAAGAGCAAAGAAAGACTAATTTCAGCCTTCAGTTACATCTCTAATAACAAAGCCAAACAGAACAATAAAAACTAGGAAAAAGAATGGGAAGAAAAACAACTGTATGGATATTTCAAGTGACAAACTGGCAAAATTTCACACAAGAAGACCAGGACATGGCTACGAAAAGGAAACATGAAGAGAGAAACAGGATCTTTTCTAATAGCAGCACAAAACAACGCCATAATAACGAGTTATAGAAAAGCAAAAATCGATAATACACAAAAGAATAGAAAGTGTAGATTATGTGGTGACGAAACGAATAATCACATAAGTAATTACTGTAAAACAAGCTCAAAATGAGTACAAGACTAGGAACGACTAAGTAAAAAAAATTGAGCCAGAAATTGAAATTCAACCATACTACTAGGTGGTATATACAAAAATCAAAATTCATTCTAGGGAACAAAACGCATTGAATTCTCTGGTATTTTAAGATACAAACAGATCCCCTAATATCTACCAGGAGAGCAGACCCAAATGCTAAATTGAAAAAAAAAAAAAAAAGAAGAGAGAGACAGACAGACAGACATAAATACACATGATGAGAGAATGAGAGAGAGATGATAAAAGGGTGTGTGAGAGAGAGAGAGAGAGAAAGGAAAGAGAGAGAGAGAGAGAGAGAGAGAACTTGCTGTCTAGTGGGTTTTGCCGTTTCGGCGGATCACAGAGTGAAAATAAAAGGTAACAAAAAAGGGAGACAAATACTTAGACCTGGCCAAAGAACTAAAAAAGCTGTGGAACATGAGGGTGATTGTGATACTAATCATAGTTGGTGAGCTTAGTTTGGTTTGGTTTGGTTTGGTTTTATGGCATATCAATCTCAGCTATTGTAGATTATTTAATGCCAAATCCATTTTTATGCATATAAACAGTTCTATTTTAAACCATTCAGCTTAAGTACACAGTTCAAATGTAAAAAATAACATTTTTAAATAAAACAGTTCCATTTCAAACAACTCAGTCCAGTACAAGTTTGCAGTCCAAATGTCAAAACAGTTCTATTTCAAGCTATTCAATTTAACATAAGTACACAGTTTGTTTGGATTTTTTTAGAGGGGGTTATGGCATATCAACCATTGTAGGTTTTTTAATGCCAAATCCATTTTAAACAAATAAACAGTTCTATTCCAAACAATTCAGTTTAACACAAGTACACAGTTTAATAGTCAAATACATTTCTATTTCAAGCTACTCAGTTTTGTCAAACAGTTCTAATTCAAACATTTCAATTTAGTGTAAGTATAGTTTTTGTCCACACACAGTTAAATGTCAAAACAATTCTATTTCAAACAATCCAGTTTAGCTTACAAAAACAGTTTCATCTCAAATAACTCAGTTTAAATGTCAAAACAGTTCTATTTCAAGCAATTCAGTGTATTATAAGTTTGCAGTTTAGTTCTACTTGACCCACAGATAGGACCCTATCAGGTGCAATCACTCGGGGATAGAGTGGACCGGGGAGCGATGGCAATAAAGGGGTACTCCGAATTCCCCAAAGCTCCAGCATTACTGAAACCTTACCATCAGATTGTTTAGTGTCATATCTTTGCCACTTGTTGGAGAGTGGGGTCTTACCTCTCTGCAGGGATACAGTCGGTGTATTCTACAGCTTCAGCCGACTGGGCAAGTTGGTGAGCTTGAAACGGTCCCTAAAGTCTTTAAAAAGAGGCTGTAAGAATTGGAAATCAGAGGAAGAATCGACACAATCCACACTACAGCAATGTTGAGATCCGCCAGAATACTGAGAAGAGTCCTGGAGACCGGAGGAGACTTGCTATAGATCAGTCTACAGTGAAGAGCCACCAACTAATGTTGGTGTGAATAACTCACAGGAAGTAAAATAATTAGTGATATATGCATTCATAATAGGTGTAAAAGTTTTTGTTTCATATTTAGTTTTTGTTTTTAAATATTCAAAGATGGCATACGAGGGTCCATTTGGCACGGATACACCACTTGAATATAGATTTCCTTTTTTTCAATAATAATATATCGGAATTGAACTTTTAAAAGGTTTTATATACAGGGTGCAGAAGCAAAATATGGAATAATTTTAAAACGTTGTTTTTTAGTCTGATTAGTCAAAATTTTGGGGAAAAAAACGCGCTAATTCGAAATTTTCATGATTATTATTCAAGCTGATCTTTTTATTAACATTCAGCCCAATATGAGTGAGCAAGAAAAGAAACGACAAAAAATCTATGAATTGCTCAACGCCGAAACCAAGTCGACTGTATACAAAGCAAAGAAATTTTTTTACAGAAAAAGAGCTTTTTAATGAAAAGGAGAAGTGGGAGATTGAATAAAAAAACGAAAGGAAGGCTTTTTAACTGTTCTCGCTTCGGCGATTAAGAAGGACCCCACAACGTCAATAAAAAACATGCTAATGAATTCAAAATCTACGAGAAAACTGTGAGAACAGCAATTTAAAAAGATTTAACCCTCGACCTTAACCCACTTGATTACGATATATGAGGTCTTTTAGAAAACAAAACAAATGCAACTTTTCATTTAAATATTGGTTCGCTTTAAACTACTATTGAGGAGAAATAGAATAAAATGTCAGAAGAATTTATTTTGAAGGCATGCAAATCGTTTCGAAGGCGTGTTGATACAATAATTGAAAAAAAATGGTGGCCATATAAATAAATTTACTATGTCCATCTTATTTTGTTATTTATTTCTTTAAATTAAAATTTATCTTGTTTTATAATAGTGTTGTTTATTATTATACTAGAATATTTCTAATTTTGCTTCCGCACCCTCTGTGTGTGTGCGTGTGTGTGTGTGTGCGCGCGCGCGGTGTTTTCAAAACGTATTTCGAAACTGAAGCTATATTTACCAATACCGAAATAAATAATGAATGAAACGTTAATTTTTTTTTCTAAATCGTCCCCTCGTCCCCTTACCACTTAACACTTTTATCCTATTGAATTGTTCATTAGTCGAAGCACCTTTGAAATTTCTCTTTTAAGATGATGTGAAGCTGAGCGGTCATTTTTTTTTTTTTTTTTTGTCCTTCACGTACTCAAATGTTCCTCTTGAGATGAATTTTCAGTTTAGGAATCAAGAAAAAAATTGCGCAAAACTATGGAGGGTGCTGCTCTTTCACAATCTTGTATCTTGCCAAGAACTGCTGCTCAATAATTATCAAGACAGACTTTGTTTTTGTTTTGTTTTTTTCCAAACTGTTACTGACTCGTCAATATATCTAAACATCATCACTTTATTAGTGTAACTGCTCAGCCATGCGCATTGAAATCTTTTCTTTTTTTTTTTTTTTTTAATGTAAACGTTTAGTATCGACATTTCTTATTAGGGGGATGAGCACTCTGGAGAAGGAATTTACGGCTGCCACTAGCATAATGCAAAGCTCTTTTAATGAATTGAGCACTCTTGTATCCGGTAAGACAAAAATGTAAACAAACGAAAGCGACTACATAATGCCTTATAATTCCCGGGCTGACATGGTTCGCTCGTTGGCTGAGCGGTAAGATACTTAATCTAACTTAAAGTTTGGCGTATTTCGATCCCAGCCTTAAGCGTCAAGCCACACAAAAGAACTGTGATACAACAAAACAATCTGTGGATGACAATATATGTGCACGTGTATTTGAGAGAGAGGGGAGGAGAGGGAGAGTTATTTAGCTCCCACTAATGGACACTATGGAGAAAAATTTAAAAACAAAGTAGTCCAAAAATGATCAATGTATTGCCAAAGAAAGTCGACGATATCACGTTTCGGTTTTAAAACATCATCCGAACTTTTAAAATGGTGATACCGATGCACACTATACAAAAAACTTTCAGTCCCTCTAAACTAATACATCAGTACATTTAAAATCCATTTTATCACAAGTTTATGACAAATTATATATATATATATATATATATATATATAAACAATGTATGTAAACAATAGTAATTGTGATTCATGACCGTTTAAAATTTACTTCGCAGCTAATGTCTCCTCGTGGCTAAATGGTTAGAAACTGGCTTGGCGTTTGAGTCAACCGGGTTTCGATCCCAGCTACGGGAAGCTACTGTCTAGCCACACTGATGAGTTCTGATAGAACGAAACAGATCTGTCTGTGGATGACTATATATATATGTCATCCACAGACAGACTGTTTCGTTGTATCACAACTCTTCAGTATGGCTAGGCACTTAGGACGCTTGAAGCTGGGATCGAAACACGCCCAACAAGCGTACCACGTCGGCTAGGGAATTATAAGGTATTATGTAGCAACAGTAGCAGCAGCGTTCGTTTGTCTACATTTTATACCTTACTGGATACCAGAGTGCTCAATTCGTTCGAAGATCTTTGCATTATATATATACCGGCCCATTGGTATAATGGGTAGAGTTTTAGCCAATGGCCCCGGAGACTGGGATTCAATCCCAGGTCGAGTCATAGCAAAGACTCAAAAAAATGGTACTTGATACCCCCTTGCTTAACACTCAGCATTATAATGTACGTATCAAGGGTAAAGTGGAGCAATTCAGGGAAAGGAGTAACGCCCTCCCCTACACCTTGGTGTAGTAGCTCTAAGACGCACCCCAATTTCAGTAGGGCAAATCAAGAAAAAAAAAGTTGTGTAACAAAGTGCTAAAATTAAACGTGATAAAATCAATATAATGAATATTATCAATGATAATACTTTTAATCTGAATAAGAGCCTTTTAAATAATGACAATAGATACATGAAAGCTACTCTAAAGTCTAAGCTAATAAAAGTTGCCAAGTAGCTAATTTTGGCCGACAATCGCGAATTTTAAACCTACATCGGCATATCAGACGCAGGAGAATTTTAAGATATTTTTATAAAAAAACTGCGCCTTATATGCCGTCAAATATGGTCATCAAAGATACGTCTGATAGGAGAGACTTTGGGAATTATCAGAAATAACGCAATGAAATGAATAAATCAAAATATTCCAATTTTTTTTATCGACAATCGATTACTCAATTACATAGCAACAGTAAGTTTATGTGTATCCTGTAAATAAATAAAAAAAAAAACATCAAAAAATAAAAACACACACACAAAGTATATACCAACTCGAAGAACAAACTATATATTTTTTACCCTACTGCCGACATATACTTGTTTATTATTTATATCCACATTCAATGTCATATCTAACCCCACGCACACACACTGATAAATATGTTTACGCAAATACATGTTTACACACACACACACACACACTGAGAGATACGTTTATACGCAAATAAATGGTTAAACACAGAAACAAACAAGTTTGTACACATTATCATAAATACATATTTACACGAAGATGTCGACTAAAATGTTTACACACTCACACACCCGCAAAGAAATTAATGTTTAGACACACATCAACTGATAATTACATGTTTAGGCATACATTCAAAATTTGAAGTTTACACCTTCATACACAGGCAAAGACATACTTACACACACACATACACCGATAATTGAATGCTTACACAAACACACAAAAGTACTTATTTTACACACCCATATATATATATATATATATATATATATATATGTATAATAGGTTTCCACACATTCACAAATACAGAATATAGTACATGTCCAGTGTCTCCTGTTAAGAAAATATAATACTTACATTCATCATCTAGTCCTTATTTCCATTCTTTTTAGTCCCTAAAATTATATATCGGTAATCGACCGTAAGTCACCACCTTCTTCATGATTGGGGATGTGGTTATTACAAGTTGAAGAGTCGGTTTTTAAATGAAAATTTTCAGTGATAAAAAAAATAGGACTGAAATTCTTGATTTTCTTCTTTTTTTTTTTTTTTTGGTAAAATTCTATACATGTATTCGTTTTAGTTGACCGTAAAAAAAGATTTCCACTAATTTGTGTATGTGTGTGAGTGAGTGAGAGAGATATTTGAACAAATTAGACCCTTAAATTTACCGCAATTTATTTTTGTTTTTCGAGAAAAAAATTACTATTTTACATTTTATAATAGAGGAGGTCACTTTCACATCCTAATTAAATGTAGAATGAATGATCACTCATTTTCAGGACAGTTAGCGTTGGAAAAGACAAATAACCAGACAGGGGGGGGTTACTTCCGGTGGGGGGGGGTATAATCCTTTTCTTTAATACTTGTTCCAGAAATGGGTGATCATTCCACATTGAAATAGAACGCGAAAGTAACCTACCCCCCTTACAAAATGTAAAAAGTTTTTTTTCCGAAAAGATAAAAAAAAATATCTGTATGTTTTAGGGTCTGATTACTTCAAGATAAAAAAAAGATAAATGAATTTATTTGAAAATTTTCCCAGTAAACTTGAACAGGTGCACGTGTAAAATACCGGGTTTTTTGTTTTGTTTTTGTAACATTATGGCCCTAGCTATGGGTGAAATAGTATCACTGCTCTTCTATAAGGATGATTTTGGCATTAAATGAACGATGAACGATGAACTGCCATTAAAATAAAGAAACCATACCAAACATAACCGAAAACATTTCTTCGGCGGGATATTCTGGACAAATACAATTTCCTCCTGACTTACCAATGTAATTCGTTACAATATTCTTGATTCACTTTTTTTTTTTTTTTTAATTTTAAGAGAAAACTGACTGACCAATTCAGTTGTGGGGCGTTAAAGATTGTTCATTATGTCAAAATAAAAATCGCGACCTGTAATATTCACGATAATGGGTGACACACCACGAATGAACACATATTCAGTCGAGTCTGGACGCACAAGTCAAAAACAAAATTATCAAGTCAATAAATAAATATTCAAACTTACCTGTAGAGTCTCCTTTAAAGTAATTACATGGACGCCTTTATTGATTTTCGTTTGTGTGTGTGTGTGTGCAGAGACCATTACTGATTATCAAAAAAACATTTTAGAAATGCCCGTGTTTAAATGTTTTGTTTTTTGTTTGTTAGATTTGAGAGACTTTTGTTTGTTTTTCTGTTTTGTTTGTAAATTTCGCCTTTTTTCCCCCCTTTTTAGTTTGTTGAACGTTTTTAAACAATTTCATCACTTTATTTCTTCTACTTAATCATTGTAACGTCTGTCTCTAGTATTTTTTTCCTCCTCTTTTCTTAAAGAGTTTGTCTATCCTTCTCAATAAGCAAGCATACACCGCTCCACTCTGTTTATATATCTTTACAATTATTTATTTATTTTATTGAGTTACGATCGCACGACCTTTTCCACTCCCAACGACAATAATTTCACCAGTTTTTCTTTCTTTGTTTTTACTTTCGCGTTAATCTCCTCTATTTTTCATTTTCATCTTTTTCTCATTTCCTTACAAATTCCCTATCTATCTATCTATCTATCAATCTATCTCAATTTTGTTATATCTAGCTAGCTAGCTATCAAGCTAGCTATTTCAGTTTATTTATATCTCTATCTATCTATCTATCTATCTATCTATCTATCTAACTCAGTTTAATGATATCAATCTAAGTTTAATTCTATCTATCTAAGTTTAATTATATCTATCTATCTATCTAACTAACTATCTATCTCAGTTTAAATCTATCTATCTATCTATCTATCTCAGTTTAAATCTATCTATCTATCTATCTATCTATCTATCTATCTATCTATCTATCTCAGTTTAATTCTATCTATCTATCTATCTATCTATCTATCTATCTAAGTTTAATTATATCTATCTATCTATCTATCTCAGTTTAATTCTATCTATCTATCTATCTATCTATCTATCTATCTATCTCAGTTTAATTCTATCTATCTATCTAAGTTTAATTATATCTATCTATCTATCTATCTATCTATCTATCTATCTATCTATCTATCTATCTATCTATCTATCTACCTCAGTTTAATTCTATCTAAGTTTAATTATATCTATCTATCTATTTATCTATCTATCTCAGTTTAAATCTATCTATCAATCTATCTATCTATCTATCTCAGTTTAATTCTATCTATCTATCTATCTATCTCAGTTTAATTCTATCTATCTATCTAAGTTTAATTATATCTATCTATCTATCTATCTATCTATCTATCTATCTACCTCAGTTTAATTATATCTATCTAAGTTTAATTCTATCTATCTATCTATCTATCTATCTCAGTTTAATTATACCTATATATCAATCTATCTCAGTTTAATTATATCTATCTATCTATCTATCTATCTATCTATTTACCTCAGTTTAATTATATCTATCTAAGTTTAATTCTATCTATCTATCTATCTATCTATCTATCTATCTATCTATCTCAGTTTAATTATACCTATATATCAATCTATCTCAGTTTAATTCTATCACTCTATCTATCTATCTCAGTTTAATTCTATCACTCTATCTATCTATCGTTTATTCATATATTTTCATCATTGTTCTCAACCTCCCAGTCCACTCTCTAATTTTCCTATTTTACATTTTGTTTTTATATCTAATAAGTTTAACCTAACCTGGAGCAAAACACGACTGAGTGAAGCTGGTGTTGCGCCAGTCATCCAAATGGGATGACTTGTCTTGAAAATCAACATCCTCAATCTCAGCTCTTTATCTGGATTCGAACTATGGCATCTATGTAACTGGCAATATAGAATATCTCCAGTCGCCTGCAACCATTTCTACCTTTGTTCTTTTCTCGCATATACGGTATATATACGGGAAAAGTTCCCACTGAATAGTTTGGAGGAAGCAGCAGAAGGCTTTGGCCTCTATGTGAATGCAAATAAAACAGTATATATGTTTTAAATAAAAAGAAGTCATTTCTACTCAAAGTGGTAAGCCTCTAGAATAAGTAGACCAGTTCACATACATCGGCAGCAACATCTCATCTGCTGAAAGTTATGTTAATATGCATCTAGCAAAGGCTTAAAATGCTATTGATAGCTTAGGGCTGGTGTATTTGAGAGAAGTGCTGGGTCATCTGCCCAGTTTGTGTTTGTCTTAGTTTCTTGTCTTTTTCAAAGTGAAACCATTTCCTTTTTATTATATCTATCAATGTTAGAAGTATGTTATCTAGGCAGAGTATATGGTGCTAATGTATCTCCTTGCAAGACTGCAACAACAATATCGAAAAAATTTGAGTCTCTGTCAGGGGAGAGAACCATTGCTTGGATAACATCTTAACTCTCAGTTTCTTGTGTATGGTAAGTTCATCTTGAGGTCAATTTATCATCAGCAAATTCATCGCCAAGTAAATTTATCAGAGGTAAATTCATCGAGTCAGATTAATTGCTCTCATAAAATAGGGTTTCACTAACCCTAACCTTTTAGCTCTTTTTACTAAATTCTTATAAGCAATGATTGAATTCTGTATTTGACCACAAATAATTTGACAGCGATAAATTTACCACGTGATTAATTTACCAAACTATCAATTTACCGGACACGTCGGGAATATCATACAGTTTTTAAAAATAAATTTTCTAAATTGTCAATTTCTTTTATATACGCGGATCATTAAATAAGTTTCCAGACTTTTTTCGTATAGGCGCTTTTATTGATTGTACACACATGAAACTCTAGTCCCCTTCGAAGTAATCTCCTCCGGCTGCAATGCACTTGTTCTACCGTTTTAACAACTTATGGAAGGCTCCATGGAAGTCCTCTTGTGTGAGCGTGTCAGTGAAGTTCGTCACAGGCTCTTTCATCCCCTCAATTGTCTCATAAGGATCTGAGCTTAGAGAATAACCAAAAGTCACAGGGAGCAAGGTCTTGTCTATAGGGAGGCTGAGGAACAGTCTTGATGCCCATCTTGGTCAAATAGTCTGTGACAAGGATGGAGTTGTGGACTGGTGCATTGTCCTGGTGGAAATGCTACTGACCCGATTTGAAGAGTGCTGGCCTCTTCCGACGGAATCTCTTCCTGAACTCCCTTAAAACCTCAACATACTAACCCTAACCCTAACCCTTTGACCAATCAACTCTGGTATATTGACTTCCTTACTTTTCCCATACCTCTCATCATCCCTCACAGACTCCCTGCCTTCCTTGAATCTCTTATGCCACTCAAAAACTGATGCTCGATTCATGCAAGATGCTCCAAAAGTAGTCTGAAGCATTCCATACGTTTCTGTGGTATTTTTTCCAAATTTTAAACAGAATTTTATTGCATATCGTTCTTCTAAAGTGTCAGATTGCATTTTTGAAATTCCCCAGCTGTGACAATCAGACTTTAGTAGGGTGTATTCCAATTGCTGCTGTAGCTGTTTATTTGAAGCTGAAATCATAAAAATTGGTCAGTCATCTCATAAGAAGTATAGCAATAACATACTGAATTTTCAAGAGTCTACGACAATTTTAAATGCCTGTACAAAAAAAGTCTGGAAACTTATTGAAGCCACCACGTAGACACACTGTATTCTTTCTTTTAAAAGTAGTGACCTTTTCGAATCTCAGAGAAAATTCTTTGCGTTTTCAGAATCAATTCTGTTAATGTAGTTCGATGGCATTTTAGAACACATTTCGGGAAATCTCTGCTGACCAGAGCATTCATTGTGACGTTGCATGGTCGAAGAAGCAGGTTGGCGGAGATAATAACAAGATGAATAGATGTGGATGACTTCATAACAGGAAAAAGAAAAAAGTCAGATACGTGATCACTGAAAAATGCCACTCACTTTGTTATTGATGCTGCGCCCTCCCACTGGACCGTTCTCAAAAAGAGGAAGACGTAATGTGGTATTCTCGAGTCGATGAAGGAAAGATTCTTTTGTTTGACAAGTCGTAGCTCACTCCTAATGGCGAGTGATCCGGAAATTTAGGTCGTTACTCGTAGCTCAGCCAGTAGCTCACTAATTTACTGACTCTTTTCATCAGTGGGCCGGTTACCATGGTCACTGGAAGTAGGAGGCGGCCATACACCATTTACGATTGGTACAATACATTTGAAAATAGATGGACGCTAATTTAAATGTGAAAGTCATAGGAGTATAAGTCTTCATGCATCTAAGTACTGAACTGACTGATCATTATGTAACTTTAGTGATCTGGCTGAAACCAATGATCGTAAATTAGAAACAATGCAATATTGCCATTGTGACGTGGCATAAAATATTTATCCCTGGATGGGAGTTTATTTTTCGCTCGTGTGAAGTCGGGGCAGTCTGGCACTTGATCCCTCGTAAAATAAGTTCCAGTTAAGATTCCTTCTTCGGGTACATGGGGAACTGGCAGATAATGTAGGGGTTAATTCGGGGCTAGACTGACCGCGCTGGCAAGGGGTTTCCAAATTTCACGTTACATCCACCCACAAGACCCCTTCGTCTTCCTACCACCCCGAGGATAATGGAAGATATGGGCCTCTAGGTTTAGATATAATGTTATTATTTATCGTAGTCGACAATTTCAACTTCCCGTGTAATGTTTTTAAAGGCAAATAAGACATTTAGCGAGAATAAATTGAGGCGAAAATGAAGTTGAAAAGGAACATGCAAAAGAAGACAATTCGATAGGCAAACAACACAATGAATAAATTTCGACACGAGGGGACATCTAAAATATACCAAGGTTTTAATATGTGCGGACAAGCAAATAATTAAGGCGCCGGCTATATTACTAGCAGGCAAGACTTAAACACAATATCTTTCTTTCCTTTTCTTTTCTCTCTTTTCTGTCTTTTCTCTTGAACCTTGAAAAGGTAGCAAAGTCCACTCATATGTTCACAGTTTATGAAATGAATTTTTTCATTCCATTTCTCTTCTTTTCTTAATGCATATAATTCTCTATATGCTTCTTTCTTTAAATTGAGAGGGAGAGCATACAATTGCAATACTTAGGAAGAGTGGAGGGAGAAAACGGTTTTAAGGTTTACTTTGCTTTTCGACGGGTTTCTTCTGAGAGTATTTTCTCTTTTACGGGCTAGCGGGATTCTGTACAGCTGGGCTTGAAGGCACCGGTTATCTTCTTGTCCAAGATTCTTTCCGCTTTTCGCCGGAGTTTTGGCGACTGTTTCAATACATCTTGTCACGCCAACTACTGTCCTGAAACGCAGCTCTGCTTCTTCGCCCGGAGTTTTGACATGAGATCACCCGTCCTCTCACAGCAACTTCCGTCCTGAAAACTGAATTCTTTATTCCTATTTCCTCTGATGAAAAAAGGAACTACTTCCGCTTTAGGGTTCCGGCCAATCATTTGGCCTCTTTCTTCTTCCTCGCCCTGTCAGGCGATTCATTCGGGCTACTATACTGACCTCCATGTTCCCTTCTCCAGCCAACCAACTTGGGGTTACGGAGTTCAGATAGCTTGACCTTGATTCGTTACTTCCTTCAATAGGCAGGCCGAGGAGTTGACCTACATTCCTTATTCCTCCTTTTAACGGTCAGTCTTTGAGGCCTGTTAATTCAAACACAGAAGGGTAGGGGAAATTTCTTATTTCTCTCCTCTCAGTGGGAGACCACGTGACACTATTATACATTGATTCATTTGGACAGGTTTCTCCATTTTTGCTGTTTTTATCATAAGGTTTTATCTGCTGTACACGCCAGCCTTTTCGGACGTCTATTGCATTTACTAATCTTTCAGAACCTTTGATTTACAGGAAAGGAAAGAGAAGAAAAAGAGCACGCTACATGTCAAAGAGAAAACGAAAACAAACACTAGAAAGAAAGAAAGAAAGAAAGAAAGAAAGAGAAACAACAGAACAGATAGATAGATAGATAGATGGTTGGTCGGTTGTTTTTATGGTATATCAACCCTTGTAGGTTATTTAATGCCAAATCCTGTTTATATATATATATATATATATATATATATATATCCTATGAGAAGGGTGTTGAATTGGTATACTGGTCCGGGGACCGGAATGTCTAGAAGAATCTATGAAATTCTGGTATCTCCCTCTCAAAAACCAGCGCTCGTTTTATTATCTGATTATGATTTGCAAAATATATTGTTATAAGATCATTCTGTTACACAAGAAATGAAATATGAGAATTTTCCAGTTTATTCAAATTAGTCACGTGTTCAGTTATGCTTCTAAAAACTGCCTACTTTTATCCATATATCTTATTACAAAGGGAAAAAAACTACAGATTTAAAAATTCATTGTTTTCCATTATCTTTTTACTAAAAATTTTAAAAAGTTAAGAATAAATAAATCTAAAAATGAAAAAAATGTGTGAAATTTAAAAAATTTAAAATGTCACCATGAAAATAGATTTCAACCCATAAGAAAAAGGTTAATCATAGAAAAATTGATAGTGATATCAATAAAAGGATAAAATTAATGGTATTAGTATTACAATTGGTGTTATCAGTGAGATAATAATAATAATAATAATAATAATAATAATAATAATAATAATAATAATAATAATAATAATAATTTAAAGACTATATACAAAAACACGAAGGAGGAGTCATTACAGCCACCAGACACGAAACTGAGAACACGATGAACAACAGAATGACAATAACTTGGAAAAAATGGGAAGGAAAACAACTCTATGGGTAGTTTAAACGACTAATAAACAATATCTCACACGACAAAACTTGGACATGGCTAAGAAGAGGAAACCTTAAGAGAGAAACGGAATCCCTCCTAATAGCAGCACAAGACAGCGCCATAAGAACCAATCATATCAAAGCGAGAATAGATAAGACTCAACAAAATAGCAAATGCAGGCTATGTGGTGACAGAGATGAAACTATCAATCATATAATAAGCGAATGCAGCAAATTAGCACAGAGGGAGTGTAAGGCGAGACACAACTGGGTCGGCAAGGTAATTCATTGGGAAATGCGGAAGAAATTTAAATTCGACCATACTAAC
Source organism: Sepioteuthis lessoniana (assembly GCA_963585895.1). NCBI lineage: Eukaryota > Metazoa > Mollusca > Cephalopoda > Myopsida > Loliginidae > Sepioteuthis > Sepioteuthis lessoniana. Next base: position 56,238,186 of record OY757937.1, on the reverse strand, counting down.
AAATGGTATATGCACAACCCAGCACCTATCTTGGAAAATGCCACGCATAAACTCCTATGGGACTTTAACATACAAACGGATCACCTAATCCCGGCCAGAAGACTAGACTTAATAATAATCAACAAAAAAAGAGAACTTGCAAAATAGTCGACTTTGCTGTCCCGGCTGACCACAGAATAAAACTAAAAGAATGTGAAAAGAAGGATAAGTACCTCGACCTTGCTAGGGAATTGAAAAAACTGTGGAACATGCAGGTGACAATTATACCAATTGTAATTGGTGCGTTTGGAACAGTCACAAAAGGATTGCTAAAGGGACTCGAGGACATGGAAGTTGGCGGACAAGTGGAGACCATCCAAACGACAGCATAGTTGAGAACGGCCAGAATACTAAGAAGAGTCCTGGAGACTTGAGGAGACTTGCTGTCACTCAGACTCCAGTGAAAAAACATCGGCTAACGCTGATGTGAAAAGCTCTAATGAGTGAATAATAATAATAATAATAATAATAATAATAATTCTTTGTAAATGATTGATCAGTTATATTTGGCTCCTACATAGGACCCTAACAGGTGCTACCAATTCGAGTCAGAGTGGACCTGGGAGTTATGGAAATAAAGAGGTACTCTACATTTTCCAAAGTTCAAGAAGTGCTGTTGAATGTCAAACCCAGGACAGGCGTTGGGGGCGAGAGGGGGGGATAATGATTTTTTGAAATTCATAAAGATATGTAATATTCACATTCCCCATTCAGATAAAAATTTCGGTCACGAGCTTGATTTCTTTTTTTTTTTTTTTTTTTTTTTTTTCTGAACAGTTACATTTTAGTCCTCAAAAATATGTATCAGCAAAATCTGACCTTTGCATCCTATGGTGGTGTTAGAATGATATATTTATCCAACCTTCTACCGGACAGGATTTGACACAAGGTCATTTTATTGTGGGAGCGGCTTGGGAGTGATATTTGTCATTTGCAGGTTTGTATATACATTTTTTGTGTATTTGTTTCTTAAGATTTTTAGCATACAATTATATAAGTATTCCTATCTAATACTAATAATTATATGGTTTCAAGTAATTATTTTTATTAGATAATCATTTGTTTACTCACAATTATATAGTTTCAAATAACTAAAAATAATAATCTTTAGTAAACAATTATATCTTCAAGTAACTATCAATACAAATAATTTATAGTATTAAGTATTCCTATCTAATACAAATCATTTTTAAACAAATCTATTTAAGCCATAGATGGGACCCTTACAAGTACTAGTACTACCGCTCAGAGTGGACCAGTGAATAATGGTAATGAAGGGGTACTCCATACTCCCAGGTCTCCAGAAAAAGAGTCTCATTATCAGATGCAATCTATTGTCATACACAGGGCACCTCTTTTTGGGGGTGGGGGCGTCTTGCCTTTCTGCAGAGGATACAGTCAACATATTCCAAGCCTTGCCGATAGGGTTAAAGAAAAGGTTTCTTTTTATAGATCGAGTCATACCAAAGACTCAAAAAATGGTACTTGATGCCTACTTGCTTAACACTCAGCATTATAAAGTATGGATCAAGAGTAAGCGGAGCAATCAACGGAAAGGCGTGGCACGCTCCCCTACACATCGTTGTAGTAGCTATGTAAAAGGGAGCCTTCAAGTTGCTCTAGACAACAGTCTGCCTACTTACCTTACTTATTACTGAAGATGGTTTGATTTCGTTGTTTTTAATGGCATATCAATCTTCATGGGTTATTCAATGCCCCTCCCCTTGTAGAAGAACACTAGTTGTACTATATAACTCATTGCTGGAGAGGGAAAAGGGGGTTCTTACTTTTCCCCAAGGGTATTAGTCCAACAGTGAATGTAAAATGCAACTGGAGTTCGAACTACGATGTCGCAGTCCAGCACATTAGCCACACCATTACACTCCCCACATCGAAGACTGTAGAATGTTTATTAAAGTTATATCATTAATACATCTAACAAATCTAAATGTATTTATTATGTTTCAGCCCTATCAACAGGGCTTGGAGCATGCTGAATGTATTCCGAGGAAAAAGAAAGTGTCCTGATTATAACAGTAAATTGCATCCGATGGTGAGACTACAGTTCTGAGGCCACAATGATCTTGAATGGTAGTATATGTGAGAACCCCCTATATGTCTCAAACAGATATATTTGAAAATTATAAGCTCTTAAAATAATATTCAGATGTAATCACATAGTTTAAAAACAATCGCAATTGGTTGCTTGGTTTTACGGCATATTAACACTTCCTCGGCCATTTAATAACGAAGACAGTCTCTTTTTTCAAGCAATTGTATGGTTTAGTTTAGAGGTTATTTCAAGCCAAATCCTGTTTATTCATATATATTAAATATGATTTGTAAACACATTTTGTAAATAGATTTAAACGAGCCTAAGATCTTTTTTTTCACACAGTTAAATGGTTTCAAGGATTTCTAACACGAATAATTCTATTTACTATAAATCATTTGTTTACACACAATAAAATGGTACTAAGTATTGTTATATATCTCTGATAACTCAATTAAACATCAATCATTTATTTACAGAGTTAAATGATCAAACAGATCTATTTCAAGCAATTCAGTTGAGCATAAATCATTTGTTAGCACACAGTTTAAATAGTCAAACAGTTCTATTTGACCCATTGATAAAACCCTACCAGGTGCTACCACTCCGGGTCAGAGTGGTCCCGGGAACAATGGCAATGAAGGGTACTCCTCATTCCACAAAGCTCAAGCCTCGCTATTACATGGTTTAATGTTATATGCTGGATAATCGTTGGTAGGGGGTCTAAACCCTCTGCAGAGATGCAGTCGTTGTATTCTACACCTCCAAATGCCTGGGCTGGCAATTATATGATATCAAAAAACTATATCTATTTAATAATAATAATGAAAGAACTCGCTGTCTAGTGACTTTTGCTGTTCCGGATGATCACAAAGTAAAAATAAAAGAAACTAAAAAATAGACAAATACATGAACCTTGCTAGAGAACAAAAAAGCTATGAAATATGAGGATGACGATGATACTAATTGTAATTGGTGCGCTTGGATCGGTCCAAAAAAGTTTGGTAGAAAGACTGGAGGAATCGGAAATCAGAGGAAGAAGCGAGACTATACCGATTACGGAATTGTTAAGATCGAGAGAGAGAGAAGGCAGGAATCGGGATCGAACTGCCGGAGAAAGATAAACGAATCTTCCCTGTGTGGTTTTCAAAGAAAGTCAGGTTAGTAAAATTTGTCTTTAATTTAAAAAACATTGATTTTCGTTACTCGCGAAATCTTTCGGTGAATAATTGTAATTTAATTGAAAACATTTTAATTCCCAAAATTATTTTCAACTAAACTATTTCGAAATCACGAAATGAATTTGTTTAAATCTACCACGCTAAATTCTATATGGTTTATGTATGACTTCTCGCAATCGATGAAAATATACGTACCTGATATAGTCAGAAAGCGTTAAGTAAGAACAATTACCGTCCTTCTTATAACCAGAAAGACATGAGGAGCCTAATTTTTATTAAGAAAGGACTAACCTTAAGTCTCAAAATAGGGCAGTAAATATAAAACCATAAAAGTGATACAGGGACACCTGAAGCTAGCTCAGGTACTCATTTCAAGAGATAAGATATAAAAATAACAGGATAACGGATTTTAAGTAAGTTAAAACTTAAGGTTTTATCCATTTAATTTTCTTTTGAGATCCGCTGTTTATGAACAGTCACCATAACTGTTCTCAGTCACATCTGTGTCAGGCGCGCAGATAATAAATAACCCCTGGGTCTGATATAGCCACGATATACTACCTATGAAAAAATCTAAAATCAACGCGGGGCCAAGACGACAGATTTGGGTGTCATGATCGGCAGGTACTCCCTTGCCAACATGGGAAACCCTATGGGAATCCAGCGAATGTTGGCTGTTCTTTTTCCAGGTACACAAATTATTATTCTTCCAGATACACAAACGATGAACAAATCGACCACTCACACCAGACACCACAACGTAGAAAATGGATTAAGGAAGATAACAAACTAGCATTATGCTGTTATTTTAAAAGCAACCCTACTAAAAGAGAGTATAGAAAAAGAATGATAGAAATCTGGACAGAATTCGGCAGATTTAAGCCAACAAACTAAAGGCTCGCTGACTAGGTTAGGACAATGACAAAGAATGGTTAGTTTTCTGACCTTGAAATACTAGAAATCCAACAAATATATTGGCAAACACATCAACAAATCCCTGCTACAGTAACCGAGACAATAAATACAGGAAAGCCAGAGACTCCTAACCAAACACTAGATGACAATGATTCATACACCGCAAACACAAACGCAAATAATGACCCAGAAGGAAAAAACTGATGTAAATACCATTAAAAGAATCATGTCGGAAAAGAAAACCACATTGCCTTCTCTCAGGAACCAAGACTGGAGGACAGTCTAGCCCGAAACCGAGAAAGTAAACGACTTATTGACAAATGTACCGACAAATGACATACGCAGGAGCAAAATTAGTCAGTGAAAAAATCGGGGTCCCCTTGAAGACCACAGGCAGAAAATCAAAACCTGAGTGCGAACTCAGGCTTGAATTGCATATAAAAATATAACAAGCAAGAATACTAAAACGGAACATTAAGAAAGCTTCGGATGAAACTGAAAAAGCACGACAACTAGAACTCAAAAAAAACGCTTGAAGAGACCAACAAAAAAATATTTGCGAAAGAAGGAAGACGAAAAAGATACCAAGATAAGACCAAACAATACAGACAAAACAGGACGTTCCAAAACAACGAAAAAATTCGACCTACAATTAGAGGGAAAATGGACGAACCCATATCAACAACGGAATCTGAGAGAGACAAGAAGGTTTTTGGAGCAAAATATTGGAACGGAAAGATCATAACAAAAAAGCCGAATGGATAAACAACATGGAAACAAAGTTGCAAATGCTCGAAGAAGGCCCTCAAGGGAACATACACCGCGACGGGCTCAAGGCAACACTTAAAAAGATAGCAAACTGGAAACCCCCAGCCCTTGATGGCATACACAGATTTTGGTTTAAAAAATTCACCTCCGTCCACGACAGACTTGCTACTGAAATAAATAAATGCAAAAAGACCTCCTCAAAGGAACTGCCCCAACCAACTATAGACCCAGAACGTGCCTACAGATAATGTGGAAAATACTAGCGGCACAAATTAGAGAACAGACCTACTACTCATTGATAAGTCACGGAATCTTTCCTACTATATATAAATGACACATCCTCAACGAAAATAAAATGAGACGGAAAAATCTAGCTATGCCCTGATCGGCTACAAAAAAAGCTTATGGTATGGTCCTCGCAAAGCTGGATATTACACTGTCTCAAAATGTATAAGATACCCAATCAAATCGAACTGTTTATCGAGAAGACCATGCGAAACTGGATAGTGGAATTGACGGCAGGAGGACAAAGCTTAGCTGAAGTAAAGATCCAACGAGGCATATTCCAGAAGGATGCACTATCACCATTACTATTTGTGATATCCATGATGCCACTCAACCACATCCTAAGGAAATGCACAGCCGGATACAAACTCAGTAAATCGCAGGAAAAGATCAACCACTTAATGTACATGGATGACATCAAACTTTTTGCCAAAAACGAAAAAGAATTGGAAATATTACTACAATCTGTGAGAATATACAGTCAAGATATAGGAATGGAATTTGGCATGGAAAAATGCGCCATACTAGTAATGAAAAGTGGCAAACGACTCATAACGGAAGGAATTGAACTACCAAATCAAGTAGTCATCAGAACGCTCGGAGAAAAGGAAACCTACAAATACTTGGGGATATTGGAAGCTGACACCATCAAACAATAGGAAATGAAAGAAAAATTTTTTAAAGAGTATCTCAGAAGAGCAAGAAAATTACTCAAGACAAAACTCTATAGCAAGAACATTGTCAAAGAGATAAATACATAGGCTGTCCTCTTTATAAGATACTCGGGACCATTCTTGAAGTGGACCAGGGAAGAACTTAAACAAATGGAACAGACAACAAGAAAACTAACGACCATGTTCAAGGTATTGCATCCCAGAGATGAAGTTGACAGACTATATGTGTCAAGAAGAGAGGGAGAAAGAGGACTTGCCAGCATTGAAGACAGCGTTGACACATCGATACAACGACTCTAAGACTACATAGAAAAGCGCGGAGAAAGACTGATTACAGCCACCAGAGCCAATACTAACGAGACGAGGGCCAGCGGAACGACAATAACCAGAAAACAAAAATGGGAATAAAAACAACTCCATGGACGTTTTAAGCGACCAATAAGCAACTTCTCATACACGAAAACGTGGGAGTGGCTAAGAAAAGGAAACCTTAAGAGAGAAACTGAATCGCTTCTAATAGCAGCACAAAACAAAGCCATAAGGACTGACCATATCAAAACGAAAATAGATAAGACACAACAAAACAGCAGATGTAGGCCATGTGGTGAAAGAGACTAAACGATCAATTACATAATAAGTGAATGTAGCAAACTAGCACGGAAAAAATATAAGATTAGGCACGACTAGGTGGGCAAGGTGATCCACTGGGAATTGTGCAAGAAGTTGAAGTTGAAATTGACTATAACAACAAATGGTATATGCACAACGCAGAATCTGTCCTAGAGAATGAAACTCACAAACTCTTCTTGAATTTCGAGATACAAACAGATCACCAAATTTCGGCCAGACGACCAGATCAAATAATAATCAAGAAAAAAAAAGAGAACCTGCAGAATTGTGGACTATGCTGTCCCGGCGGACCACAGAGTGAAATTAAAAGAATGTCAAAAGAGGGATAAATACTTGGACACTGCTAGAGAATTGAAACAGCTATGGAACATGAAAGTGACGATAATACCAATTGTAATTGGTACTCTTGGTACAGTCACCAAAGGATTAGTAAAAGGACTGGAGGACTTGGAAATAGCAGGACGAGTGGAGACAATCGAAACTACTGCATAATTGAGATCGACCAGAATACCGAGAGGAGTCCTGGAGACTTGAAGAGACATGTTGTCATTCAAACTCCAGTGAGAAACCATCAGCTAACGCTGGTGCGAAAAACTCTTAAAAGAGAAAAAACAATAATAATCTAAGATTTTGAGATACAAACGGATCACCTAATCTAGGCCAAACGACCAGACCTTATAATAATAATAATAATAATAATAATAATAATAATAAGAGAACCAGCAGAATTGTGGACTTTGCTGTCCCGGCTGACCTCAGATTAAAATTAAAAGAGGTCGAAAAGAAGGATAAGTATCTCGACCTTGCTAGGGAATTAAAAAAACTATGTAACATGAAAGTGACGATAATACCAATTGTAATTGATGCTCTTGGTAAGTCACCAAAGGATGATTAAAAGGACTAGAGGACTTGGAAATGACAGAAAGAGTGGAGACAATCCAAACAATAGCATTACTGAGATCGGCCAGAATACTGAGAAGAGTCCTGGAGACTTGAAAAGACTTATTGTCACTCCGACTCCAGTGAAAGACCACCAGCTAATACCGATGTAAAAAAAAATCTCAAAAAATAAAAAAGGAATGATAAATAGACTAGAGGACTTGGAAATAAAATGATGAGTGAAGATCATCCAAACACCAGTATTATTCAGATCAACCAAAATACTGAGAAGAGTCCTGGAGACCTGTCACTCTGACTCCGGTGGAAAACCATCAGCTAACGCTGGTCTGAAAAACTCGCAATGAGTCATATAATAAGCATTTGATATAGATTCAAGTATTCCAACCTTATACAAATATTTTAAAAACAGTTGTTTAGTTGCAATTATTCCTATCCAATACAAGTAATTCGCACAAATTTATATGGTTTCAAGTATTCTTATCAAATATAACTAACTTGCACATAGTTATATGTTCTCGTGTATTTGTATCTAATACTAACAATTTTCAAACATCTATTTAACTCGTAGACAGAATTCTAACAAGAACTACCACTTCGAATCAGAGTGGACCAAGAAGTAATTGCTACGAAAGGGTGACTCCACGTTCCCCGGAGCTACAGAATTGGACTCTCACTACCAGATGAACAGAACTCTCCTTTTGAGAGGAGGCCTACAGTCAGCGTATTCTAAGCTCTTCCAATATGGCGCTTGTGTATGTTAAGTGTGAATATATATATATATATATATATATATATATGAAAACCTATGGACTTTCGAAAGGAGGTTGACAAGAACGAGAGAGGGGTAGGGAGGAGGGGAATAACAAAATAAATGCAGTTGTACATTGTGTGATGGCAATGTGAAGTCATTTGCAATTTATTCAGTCTCTACGCACGACTGAGCAGCACTAGTTCCTTCGGCTAAGTTCATGTCCGCGCCGATCTTAAATACGGATTGGATTACGGTGCATAGATAGATAGATAGATAGATAGATAGATAGATAGAACCATTTATATCATGCTTTATAATAAAACCGTAAATTGTGACGTAAAAAGTGTCCTTTTAACTTGGAAAAACCTTTACAAAACAAGAGGTCAACTTATATGACAGGGCTAAAATCCAAATCTTTACCACGGAGTGATCAACCAATGATAAAGTTTTAATTTTAGCCCTGTCGTATAAGTCGATCCTTTGTTTTGTTAAGTTTTTTCTGGCTTAAAAAGTCGACTCGAAACCCGCAATTTACTTTAAATGTATGTATATGATTTACTATATATGTGTGTATATAATTATGTATATATTATAATTATGTATTATAATTATGTGTTATAACCATGTATATAATTACTATATATGTATGTATATAATCATGTATTATCATCATCATCATCATCATGTCGTGCCGCTAGCACGGATATCCGTGACCGTCTCTCGCCACTTCTCCCGATCATTCATTGCTTCTAGCAGGTCTTCAGGGCTACATCCCGTATCCTCACATAGCTGCTGTATGTATGTTCGAGCTGGTCGTCCTGCTTTTTCTTGGCCATATGCGGGGGTCCATAGGAGTACATCACTGATGAGCTCGTCCTTGCTTCTCCAGCAGTGTCCTATGTGTCTGGTTCGTCTAATTTGGATAGTTTTCGTGACGGGAGGCAGTTGGCCGTATATTTGGTGCCTTGTGGGGTGTTGCCGCCAGGACTTGTTCAATATTGCTCGTAGCATTCTTGTGTAATTGCCACCCAGCTTCTTCTTCAGCCGTTTAGTTAGCGTCCAAGTAGTGCATCCATATAGTAGTATCGATACGACCGCTGCCTGGAAGAAACTGCTTTTCATTTTATCGGTCAGGTCTGATTTCCATGTGATCGACAGCCTATCGATAGCTGTCCATGCTTTCGTTAGCCGTGTGTCGATGTCTTTTTCGGTTGATGAGACGCTGCTTCCTAGGTAGGTGAATTTGTCTACTAGTTTTAGAGAGGTTCCGTCTAGTGTGGAAATGTCGCCTGTTTGGTTAAAACACATATATTCAGTTTTGTGTGCATTGACATGGAGTCCAATGCCAGCAGCAGCTCGTTCCAAACTATGCAGTAGTGTTTCGGCTTGGTTGGCTGTATTCGCCAGTAACGCTATGTCATCGGTGTAGTCGGCGTCGGTAATTGTTTTTGCGTGTTACCTTCTGCTTCTTTTCTTTGTCAGCTCGAAGCCATTTTCTCTGATTTTGTCGATAACTAAGTACGTAGTCTAGACAGATGATAAAGAGGTATGGAGCTAGCGTTTCCCCTTGTAGTCCTCCTGCTACAATGCCGAAGTATTCTATGTCTCCATCCGTTGGTGTTTCTTTAGAGAATTGTTATTGCTGCAACGGTTTCTTTTGGTAGGCTGTATGCTAGTAGGATTTGTTCCATCTTCCCTCTGTGTATGGAATCGAAGGCCTTGGTAAAGTAGACAAATAGTAATGTCGCCAGTAGGTTTTTTGGCCGTACGCCTTCAAGGATTCTACGGATGGTCAATATTTGTGAGGTCGGGATCGATTTCTTCGGAAGCCATTTTGGTTTTTCCTAAGAATGTTGTCGATTTTGGGTTCTATGCGGTTTCGTAGTAGGACATTAATTATGTATCATATTATGTATATAATTACTATATATGTATGAATATAATTATTTATTATAATTATGTATTGTATTGTGTATTTAATTACTATATACGTATGTATATAATTATGTATCATAATTATATATCATATTGTGTATATAATTATTATATATGTATATAATTATGTGTATATTATAATTATGTATTATGATTATGTATTATAATTATGTATATAATTACTCTGTATGTATGCACAGAATTATGTATATATTATAATTATATATTATACTATGTATTAGATTATATGTTATAATTATGCATTATATTAAGTTTATAATTACTATATATGTATATACATAATCATGTATATATTATAATTGTGTTATAATACTGTATTAAATTATGTATTATAATTATGTATTATGTATATAATTACAATATATGTATGTATATAATTATAATTATGCATATTAATTACATATTATATTATGTATTATAACTATGTATTATATTATGTATATAATTTACAATATATGTATGAATATAATTATGTATATATTATAATTATGTATTTTAATTATGTATCACAATCATCCATACAATTACTATATATATATGTATAGAATTACTCGTATGTATATATTATAATTATGTATTATATTATGTATATAATAACTATATATGATGTATGTATGTATATAATTATGTATTATAATTATGTATTTTTTATGTATTATATTATGTATATAATTACTATATCTGTACGTATATAATTATGATCAGACATTTAATAACCGTTTCCTCACAGGAAACATGAAGAAACTGAACGCGTAACACAGGATAAAATTTACTATCGAAGGTTTTAAATCTCTTCTTTGATTTCTTTGGCTTCATTGTTTAATGACATATCATCTTTCATGCCAAAGCCATATTTGTAAAACTATAGTGGTACTATTTAACACTTAGTTGGAGAGATGAGGGAGTTCTTACCTTTCCCAAAGGAATTAGTCCGAAAGTGAATGTAATAGCGTGCGTAGAGTTCGAATTCACTTTCTGTGATTTTACGCTCCAGCACGTTAGCCACTACTCCACTTGTTCTATTACAATCGCATCGATCGCTTTTTGATAATTTTTTTCAAAATCAGTTATATATATATATATATATATATATATTAAGAAAGAAAGAACTTTTGGTAATTTGTGGTGCATAGAATTATGAACCATTCTTTGAATTTTGAATTTTTCAATCTGAGCACTTTTTTTTTTAAATCGGAATAGTGCACTTAAATTTCTTTTTTCTTTTAATCGACTTCAGATTAAAAAAATGGCGAAAAAGTTTATAATATATAATATAAAGTTTATCATATATAGGAAAATGGAAGTAAATCCGACGATAAAATGTACACGTATACATTTAAAAATAAAAGGTTTTCAGAGGATGATCTTATTTAGAGATAGTTTATTTGCCAACGTTATTATTTTTTTCCATTAACCATTTATCAGAGCGTTTGAATATGGGATATTGTATCTTCTGAATTTTCTTCAAATTAGATTTTCATATTTGTTAAATGAAACGAAAAAATTTTTAAAGTTTTAAACAGTCAATTTTCATTTGTGGCGCTTTGTTTTAAAACTGTGCGATGTAATTAGTGTTCGAAATTTATCTTAAAAATGTCACGTAATTCCTTAAAAGAAAAAATTCATATCACATCAATATATGTGTGTGTGTGTGTGTGAGAGAGAGAGAGATAGAAAGAGAGAGAGAGAGAGAGAGAGAGAGAGGCTAATATGCGATGGGTAAATTGTCGTCTAAATTGAACAAAAAAAGAGTATAAGGCTAATATATCACTTTATCAAATATCATCATCATTATCGTGTGTTGCGAGCACGAATTTCCTTGACTCACTCACTCTCTCTCTCTCTCTCTCTCTCTCTCTCTTCGACTCTATCATCCATCGCTACCGGCAGGCCTCCATGTTGAGTCTGAGACCACGTAGGAAGATCATTGGAGGCATAACGTCATTACTAATGAACACCCCAAACACCATGATGCGGACTGGGTGTGTTTTTATCAATATCAGTTCATCTTCTGGGCGCAAAGCAAGCCAACGGATTCTGACAGAAATCTTTCCCGTCTGAGAAAAACTAAAACCTGATTGATTGGAGGGGATGCTTGAGTTTGTTGAAAAGCTTTGAAGTGCGATCTTTTCTCTTGTTTTTCATGACATGTGATAAGAATTGGCCTTTTCTCATCTTGTATGAGAAAAACAGAATGTCTTTATGCACACATTGCTTGATAAGTAACTCAGACACTCTCATGTTCCGAGATATGGACCATATTGGTTCGCTGAGATCGTTATTAATCATGATCTGGATCTCAGCAACAAATTCGGGAGATCTTTCATTATCAGAACAACTACCAGAGAAACGTTTCCGATCTATTATATCCTCGTAATAACCATTGGATTCATCAATCTTGTTGGACTGGTTGTTGGTATAAGTATTTATCGCACACCCCGCCAAATGGGTGAATATAGCACAAGGTCGAGTTTTAGGTCGGTCCAAGCGCAGAACCGTACCGCAAACACATCTGGTGGGCACAAAAATGCCCCAGGCCTCGTCGGCATTCCTCTAAAATGGAGCGACTCGAAGAATGGGTCAGTCCAGAGCTACATAGACGCAGTTGCTAGGCTTCTTCGACAGTCGCGTCCAGCAGTCCAGACCAACTGTAGAAACACCAAAACACAATCCGATCCCAAACCAACCACATACCCTAAACGGCTGGTCAGAAAAGGACTGGTTTTAAGGTATAATAAAAGTAAGTAAAGTCGGCGACCGTAGTCGAGAGTGACCAGAAGGCTCCCTTTTCATTAGCTACTACACCGAGGTGTATGGGAAGGCGCTACTCCATTCCCTGGATTGCTCCACTTTACCTTTGATCCGTACCTTATAATGCTGAATGTTAAGCAAGGAGGCATCAAGTACCATATTTTGAGTCTTTGGTATGACTTGACCTAGGATTGAACCCTGGTCTCTCGGTCCATTGGCGAACACTCTACCCGCTTGGCCAATGGACTGGTCAAAGATATAGGATGTCTATAATATAGTTCATTTTATTAATAGACTTGCCAGTAGCAGCAGGTGGAGATTGGCCAATCAGCGATAACGAGAAGCATGTAAGATTAGCAGCAAATTATCCTCATTTATTTACCGTTCTGCAGTTTTCTACTGGCAAGACGTATCTTTTATATTAAGAATCTCATAACTGAAGGACAAAATGGCTACCCGAATTCTAACTTCTCGTTTCGAACCCTCTGCAGCGTCCTTAGAACCACACCCAAATACTCTGAAATTGTTGTATCGACACTTCCGTTCATGAATGCCATGTTGTAGAGTATACCGATTCCAAATTTCTGAATTAGCGAATGGCATCATGGTGCGGCTTTCCTTATAGACAGTGCCCAGTTGACTAATTTATTGCACAGTAGACAAAACCTGAAACAAACAAAGCGCATATATGAAATTACTCATTTCAAATGGTGGTAATTCAACAATTGTATCCTCTCTCTCCCTCTCCCTCTCTCTCTATATATATATCCAGAGAGAGAGAGAGAAATAAAAACAAGAAAAAACAGGAAAATATTTCTTGATAATTATTTACTTTTTCTCAAGTAACTTCGCCGTTAGGCCATCGTCAGGAGAATGCAATAAACTAAGAAGTATGCTTTCTTAAACAATTGTTTTAAAGAAATTGAGACACCACAAAAGATCTAATGAAAAAGAACCCAACAATCTAGCATGTCCATCTGTACAGCCACCCATCTCCCATCTCAAAAACCATCCAAATAAGACGAACAAGACATGCGGGACGCTGCTAGAGAAGTAAGGACGAACTCATAAGCGACATTCTCCTATGGACCCCTTCACATGAAAGAACAAGTGTTGGACGACCAGCTAGAACTTATCTAGTACAGCTCTGTACGGACACGGGATACAGTCGAGAAAACCTACCGGAAGCGATCGATGATAGAGTGATTTATTCTTAATATAAACATTGCGATGTCTCGGTCTATGCAACCATCTTCAGGGCAATATAATTGTTGTTTAATGTTTCATCTGATAATGAATAAAGATATTGAAATATATATGTATATATATATATGTATGTATTCAACTTTTGAGACGATCTCAGGTAGATGCATCAATCAAATCTGAACTGTTAAATATTTAAACACATATACAAACACTGTCTCTCGAAATGTTTTGTTTTCTTTTTTTTTTTTTTCTGTGAAAGCCATGAGCCTTTAAGAGACAAGTGTCTCCAGCAATGAGGCGGAAGCTGTCACCCAAGAGACAGACAAATGACTCACTTAGGTATCTCAACCTCCCTCCCCATATTTTTTATTTTTATTTTTATCAGTAATGCCTGGCTCCCCACATTGTGCGCCGGAATGCAGCGGCCATTGGCTGATGGTGCCCGACTCTCTCTTTAGAACAAAACGTAATCTATAACTTATTTTTTCTTACTTTGAGTTTAATGAAATTATGTTGTTTCAAAGCCATTCATATTTACAGGCCTGGAAATCATGCAGCTACGATCGCAGACAAGAGGTAGACTTGAATTAGCGGGGGGGGGGTTGTAAAATTTTAATCTTTTTATAGGAAGTAAAAAGCATAATTTTCTATTTTGGACTTACGTTGGGTTGTTTTAAGTTTTTTTATAGACGACAAAAAAAAAATAAGTATATTCATTTATTTTCTTTTTATTACAAGGTACACTTTTTCAAGTTTGTTGAAAAAAAAAACTTTCACCAGGCCAAATTAATGAAATAAATGTCCCGTAATAAAGAATCTCATCTCATAAAGTTGAACCTATATTTTTCTTTATACTTGATATTTGGACTAATTTTTTATGATTATATTTTATATTTTCTAATAATTTTTGGAGGGGTCTCCCTTTTTCTAACGTGTGTTTTTTTAACGAAATAAATTGAATTAATATTTAAACGAAGTCCTAAAATTAATCAAAAAAGTATAGAAGACAAAATTAAGAATTTTTGTAAATAAAATTATTGCTTTATTATTTAAATAAAACAGCCAATTATTAGATAAATAAATAAATACTCAGAGAAAGTTGTGGAGTTTGAAGGTATTTAGGAAGGTCAAGGCTAAGGGCAAGGCTGTGTTGCCGTAAGATATCTGACTCCATATTTTGGTTATATTATTTTACCCTACGTTGACTGGCTGGCGCAATGCCTTGCCCAAAGAAAGTCCAAAAGAAATATACAAAAAGAAAAGGTAGAGACGAAAACATTTCTTCCATACTTTCCTTTATTTACTTGGTGAATGGACGAACCAACGCTACATCCCAAGACGTAGCGTGGTGCCCAAAACACCAGACAGCAAATTCGGTGTTGTCGGTTCGATGTCACCACCCGAAAAAGAGGTCGGTTCACAGAAAACCTGAGTATTTATCTCTCTCCACCGGCTCCAAATTCACCACTCCAAAATCCTTCTAATTTTGGCGCGACCGCTTCCCATTGGCTACTTTACTTTCTATTTTTATTTTTTCTGATTTTTAACCGGATGGATGCGTAGAGCCTTATGCGTGGCGACGCGTTTATACATTTTATATCTGGCAGCCGACGAGTCAATATGCGGTTGGGAGTTTTACTGTTAATTCCTAAATCCCCACAAAGTAGTAACTTAGTAAGCTTTTTAACGGGACATTGGCATAATGGTTAGAGTGTTCGCCAATAGCCCGGGAGACCTGGGTTCAATCCCAGGTTGAGTCATACCAAAAACTCAAAAAAAATGGTACTTGATGCCTCCTTGCTTAATACAGCATTATAAGGTAAGGGTAAAGTGGCTCAATCCTGGGAAAGGCGTGGCGCCCTCCCCTACACCTTGGTGTAGTAGCTATCGAAAAGGGAGACTTGAGGTCACCCACGACAACGGTCACCGAGTTTACTTTACTTACTTACGAGTAAGCTTTTTGCTTAGATGTAGCACAAGGCCATATGAATGGAGCATCTAATGAGACTCTTGCTCACTCGTGAAGCTTTGCTAGTCAAGCTTGCTAATATATTTAGAGGTAGTAGATACTAGCATTGCCTGTGTAAAAAAAAAGTTGTAACAAAATATAACATTAACAACAAAAGCAAACAAAAATAAAACAAATTGTAATAAACCAGCTTTTGAATCATTTTTTTAAACAATCCAAGAGACTACAAAGAATGATAAACATTTGCTCCTGTTTTTTTTACTTTTGCCTCCCACCCAAGGTTAGGTTGGGTTGGGTTGGGTTGGGTTACATTGAATCTCAATCATTGTGGGTTATTTATTGCCAAATCCTATTGAAACATATATATTAAATATGTGGATCATTAAATAAGTTTCTAGACTTTTTTCGTATGGGCACTTTTATTGATAATACACACATGAAACTCTAGTCCCCTTCGAAGTAATCTCCTCCAACTGCAATGAACTTGTTCTACCGTTCCAACAACTTATGGAAGGCTCCATGGAAATCCTCTTGTGTAAGCGTGTCAATGACCTTCGTCACAGCCTCTTTCATCTCCTCAATCGTCTCATAACGGCAGCCTCTGAGCTTAGAGAATAACCAAAAGTCACAGAGGGCAAGGTCTTGACTATAGGGAGGCTGAGGAACAGTCTTGATGCCCATCTTGGTCAAATAGTCTGTGACAAGGATGGAGTTGTGGACTGGTGCATTGTCCTGGTGGAAATGCCACTGACCCGATTTGAAGAGTGCTGGCCTCTTCCCTAGGAATCTCTTCCTGAACTCCCTTAAAACCTCAACATACTAACCCTAACCCTAACCCTTTGATCAATCAACTCTGGTATATTGACTTCCTTACTTCTCCCACACCTCTCATCTTCCCTCACAGACTCCCTGCCTTCCTTGAATCTCTTATGCCACTCAAAAACTGATGCTCGATTCATGCAAGATGCTCCAAAAGCAGTCTGAAGTATTCCATACGTTTCTGTGGTATTTTTTCCAAGTTTTAAACAGAATTTTATTGCATATCGTTCTTCTAAAGTGTCAGATTGCATTTTTGCAATTCACCAGCTGTGACAATCAGGCTTTAGTAGTGTGTATTCCAATTGCTGCTGTAGCTGTTCATTTGAAGCTGAAATCATAAAAATTGGTCAGTCATCTCATAAAATGTATAGCGATAACATACTGAATTTTCAGGAGTCTATGACAATTTTAAATGCTTGTACAAAAAAAGTCTGTAAACTTATTGAATGCACCACGTATATGATTTGTAAGCTCATCTGTTAAATACATTTTTAAACGAATCTGAACTCATTCTTTTGTACACAGTTAAATGGTTTCATGTATTTTTATATAACGGTAACAATGTAACATCAGATATTTGCTTGCACACATTTAAATAGATGTACAAATGATGTGTAAGTCAATAGTTTGTAGGTAATTTCATTTTTAAATGAATTAGAACAAATTTGTTTGCACACAACAATTCCTACTATTTCTTCACGGTTAAACGGTTTCAATTATTGCAATCTAACACTAATAATCCTATTGAATATCGATCATTTGTTTTCACAAGCGAAGTTATTGCAAATATTGCTATTTAACACTGATTATTCAATTCAACATTACTCATTCGTTTGCACATAGTCAAATCGTTCTAACAATTCAATTAAACATCAGTCATTTGTTTACACACAGTTAAATCATCAAACAGTTCTATTTCTAACAATTCAATTTTGCATAATTCATTTGTTTGCCCACAGTTGAAATAGTTAAACAGTTCTATTTGACACATAGATATGACCCTATCAGGTGCTAACACTCCGGGCCAGAGTAGACCTGGAAACAATGGCAATGAAGGGACACTCCATATTCCCCTAAGCTCGCAGGCTGGAGCCTCGTCATTAGATGGTTTAGTGTCATACCTAGGACACTCGTTGACGGTAGGGTCTTACCCCTCTGCAGAGATACAGTCGGTGTATTCTACAGCCCCAGCCGATTGAGCAATCCTACCCAAATAAACTAAGTAAAAAAGGTACTACTTGGACGAGTCTAAAATTTGGTTTGGTTTTATGGCATATCAACCTTTGTAGGTTATTTAACGCCAAATCCATTTTTATGTAATAATCTGTTCTATTGAAAACAGTTCAGTTTAGCATAAGTACACAGTTTAATTGTCAAAAACATTTCTATTTCAAACTATTTAAGCAGTTATATGTAATAATTCGGTTAAGTGTAAATACAGTTTTAATGTCGAAAAAACAGTTCTATTTGAAATAATTCAGTTAAGCATAAGCACCCAGTTTAAATGTAAGTACGGTTTAATTATCAAAAACGTTTCTATTTTAAGCTATTCAGTTTACTCAATTCATTTTAGCATAGGTATGCTGTTATTTGTATTTAACCCATAGATAAGGCCCTATCAGGTGCTACCACTCCGGGCCAGAGTGGACCTGGGAGCGATGGCAATGAAGGAGTACTCCGCATTCCTCAAAGCTCCAGCATTGCTGGAACCTCACCATCAGATTGTTTAGTGTCATATACAGGACACTCGTTAGGGGGGGGTCTTACCCCTCTGCAGAGGTGCAGTCGGTGTATTCTACAGCCCCGTCTAAAATTTAGTTGTTTTTTTTTTTTCATGTTTTGGTAAAGTGCTTCTTTGCGGCTCGTGTATCACATGACCGAAGCAGTACAAGCTGTGGTCTAGTACCTGGTGTAGTTAGTAGTATCGTGGTACTTGGTGCGCTGACAAGAGCATTGCTTCTCTCCGTGTATGATTTGATTGCCGTGCAAAGTAATCTAATTCAGGAACATATGCTTTACAAGTTCGAACAGGCTAATATGCAGCAGAAGCAACCAAAAACGTTTGTTGTGCAAAAGCTGAATGCGCAATTGATCACCCAGGAAGTTCAAGAAATTTCGCTTTGGTTGGAAGAACGCTGATAATCAAGCAAGGTCAGGTAAGCCTAAAACCGTGGATTCCGAGGCTGTTCTCCAAGCCATAGAGGCAAATCTGGTGAATATCACTCGGAGAGTATCAGGCGAGCTCGGCATCTTACAGTGCAGTGTAGTCCGCCAGCTTCACAACCTCGACCAAAACATCCGGAGAGGCCGAATTCTTCCGCATGTTACCAAAATATCGCAAAACTTTTGACTCGCCTCGGTATAACAAAAATGTAACGCTAGTTTTTATAGTCTGTGTATTTTTTGCTTCCATAGAAAATATCATGAAAATACAACAAAATTAAACTAGAAAGAAAAAAAATACTATTTAAGTTTATTTTTATTCCAAATTAAGGCATACATCGTATTTATATTTCCATCCTATTAGCTGAGACGATAGAATACACCAACTGCTCTTCTGCAGGGAGGGGTAGCTTCCCCCACCCCCACAAACACACACACAAACCAAATGAAGCAACCTGTTGACTGTAAATGGCAACCCGTAATGCATGAAGACGAGATTCTGATGGCTGAGCAATCCTTGACCAGCCAACCACAATGGTCACATGACCAACAACATTCCTGTTTGGGCCTTACTAGGCAAGACTGGCAGTCAAAGAGGCTCGATCCGATCAATCGGCCGGTCATGATAATCCCTGGTACCAATATCATTGGTCCGACCGTACTCATCAAATTGTTCTTATGCTAAACAATTAATCAACCCTATTTTATCTTAAAGGTACCAGAAGGCGGTGGCTGATGGTCAGTTGCGCTGAGATAGCAAAACTCGAAACTACTTAAGCAGTGTGCAAATTATTTTGATATTAAATAGAATAATGAGAATTACTCGAAACCATTTAATAGAGTACAAACATCATCATCATCATCATCATGTCGTGCCACTAGCATGGATATCCCTGACCCTCTCTTGCCACTTCTCCCTATCGTTCATCGCCTCCGGCAGGTCTTCAGGACTACATCCCGTATCCTCATAGAGCTGCTGAATGTATGTTCGTGCTGGTCGTCCTGCTTTTACCCGGTCATATGTGGGGGTCCATAGAAGTACATCACGTATGAACTCGTCCCTGCTTCTCCAGCAGTGTTCTGCATGTCTGGTTCGTCTAACTTGAATAGTTTTCGTGATGGGAGGCAGGTGACCGTATAGTTGGTGTCTTGTGAGGTGTTGCCGTCAGGACTTGTTCAATCAAATGAGCTCTAATTCGTTTAAAAATAAAATTACTAACTAAATATTCGCAAATAATTCTCTCTCTCTCTCTCTCTCTCTCTCTCTCTCTCTCTCTCTCTCCCTCTCTCACACACACACACACACACACACACACACACATATATATATATAGAGAGAGAGGATTAAATCACCCAGAAGTGTTGACTTGTCTTTAAAACCAAATAACCAAAACAAACGTATGTATATTTACTTTTTCCTAAATAAGAAAAAAAATAAACAGTATTTATCTCCCCGAAAAATAAATCTTTTAATCTAAAAAAAAAAAAAATTAATTTCGAAAAATTCAGCCAAGTCGAGTCTACATGATAACTAAAAAAAAAAAAATAAGTAAAATAATTCCACAAATCAATTAACAGTGAAAATTAGGACAAAAAATAGATACTCAATTGTAGTTGTAAAGAATTTTGTCACACAAGAATAACCTCTTATTTTCAGAAGAGATTTTGACGTTTTCTAACGTGTAATTTAGATTATCTTTAAAACTTTCAATTCCCAAGGCCAAACCCTGAAAGATCTTACATTCCCATGTCTAAACTCTTTAGTATTTTTCCAGGTTTGTAAAAAGGCAGAAATTTTGTATCTTTCCGAGTCGGTGTATGAGAATTTAGAATCTTCGAAATTTTAGAAATTGGAACTTTCGTTCAGTTTGAACAGCTTTGAATCAGCTTGCAATCTTTGCAAAATATATTATGTTACGTAATTTAATTTCACTGTGTAATATATATAAAAATTATCAAAAAGGTTCTATGTAACCAGGTGTCGTGGCAATTACAATGAGAAAAAAAACATGGTTCGAGTAAATTTTCATATTCTATGAAAGACAAATGATAAGTATAAAACTTTATAAACTGTAAAACATTGTGGAATAGATCTTTTAAATATTATGAAAATGATTGTTCTTCTCGGTGTCTATTATTTTTTGCTGTCTAAATTTCTTAGACGAAGCTTGATGATTCTTATCATTAAGGGTTTTTGGACTATTGTCTTCATCTTTATTGTTATTTCACAACGTTTCGGCCGATATGTCCTCCGGCCTTCTTCAGGTGTTTGTTGTCTAAATTTCTGAGACGAAGCTTGATGATTTTTATCATTAAGGGTTTTCGGACTAATGTCTTCATCTTTATTGTTATTTCCACAACGTTTCGACCGATATGTCCTCCGGCCTTCTTCAGGTGTTTCTCGAACTCGGGAACCTTCACCGAACTTCGAACTACGTCCTTTATTGAATCCACGAGGGTCACCTGTTCTGATTCCGTTAGTCATAACCGGTTACAAGTGTTAAGTATTCCTGTATTGTTACTCGCCTAAATTGTTCTACATTTTTATTTACTGATTAAAGGCACTTTGGATGAGAGATTTTAACCATTATATATATATATATATATATATATATATATATATATATACAGATTTTCATTTTTTCTTACTGAACCTAGGTAGTTCAGATGTGCAGGGAAGTATTCATGTCTTGATATTAAATAAAATAGTCTATTACGTTATTTCTTCAATGTAATGCGTTCGATCTCCAGTAAGAACTCTACCCCTGTGGCCTTATGGCAGACTAAGCTGAGATGAGTAACTAAGCGCCACACTGTGTGGTTAAGGCAAGCGAGTAAGTAGACTTAAATCTTCAGAAAGTATTTCTCAATTATGACCTTGTAGAACAATAATATTTCATGCGAGCATAAACATGTATACAAACAATATAAGTAACATCTTCAAACCTCAGAAACAGTTGCAACTGACAGTTGAGTAAGCTTCGCAGAAATGGCCGCCATGATACATGCCGTATTTATCATTTCCACATATATTTTTTTTTACATCAGCGAGGAGGAATGCTTTGAATTGACCGACACAAAAATAAAATAAAATAAAATACCAAATCATAATCACTGTAGATTTCAATAGCTGTTATGTCATTTTGTTCTTTCTTTCTCTGAAAATTTTTCTCTATTATAGCAGCCAAAGGCCAACGAACACCCAGAGCGGTGAATATGGCTGATTGCTGTTCCACTATCTATTGTTGTGGCTTGTCTAAAAACGCTGAAATTTGCAAGGCGTACACCTCACGTATTTTCAGCAGACGATGTCTCCCGTGAAATGGCGACAGAGCCGTCCATTTGCAACGTTTTATTCTTTGCCTATTTTTGTCTGTTTTTCCTTCATTTATTCATTTATTTCGTGGAGAGGTGGGAGTGGTTATTTTATTCTATTTTATTTTTTTAGTCTTTGGTTTTATAGACTGAATCTTTACAGCCATGGCTTTTCATGTGTCCTGGTTCGACACAAAATATCAAATGACGTTCGTTGTTCTTAGTTGACGAACGCCATTTATAGTCTTGCCTGTGGGTTAAGGAGAGAAACAAACATGGTTTAGATGCATATGCAAACGTACATAGAAATTAAGACACATACACACACTCACATATGGAGAGATAGAGATAGACAGATAGAGAGAGAGAGAGAAATACATATAAATATATATTTTTAAGAAATAGATGGATGTATAAATTTGTAATTAAAATATCTATTTAACGTTTTGACTTTAATCCCAGTTTATATATATATGTGTGTGTGAAGGAATGAATATAATATATATATATATATATATATATATATATAGAGAGAGAGAGAGAGAGAGTTCAGCTTAAAAACGCGGTAAAGGTAACCAGAAGCCGAACCTTTTTTAGACTTTATTTTTCTAATGCAAGTATCATAAGGGAGCAAGAAAATAGAAATTTAATTTAAGAAATCAAATTGTAGTTCATCAAAACTTTTCTCGTTCCCCAATGATACCAGCATCGGAAAAATAAAGGCGACAAAAGTTCGGTTTCGTATTATCCTTACCGCACTTTTAACCTGGACTACGTTGGTAATTCAGTAAAAACGTAGCCTAGTTGAAGGAAAGTCTTATTTTATACAAGTATTGATTTTTCAACTTAATTTCATTCCTTAACAATGCACTTAACTTTGACATCCTGTCTCCAACTGACTCGAACCGCCCGGGCACCTGGTTATCTTATTCTCTAACGTCCACCTGCTTCCGCTGTTCTTCCGCTAATTTACACACGTGCATCTCTTGATTGACGGCTCGGACGAGGGTAAATATATAACAAAAGTAGTAATGTACATGCAAAGGACATATCGCTTTTGCAATATGCACACCCCAGATGATGGCCCAAACCCGGGCAGAAAGTCCTCGGGTAACAATTAGTTGTGGGAGTTTCATCAACCAATTCCTGTCGGATACTATAAAATCAATTCGGCAACTGGAAAGGACATATACAAAAATATGTAGACAAAACATGTCTTCATTGTTCAATGAAATATATGTGTGTGTGTGTGTGTGTGTGTGTGTGCGCGCGCACGCGCGCACGCGCGATAATAATTGTTTGGTTTCTTTGTTTAATGGTCTAATAAATCTTTGTGGGTTATATAATGCCAAATCTTTCTTTGCAGAAGAACAGTTGTGGTACTATTTAACCCATAGCTAGGAGAATAAGGAGGTTCAAGCCTTTCCCAAGAAAATTAGTCAGAAAGTGACAAGAAAATGACTATTAGTCTGAAAGCGACTAGAATTCGAACTCACATTCTACGATTTCGTAGTTCAGCACGTTTGCTACTACACCACGAAGACCCACCACTATCACCGCTGAAAAATACTGGTATATTAAGAAAAGGAGATTAACTGTTTTTAAAATTCTGTGTATACATTGATACAAAGTCCAAAAGTTCTTTGTCTTATCAACAGAAACGAATGAACTGATCATCTATACGTATATTTTCTCTCTCTCTCTCTCTTTCTCTCTCTCTCTCACACACACGCGCGCGCATAAATACAAACGAAAAATACGCACACGTACACACACACACACACACACATATATATATATATATATATATATATATATATATAAGTTAGGGTAGCGAAGACTGATTCAATGCTATTACTTACTTATGACATCATCAGCCCAACTTAGTGTCGACGTGATCCTAACATTGATATATACTCTCTATCACCTATAATGAGCACGTGCACACACACACACACGTATACAGGTGTGTGTGTGTGTGTGTGTGTGTGTGTTTATAGAGGTGCAACAGTAAAGGTGGATTCGACATACCAAGTTCAAACTCCAATCTAGGCTATTTGCGTTTATTTCTTTTCAATACCTTTGGGAAAGGCATGTATCTAACATTACAGACATACATACTCACACAATAACACACACGGCCCTCACTCGAACACACTCACGAAATCTGGGTAAAATATTTGAACTGTCTTAGCTCTCTATAATTAGTTGGTCACAATTCTTGAAGAAGGTTAACTCTTAATTCAATATGAGGGAATTACCATGGCTAACGTGTTGGGCTGCGACATCGTAATTTGTGAGTTCGAAATACAGTCACACCATAAAGTTCACTTTCGGACTACTACCACTGGGAAAAGAATGAACTCAAATTATGCTACAGCTCTGGGTTCAATAGTACAACTACTGACTTTCTATCAGGATAACTTTGGCATTAAATAACCCACGAAGGTTAATATGCCATCAACCAATAACAGCAAAGCGAACCAAAGCCAAACTCAATCAAAAAATCATACCAAAACAAAACTAAAGGCAAACCAAAATAAAACCATACAAAAACCAAATCGAAACCAACCAAACGACAAACAAAACAAAACCAGAACAAAAACCAAACTAAAACACTAAAACGAACAAAACAAAACCAAAACAAAACCAAGACAAAATAAAACTATACCAAAACCAACAAAATCAAAACCAAATCCAAAACAAAATAAAACCATACTAAAACCAACAAAACCAAAACCAACACAAAATCAAACCACAACAAAACCAAAACCAAAACAAAATAAAACCATACCAAAACCAACAAAACCAAAGCAAGATAAAATAAAACTATACCAGAACCAACAAAACCAAACCACAACAAAACCAAAAACAAAAAATAAAACCATGCCTAAACTAACAAAACAAAACCATACCAAAACCAACAAAACCAAATAAAAACTAGTAAAACCAAACTAAAACCAAAACAAGACATTACCAAACCAAATCCAAAGCAAAACTATATCAAAACCAAAACGAAATGAAACTATACAACAAAGCAAAACCAAAAACGAACAAAACTTATACTAAAACGAAAACCAAACAAAATAAAGCCATACCATTGGAACCAAAACCAACTAAAATAAAACGAAACCAAAACCAACTAAAACAAAACAAAACCAAAATTACAACCGAACAATAACTAAAACTAAACCCAAATCTTGGTATAAAGTTACAGCAGGCAACTTGTGCAACGACCCTGCCATGTTGCATCGGTCTTTATTCTGTTGTAGCTGAATGAGCAACTGCAGTTCTTCCATATTTATCTGGGCCCCTGCATGCGAGTCCTTCGTCAACTAAGACTTTAAAATGCAACCATGATGTCTTTGAATAACGAATGATGTCCGAAAAGTAAGCTGCATACAGTTACTAATCAAAAATATTTATTACTATACAAATAAAATACTGTGCATATGTTGCCAGTACTACTATGCAACTTTTCCTGGTATTCGTTATTGTGATTGATGCATTTGTCCAATGAGTGAGTAAATTGCCTCTTAGAAGAACGGCTCCGGGTCATTTCCTTCTGGATCGGACCGAGAAATCTACAGTACTCCTTTTCGTTTGGTTTGGTTTGATTTTATGGCATATCAACCATTGTAAATTTTTTCATCCCGAATCCTGTTAATGCATATATATTAAATATGTATGATTTGGTTTGGTTGGGCTTTATTGCATATCAACCATTGTAGATTATTAAATCTTTAAATATATATATTAAACATATATGATTCGGTTTGGTTGGGTTTTATGGCATATCAACCATTGTAGGTTATTTAATGCCAAATCCTTTTTATAATTATAAATTATATATATATATATATATATATATATATATATATATATATGATTAATAAACGAATTAAGTTGACAGCATTTTTAAATGAGTCTGAGCTCATTTTTTGCACACACTTGAATGATTTCAAGTATTGCTACATAATACGAACAATTCTATTTACTATTAATCATTTGATTGCTCACAGTTAAATTGTACCAAGTATTGTTATGTATCACTAACAATTCGATTAAACATCAGTCATTTGTTTAAACGCAGTTAAATTATAAACAGTTCTATCTCTAAGAAATCAATTTGGCTTTAGTCATTTGTTTGCGCTTAGTTTAAATGTCAAACAGTTCTATTTTATCCATAGATAGGACCCTATCAGGTGCTACCACTCCGGGTCAGAGTGGACCTGGAAGCGATGTAAATGAAGAGGTACTCTACGTTCACCAGAGCTCCAGGACTGAAGCCTCACCATCAGATATTTCAACGTCATATCCAGGACACTCGTTAGTGGGTGTCTTTATCCACTACAAAGTTTCAGTCGTAGTCTTCTATAGCCCGAGCCAACTGGGCTTCCCCTTTTGGAGTTCTTACATATACTTGTGTGTTGCACAAAAATAAGTATATCTGTAAAAAAAAAAAAAAAAGTTAATTTTTTTCTGAATCAAAGATACCGGGATTCTATAATTGCTAGTGGGTGCATTCAAAACGGATATCATTTGGCATTATCAATTAATAAACTCTATAACACTGAAACACTTACTAAAGTTATGAACATGAAACCGTCCAAAAATAAGTAAGAACTTACACAAAATTCTTTATACTAAGTATGTTTTCTACGAAAAATTGATTTTCTTCTAAGTTTCAATGATAAAGAGTTTAGCAATTAAAAATGCCTAATAATATCCGTTTTGAGTGAATAAGCTTCTACTAGAAATAATAAGATATTGAGAAGAAAATTAATATTCAATGCAAATTTTTTCGGGGGTTGTTCTTATTTATGGACAATAGAGCATATACTATCCTATATATATATGCCCAAAAACATTACGTATATATATATATATATATATATATATATATTGTCATCTACAGACAGACTGTTTCGTTGTATCACAACTCTTCAGTGTGGCTAGACACGTAGGATGCTTGAAGCTGGGGTCGAAACCCGCTCCACTTTACGTTAGACTTAGTATCAAACCGCTCAGCCAACAAGCGTACCACGTCAGCTAGGGAATTATAAGGTATTATAGGGAATTATATATATATATATATATATAATAGATGGACTTACTCGTCAATTTCAACGTATGAGGGTCTAAAACATTCATCAGTTCTGATGTTTGTCTCGTATGTGATTTCAAACTAACCTCAGATTTGTACGAAGTCTACAGATAGTGTATACTGGAGAGTAAGTATATGAAGTAGCTAGCATGACTAATTGACTTTTTACCTTCTCCCTAAATACTCGAGAATGCTTTTCAAACTTCTTGATGGATTTGTGGTATTCAATTCTCCAATCCTTGCAAATTGAAGCAGCTTGCTCGAACGTATCAACAGGCATATTGAGAGCTACAAGGTTTTTTAAAAACTTATCCCAGTTGCTGGGCCATATCTTTTCCTGTCATGAAGCTGGCAATAAATTAGAATCTTTGAAATTCAGTTGTCTCTGATTCTGATGATATGCCCAGCCCATCCAAATTCTGATTGCACGGGGAAAGTTCATATGCTTCAAATGATGCACTAAGCAAAGATTATATATATATATATAGTCATCCACAGACAGATCTGTTTCGTTCTATCAGAACTCATCAGTGTGTCTAGACAGTATCTCCCCGTAGCTGGGATCGAAACCCGGTTGACTCAAACGCCAAGCCAAAGCTTCTAACCATTTAGCCACGAGGAGATATTAGCTACGAAGTACATTTTAAACGGTTATGAATCACAATTACTATTGTTTACATATATCCGTTCAACGGCCGCCGAGATCTCAATTCAAATACGAAGAGACTTGCAAAGGCGCTAATGGCAACACGATTATATATATATATATATATATATATATATATATATATATATATATATGGTTGGGTTACGCAAGTACATTAAATTAAATATCGGTAAATTCCTACAATTCTTATGTCAATTTATAGATACATATATATAGACTTGCATACAAATAATTAGATATTCATCTTCTCATCTACAACTCTCTCTCTCTCACTCTCTCTCTCTATATATATATATATATATAGTGGGGGGTCTATATGTCTGCATATATGTGTGAGTGTACGTGTTTTTCATACTTGTGTTTTAAACTGATACACGTGTCAATGGGCACATGCATTTTGTGCCAGTATCTTAAACAGTTGAATGCCTTCGTGGAATATATATATATATATATATATATATATATATATATATATATATATATATATATATATGAGAGAGAGGAGGATGAAACATTCTCTCACGTCTTTTCTTCAAGGTTCCATTTCGAACGGCTGGTAGTACAAAATATCTCTAATCAATAGAAATTCTTTTTTTAAATTTGACACGGGGAAAAGTTTGAAAAACCTAAAGAAATGATGAAAAGTAGAAATTTTTTGAAGGAAAAAAACTTTGAGTCAAACTTGCAAATGACTGTTTACATCAACATGCAAGATTATCTCTCATTATATTTACTATTTAGTGTAATCAAATAGAAACGAACCAAAGTCAAAAACACACATGCATAGGTTATTATATTAGTCAGCCTGCTACGTTGCATTTTACTGTATCCCAGAATTCCTATTTTCAAATCTTGTGGTTCAGTGGAAATACTCAGAGCCAAACTTTAAGTCCATACCACTCTGAACAAACTGAATTTTCGTACCCGAATCAGGTTGAAACTCGACGTTCTGGCCATGCTGAACCAGAGCACGTTGTACTTGGGTGCCTCGTACAAGCTGTACTTTGGCGTTCCGGGCAAGGTCCTATTCGAGGTTTTCGACTAACTGAACTTTGGTGCCAATGGTAAACTTAACTTGGGTGTCCTGGCTAAACGGAACTTTGACACCATGGACAAGCTGTACTAGGGTGCCTTAAACAAATCGAACTTGGGCGTCCTAAGCAAGCTGAACTTGGGCGCCCTGAGTAAACTAAACTTTTGCGCCATGAACAAGCGTAGCTGGGGTGTCCTAAGCAAGCGTAACTTAGGTGCCCTGGGTAAACTGCACTTTGGCGCCTTAGACAAGCTGAATCTGGGCGTCCTGAACAAAGTTAACGTCGGTGCCCATAAAAGTTTAACAGCGAGAAAAATAAACATTTTGGAATAAATGTTTCATAAAAATAATCAAATAAAAATAGTTGTTATAAGATAATTCACTTACACTTCACAGATTATACCACTTATATGGGCATGTTTAAACGTTCTCGGTGATGAAGTGGGTTATGACTTTGGCTATCATCGCCGACGTGTAAGTTGACGATAGTAGAGAAGTTCTGAGCCGCAACCAAAAAAACACGATAAGACAAGAAAGGTAGCAAAACTATATAGCTGAAAAGATATGACTGAAAAAAAAATTAAAAGCGTTTTTTTTTAATTTATTGTTTATTCAAATAACATACGTAGCTTTTAAAGCAGCATTAGATACCACTGAATTTTGATGATTACGTCAACAATTTCCGTTTTCATTTTTTAAAGAAAATTTTGAAGTATCTGATGAAATTGTATCCCCCCCAAAAAATTATCATACGAATAAATTGTTACTTTGAACAAATTATTTTTTTTTTTATTTTTCCAATCGAATTTCTCAAACCCACCCACCCACACACACGCATAAATATATATATATATATATATATATATATATATATATATATATATATATATATATATATGTGTGTGTGTGTGTGTGTGTGTGTGTGTGTGTGTGTGTGTGTGTGTGGTTGAGCTTCAGGAACTGTGAACACATTTTAAATTCATTTTATTGCTGGGTTAGTGAATCTCGTTATAACATTACATTGCATATATATATATATATATATATATATATATATATATATATATATATATATATATATATATATATATATATATATATATATAAACACTCAGGTGCACTTTGTTACCTCTCTTGGCAAGCTAATCTCATAAATCAATCTAGTAGTGTAATAATTTTGCTGAAGACCAGTGCTCTCCTTCTATAGCCTTATGCCCAACTTGGCTAGCTTTATTAAATAACTGTTAGTAGCGTCTGAAGTCATTCGATAGCAATCGTGAAGTACACAAAAATAATTCAAAATATTCACTTTTTTTCCAATGACTTATTCAATTATCAGGGTGGAATTTCCGTTTATATTATCTCCCAGAATAAAGAGGGTGACTTGGAAGTGCCAATGTTCCCTCTCATGACCCATTTGATTATCGAAGTGCCATTTCGAATAAATCCCCTTCATATCACCACCCAAAGAAGCGAAGATTACTTGGAGGCCATCTTCCTTCTCATGACCCATTAAATCATTGGAGTGCGATTACAAGTAATTTATCATGTTCTCTGCTAGAGCAATGAGGGTTATTTGGAAGCGCCCATCTTCCCTCTCATGACCCATTAGATTATCGAAGTGCCATTTCAAGTAACTTCTGTCTATATAATTTCCCAAGGCAGTGGGGGTTACACGAAAGTGCTCATCTCATGACCCATAAGATTATCGAAGTGCCATTCCGAGTAATTCTCCTTCATATTCATATCATCTCGCGGGACAATTAGGAATATTGATGATGTTTATCTCCTTTCATATGTTTTAAATCATTGGAGTATGAAGCCAAGTAATTCCTTTTCATGTCTTCTCTCATTACAACATGAAAAGAAACTGCACAGACCCCGCGACCAATGCCACGCAGATGCCACACCACCCTGACTTTCTCTTGATATGTAATGAGGAGGTGCTGCTCCGCCAGCAGGACCTGGCTCGCGGTGAACAGCGAGAATACGACCGGAGATAAGGAATAAATCCCATCCAATATTCTAATCTGATGTTAAATTATATCCCCAATGAAGTAGGATAGTTGACTAGTGTTACGAAGGCATCATATTACTTCGAATCTAACAGTTGGTACATTGTGCGAAGATGCTGCGTCGAGGCTGGAATCCTTAGTGACAGGTTCTCTTCGTCTTATGCTGAGTTCTATCCACAGACAAGGACACGGTGCTGGGTTAAAAAAAAAAGTGAGCACAAATAAAGAGGAGAAACAGATACTATACTTTAATCCCAATCGTGAAAGTTATATATTCGATCCTAAGGATGTTCAAAAATTATAGCTTTGAGGGAGAGTAAGCTAATATGTGTGTGTTAGTGTGTGTGGGGGTGCATAGCATACTTTATCATATATGTCTACATGCATATGTGAAATAGGTACATCAATGAGAATTTTAAAAGATTATATGGTGTTACACACACACACGCTTATATATATATATATATATATATATATATATATATACATGCATAAAAAGATGCATGTATTTGTTTTAATACATTTACACATATTCAAATATAATTTTGTATTCACACGTGTGTATGTATATCTGTGTGTCTTAGGGACGTTATTATTATTATTATTTGCATTAACACCCACCAACATTTCTAGTATGCACATACCACCATATGTTAACACACATGCCTGTGTGTATATAATAATATGTTCAAAGACATCTCTCTCTCTCTCTCTCTCTCTCTCTCTCTCTCTCTCTCTCTCTCTCTCTCTCTCTGAAAGAGAGTGTGTGAGGAGGTATTATAGACGTTTATTATTATTCATCTATTTTCATATGTGTACCTCTATATATACTATACACACGAGGGGTACTTGCTGACCCTTGATATTTAGGGTATTTGCGAAAACTATATCTACTGAAAATTTCAAAATTTGCATAACAATACAAAAGCGAAAAGCTCACTCGAATAACACGTAAAAAAATGTCAAAGATAAAAACAAAACAAGAATAAAAAAAAGAAAAAACGCAAAACACAAGGCTTTAGTCTCTGTTACGTCATTGGTCGACTGTGTAAACATTAATTTCAAAGACATTAAGGTTCTTCAAATCCATTCCTCTCCCTTCAAATTGTTTATTTCTCAAATTTGATTCAATAACACACACATACACACACACACACACACACATATATATATATATATATATATATATATATATATATATATATATATATATATATATATATATATATATTCTTTAAATGTTCACTTTTAACGTCCAACACAGCTTCATCAAAATATTTTCTCTCAAAGTTCACTACTAGAGTTTTTGACTTGATTTTAAAAATATGTGGAGGAAAAAAAGAGAAAAAGATAAAGAAATTTTCTACTTTCTTTCAATCATTTTTCTTTCTTTCTTTTAGTTTCGTTTTGCGTCAATAACTCTAATGATGACTTTGAATCATTTTTTAAAAGAAAAAACATAATCTTAACAAACATTTCCCATGAACAAATTTTTAAATACACGTAATTGCTAGCGAATACAGAAATCTTTTATAAACAGGGCTATTCTTTTATTAGGTTGAGTAAATGCACACAAAGATCAATTGGTTATTAAATTCCAGGGATATTTTGGGGTTCATGCCTTCTATCTTAATGGATGTGGACCGGACTATATAAAGTCAGATGTTTTTTGAAGGTGAAAAAGAATATTTTTAATTGTCAGAATGTAACCTCCCCAAAACAAGTTTAATCAATACAGTGATTGATTGATTGATTGATAGAGTGATTTTAACGACATATCAACCTGTTTAGGGTTATTTTACGCCTAAAAGTTATGGAATCGCGTTCATTGCGCGTTCCTGTCGAATACGTTTATTTGTTAAAAAGATCTATTTGAGCCACTGATACAACCCTCGCAGGTACTACTATATCGGGACATAGTGGGACTGGGAGTAATGGCTATAAAAGTGTGCTCCACACTCTCCATATCTAATCAATAGAGAATACACGATGAACTTGTTCGATACTGTTCATAGGCGGAGATTACAATACGGTGATTCAATATTGACGCTATAGAGGGGTAATACTCCCCCACCCCAAAAAGGAATGTCTTGATATGATATCAAAAAGGCATATGATGGTGAGACTCCAGTTCTGGAGATCTAGGAAGTGTTAAGTACTCTATCATTGCCATTACTCTCAGGTCCGCTTTGACCCGGAGTGGTAGTATTTGTAAGAGTCCTATCTATGGGTCAAATAGACCTGTTTAAAAATTATTCGAATTCGAAAGGTATAATTGATGCCATATAAACTAATCTGCCTCCCATCACGAAAACTATCCAAGTTAGACGAACCAGACACGCAGGACACTGCTGGAGAAGCAAGGACGAGCTCACCAGTGATGTACTCCTATGGAGCCCCGCATATGGCCAAGCAAAAGCAGGACGACCAGCTCGAACGTACATATAGCAGCTATGTAAGGATACGGGATGTAGCCCTGAAGACCTACCAGAAGCGATGAGAAGTGGTGAGAGAGGGTCAGGGATAACCGTGCTAGCAGCACGAGATGATGATGATGATGATGATGTTGATTTGAGGCTAGGTTTACTAAAGATTATCATTAGTTATTGGAACCCATATAACTGCGTGCAAATAAATGACAATTATTAAATAGAAAAAATACTTTAAACCATTTAATTATTAAGGGGGTGTCCTCTTGGGGTAATGGTTAAAGCGATGGACTGCGAAATCATAGTAAGCGAGTTCGTATTCCAGTCACGCTATTACATTCACTTTCGGGCAAATACCCTTGGAAAAGGTATGAACCCCCTTATCCTCCCAGCTATGGGTTAAATAGTACCACTACTGTTCTTCTCGGAGAATGGCTTTGGCATTAAATAACCTACAAAGGTTGATATGCCATTAAACAAAAAAACCAAACCAAACCATTTAATTATTAGTATTAAATAGAAATAATTGAAACCATTTAATTATTAGAACTAGATAGGAATACTTGAAACCATACAAGTGTGTTCAAACAAATGACTTTTATTAAATATGAATAATTACTTCAAACCATATAGTTACTAATATTAGAAAGGAATACTTGAAATTATATAACTAATCATTTGTCTATGATAGATACCATATTACTGTATGCAAATTATTCGTAGGAGATAGATATCATTTGTACGAGGATCATTAAATAAGTTTCCAGTATGGTCAATTTTATTGATAGTACAGACATGAAACTCTAGTCTCCATTCAAAGTAATCTCCTCCGGCTGCAATGCACTTGTTGTACCGTTCCAACAACTTCTGCAAGGCCCCATAGAAGTCCTCTTGTCTGAGCGTGTCAATGACATTCGTTACAGCCTCTTTCATCTCCTCAATTGTCTCATAACGACAACCTCTGAGCTTAGGGAATAAGCAAAAATCGTAGGGAGCAAGGTCTGGACTATAGGGAGGCTGAGGAACTGTCTTGATGCCCATCTTGGTCAAATAGTCTGTGACAAGGATGGAGTTGTGGACTGGTGCATTGTACTGCTAGAAATGCCACTGACCCGATTTGAAGTGTGTTGGCCTCTTCCTTAAGAATCTCTTCCTGAACTCCTTTAAAACCTCAACAAAGTAACCCTAACCCTTTAGCCAATCAACTCTGGTGTATTGACTTCCTTACTCCTCCCACACCTCTCATCATCCCTCAAAGACTCCCAGCCTTCCTTGAATCTCTTATGCCACTCAAAAACTGATGCTCGATTCATGAAAGATGCTCGAAAAGCAGTCTGAAGCATTCCATACGTTTCTGTGGCATTTTCTCCAAGTTTAAAACAGAATTTTATTGCAAAATGTTCTTCTAAACTGTCCTCATGTCCTGGTTGCATTTTTGAAATTCACCAGCTGTGACAATCAGGTTTTAGTCGGGTGTATTCCAATTGCTGCTGTAGCTGTTCATTTCAAGCTGAAATCATAAAAATTAGTCAGTCATCTCATAAGATGTATAGCAATAACATACTGAATTTTCAAGAGTCTACGACAATGTTAAATGCCTGTACAAAAAAAGTCTGGAAACTTATTGAAGCCACCACGTAGACACACTGTATTCTTTCTTTTAAAAGTAGTGACCTTTTCGAATCTCAGAGAAAATTCTTTGCGTTTTCAGAATCAATTCTGTTAATGTAGTTCGATGGCATTTTAGAACACATTTCGGGAAATCTCTGCTGACCAGAGCATTCATTGTGACGTTGCATGGTCGAAGAAGCAGGTTGGCGGAGATAATAACAAGATGAATAGATGTGGATGACTTCATAACAGGAAAAAGAAAAAAGTCAGATACGTGATCACTGAAAAATGCCACTCACTTTGTTATTGATGCTGCGCCCTCCCACTGGACCGTTCTCAAAAAGAGGAAGACGTAATGTGGTATTCTACGACAATTTTAAATACCTGTACTAAAAAAAAATTCTGGAAACTTATTGAAGGCACCATATATATGATACTTATATAACGGTGTGCAAAATAAATTTTAAGAAATAGCTGCACAAAAATGTAAGCATACATGTACAATGAATGCTATTCTCTTTTCTCTGGTCATGAAATAACCCTAGACTGATATGACGTCAAAATCTAACAATCAATCAGTTAGGTTCAATACAGTAAAAAATTTAGTCTAAGATTAGTAGCGACATCATATGAGGAACTTAAGATTATTTTCTTTTAATCAGAAGCCAACAATAAAAATTAAAATTCAAGAAAAACTAGACAAAATGAATAACGATGATGATTCATCTCAAAGATTCAAGCAACCCAAGACTATAAAGTCTACTAATACATGAAGAACAAAATTATATAAAAGAAAAAACTATTTGCGTGTTTTGGACTATAAGTTGTGATATTCACAACGTTTCGATCACTGTACTCTCAGGAACAAAAAAGCGAAAAACAAAAAAGCAAAGAACAAAAAATAAACAATAAACAAACAAAAAAATAAAAATGCATTTTAGTTTGTTATAAAAATGTCCTCCGCCAAAAAAAAAAAAAAAATTCACTGCTTTTATTTTATTTCATATTATCGTCTGTTCTTTGGGTTTGGTTTGGTTTCTAGGTTTAATGGCATATCAAACTTCGTGGATTATTTAATGCCAAACCCATCCTTGTAGAATAAAAGCAGTGATACAATTTAACTCGTCGTTGGGGGAGATAAGGGAGGTCATACCTTTCCCAAGGGTATTAGTCCGAAAGTAAACGTAATAGCGCGACTGCAGTTTGAACTCGCTAACTTCGAGGCCGCAACCAAGCACTTTAGCCATTACGCAACGAGGACTCTCTCTCTCTCTCTCTTTCTCTCTCTCTCTCTCTCTCTCTCTCTTATATATATATATATATATATATATGGAAAATTAACTGATTTCCATGCAGTAAAAATAGGCAAGAGAAGCTGTGATTTTGGTATCTCTATTTTTGTATTCATTGACCAATGTCTTTGAGATTTTGCAGACGACATTATTTGACTTGCTGCGCAAAATTTTCCTCTTAGATTGTTAAAAATACATTTTTCACTTATTATAAACATAGATAAATCAACTACTTTTCAATCTAATTTCGAACATACCTCAATTTTATGAATAAGCAATGAATCGATAAATCTTTACTTGATTTACAGGTTCATTCTGTAAATCTACTCAAAACTTTCCACTTTATTTCATTTGAGTGAAAATCTAACATTCTATAACTTCAAGTATGCATTTAATTTCAACATCGTTTAATTATTTAAAATTGAACGAAAATATTTTGTTTATTTTACATATATTCATACTACGATAACTCTCTTTGCTTCATGATATTTCTTTTAGCTACATCCACTTAAATAACAGCACCCAGATATACTTTCTCTCCAAAATTGTGACATTTTCACACAAAGATCTTTTATGCATACAAAATATATTCACTAGATTTAGATAACGCTTGCTCCTATATTGAATACATGAACTTTTCTTTCTTGAAATGTAAATATTGGAGAATATTTATGGTCTAACTAATATTATCTTTCCTTTCAAGAAAAGACTGTATTTTTTGTTTTTTAACAAATTTTTCTCTAAAGTTAAAGTAATAAAATTTATTAGATTAATAGGACGATGTTTTATTCGATCATTTACTCACATATCTACAACACATTTCTCTCTCACTCTCTCTTTCACTTTAAATGTTACATCTTTTGAAATCTTTTATGGCCCAGTCGTCTGGGGCAGGAAAATACACCGATTGCATCTCTGCAGAGGAGGGTAGAGGGGTAAGACCCCTTCCAAACGAGTGTCCTCTTATGACGCCAAACAATCTGATGATGCGGCTCACGTAATGATGGAGCTTTAGGGAATGCAGATTATCCCTTTATTGGCATTGCTCCCTAGTCCACTCTGACCCGAAGTGGTAGCACGTGATAGGGTCTTATGTATGGGTCAAATAGAACTAAACAGTGTACTTATGCTGAACTGAATTGCTTGAAATAGAATTGTTTATATGTATAAAATGGATTTGGCATTAGATAACCTACAATGGTTGACGTGCCATAAAATCAAACCAAACCAATCATTTATTTTGTTTTCTCCAATGATTGGAAAGTCGATCTATGCTCTTGTATTCTCATATGCGAGAATATATCTTCATCATCATCATGTGCTGCAAGCAAGGATTTCCCAAACTATCTCTCCCTATTCGTCTCTATCGTCCATCGCTTCCGGTATGTCGGGTAGATTGTATCCTGTGTCCGTACAGAGCTGTTGTAGATAAGTTCCCGCTGGTCGTCTAACACTTGCTCTTCCGTGTGAAGGGATCCATTGGAGAACGTCGCTTATGAGTTCGTTCTTATTTCTCCAGCAGTGTTCAGTGTGTCTTGTTCGTCTAATTTGGATGGCTTTTGAAATGGGAGACAGGTGACCGTACAGCTGCAGTTTTGTGGGATGTTGCTTCCAGGATTTGTCTGTTTGTTTGTTTGTGTTTTACAGTTTAGCGAAGAATAACTGATGTTACGTGTGTTGTTACGTTGTTTTCTCGCTAAGTTTTAAGGTAAATAAAGGAGTGAGAAGACGAAGATGCCGTAAGGTTTTTATATGAAGGTTTTAATGGCTGCGTGGAATAAAGGGTTTACGTTTATGCTGCAAGTCTCGTAGGAAGGAAGGAAGGAAGGAAGGAAGGAAGGAAGGAAGGAAGGAAGGAAAGAGTTATGGATTTTTAGCAGCTAAATGCCAGAGCAAAATGTGCATCGTTATGGTTAAGATATTGTTGAATGTGTGAGTTTGTTGTTATGGTCACCATAGGTGTAGCAAAAATCGTGTTTGCTTGTTAAGAACAGGAACGTTGATGTCGTCCATAAATGTGTGGTCCTGGTTGTTTGGGGAGAGAAGCATGTCTCCAGAAAATGTTGTCCAGGGATGAAGTAGCTGGATGTCTGAGTGGAATTTTACGACGCAATCAACATATCCAATTTTGGAGATGACGTAAAGTTGTTCCTGTATGAGGCGGATTGAATTCATCTAATTCATATTCAAGTGGGAACCCTTGGTTTAAGAGAATAGACGCAAGGGGTCCATAAATTAGATGGCTTTCCTCGTGGTGATGATGTTGCTGCTATTGAAGAGCGGACAGTAAGACGTCTGTCCTTTTTCGAAAGCTTCTGAGGAAGAGAAAGTGTTTAGCGGGTTTTCCCCAATTTGATGCAGCCCGGAAAAAGATCCGGAATGAATAGGATAAGTCATCCTGATTGGGTGAAAATATGCGTCGACCCTAACGGTCAAATTGATTAACGCGCCAAACAAAAATACTATGTTCTTTCTGCTACAACAGCATATCAACCTTTGTAGGTTATTTAATACCAAATCCATTTTTTGCATATAAACAGTTCCATTTCAAACAACTCAGTTTAGCAGAAGTTCACAGTTTAGTTATCAAACAATTCAGTTTAGCATAAGTACAGTTTCCATGTCAAAAAACAGTTCTATTGCAAACAGTTCAGATTAGCATAAAAAATAGTTCATTTCAAATAGTTTAGTTTAGCATAAGTACGCATTTTAAATGTTGAAACAGTTCTATTTCAAGCAATTCAGGTTAATGTAAGTACACTGTTTAGTTCTATTTGACCCATAAATTTGGCCCTATCAGGTGCTACAACTCTGAGCCAGAGTGGACCTGAGAGGATGGCAATGAAGGGGTATTCCCTATTCCCCCAAACTCAAGCATTACTGGAACCTCACCATCAGATTTTTAGTGTCATAAACAGGACACTCTTTAGCGAGGGGTCTTACCCCTCTGCAGAGAAGCAGCCGGTGTATACTAAAGCCCCAGCCGACTGGGCAATCCAAGATTTGTTCAATAAAGCTCGTAGCATTCTTGTGCAATTACCGTCAAGCTTTTTTCAATACACTTAGTCAGTGTCCATGTGGTGCATCCATATGGTAGTATGGACACGACCGCTGTTTGGAAAAAATTGCGTTTCACTTTATCGGATAGGTCTGACATTTATATGACTGATAAACATATTTAAAAATTCAATATCGACATTAATATAAAATTTTTAAAAAAGCTGTAATACAAATCAAGTATTATCATACCATATTTACCAACCCCTCCGCTCAGGCAGGATATGACACAAGGTCAATTTTTAAGCGGAGTTTAACAGGTTTGAATTCAAAGTTTTCCTTCTCCTAGACTAGTTGCCTCACCAATGCTGAAGAACCCAGTCTGTCCTACTATTTACCCATAGCTGGAGGGAGAATAATTGGATTCATACCTTTCCCAAGGGTATTAGTGCTATGTGAAATGCAATCAGTCTCGTCCAGGATTTGAACTCCTGTCGTCGTGTCCATTTCCTACGATGATAACCATTACACCACGGGCACCTCCAAATTAAGTATTATATTATATTAACGCTATGTCATAGACCATTTCCAACAGTTGATTCCCTGACCGTAAACATAAACCGGAACATCACTGCACCCAGGTGACCAATCAGAGAACAACAAAATGTTGTTTATCTTCGAAATTTCATGATAACGCAATAGATTGTGAATTCATACGAATATAAGCTCGAATGTGTAAGATTTGCATGTTTCATATTTAACTGATGAGAGTTTTTGATTGTAGTTTCTTAAGTAATCAGGGGTTTTTTTCCGTATTTCGGGGTCAAGTAGGTGTAAAAAAATTTCCTAAGCGCTTTTAACCATACTTTGGTTGTCTTCAGGGGTCGTCGTTTGTAGTGGCAATTTAGTTTAAGTATTTCTTTTTTTAATTGAGTTGTAAATGTATCTATCTGATGGGTTGGTGATATTAGCTATGTTTAATAGGTTCGTGCCCGTGTAAAATATTTTGTTTATGTTTGTTTTGTTTTTTTATTTTTCTATGTCTATTACCTCGAGGATTTGTTGTCGTTTTTTTTTTTTGTTTGTTTGTTTTTGTATACAAGTCCTGGAGGCAACAGCCCACAAAGCAGCAGCAGTACGGCCACCAATCTCCCATCACGAAAACTATCAAAGTTAGACAAACCAGACATGTAGGACACTGCTGGAGAAGCAGTGGCGACCTCATAAGTGAT
Organism: Sepioteuthis lessoniana; assembly: GCA_963585895.1. Classification (NCBI taxonomy): domain Eukaryota; kingdom Metazoa; phylum Mollusca; class Cephalopoda; order Myopsida; family Loliginidae; genus Sepioteuthis; species Sepioteuthis lessoniana. The sequence goes on along the minus strand of OY757937.1, from coordinate 56,197,428 downwards.
GTTCTCCCATGAGCCCCCTCACATGGCCGAGCAAAAGCAGAGCGACCGGCTAGAACCTACATACAGCAGCTCTGTGAGGATACTGGATGTAGCCCTGGGAACCTGCCATAAGTGATGAACGATAGGGAAGAGTGGCGAGAAAGGGTCAGGGATATCCGTGCTGGTGGCACGACAAGATGATGATTGTATTATCTGTAAGTATTTTTACGTCTTTAGATGCTGGTTGAATGGTTCTATTGTTATGTTTTTTTAATTATATGTTGTTTTATAGCGCTAGTGTCGGATAGGCGAGATTGTGTAGTAGTTGTATGGCTAATGTTGATACTGTTTTTTCGAGAGGCACTCTCGAAATGAGCATATAAATTTATAAACTACATTGGTTTGGTTAAAGAGTGTTTTAGAAAGTTTGTATTATTTTTTACTATGAGGTTTGTCGTTTGATATTTAGTGTTGTAGATGATAAGTTTTATTTGTTTTTGTTTGTCGATGGGTTTTATGTTTCGTTTTATAATGTTGGTAATTGCTTGTTCAACTGATTTGTAGTTATTGTGCATTTGATTTATGTAATATAAATTAATTTTGTTGGTATTGTTATGGGTAGTAGTGTTGTTTATATATATATATATATATATGTGTGTGTGTGTGTGTGTGTGTGTAGGTTCAAAGAGAGAAAGAAATATTTTTTAATTAATAGGTCCTCGCAGAGATTTGTATTTTTTTATCTTAAAAAATACAAATTTATTCATGGATCTATTCATTTTAATATATATATATATATATATATATATATATATATATATATATAGCGAGAGATAGAGCGATATTTGCCAATGTCTCCCACTAGACAAGGCTTGACACAAGGTCAAAAGCCCGAAGGCCGATTGAAGTGGAGATAAAGGAGAGGGAAAGGTCAGGAACGAGCCGAGGCTAGAACCCTGCTGGTCTGTGCTGCTCATTGACCTGCTAAGTGCAATGTGGGTCTAATGAAGCAAGCAGTTTCACGAACCCAAATGTGGGTCCGGGCACGAATGCCAGGTTATAGCTTGAACTAGACAGCAAGGTCTAGTGCTATACAGAGGGGACAAAGGAGTCAATGTTGTAGCTTGCCCACCCGGAAGTAGCCCAGCTGAAACTAGTAGCCTTACGGGCTCAAGTCTGCCATTGTTCCTTTGCGGAGCCCAAACAAGAAATAGAGAGAGCATTGATTTATATCAATGTTTTTAACGGGATGGAAATAAATTTATTATCCTAATGTGACCGATTGTTGTTGTTTTGTTGGGGTTTTTTGGGGGGTGGAAATATATATATATATATATATATATATGAAGCTACATTTCATTTTATATATAAGTAGACAAGAAGGAGTATATGCGTGTTATTTTTTTTAGATAAATAGACGTTTTCATTCATACAAATTCAATGTATTATTCAACCATCAAAGTATTTTCTCCTGCTTTCTGCGATTTTTTATGTCTTCCATCACAAAAGATCTGCCAAACTAAAAACCCCATTTAAACTTAAGAACAAGACTTGATTTACAGAAATAAAAGATGTGTCAAAAATTCCCTTCTTACTTATATCATTTTTGTAAACTATTTTACAATGTTTATTGTCAATTCAAAATTTACACTGAACAGTAACAAACGGCAATTTTTAACTACAAAATACGCATTTTGAAGCTAAATTCACTTTCTATTTATATTTTGCAAGCACTGGTCCTGTCACCTCTCCAAGAATAAATCTGAAAGCGGCAACAGTTACAGTCAATGTCTGTCAATTAAAACATTAATATTCACACACACACACATAGAAACACTAAAGTAAAAGTACGATCACCGGATGGAGACACAGAATACTTTGATATTGTAGCAGGAGTACTACAAGGGGACACGCTGGCCCCGTACCTCTTTATCATTTGTCTAGACTACGTACTTAGAACATCGATAGACAAAATCAAAGAGAATGGCTTCGAACTGACGAAGAAAAGAAGCAGAAGATACCCCGCAACAACAATTACCGACGCCGACTACGCCGATGACATAGCGATACTGGCAAATACACCTGACCAAGCCGAAACACTTCTGCATAGTTTGGAACGAGCCGCCTCAGGCATTGGCCTCAATGTCAATGCACACAAAAGTGAATATATGTGCTATAATCAAACAGGCGAAATTTCCACACTAGACGGAAACTCTCTGAAACTGGGAGACAAATTCACCTACCTAGGAAGCAGTATCACATCAATCGAAAAAGACATCGACATGCAGCTAACGAAGGCATGGACAGCTATCGATAGACTATCGATCATATGGAAATCAGACCTGACCGATAAAATGAAACACAGTTTCTTCCAGGCAGCGGTCATATCCATACTGCTGTATGGATGCAGTACTTGGACGCTAACTAAACGGCTGGAGAAGAAACTAGATGGCAATTACACAAGAATGCTGCGTGCAATCCTGAACAAGTCCTGGCAGCAACACCCCACAAGACACCAACTGTACGGCCACCTGCCCCCTATCACGAAAACTATTCAAGTTAGACGAACCAGACATGCAGGACACTGCTGGAGAAGCAGAGATGAACTCATAAGAGATGTACTCTTATGGATCCCCACACATGGCCGCGCAAAAGCAGGACGACCAGCTCGAACGTACATTCAGCAGCTATGTGAGGATACAGGATGTTGTCCTGAAGACCTACCTAGGGCGATGAACGATAGGGAGGAGTGGCGAGAGAGGGTCAGGGATATCCGTGCTGCCAGCACGATATGATGATGATGATATGTATATATAGTATAATATCCGACTCAAATACCCATTTATTTATTTATTTATTTTTACCTTTATTCTACTTTATTTTGTCATATCTAGGTTTGGTTCAATATTGAACAAGTCCTGGAAGCAACACCCACAAAGCAGCAATACGGCCACCTATCTTCCATCACGAAAACTATCAAAATTAGACGAGCCAGACATTCAGGACACTGCTTGAGAAGTAGGGACGAGCTCATAAGTGATGTACTCCTGTGGACCCCTTCACATGACCGAGCAAAGGTAGGAAAACCAGCGTGAACCTACATTCAGCAGCTATGTGAGGATACGGGATGTAGCCCAGAAAAACTGCCGGAAGCGATGGACGATAGGGAGAGGTGGCGAGATAAGGTAAGGGATATCCGTGCTGGCGGCGTGACATGATGATGAGGTTTGGTTGTGTTTTATGGTATATCAACTCTTGTAGGTTAATTATAACCAAATCCTATTTCACACACACACACACACACATATATATATATATATATATATATATATACACGTATAAATGTGTGTGTGTGTGTGTGTGATTTGAAAGCGCATAGTTTTGGGTTAACATTATCTTGAAACGAGTCATTTTTTGCACAGTTAAATGGTTTCAAGTAATGTTATTCAACACTAATAATTCTATTTAATATAATTACTTTTTTTGATCACAGTTGAATGGTTTCAAGTATTGCTATCGAACACTAATAATTCTATTCGATGTTAATCATTTTTTGCACACAGTTGAGTCGTTTCAAGGATTGCTATTTATTGTTTTCTCACAGTTAAATGGTTTCTAGTACTGCTATTTAACACTAATAATTCTATTTAATATTAATTATAATCCCTAGGAAAAGAATGAACAGTTCTATTCGACTCATAGATGGACCCTAACAAGTGCTACCACCGCGAGTCAGAGTGGACCTTGATGTAATGGCAATGAAGAGGTACTCTACATTCTCCAAAGGTCCAGTACTGAAATACCTCCATCAGAAGGTTTAGAGTCATATCAAGACACTCAGATTGCAGAGATTCAATCGGCGTATTTTACAGCCCCAACCAACTGGAATGTTTATTTTGTCAATCTGGTGCTAATGAACAGAAAAGATCTTTGTTGATATGTCTGCATCTGCTTATCGATTCATATTTATAATTTAGTAGATAATCTTAGAAAGGAAAAGTAATGATTTCAATTTTTTCCTCGAAATAAATCTGCAGTTTATCAATCCTACCCGACATAACTTTGTCATTTCTTAAAATCATTATCAACTTCCATTCGATTATGGATGATTTCTTGGGTTTTTTTTTTCTTTTCTTTTCTCTTTCATGTACATTTTTTCATCTTACAACGTGTGAAAGCACGTGCGATACCCTGTCCCCATCAGCTGCCAACCACAGGTGATAACAAAGTTTCGGTAGCTCAAGGCGGTACTGCCACTCCTGGCGCTACCAAGCAGATAATGTGGAGCTATGAGTATATTATCTTAATTTGTGTTGTTTGTATACTATCTTAAATTTCATGGTCATAAAATCCACGTTTCCAGTGGCCTTCGGTGACCCTTATATAAGTCACGTTGGAAGCGTCATCAGTTCTTGTGGTCACCATATATGTATGCGTGTGTGTGTGTGTGTGTGTGTGTGTGTGTGTGTGTGTGTGTGTGTGTGTTCGTTGTTTTTTTGTATTTATGTTTTCTGCACGCTGAGATGTCTCGTCAGTGATGTATTTCTTAGAGTCACCGAAAGTTTTAGGTCTTTACAACATCAGACTTTCTCTCCCAGGAACCCAGCCAATAGTGAGCAAATCCCAGTATATATATATATATATATATATATATATATATATATATATATATATATATATATATATATATAAGTGGTGCCTTCAATAAGTTTCCAGACTTTTTTCTCACGGGCATTTACAATTGTCGTAGACTCTTGAAAATTCAGTATGTTATTGCTATACATCTTATGAGATGACTGACCAATTTTTATGATTTCAACTTGAAATGAACAGCTACAGCAGCAATTGGAATACACCCGACTAAAACCTGATTGTCACAGCTGGTGAATTTCAAAAATGCAATCTGACACTTTAGAAGAACGATATGCAATAAAATTCTTTTTTTTTAACTTGGAAAAAATGCCACAGAAACGTGTGGAATGCTTCAGACTGCTTTTCGACCATCTTGCATGAATCGAGCATCAGTTTTTTGAGTGGCATAAGAGATTCAATGAAGGCTGGGAGTCTTTGAGGGATGATGAGAGGTGTGGGAGGAGTAAGGAAGTCAATACACCACAGTTGACTGGCCAAACGGTTACGGTTACTATGTTGAGGTTTTAAGGGAGTTCAGGAAGAGATTCCGTCAGAAGAGACCAGCACTCTTCAAATCGGGTCAGTGGCATTTCCACCAGGACAATACACTAGTCCACAACTCCATCCTTATAACAGACTATTTGACCAAGATGGGCATCAAGACAGTTTTGGGCATCAAGAGATTACTTCGAATGGGGACTAGAGTTTCATGTGTGTACTATCAATAAAAGTGCCTATACGAAAAATGTTTGGAAACTTATTTAATGATCCTCGTATATATATATATATATATATATATATATATATATATATATATAAATTTAGGTGTACCTTTTTAATGTAATAATAACGGATACAAGTATTAAGATCTGAAAATTTTGAGATATTATTTTACGCTGGGCCTCAAAACCGCAGAAGGTTCTGATAAATAAAGACATTCATATAACAGTTTACATAAAGGTGTATCAAAGTCTGGATATATCAATTTTGGGAGAGTGCCCATTTTTTATATACCTTCACTCGAAACCTTTTTCATATGCTAATCTAAAGCTTATATATTTCGCCATTATTTCAATCTTTGTAAGCTTTCTTGACAAGCCTCAACTGGTGGTCTTTCACTCGAGTCTAAGTGGCAGCAAGTCTTCTCTGGTCTCTTTATTGTGGCGTAGTGGCTAAAGTACTGGTCAACGGCCTTGAAGTAAGCGAGTTTGTACTCCAGTCGCGCTATTACGCTCACTTGGGAAAGATATGAACCCTCTTATATACTACGGTATGTGTTAAATAATATCACTGATGCTTTTTCTACAAAGATGAAATAACCCACGAAGGCTGATATACTTTTAAACAGAGATACCTACCAGGTTACCAGGACTCTTCTAAGTATTCTAGCTGATCTTAAAATGTATGGTCTCAATTCTTTTTCTGTTGCTCTAGTCTCCTTTCCAAGCTTTTGGGATTCGTTCAAAAGCACCTACATGTTTCATAGCTTGTTCAGTTCTCGGGCATGATCCACGTATTTGTCTATTTTTTCGTTTTTTTTTTTTTTTGTTTTTTTTTTTCATTATCTCACTCCTCTCGAGTTTTTCGTACTAGCGCTAGCTGATAATCTTTCACAGGAATCAACAAGTCTCCTCAAATCTCAAGAACTTTTCTCAGTATTAATGTCGATCCCAATACTGCTGTGATCTGGACAGTTTCAGTTCTTCCATGGATTCCTAGTTCCTCATTCTCTTTTTAGAGAATTGATCCGAGTGCTTCAACTATGACTAATATTACGGCCATTTTCATTTTCCACAATTTTTTTTTAAAAACTCTCTGGTAAGTTTTAGATATTTAAAAAAAAATTTTTGCTTCTCTTTGATCAACCTTGTTTTCCGCTGTAACTGTGAAGTCCATTAATTAACACGTTTCTTTTTTTTTCTTCAGTAAAGGAAAAGGATCAAAATCTATGAAGTGCTGTTTGGAGCATTTGTAGTGCAGCAGTGCACCATCTTTTGCTATCAGCTCATCGAAAAAGTTAATTTGGTTTTGTTTGGTTTTACTTAGTTTGGTTTGGTTTGGTTTTATGGCATATCAAATACTGCAAGTTATTTAATGCCAAATCCATTTTATACATACAAACAGTTCTATTTCAAACAATTCAGTTTAGCATAAGTACACAGTTTCAATGTCAAAAACTATTCTATTTCAAGCAATTCAGTTTAGCATAAGTACACAGTTTAGTTCTATTTGACCCATAGATAGAATCCTATCAGGTGCTACCACTCTGGCCCAGAGTGGACCTAGGAGCGATGACAATAAAAGGGTATTCCGCATTCCCCAAAGCTCCAGATTTACTAAAGCCTCACCATGAGATTGTTTGGTGTCATAAGCAGGACACTCGCTGGGGGAGTCTTACTCCTCTGGAGAGATGCAGTCGGTGTATTATACAGCACCCCTAGCCGATTGGACTAAAAAAAGTTAATGGTCATCATCGACGTCGATAGTCGATCATAATATAAAATCTCATATTGTATTTTATATATATTTGTGTACATAGTGTTTGTGAAGAGCCATTGAATGATAGGTAGAGAGAGAGACGGGGGAGGGAGAGAAAAAGAATGAACATATAAAGATGTATATATATATATATATATATAGAGAGAGAGAGAGAGAAAGATAAACATTGATATATTGAATGATAAAGAGGGGGTGAGGGGAGATAATGAACGTAGATAAAGAGAATGGATATATAGCGAGAAAGAATGGACATAGATAGAGAGAGAAAGAAAGAAAGCGAGAGAGAGAGAGAGAGAGAGAAAGAAAGAGAGAGGGAATGAACACAGAGAGATAGAGAGAGAAATAATGAACATAGATAGATAGATAGATAGATCGCCTTCTGTTTGCGGATTAAGTTAAGACAATATCAACCACATCTATCTCAGTCCCAAAAAAAGCATATTTACTATATTCTGACTATCAATTTCAATATTCATGTTGCAATCGCTTACAGCTTTTCTTGCTAGGCTAAACAACAATGACACAAAGAGAAACACAAACATAAAACTGTAGCAACTAACAACAACTAAAGACAAGATTTTCCCATATTTCTCTCTTTTGTTTAAAGGGAATGTCGGGGTGGTGCTTGCTCTTGTTGGCATGATTCGTAAGAACGTGTTGGAATGCGTCTATTCCTAAATCTTAATGATACAAGTAGCAGAAAGGGTAGCCTTTTGTTAGAGCTTCGAAATTACAGCTATAAGATCAAAGGTTTCGTTCTTTCACTGAAACAAAACAAAAGATTTTTTACAGGGTTGGTTGGTTGGTTTTTCGACATGTCAACCCTTGTATTAATTAATGTCGAAATCAGATTTTTGCAAGCAATCTGGTTTCAAGTTATATAATAACCATTTGTAGACAACTTCAAATAACTATATGTTTTATTGATTTTAATGGCATATCAACCCGTCTGATGTATTTTATGCCTAGAACAGTTTCGGCATATTGGCGTAACGGTTAGAGTGTTCACCAATGGACCTTGAGACTGGGGTTCAATCTCAGGTCGATTCATACCAGAGACTCAAAAAATGGTACTTGATACTTCCATCCTTAATATTCAGCATTATAAGGTACGGATCAAGAGTAAGCGGAGCAATCCAATGAAAGGAGTAGCACCAAACCTACACGTTGATATAGTAGCTATTGAAGAGGGAGCATTCGGGTCACCCTCAACTACGGTCGGCCAAAATATAAAATATTTTCTAAAGATTTCATTTGACTGCAAAAATAATACCATTTTAATAAAGATAAAACTTTAAATGTTCCACTGGGAGATTTGAGTTAGTATGATAGTTAATAATAGTTAATGCCTCTATTAATTGAAAATAAAATAAATTGTAAAACCAATTATATATATATATATATATATATATATATATATATATATATATATATATATATGATGAAAATAAGTGTAAAAGTGGATAAATCAAACACTTACAACGGGTCACCAAAATCTACCTTTTTTCACACACACACACACACACACATTATATATATATATATATATATATATATATATATATATATATATATATATATATATATAAAGCTAGATTTTTGATTTGTCGCACACTTCTTGGCTTTGTATGCGCCTTACCTGAACAGAAATTAAGACAGAAATCTGATTTTGTTTTTCTAGTTTTATAAAAAGTGGTTGTGTGTTGCCACAAAAAAATGTTCAGCTATGGTTCTTCATACAGAGTGAACCTTAGAATTTTTTTCAAGTAACCTTTGTATGCAAACAAATTAGAATATTTCTTTAAGCTATTTATTTTTATTTGGTCTTAACTAGTTTCCACCTATTGTCTTTTTTTTCTTTTTGTTTGGGTTTTATGGCATATCAACCTTTCTAGGTCATTTAACGCCAAATTCTGTCTATATATATATATATATATATATATACTATATATATATATATATATTCAAACAAAGATTTCAAAACGAATACTTCGGTAGGTAAAATTTTCTATTGTTATCGTTAGGATATATATATATATATATATATATATATATATATATATATATATATATATATATATATATATATATATATATATCCTAACGATAACAATAGAAATATATATATATATATATATATATATATATATATATATATATATATATTGAATTGGCTCTCTTGTTATATAAATTTTTCAGGATCTCCTCATATTTTGTCTTCAGATCTTCAATACAAACCCAACAAAATCGTAATGGTTAAAGTGCTAGGCTGCTGCCTTGAAGTAAGCGAGTTCGAATTCTGGTCGCGCTATCACATTCACTTTAGGAATAATACCCTTGGGAAAGGTATGAACCCCTCCCCCACCTAGGTATGCGTTTACTTGTATCATTGGTATTCTTCTACAAGGATAAGCTTTGGCATTAAATAACCCACGAATGTTGATATGCCACTAAACAAAGAAACCAAGCCAATATTTCTTGTTTTTAATGAGGCTAATATGTTAGATGTTTTATGTGAGTCTTAATAAACTTGATCTGGGGGGGGGGATTTTCATTTTTGGAAACGCTATTGCTCTGGTTATGCAAAGCCAACTGATGAATTCAAATGACAACCAGAAGGTTCCTTTCTCATTTTAACTAAGAGAATCCCTTTCCAGATTCTCGGTTGAGATTAAAATATAATATCAGTTCTATCTTTTCAGCCATATTCTTATCTTCGGGCTGGATGTGGCAAAAAATGACGAGAACCTGGTCTAGGGGAATTAAAACTCAGTGGTAGCACCTTCGCCATTGCACCCAAGAGAGAAAGAGAGAATCATAGTAGTCTGATCTCCGCATGGAAACCAACGCTTTTTTGGTCTTACTCATCTTTATATAATGTGTTGATTTTGTCGAGTTACGATTACACACATACCTAAGAAGAATCTTCATAAAATATACAGGATGTTAATTGTCTGAATTTCTGCGACGATACTTGATGATTTTTATCATTTTCGGGCTATTGTCTTAATCTTTATTGTTATATTCACAACGTTTTGGTCTGGACACAAAGCGTAACAGTTATAGGCGTTGGTTCCCTAAGCTTCTAAGGAGACAATCATCTGGAGGTTGCAGGTTCAATCCTAACTGCAGGTTAGTAACAATACAGGAATACTTAGCATTTATACCTGGTTATGGTTAACGGAATCAGAACATGCGACACTCGTGGATTAAGTAAAGGACAAGGTTCGAAGTTCCATGTTGGCTCCCGAGTTCAACAAGAAACACCTGAAGAAGGCCGGAGGACACATCAGCCGAAACGTTGTAAATATAACAATAAAGATGAAGACAATAGTCCAAAAATCCTAAATGATAAAAATATACATGATGATTGAGAAATAACTTCCTATTACATAGGAGTTAATTTTTCAATCACCTCGGATATATATATATATACATATACACACGTGTGTGTGTGTGTGTGTGTGTGTGTGTGTGTGTGTGTGTGTGTGTGTGTGTGTGTGTGTGTGTTTGATTGAATAGGACAGACACTTCGTTTCTGCCTATTTTATCGTTGATCCGTTCAAGTCTTCGTCTGAGTCGTTTGACTTCTGGATAGAATCAATTCAGGAGGGCACTATATTTTTCCCAAGTACTTTTGGCCCCAGTAAGATCTATCATCAGGGAACGAATACTTAAATGACTAGCGCAATGACAAGTCATATACATTTACATAAATGTATATGACTTGTCATTGTATTTATTTCATAATAAAACATAGATAGAATAGGCAGAAACGTAGTGTCTGTCTGATTTAATCCAACAAGTTTAAAAGAGAAAATGCTGCCTATATATACATATACATTGTCTGTTTGTTTGTTTGTTTATTTGTTTGTTTGTTTGGGTTTTATGGTCTATCAACCTTTGTAGGTTATTTAATGATAAATCCATTTTTATACAAATAAACAGTTCTATTTCAAATACTTCAGTTTAGCATAAGAACACAGTTTAATTGTCAAAAATATTTCTATTTCAAGCTCTTCAGTTTAGTCAAACAGTTCTAATTCAAACAATTCAGTTTAGCTTAAGTATGCACTTTAAATGTCAAAACAGTTCTATTTCTAATAATTCAGTTTTGCATAAGTACACAGTTTAGTTCTATTTGACCCATAGATAGGACTCTATCAGGTGCTACCACTCCGGACCAGCTTGGATCTGGGAGCGATGGCAATGAAAGGGTACTCCACATTACCCAAAGATCCAGCATTACTAGAACTGTACCATCAGATTGTTTAGTGTCATCTACAGGACACTCGTTGGGGGAGTCTTACTATGGAGAGATGCAGTCGATGTATTCTACAGCCACAGCCAACAGGGAAAATACATATATACATACATACATACATACATAAAGTAACTCCCTATTATAAATGAGTTATTTTTTAATCACCCTGTCGATAAAATAGATTTAGGAAGTAGATATTTGTAAATAACTGAGAAGTAAAATTTTAATCCTTATATCTTAAAAGAAAGAACTAATTTTGTGAAATATTATGTCCGATGCGATCGAAGGGGTCTGTCTCGTAGTTCAGAGGATTGGTCAATGACACATAAAATTCAAAATTCAAGTTATTGAATACCGATATCCAATCAGGGTATTACTACTTATTCACTTGGTGCAACACAAGGAGGTATCAAGTACCATCTTCGGAGTTTCTGGTATGACTCGACTTGGGATTGAACTCCGGTCTCCTGGACTAAGAAATATTTATTTAAGAAAATATTTCATTTTTTTTTTTTTAGAAAATACTATCATAAATAAGTTTTTTTCATAAATCAAATGAGTAAATACTTATTGAACTTAAATAACTGAATTTTGTTAGATTTTTTTAAATTATATTGGTCATTATACAAATTATTACATATAAACACTATTGTAAAACTAGTTTTAAAAAAACAAAACTTTACAATAGAAAAACACTGATAACTCGATTTCTATCGTTCCCGACAATCATTGTCTTCAAGTTACGTCACCAGTTTGAAGCAATGATTTTATTTTTAATTATTTTAATTTTTTTTTTTTAATTTTACGGTCCAGGAACGAATTGACTGAAATTATATTAATTTTTAAGGGAAAAATTGTTTTGATTTACGTCAGTTTTAACTAACATTGACCCGTTAGTAACGTGAGTCAAAGTAACACTGTATAGCTAAAATTCTCATTATGTTTCTATGTAACCATAATCCAGGAAAAACAACAAATCAAAGCGAGGCTTTTAGTAGAACAATACACTAAAAATGTCCTAACGTAGGAAAAAAGCAATTTTCAATCTAATTTGCAATTTTATGGGGTTTCCACTAAGGAGAGGTTTGTGGTGTAACAGTTATCGTCGTAGGAAGTAAACCTGGCGACTCGAGTTCAAGTGCTATCTGTATTTTACGTAGCGCTAATACATTTGGGAACAGTATGAATCCAACTATTCTCCATCCAGCTTTTGTAAAGTAATTGAGCAGATTGGGCTCTTTAATCTTAGTATGGCAATCAGTCAAGAAGGAAAACTCAGAATTCAAACTAGTTGTAGACCTGAGTGGGCTGGGCTCCGCTAGACTATTCCTGCTCAAGACACGCTACATAAGTAAGTACCTCAAAGACCAAATCAGGTAACGAGTTCAGAGAAAGAAAGAAAGAAAGAAAGAAAGAGAGCTGAATACCGTTTTTTTAAATATCCAAATACACATTATAATCCTTCACTTTTTCAATAGAAGCATCAGCATAATCATGGAGAATTAACGATAAAATGCTAATTAGAATCCTTCGCTCCTTCCTAAACAGAAGCATCAACATCATCGTGGACAGATTTTAACCATGAAATGCTACATAGAATCCTTCACGTTTTCAATAGAAGCATCAGTATAATCATGGGCATGTTAACTATGAAATGCTAATTAGAATCCTTCACTCCTTCCTTAACAGAAGCATCAATATCATCATGGACAGATTTTAAGCATCAACATCCTCATGGCGCGCTGCTACAATGGTAACCTAACGATTTCATGGGTCGTCTAGCAGAGAACGACTTTTTTAATCATGCAAATCTTCCATATGACGGAGATTACTATGAAATGTTACAAAGAATCAGTTACTCCTTTTTAAACAGAAGCATCAATATCATCATGGACAAATGTTAACTATGAAATGCCAATTAGAATCATTCATTTCTTCCTAAATAGAAGCATCAATATCATCGGGGACCAATGTTACAACCGTGACCGGTAATAAATATCACTGAATAAAAGTCACAATTTTGGCTAGGAAAAAAGTTACGATTAATTTATGGTGTCTAGTTAGAGTTAGGGTTAAGTTTTGTAGAGAAATATGCTTTTAATTTGAGTGAGATGTATCGAGTAAGCACTTTTGATTGAAAGATTTGGTTCTTTTTTCTGTGACTTTTTTTTACCTGGATTCGTAACAACGAGTACTCAACAGGTTCACAAGTCGTCTAATGTTTCTATATTCCTCGTAAAATTAATGTAAAATAATCAAAATTGAAGCAGAATGCTCTACTAGTGCGGGATCTGAATAACAGGAAGCCTATAATTTATATCCTTTGAGAAGGATGTCTACGCATGCGTGACCAGTAACTGTGGGTGATGTGTTATTGTCGAATGACGCCATTTTTTTCTTTCTTTCTTTTATGCACTGCAATTGCAAAGTAATGCAGCTTGACCAAGACAAATACCCCGATACAAACCGAATTGCTGAAGTCTGGAGACACCTCGCTGGGTGATATCTAGGTACGTCATGGAGGAAGGGGTGGCAACATAAAAAAAGCTGTAAAATGATTTTCTTACTGATAGGAGCGAAAGAGAGAAGAAAATGGTGACAAAAATGGACAATGCATTTAACAGACGAGGGAAGAAACGCAGAAGTTAATATCTGTTTAAAAAGGTGTGGAAAAAATAAATGAGAAACGTAAAGAAAAGAAAAGAAAGAAAAATACTTTGGAGGAGGAGGAGGAGGAGGAGTAGGCGCATAGACATCAAGAGAATTTAGTAGTGTCTTGACAATGAACATAAAATCTATTTATACATTTGTGGGGGGGGGCGAAGAGCCAAATCGTCTGCCTACATCGAGGAAGAGGATTTTTAGGCGTATGGTAGAATTGTAAATGGCTGCACCTAAAATGAAGAGAAAAAACCTACCGATTGATTATTCCTTGTTTTTTACCTCCTTTTTTGTTTGTTGTTGTTGGTTTTTTTTTCTTTTTCTTTATCTGTTTGCTTCTCTTTTTCTTTTCTTTTTTTTTTTCTTCCTTCAGTATTCTTTATTCGAGGTGGGCCCTGAAAGTATCCAGGTATTTCGAGCATCTTGAAAATTAGTTACACTACTATGATGTCGTTTTGGCTGGTAATAAAGCCACAGGGAAAAAGTCATAATTTTGACTAAGAAAAAAGTTACAAATATCTTAAAGTGGCCGATTAGAATTCATTTTAAAGAGAAATATGTTTTTTTAATCTGAGTGAAACGTAAAGGATTTATCAAGGAAACACTTTTGGTTTAAGATTCAGTTTTTTTTTCTGGGAACTTTTTCCTGTGACCATTTTATTTATTTCAATTTCTTTTATTTTTTTTTTTTATCTGTAACTGTTTTCATCTGAATTTGTGGGATTTGAAAGGCTTTTGAAGGTCAAGGCTAAGGGCAAGGCTGTGTTGCCGTAAGATATCTGACTCCATATTTTGGTTATATTATTTTACCCCACGTTGACTGGCCGGCGCAATGCCTTGTCCAAAGAAAGTCCAAAAGAAATATACAAAAAGAAAAGATAGAAACAGATAAGAGACGAAAACATTTCTTCCATACTTTCCTTTATTTACTTGGTGAATGGACTAACCAACGCTACATCCCAAGACGTAGCGTGGTGCCCAAAACACCAGACAGCAAAATCATGTTGTTGGTTCGACGGACACTCCCTGACAAGACCCGGTTCACAGAAAACCTGAGTATTTATCTCTCTCCACCGGCTCCAAATTCGCCACTCCAAAATCCTTCTAATTTTGGCGCGACCGCTTCCCATTGGCTACTTTACTTTTTATCATTTTTCTTTTTTTCTGATTTTTAACCGGATGGATGCGTGGAGCCTTATGCGTGGCGACGCGTTTATACATTTTGTATGTGGCAGCCGACGAGTCAACATCCGGTTGGGAGTTTTATTGTTAATTCCTAAATCCCCACAAATTTGATGTCGTAACGGCT
Source organism: Sepioteuthis lessoniana (assembly GCA_963585895.1). Lineage (NCBI taxonomy): Eukaryota > Metazoa > Mollusca > Cephalopoda > Myopsida > Loliginidae > Sepioteuthis > Sepioteuthis lessoniana. Next base: position 56,182,084 of record OY757937.1, on the reverse strand, counting down.
TAATCTAACATCTATCTTTTCCCTTTTTCACTGTTTCAAACAATCTAAATCAGTATTTCCCAAACTTTTTTTGCAAAAGCACCCCTAAAACTATTGGATGCTTCCTACGCCGCCCACCACCACCCCAAATTCTACCCCAGTAACTTATAAAAATCAAAACGAGACTCGGCTATTGCTTGCACATAACCAATAACAGACGAGAATTTATTTTTGATACAAAGTTTATTTAATCGCATAAAAGAAATTGTTAATTAAAATAAAAGACACCAAGGAATATTTCACACCGAGATGGACAGATTTTCTTGCGCCCCAACTTTTGGTTTTTCCCGTGAACGAGATTAAGGAGTACAGTACGAAGCGGTATTTGAATATATCCACTAGACTGCAGTATGCAATAAATGGTCGGCTTTATGAGACGAAGTTTTTATGTGCGAATGCACAGACAAAACTAAAAGCAGGTCTAATCTTAGCGGTGAATCTCATGCAGGGGTCGGATTACTTCGTTCCTTTCCCACGGATACAATTAGGGAGGTACTTCCTTGGAGTTGGAATCCCTTTGATTAGTTTTTGTCGACTTCTCGAAAACAAGAATCCAGCTGAAGGGGGGAAACACACCACAATTCAAGCCCAGAAAATAAGCGAAGGGACAAAGTCATGTGTATGTTAGATCTCAAAGGAAATGATTTAAAAGGTCCTATGAAGGCTTTTGACCCTGTCGGCTGGGGCAGAAGAATACACCGACTGCATCTCTGTTGAGGGGTAAGACTCCCAAAATGTGTGTCATAACCATCTGATAGTGAGACTTCGGGAATGCGGAATACCCCTTCATTTCCATTGCTCCAAGGTCCACTCTGGCCCGGAGTAGTAGTACCCGATAAGGTCCTATCGATCGGCCAAATAGAACTGTTTGACATTTAAATTGAGTGCAACGAAATGACTTATGCTAAGCTGAATTGTTTGAAATAGAACTGTTTGATCATTTAACTGTATAGCGATGGGGTTATTATTATTATTACTATTAGGTTTTATGTTTAAGTTGCGTTTTTGCGTTGGTTGCGTTGGTATTACATTGGTTGCGTTGGTATTTCGTTGGTAGCGTTGTATTTCGTTGGTTGTTATCCCCTCGCTAAATGTTGATGGAAAATAAAGGTAGTGGAGAAGAACGAAGACGTTGTTAGGTTTTGTATCAAGGTTTTAATGGCAGAATGAAGTAAGGGGTTTACGCTGGCATGCTGCGAGTCTCGTAGTAAGGAAAGAAGGTAGGAAGTTTTTAGAGTGTATCATCTAATTTGTTTTTAACTAGGATCCCTTGGTCTAAAAGAATAGACCCAAGGGGTCCATAAACTAGATGGCTCTCCTCATAGTGTATGATCCTGCTATTGCTATTCAGGAGCAGACAAATAGACGTCCGTTCCTACTGAGGATTTTTGAGGAAGAGAGAGATTCGCGGGCTTTCTTCAATTTTTGGTACTGCTAGGAAATATAGTTCGGGCTGAATAGGACAGGTCATCCTGATTGGGTGAAAATGTTCGGCGACTCTAACGGTCAAATTAAATTACGCGCCAAACAAAAATACAAGTTTCTTTCTGCTACAACTGTGAGTAAACAAATGACTAATGTTTAATTGAATTGTTTGTGGTACATAACAAAACTCGGAACGATTTAACTTTGTTGATATGCTAAACTGAATTGCTTGGTTTGGTTTGGTTTCTTTGTTTAATGGCATATCAACCTTTGTAGGTTATTTAATGCCAAAGCCATTCTCCTCGAAGAATAATAGTGGTACTATTTAACCCATAGCTGGGAGACTTAGGGGATTCATACCTTTTCCAAGGGCATTTGCCCGAAAGTGAACGTAATAGCGCGACTGGAGTACGAACTCGCTTACTACGCTTCCGTAGTCCGTTGCTTTAACCTTTACGCCACTGCAATTAAATATAGTTTGGCATTAGATAACCAACAATGGTTGATATGCCATAAGACCAAACCAAACCAAAACCTATGAAGGTTTTGACTGCTTGTAGCTCTTTTTAGTGCGTAAAGGACAGAAGTAGTTTATATCCCACAATAACTATTACAAATACATACTACGAAGATAATCTAGAGTTTCTTGTAAAGCTGAATCTTTGCTATGTAGGCTGGAGCAGGAAGCATAGGGTATTAGTCTCTGCATGAGGTCAGCGAAAATATAATTCATGTATTTCAATCAAGGTACCGCCATCTTTTCATTAAATCATAAACTTCTGAAATTTGTTGAACAGTTCGCACACCTCGGCGGCAATATCTCCTCTACTGAAAACGATGTCAACATGCACAATTGTAAAGCATTGACTGCTATTGACAGGTTATCGATCATATGGAAATCTGATCTCTCTGATAAAATGAAATGAGAATTTTTCCCGGCAGTAGCCGTATCAATACTACTGCCTGGCTGCACCACATGGACTATAACTAAACGCTTCGAGAAGAAGCTTGATAGGAATTACTGTTTGACAATTAAACTGTGTGCAAACAAATGATTTAGTCTCAACTGAATTGTTTGAAATAGAACTGTTCTATCATTTAACTGTGTATGAATAAATGACTAATGTTTAATTGAATTGTCAGTTATACATTGCAATACGTGGAACCATTTAACTGCGCAAAAGAATGAGAGTAGGCTCGTTTAAAAATGTTATCAAAAAATATGTTTACAAATCACATATATCTAATATAAATGTATAAATAGAATTTGGCATTAAATAACCTACAATGGTTGATATGCCGGAAAAAAAATAAACCAAGCTAAAACATTTAAACACTATTAACTGTTGTGAATTGAATTACCACGACCAGAAAATCCGGCGAACACCTACGCACGATATACGGGAACACTGGACAGCTGTTTCGACCTTATTAGGTCTCATCAGCAGTGTATACCGTAATCTCCACCACTGGAGATCGAACCAGCGACCACAGATTGCAGTGTGCAATATGAACGAGTGGCTCAGTTGTTGAGGTTCGGCACTGCAATCTGTGGTCGCTGGTTCGATCTCCAGTGGTGGAGATTACGGTATACACTGCTGATGAGACCTAATAAGGTCGTAAAAGCTGTCCAGTGTTCCCGTATATCGTGCGTTGGTGTTCAGCGAATTTTCTGGTCGTGGTAATTCAATTCACAATATTAATTCCTCTACTTAAAAGAAATTAAAATATGTACATCTATGAACTGTTGTTCTATTAATATATTTCATAGATGTTTATGAAAAAACTCTATTATATTTTTCTATATGTTTCAAGTCATGTAGTTTCAGAAAGATGCCAGGTTAAGATTGTCTATAGCTACATGGTTTGGTTTCTTTGTTTAATGGCATATCACCCCTCGTGGGTTATTTAATGCCAGAGCCACTCTTCTAGAAAAACAGTAGTGGTACTATTTAACCCATAGCTGGAAGAATAAGGAAGTTCATACTATTCTCAAGGGTATTTGTCCGAAAATGAACGCAAATGCGCGACTGGAATTCGAACTCATACACTACGAATTCGCAGTCCATCGCTTTAACCATTACACCATGATGACCCCCCCCCCTATCTACAAGGAATGAGTGGTCGGGTGAAATAGATTAAAGGGCTATCATTGTTATGTTTGTGGTCTTTTGTTGTTGTTGTTTTTTTGCTTTTGTTTTGTTTTGCTACTTTTCTTTTGCGCACGGTTCAATCGAATACAAATAATTTTAAAAAAAGAACCATTTGACCCAAAGATGGGTGCGACCGTAACATGTACTACCACTTCAGATGTGAGGGGATCTGAGAATAGTAGCAATGAAGGAGTGTAATATAATGGCTGGGGGATTTCGTTTTATACATCTTGCCTTTCGGTTTAGTTAAGCTGAGAATCTTTCGCTTAGCTCATGGGTTGGTTAAGTGCAACATGAGCGCAAGTGTTCACGCGCGTGCAGGGAGGATGTGTCATTCAGAGATGTCAAAATAAAAATCTCAGATAGGAAAATGTGACCGTGGGATGTGAATGACGTCATGCACCGGAAGCGTACGCGGAGGATTTGGTGGATTTGAGAAAAGTCAGTCAGTTGAGTTCCTGCGTCCGAACGGAAGAGTTGAGTTCTAGCGTCCGAAGAAGACGGTTGACTTTCGGAGCTCACCGAGACCTTACGGCAGGTGTCGCGCGTGGTGGAGGGTAGAAGGAAAAGTCGGCATAGGAAGATTGTGCCTCTCTCTTCCTTATGTCGAAAAACCTTTTAACTCAAAGGTAATAAAAAGTTTCGTACCTGAATTAAGAATTCGGAAGTGTTTTTTTGTGTTTCGAGATTCCTATGTTATCTATGTATAAGTTATGAACATTCTATGGACATTTCCCGCAGCCGTATATCTGGCTATGTGACAGGAGTACTCCACCCTCCCTCACTATCAGATGCAGTTGAGTGTCATACCTAGGACAGTCCTTTGATGGGGGTCCTTACTTCTCTTCAGAGGATGTCGTCTGCATATTCTAAGCCCCTCCGACTGGGCCAAACTCAAGTTAATACCTTTTACCTTGTCTGAATTGATCAGAAATTGTGGAGATCTAAAAGAAATAAGAAAAAACAAAAGTATAAAAAAATAAAATAGATAAAATGCAAAAGTAAGTTTTCCAGGAAGCATCTAACAAGAAGTGAAATCGGCGCATGCCTAAAAAGAGGGGTTTTCTGACGCCAAAGACAAATTCTAGCTAAGTCCCGGGACCTCGCAATGCACTCCGTTTCCTAATAGCAGCGAGACACACGACGGACCCTCAAACTAGTAATTACCGAAGATGATTCCATAATATACTTCAAATACCTTGTCTGAGGAAATGCGACTATTTCTACTGTTTCAGGAAAACGTTCAATACCACAAAATAGTCGTTAACCCCAAAAATAAAATTTGATCCAAAAGGTATCCTAGTCTTTTTTCCTTGATTCCCTAACAGCTTCCATAGACCCAAAGATAACAAGTGAATCGAGTAAGAAGAAAAAGGAGTCAGACACAAACCTCAGAATCGCCCAACAATACTAACGATATACACCACCACGATAAACTCTTTCATTAGCCCCATATAATACCATTTTACATAATTTCTGCGAAGTCTAAAACATAAAATTTAATATGAATTTAGAATTCATGTAAATACATTTACTCATTAAGTTATAACTAATTTCCAAATTAGGGATCCTAATAGCATTTGATAAAGAAAAAGTAGAAAAAAATCATCATCATGTACCGCTTACACGGATATCCCTGGGCCTCTCTCGCCACTTTTACCTATCGTTCATCGCGTCTGGCAGGTCTTCAGGGCTACATCCTGTATCCTCACAGAGCTGCCGTATGTATGTTCTAGCTGGTCGTCCTGTTCTTGCTCGGCCATATGTGGGGATCCATAGGAGGACATCACTTATGAGCTCGTCTCTGCTTCTCCAGCAGTGTCCTGCGTGTCTGGTTCGTCTAACTTGGATAGTTTTCATGATGGGAGGCAGGTGGCCGTATAGTTGGTGCGTTGTGGGGTGTTGCCGCCAGGACTTATTCAATATTGCTCGCAAAAAAATAATAAAAGAAATAGAGATACAGTCAAAAATCAATCAAATCTTGAAATTTTTAAGATAAAAAATTTTTATACTTTGCTGCGAGCAATATTGAACATGTCCTATAGGCAACACCCCACAAAGCAGCAAATATACGACTACCTACCACCCACCACGAAAACTATCAAAGTTAGACGAACCAGACATGCAGCACACTGCTGGAGAAGCAGGAACGAGCTCATAAGGGATGTTCTCCGATGGACCCTATCACATGACCGAGCAAAAGCAGGGCGACCAGCTCGAACCTACGTACAGCAGCTCTGTGCCAATACGGAATGTAGCCCTGATGACCTGCCAGAAGCGATGAACGATAGGGTGGAGTGGCGAGAGAGGGTCAACAATATCCGTGCTGGTGGCACGACAAGATGATGAAGATGATGATGACCTCTATTTGGGGAATACATTTTTGAACGTATTTCTTACACTAGATAAGTGTAAAGATTTGGTTCGGGGAGAAAACGAAGCGCCCTAAAACATTTTTTTTTTTTGCAAAGTAAGAAACAAAAACAATGAAAGCAAGGGAGAAAAAAAAGAAAGCGAGAAAAGGAAAAACATTTTAAAAGTAAAAGAAAAATAAAAGAAAATAACATAAAGAGATGAGATTTATCAAACTCATCCCACCACCACTACCAGGCCAAATTTGATATGAAGTCATTTAATGGGAGGGGCATGTGCAAATCGAGACACATGCGTGGCTGTCACAAAAAAATGCTTCACCCCTCGGTATTCTCCTTTTGGGACGCCTCAGGCGCCAAGCTATAAACTTAGGCCTGCCAAATAGGTATTGCCAGAGGGAAAACGCAAAGAGAATACAAAATTAGACGATTACATCTCTAACTTTTTACTTGATCCACTCATTTTAACTAAATTTTATTTCTAATTCACCCCGAATAAATTAATTGAATATTCACCCGAAAATAAATTGATTGAATATTCACCCGAAAATAAATTGATTGAATATTCACCCGAAAATAAATTGATTGAATATTCACCCGAAAATAAATTGATTGAATATTCACCCGAAAATAAATTGATTGAATATTCCGACATTTTTTTAGTCCCACTGGATAACATGATGAGAAGTGATGGTTCGGTTTCATGATTATATCTTTTACAATTTACTGAAAAGTATTATAAGTGAGAACCGGACATTAGCATAATTGTTAGAATGTTCGCTAATGGCCCGAGAGACCTGGGTTCAATCCCAGGTTGAGTCATAGCAAAGACTCAAAAATGGTACTTGATGTCTCCTTGCTTAACACTCAGCATTATAATATGAAGATCAAGGGTAAAGTGGAGCAATCCAAGGAAAAGAGTAGCTCCCTCCCCTACACCTTGGTGTCGTAGCTATTGAAAAGAGAGCCTTCGGGTCACCCTCGATTAAGGTCGCCAACTTTACTTATTATAAATGAAATATTGAATCATGTAGTAATGGCCTTACAAACAATAATCTGGCAGTAATGAAACTGACTTAACCAGTTAAGAATCGGATCTCGTCTGTCAGAGCGGTATTTTTGTTGATAATAATCTAAATGTAATTTCATTCATTATTCTTATTTATAAATAATTCTTTAAAGACATCTTATAACCTATTATAAAATGAATTTTAAACAATTCAGTTTAGCATAAGCACACAGTTTAGTTCTATTTGAAGCATAGATTGGACCCTATCAGGTGCTACCACTCCGAGCCAGTGTGGACCTGGGAGCGATGGCAATAAAGGAGTACTCCGCATTCCCCCAAAGCTCCTGCATAACTGGAGCCTCACCATTGTTTGGTGTCATATGCAGGACACACGTTGCGGGGAGTCTTACTCATCTGGAGAGAAGCAGTCGAGAGAACCACTCGTGAAAATATGATTATATTCGTCGTTGACGACGTCGAACAGATTCGGATTTTTTTTTTTTTTTTTTTTTTTTTGGTTTGATCCAGAACATTTGTTCATTTAAATGATCCGAATGTTTTGATGTTTTGAATGAGTCGTGGGTCAATGACACATCACTTCTGGTCATCACAGCCGATCAGGCATTCTGCTAACTGTTGTTAGCTACTCGCTTACATGATCCATCGATTTTCTTTTTCAGTTATAAATGGATTTATTAATGCAAACTAGAAAGTTTACCCCCAGTAGACTTCTATGTTTTTATAAACTTTGCCAAAATTTTATTCACCCCAAACGGGGTCTATATGGACCACTTTAAGAAGCACTAAATTTGAGAATGAAAATGATTTTCAAAATGAAGTTAAGAGTTAGAAAAAGGTTTTAAAATGAAAAGAAAATACGAGAAAAAAGAACGTGAAATAGAAAAGAAAAAAATGTTTCCAGCGTTTTAGCATTTTTTAAAATGTTTTTTTACTGCGTATTTATCCCCTAGATTAATAAATAAATAAATAAATCTGATGAAAGAAAATAGACGTGAAGAAAAATAAACATGAAGCGAGAAAAGAAGGTGAGAAAATGGATGTGAAGAAACTGAAAAAAGAAAATGAACATGAATGAAGTCAAGAAAGAAAATAACTATGAAGAAAGAAAATGTGCGTGAAGGAAGTGAAGAAAGAAAATGAACGAGAAAAAGATGAAGAAAGAAAGTGACCATGAAGAAAGAAAATGAATGGAAAGAGGATGAAGAAAGAAAGTGACCATGAAGAAAGAAAATGTGCGTGAAGAAGATGAAGAACGAACATGAACGTGAAGGAAGTGAAGAAAGAAAGTGGCCATGAAGAAAGAAAATGAATGAGAAGAAGATGAAGAAAGAAAGTGACCATGAAGAAAGAAAATGAATGGAAAGAGGATGAAGAAAGAAAATGACCATGAAGAAAGAAAATGTGCGTGAAGAAGATGAAAAAAGAAAGAAAGTGACCATGAAGAAAGAAAATGAACGAGAAGAAGATGAAGAAAGAAAATGACTATGAAGAAAGAAAATGAACAAGAAGATAAAGAAAGAAAATGACCATGAAGAAAGAAAATGTGCGTGAAAAAGATAAAGAAAGAAAATGGACGTGAAGGAAGTGAAGAAAGAAAGTGGCCATGAAAAAAGAAAGTGAACGAGAAAAAGATGAAGAAAGAAAGTGATCATGAAGAAAGAAAATGAACGTGAATGAAGTGAAAAAAAAGTGACCATGAAGAAAGAAAACAAATGTGAAGATGAAGAAAGATAATGAGCGTGAAGATGAAGAAAGAAAGAAAGAAAGAAAGAAAGAAAGAAAGCGCACATAAATGAATAAGAAAGGAAACGCAGCTAATCAGCTGACCCTGTCTATCTGCAAGTCTCTGCTGAACTGTGTCGAAGGAACTCTCTTAAAAAGAAATAAAATAATACTACTCAGAGATCGTCGACAGACGTCTCTGTTGAGAAACGGCGGTGTCCTATTTTGTTGCACTTTTTCTCAACTCCTTGCCTCTCTCATCTTTCTCTCCTCTCCCCCTTTCATTCCCACAATCAAACTGTCCTTATTTTCAATTCTTCTCGGCGCTAACCTGTAACGTTGGTGTCTGGTTGGTGAAGAGTTACACTAATCCAGACACTATCGCCATCTCCCCATTTTTTAAGGATATTTATAAGCCGACGTTTTTGCGGCAAAGTAATGATTCCGGCCTCTGACCGTCTAACATCTATCTTGTTACTTTTTTTTTCCTGGGGTGAACGAGTCCTCTTGCTGTGAGTCGTTAGTATACCCCTCTCCTCCACACATAGACACAATCACTGCCCCTGCTCTGACTTCGCTGCTATTGCAGCTGGGGTACATACCCCGGTTGGGTTCGAAAAAAAAAGAATCTTAACGTACCTGTCCCACCCTGGAGAGTCACACAACCGGCCCACTGTCATAGACGCCCGGAAATTATCAATCACATCAGTAGTAACTTTTTTTTTTTTTAAGTGGAGAATATATGACATAGAAAGTTACTTATTACAGACAATTTTCCGTTCCTTCAATAAGCTGCTTGATATTTTTCGTGTATACACTTTTTTTTACACGTACCATAATTCCAAAAACATGGTTATCTACTGAGCTTGGCTTAGTTTGACATAAGGCCAAGGGTAGTGATACACGTTGTTTTTAGCGTCAGAAATTTTTCAAAATTACAAAAACCTGTCTACATCATCTATAATTACTATTCATTAAGCTTTAGGTTATTTGTCTTAAAGGCATACCAACCGTTGATGGTTACTTAATGCCAAATCCAGTTTATACATGTATATGTTTTTTAAGTGAATAGTTTGTTGGTAAGATTATTTTTTAAACAAGCAAGAGCTTATTTGTTTGCACACAGTTAAATGGCTTCAAGTATTACTATTAATTGTTTTAAGGGAGTCTCCGTGGCGTGATAGTTAAAGTAAGCGAGTTCGAAAACCATTCACTCGCTTTTGAACCAATGCTCTTGGGAAAACTATGAACCCCCTTATCCCCCAGTTATGGGTTAAATAGTATCAATGCTGTTCTTCTACAATTATGGTTTTGGCATTAAATAAACCACGAGGGTTGATATGCTGTTAAAAAGAAACCACTTAAAAAGTAGTTTCAAGTATTTTAATCAAACAGTAATAGTTCTGTTTAACACTAATACTTTCGTTTGCCTCGGTTTAATGGTTTCAGGCATTGCTATCTAACACTAATAGTTCTGTTTGCCTCAGTTGTATAGTTTCATGGATTGCTAACACTAATACTTTCGTTTGCCTCGGTTGAATGGTTTCAGGCATTGCTATCTAACACTAAGAGTTCTGTTTGCCTCAGTTGTATAGTTTCATGGATTGCTAACACTAATACTTTCATTTGCCTCGGTTGAATGGTTTCAGGCATTGCTATCGAACACTAATAGTTCTGTTTGCCTCAGTTGTATAGTTTCATGGATTGCTAACACTAATACTTTCGTTTGCCTCGGTTGAATGGTTTCAGGCATTGCTATCTAACACTAATAGTTCTGTTTGCCTCAGTTGTATAGTTTCATGGATTGCTAACACTAATACTTTCGTTTGCCTCGGTTGAATGGTTTCAGGCATTGCTATCGAACACTAATAGTTCTGTTTGCCTCAGTTGTATAGTTTCATGGATTGCTAACACTAATACTTTCGTGCCTCGGTTGAATGGTTTCAGGCATTGCTATCTAACACTAATAGTTCTGTTTGCCTCAGTTGTATAGTTTCATGGATTGCTAACACTAATACTTTCGTGCCTCGGTTGAATGGTTTCAGGCATTGCTATCTAACACTAATAGTTCTGTTTGCCTCAGTTGTATAGTTTCATGGATTGCTAACACTTATACTTTCGTTTGCCTCGGTTGAATGGTTTCAGGCATTGCTATCTAACACTAAAAGTTCTGTTTGCCTCAGTTGTATAGTTTCATGGATTGCTAACACTAATACTTTCGTTTACCTCGGTTGAATGGTTTCAGGGATTGCTGTCTAAAACTAATAGTTCTGTTTGCCTCAGTTGTATAGTTTCATTGATTGCTAACACTAATACTTTCCTTTGCCTCGGTTGAATGATTTCAAGCATTACTATCTAACACTAATAGTTCTGTTTGCCTCAGTTGTATAGTTTCATGGATTGCTAACACTAATACTTTCCTTTGCCTCGGTTGAATGATTTCAAGCATTACTATCTAACACTAACAGTTCTGTTTGCCTCAGTTGTATAGTTTCATGGATTGCTAACACTAATACTTTCCTTTGCCTCGGTTGAATGGTTTAGAGCATTGCTATCTAACACTAATAATTCTGTTTGCCTCAGTTGTATAGTTTCATGGATTGCTAACACTAATACTTTCGTTTGCCTCAGTTGAATGGTTTCAGGCATTGCTATCTAACACTAATAGTTCTGTTTGCCTCAGTTGTATAGTTTCATGGATTCCTAACACTAATACTTTCGTTTTCCTCGGTTGAATGGTTTCAGGAATTGCTATCGAACACTAATAGTTCTGTTTGCCTCAGTTGTATAGTTTCATGGATTGCTAACACTAATACTTTCGTTTACCTCGGTTGAATTGCTTCAGGCATTGCTATCTAACACTAATAGTTCTGTTTGCCTCAGTTGTATAGTTTCATGGATTGCTAACACTAATACTTTCGTTTGCCTCGGTTGAATGGTTTCAGGCATTGCTATCTAACACTAATAATTCTGTTTGCCTCAGTTGTATAGTTTCATGGATTGCTAACACTATTACTTTCGTTTGCCTCAGTTGAATGATTTCAAGCATTACTATCTAACACTAATAGTTCTGTTTGCCTCAGTTGTATAGTTTCATGGATTGCTAACACTAATACTTTCGTGCCTCGGTTGAATGGTTTCAGGCATTGCTATCTAACACTAATAGTTCTGTTTGCCTCAGTTGTATAGTTTCATGGATTGCTAACACTTATACTTTCGTTTGCCTCGGTTGAATGGTTTCAGGCATTGCTATCTAACACTAAAAGTTCTGTTTGCCTCAGTTGTATAGTTTCATGGATTGCTAACACTAATACTTTCATTTACCTCGGTTGAATGGTTTCAGGGATTGCTGTCTAAAACTAATAGTTCTGTGTGCCTCAGTTGTATAGTTTCATGGATTGCTAACACTAATACTTTCGTTTGCCTCGGTTGAATGATTTCAAGCATTACTATCTAACACTAATAGTTCTGTTTGCCTCAGTTGTATAGTTTCATTGATTGCTAACACTAATACTTTCGTTTGCCTCGGTTGAATGGTTTCAGGCATTGCTATCTAACACTAATAGTTCTGTTTGCCTCAGTTGTATAGTTACATGGATTGCTAACACTAATACTTTCATTTACCTCGGTTGAATGGTTTCAGGGATTGCTATCTAACACTAATAGTTCTGTTTGCCTCAGTTGTATAGTTTCATGGATTGCTAACACTAATACTTTCGTTTGCCTCGGTTGAATGATTTCAAGCATTACTATCTAACACTAATAGTTCTGTTTGCCTCAGTTGTATATTTTCATGGATTGCTAACACTCATACTTTCGTTTGCCTTGGTTGAATGGTTTCAGGCATTGTTATCTAACACTAATAGTTCTGTGTGCCTCAGTTGTATAGTTTCATGGATTGCTAACACTAATACTTTCGTTTGTCAAGGTTGAATGATTTCTAGCATTACTATCTAACACTAATAGTTCTGTTTGCCTCAGTTGTATAGTTTCATGGATTGCTAACACTAATACTTTCGTTTGCCTCGGTTGAATGGTTTCAGGCATTGCTATCTAACACTAATAGTTCTGTTTGCCTCAGTTGTATAGTTTATGGATTGCTAACACTAATACTTTCGTTTGCCTCGGTTGAATGGTTTCAGGCATTGCTATCTAACACTAATAGTTCTGTTTGCCTCAGTTGTATAGTTTCATGGATTGCTAACACTATTACTTTCGTTTGCCTCAGTTGAATGATTTCAAGCATTACTATCTAACACTAATAGTTCTGTTTGCCTCAGTTGTATAGTTTCATTGATTGCTAACACTAATACTTTCCTTTGCCTCGGTTGAATGATTTCAAGCATTACTATCTAACACTAATAGTTCTGTTTGCCTCAGTTGTATAGTTTCATGGATTGCTAACATTAATACTTTCGTTTGCCTCGGTTGAATGGTTTCAGGCATTGTTATCTAACACTAATAGTTCTGTTTGCCTCAGTTGTATAGTTTCATGGATTGCTAACACTAATACTTTCCTTTGCCTCGGTTGAATGATTTCAAGCATTACTATCTAACACTAATAGTTCTGTGTGCCTCAGTTGTATAGTTTCATGGATTGCTAACACTAAGACTTTCGTTTGCCAAGGTTGAATGATTTCAGGCATTGCTATCTAACACTAATAGTTCTGTTTGCCTCAGTTGTATAGTTTCATGGATTTCTAACACTAATACTTTCGTTTGCCTCGGTTGAATGGTTTCAGGCATTGCTATCTAACACTAATAGTTCTGTTTGCCTCAGTTGTATAGTTTCATGGATTGCTAACACTAATACTTTCATTTACCTCGGTTGAATGGTTTCAGGGATTGCTATCTAACACTAATAGTTCTGTTTGCCTCAGTTGTACAGTTTCATGGATTGCTAACACTAATACTTTCGTTTGCCTCGGTTGAATGATTTCAAGCATTACTATCTAACACTAATACTTCGGTTTGCCTCAGTTGTATAGTTTCATGGATTGCTAACACTATTACTTTCCTTTGCCTCGGTTGAATGATTTCAAGCATTACTATCTAACTCTAATAGTTCTGTTTGCCTCAGTTGTATAGTTTCATGGATTGCTAACACTCATACTTTCGTTTGCCTCGGTTGAATGGTTTCAGGCATTGCTATCTAACACTAATAGTTCTGTTTGCCTCAGTTGTATAGTTTCATGGATTGCTAACACTAATACTTTCGTTTGCTAAGGTTGAATGATTTCAAGCATTACTATCTAACACTAATAGTTCTGTTTGCCTCAGTTGTATAGTTTCATGGATTGCTAACACTAATTCTTTCGTTTGCCTCGATTGAATGGTTTCAGGCATTGCTATCTAACACTAATAGTTCTATTTGCCTCAGTTGTATAGTTTCATGGATTGCTAACACTAATACTTTCCTTTGCCAAGGTTGAATGATTTCAAGCATTACTATCTAACACTAATAGTTCTGTTTGCCTCAGTTGTATAGTTTCATGGATTGCTAACACTAATACTTTCCTTTGCCAAGGTTGAATGATTTCAGGCATTGCTATCTAACACTAATAGTTCTGTTTGCCTCAGTTGAATAGTTTCATGGATTGCTAACACTAATACTTTCGTTTGCCAAGGTTGAATGATTTCAGGCATTACTATCTAACACTAATATTTCTGTTTGCCTCAGTTGTATAGTTTCATGGATTGCTAACACTAATACTTTCGTTTGCCTCGGTTGAATGGTTTCAGGCATTGTTATCTAACACTAATAGTTCTGTTTGCCTCAGTTGTATAGTTTCATGGATTGCTAACACTAATACTTTCGTTTGCCTCGGTTGAATGATTTCAAGCATTACTATCTAACACTAATAGTTCTGTTTGCCTCAGTTGTATATTTTCATGGATTGCTAACACTCATACTTTCGTTTGCCTTGGTTGAATGGTTTCAGGCATTGTTTTCTAACACTAATAGTTCTGTGTGCCTCAGTTGTATAGTTTCATGGATTGCTAACACTAATACTTTCGTTTGTCAAGGTTGAATGATTTCTAGCATTACTATCTAACACTAATAGTTCTGTTTGCCTCAGTTGTATAGTTTCATGGATTGCTAACACTAATACTTTCGTTTACCTCGGTTGAATGGTTTCAGGCATTGCTATCTAACACTAATAGTTCTGTTTGCCTCAGTTGTATAGTTTCATGGATTGCTAACACTAATACTTTCGTTTGCCTCGGTTGAATGATTTCAAGCATTACTATCTAACACTAATAGTTCTGTTTGCCTCAGTTGTATATTTTCATGGATTGCTAACACTCATACTTTCGTTTGCCTTGGTTGAATGGTTTCAGGCATTGTTATCTAACACTAATAGTTTTGTGTGCCTCAGTTGTATAGTTTCATGGATTGCTAACACTAATACTTTCGTTTGTCAAGGTTGAATGGTTTCAAGCATTACTATCTAACACTAATAGTTCTGTTTGCCTCAGTTGTATAGTTTCATGGATTGCTAACACTAATACTTTCGTTTGCCTCGGTTGAATGGTTTCAGGCATTGCTATCTAACACTAATAGTTCTGTTTGCCTCAGTTGTATAGTTTCATGGATTGCTAACACTAATACTTTCGTTTGCCTCGGTTGAATGATTTCAAGCATTACTATCTAACACTAATAGTTCTGTTTGCCTCAGTTGTATATTTTCATGGATTGCTAACACTCATACTTTCGTTTGCCTTGGTTGAATGGTTTCAGTCATTGTTATCTAACACTAATAGTTTTGTGTGCCTCAGTTGTATAGTTTCATGGATTGCTAACACTAATACTTTCGTTTGTCAAGGTTGAATGGTTTCAAGCATTACTATCTAACACTAATAGTTCTGTTTGCCTCAGTTGTATAGTTTCATGGATTGCTAACACTAATACTTTCGTTTGCCTCGGTTGAATGGTTTCAGGCATTGCTATCTAACACTAATAGTTCTGTTTGCCTCAGTTGTATAGTTTCATGGATTGCTAACACTAATACTTTCGTTTGCCTCGGTTGAATGATTTCAAGCATTACTATCTAACACTAATAGTTCTGTTTGCCTCAGTTGTATATTTTCATGGATTGCTAACACTCATACTTTCGTTTGCCTTGGTTGAATGGTTTCAGGCATTGTTATCTAACACTAATAGTTTTGTGTGCCTCAGTTGTATAGTTTCATGGATTGCTAACATTAATACTTTCGTTTGTCAAGGTTGAATGGTTTCAAGCATTACTATCTAACACTAATAGTTCTGTTTGCCTCAGTTGTATAGTTTCATGGATTGCTAACACTAATACTTTCGTTTGCCTCGGTTGAATGGTTTCAGGCATTGCTATCTAACACTAATAGTTCTGTTTGCCTCAGTTGTATAGTTTCATGGATTGCTAACACTAATACTTTCGTTTGCTAAGGTTGAATGATTTCAAGCATTACTATCTAACACTAATAGTTCTGTTTGCCTCAGTTGTATAGTTTCATGGATTGCTAACATTAATACTTTCGTTTGCCTCGGTTGAATGGTTTCAGGCATTGTTATCTAACACTAATAGTTCTGTTTGCCTCAGTTGTATAGTTTCATGGATTGCTAACACTAATACTTTCGTGCCTCGGTTGAATGGTTTCAGGCATTGCTATCTAACACTAATAGTTCTGTTTGCCTCAGTTGTATAGTTTCATGGATTGCTAACACTTATACTTTCGTTTGCCTCGGTTGAATGGTTTCAGGCATTGCTATCTAACACTAAAAGTTCTGTTTGCCTCAGTTGTATAGTTTCATGGATTGCTAACACTAATACTTTCGTTTACCTCGGTTGAATGGTTTCAGGGATTGCTGTCTAAAACTAATAGTTCTGTTTGCCTCAGTTGTATAGTTTCATTGATTGCTAACACTAATACTTTCCTTTGCCTCGGTTGAATGATTTCAAGCATTACTATCTAACACTAATAGTTCTGTTTGCCTCAGTTGTATAGTTTCATTTATTGCTAACACTAATACTTTCGTTTGCCTCGGTTGAATGGTTTCAGGCATTGCTATCTAACACTAATAGTTCTGTTTGCCTCAGTTGTATAGTTACATGGATTGCTAACACTAATACTTTCATTTACCTCGGTTGAATGGTTTCAGGGATTGCTATCTAACACTAATAGTTCTGTTTGCCTCAGTTGTATAGTTTCATGGATTGCTAACACTAATACTTTCCTTTGCCTCGGTTGAATGATTTCAAGCATTACTGTCTAACACTAATAGTTCTGTTTGCCTCAGTTGTATATTTTCATGGATTGCTAACACTCATACTTTCGTTTGCCTTGGTTGAATGGTTTCAGGCATTGTTATCTAACACTAATAGTTTTGTGTGCCTCAGTTGTATAGTTTCATGGATTGCTAACACTAATACTTTCGTTTGTCAAGGTTGAATGATTTCAAGCATTACTATCTAACACTAATAGTTCTGTTTGCCTCAGTTGTATAGTTTCATGGATTGCTAACACTAATACTTTCGTTTGCCTCGGTTGAATGGTTTCAGGCATTGCTATCTAACACTAATAGTTCTGTTTGCCTCAGTTGTATATTTTCATGGATTGCTAACACTCATACTTTCGTTTGCCTTGGTTGAATGGTTTCAGGCATTGTTATCTAACACTAATAGTTTTGTGTGCCTCAGTTGTATAGTTTCATGGATTGCTAACACTAAGACTTTCGTTTGTCAAGGTTGAATGATTTCAAGCATTACTATCTAACACTAATAGTTCTGTTTGCCTAAGTTGTATAGTTTCATGGATTGCTAACACTAATACTTTCGTTTGCCTCGGTTGAATGGTTTCAGGCATTGCTATCTAACACTAATAGTTCTGTTTGCCTCAGTTGTATAGTTTCATGGATTGCTAACACTTATACTTTCGTTTGCCTCGGTTGAATGGTTTCAGGCATTGCTATCTAACACTAAAAGTTCTGTTTGCCTCAGTTGTATAGTTTCATGGATTGCTAACACTAATACTTTCGTTTACCTCGGTTGAATGGTTTCAGGGATTGCTGTCTAAAACTAATAGTTCTGTTTGCCTCAGTTGTATAGTTTCATTGATTGCTAACACTAATACTTTCCTTTGCCTCGGTTGAATGATTTCAAGCATTACTATCTAACACTAATAGTTCTGTTTGCCTCAGTTGTATAGTTTCATGGATTGCTAACACTAATACTTTCGTTTGCCTCAGTTGAATGGTTACAGGCATTGCTATCTAACACTAATAGTTCTGTTTGCCTCAGTTGTATAGTTTCATGGATTCCTAACACTAATACTTTCGTTTTCCTCGGTTGAATGGTTTCAGGAATTGCTATCGAACACTAAAAGTTCTGTTTGCCTCAGTTGTATAGTTTCATGGATTGCTAACACTAATACTTTCGTTTACCTCGGTTGAATGGTTTCAGGGATTGCTGTCTAAAACTAATAGTTCTGTTTGCCTCAGTTGTATAGTTTCATTGATTGCTAACACTAATACTTTCCTTTGCCTCGGTTGAATGATTTCAAGCATTACTATCTAACACTAATAGTTCTGTTTGCCTCAGTTGTATAGTTTCATTTATTGCTAACACTAATACTTTCGTTTGCCTCGGTTGAATGGTTTCAGGCATTGCTATCTAACACTAATAGTTCTGTTTGCCTCAGTTGTATAGTTACATGGATTGCTAACACTAATACTTTCATTTACCTCGGTTGAATGGTTTCAGGGATTGCTATCTAACACTAATAGTTCTGTTTGCCTCAGTTGTATAGTTTCATGGATTGCTAACACTAATACTTTCCTTTGCCTCGGTTGAATGATTTCAAGCATTACTGTCTAACACTAATAGTTCTGTTTGCCTCAGTTGTATATTTTCATGGATTGCTAACACTCATACTTTCGTTTGCCTTGGTTGAATGGTTTCAGGCATTGTTATCTAACACTAATAGTTTTGTGTGCCTCAGTTGTATAGTTTCATGGATTGCTAACACTAATACTTTCGTTTGTCAAGGTTGAATGATTTCAAGCATTACTATCTAACACTAATAGTTCTGTTTGCCTCAGTTGTATAGTTTCATGGATTGCTAACACTAATACTTTCGTTTGCCTCGGTTGAATGGTTTCAGGCATTGCTATCTAACACTAATAGTTCTGTTTGCCTCAGTTGTATATTTTCATGGATTGCTAACACTCATACTTTCGTTTGCCTTGGTTGAATGGTTTCAGGCATTGTTATCTAACACTAATAGTTTTGTGTGCCTCAGTTGTATAGTTTCATGGATTGCTAACACTAAGACTTTCGTTTGTCAAGGTTGAATGATTTCAAGCATTACTATCTAACACTAATAGTTCTGTTTGCCTAAGTTGTATAGTTTCATGGATTGCTAACACTAATACTTTCGTTTGCCTCGGTTGAATGGTTTCAGGCATTGCTATCTAACACTAATAGTTCTGTTTGCCTCAGTTGTATAGTTTCATGGATTGCTAACACTTATACTTTCGTTTGCCTCGGTTGAATGGTTTCAGGCATTGCTATCTAACACTAAAAGTTCTGTTTGCCTCAGTTGTATAGTTTCATGGATTGCTAACACTAATACTTTCGTTTACCTCGGTTGAATGGTTTCAGGGATTGCTGTCTAAAACTAATAGTTCTGTTTGCCTCAGTTGTATAGTTTCATTGATTGCTAACACTAATACTTTCCTTTGCCTCGGTTGAATGATTTCAAGCATTACTATCTAACACTAATAGTTCTGTTTGCCTCAGTTGTATAGTTTCATGGATTGCTAACACTAATACTTTCGTTTGCCTCAGTTGAATGGTTACAGGCATTGCTATCTAACACTAATAGTTCTGTTTGCCTCAGTTGTATAGTTTCATGGATTCCTAACACTAATACTTTCGTTTTCCTCGGTTGAATGGTTTCAGGAATTGCTATCGAACACTAATAGTTCTGTTTGCCTCAGTTGTATAGTTTCATGGATTGCTAACACTAATACTTTCGTTTGCCTCGGTTGAATTGCTTCAGGCATTGCTATCTAACACTAATAGTTCTGTTTGCCTCAGTTGTATAGTTTCATGGATTGCTAACACTAATACTTTCGTTTGCCTCGGTTGAATGGTTTCAGGCATTGCTATCTAACACTAATAATTCTGTGTGCCTCAGTTGTATAGTTTCATGGATTGCTAACACTATTACTTTCGTTTGCCTCAGTTGAATGATTTCAAGCATTACTATCTAACACTAATAGTTCTGTTTGCCTCAGTTGTATAGTTTCATGGATTGCTAACACTAATACTTTCGTGCCTCGGTTGAATGGTTTCAGGCATTGCTATCTAACACTAATAGTTCTGTTTGCCTCAGTTGTATAGTTACATGGATTGCTAACACTAATACTTTCATTTACCTCGGTTGAATGGTTTCAGGGATTGCTATCTAACACTAATAGTTCTGTTTGCCTCAGTTGTATAGTTTCATGGATTGCTAACACTAATACTTTCGTTTGCCTCGGTTGAATGGTTTCAGGCATTGTTATCTAACACTAATAGTTCTGTTTGCCTCAGTTGTATAGTTTCATGGATTGCTAACACTAATACTTTCGTTTGCCTCGGTTGAATGATTTCAAGCATTACTATCTAACACTAATAGTTCTGTTTGCCTCAGTTGTATATTTTCATGGATTGCTAACACTCATACTTTCGTTTGCCTTGGTTGAATGGTTTCAGGCATTGTTATCTAACACTAATAGTTCTGTGTGCCTCAGTTGTATAGTTTCATGGATTGCTAACACTAATACTTTCGTTTGTCAAGGTTGAATGATTTCTAGCATTACTATCTAACACTAATAGTTCTGTTTGCCTCAGTTGTATAGTTTCATGGATTGCTAACACTAATACTTTCGTTTGCCTCGGTTGAATGGTTTCAGGCATTGCTATCTAACACTAATAGTTCTGTTTGCCCCAGTTGTATAGTTTATGGATTGCTAACACTAATACTTTCGTTTGCCTCGGTTGAATGGTTTCAGGCATTGCTATCTAACACTAATAGTTCTGTTTGCCTCAGTTGTATAGTTTCATGGATTGCTAACACTATTGCTTTCGTTTGCCTCAGTTGAATGATTTCAAGCATTACTATCTAACACTAATAGTTCTGTTTGCCTCAGTTGTATAGTTTCATTGATTGCTAACACTAATACTTTCCTTTGCCTCGGTTGAATGATTTCAAGCATTACTATCTAACACTAATAGTTCTGTTTGCCTCAGTTGTATAGTTTCATGGATTGCTAACATTAATACTTTCGTTTGCCTCGGTTGAATGGTTTCAGGCATTGTTATCTAACACTAATAGTTCTGTTTGCCTCAGTTGTATAGTTTCATGGATTGCTAACACTAATACTTTCCTTTGCCTCGGTTGAATGATTTCAAGCATTACTATCTAACACTAATAGTTCTGTTTGCCTCAGTTGAATAGTTTCATGGATTGCTAACACTAAGACTTTCGTTTGCCAAGGTTGAATGATTTCAGGCATTGCTATCTAACACTAATAGTTCTGTTTGCCTCAGTTGTATAGTTTCATGGATTTCTAACACTAATACTTTCGTTTGCCTCGGTTGAATGGTTTCAGGCATTGCTATCTAACACTAATAGTTCTGTTTGCCTCAGTTGTATAGTTTCATGGATTGCTAACACTAATACTTTCATTTACCTCGGTTGAATGGTTTCAGGGATTGCTATCTAACACTAATAGTTCTGTTTGCCTCAGTTGTACAGTTTCATGGATTGCTAACACTAATACTTTCGTTTGCCTCGGTTGAATGATTTCAAGCATTACTATCTAACACTAATACTTCGGTTTGCCTCAGTTGTATAGTTTCATGGATTGCTAACACTATTACTTTCCTTTGCCTCGGTTGAATGATTTCAAGCATTACTATCTAACTCTAATAGTTCTGTTTGCCTCAGTTGTATAGTTTCATGGATTGCTAACACTCATACTTTCGTTTGCCTCGGTTGAATGGTTTCAGGCATTGCTATCTAACACTAATAGTTCTGTTTGCCTCAGTTGTATAGTTTCAT
The DNA here is from genome assembly GCA_963585895.1 of Sepioteuthis lessoniana. Lineage (NCBI taxonomy): Eukaryota > Metazoa > Mollusca > Cephalopoda > Myopsida > Loliginidae > Sepioteuthis > Sepioteuthis lessoniana. Next base: position 56,160,254 of record OY757937.1, on the reverse strand, counting down.
GGATTGCTAACACTAATACTTTCGTTTGCTAAGGTTGAATGATTTCAAGCATTACTATCTAACACTAATAGTTCTGTTTGCCTCAGTTGTATAGTTTCATGGATTGCTAACACTAATACTTTCGTTTGCCTCGATTGAATGGTTTCAGGCATTGCTATCTAACACTAATAGTTCTATTTGCCTCAGTTGTATAGTTTCATGGATTGCTAACACTAATACTTTCCTTTGCCAAGGTTGAATGATTTCAAGCATTACTATCTAACACTAATAGTTCTGTTTGCCTCAGTTGTATAGTTTCATGGATTGCTAACACTAATACTTTCCTTTGCCAAGGTTGAATGGTTTCAGGCATTGCTATCTAACACTAATAGTTCTGTTTGCCTCAGTTGAATAGTTTCATGGATTGCTAACACTAATACTTTCGTTTGCCAAGGTTGAATGATTTCAGGCATTACTATCTAACACTAATATTTCTGTTTGCCTCAGTTGTATAGTTTCATGGATTGCTAACACTAATACTTTCGTTTGCCTCGGTTGAATGGTTTCAGGCATTGTTATCTAACACTAATAGTTCTGTTTGCCTCAGTTGTATAGTTTCATGGATTGCTAACACTAATACTTTCGTTTGCCTCGGTTGAATGATTTCAAGCATTACTATCTAACACTAATAGTTTTGTTTGCCTCAGTTGTATATTTTCATGGATTGCTAACACTCATACTTTCGTTTGCCTTGGTTGAATGGTTTCAGGCATTGTTATCTAACACTAATAGTTCTGTGTGCCTCAGTTGTATAGTTTCATGGATTGCTAACACTAATACTTTCGTTTGTCAAGGTTGAATGATTTCTAGCATTACTATCTAACACTAATAGTTCTGTTTGCCTCAGTTGTATAGTTTCATGGATTGCTAACACTAATACTTTCGTTTGCCTCGGTTGAATGGTTTCAGGCATTGCTATCTAACACTAATAGTTCTGTTTGCCTCAGTTGTATAGTTTATGGATTGCTAACACTAATACTTTCGTTTGCCTCGGTTGAATGGTTTCAGGCATTGCTATCTAACACTAATAGTTCTGTTTGCCTCAGTTGTATAGTTTCATGGATTGCTAACACTATTACTTTCGTTTGCCTCAGTTGAATGATTTCAAGCATTACTATCTAACACTAATAGTTCTGTTTGCCTCAGTTGTATAGTTTCATTGATTGCTAACACTAATACTTTCCTTTGCCTCGGTTGAATGATTTCAAGCATTACTATCTAACACTAATAGTTCTTTTTGCCTCAGTTGTATAGTTTCATGGATTGCTAACATTAATACTTTCGTTTGCCTCGGTTGAATGGTTTCAGGCATTGTTATCTAACACTAATAGTTCTGTTTGCCTCAGTTGTATAGTTTCATGGATTGCTAACACTAATACTTTCCTTTGCCTCGGTTGAATGATTTCAAGCATTACTATCTAACACTAATAGTTCTGTTTGCCTCAGTTGAATAGTTTCATGGATTGCTAACACTAAGACTTTCGTTTGCCAAGGTTGAATGATTTCAGGCATTGCTATCTAACACTAATAGTTCTGTGTGCCTCAGTTGTATAGTTTCATGGATTTCTAACACTAATACTTTCGTTTGCCTCGGTTGAATGGTTTCAGGCATTGCTATCTAACACTAATAGTTCTGTTTGCCTCAGTTGTATAGTTTCATGGATTGCTAACACTAATACTTTCATTTACCTCGGTTGAATGGTTTCAGGGATTGCTATCTAACACTAATAGTTCTGTTTGCCTCAGTTGTACAGTTTCATGGATTGCTAACACTAATACTTTCGTTTGCCTCGGTTGAATGATTTCAAGCATTACTATCTAACACTAATACTTCGGTTTGCCTCAGTTGTATAGTTTCATGGATTGCTAACACTATTACTTTCCTTTGCCTCGGTTGAATGATTTCAAGCATTACTATCTAACTCTAATAGTTCTGTTTGCCTCAGTTGTATAGTTTCATGGATTGCTAACACTCATACTTTCGTTTGCCTCGGTTGAATGGTTTAAGGCATTTCTATCTAACACTAATAGTTCTGTTTGCCTCAGTTGTATAGTTTCATGGATTGCTAACACTAATACTTTCGTTTGCTAAGGTTGAATTATTTCAAGCATTACTATCTAACACTAATAGTTCTGTTTGCCTCAGTTGTATAGTTTCATGGATTGCTAACACTAATACTTTCGTTTGCCTCGGTTGAATGATTTCAAGCATTACTATCTAACACTAATACTTCGGTTTGCCTCAGTTGTATAGTTTCATGGATTGCTAACACTATTACTTTCCTTTGCCAAGGTTGAATGATTTCAAGCATTACTATCTAACACTAATAGTTCTGTTTGCCTCAGTTGTATAGTTTCATGGATTGCTAACACTAATACTTTCGTTTGCCTCGGTTGAATGGTTTCAGGCATTGCTATCTAACACTAATAGTTCTGTTTGCCTCAGTTGAATAGTTTCATGGATTGCTAACACTAATACTTTCGTTTGCCAAGGTTGAATGATTTCAGGCATTACTATCTAACACTAATATTTCTGTTTGCCTCAGTTGTATAGTTTCATGGATTGCTAACACTAATACTTTCGTTTGCCTCGGTTGAATGGTTTCAGGCATGGTTATCTAACACTAATAGTTCTGTTTGCCTCAGTTGTATAGTTTCATGGATTGCTAACACTAATACTTTCGTTTGCCTCGGTTGAATGATTTCAAGCATTACTATCTAACACTAATAGTTTTGTTTGCCTCAGTTGTATATTTTCATGGATTGCTAACACTCATACTTTCGTTTGCCTTGGTTGAATGGTTTCAGGCATTGTTATCTAACACTAATAGTTCTGTGTGCCTCAGTTGTATAGTTTCATGGATTGCTAACACTAATACTTTCGTTTGTCAAGGTTGAATGATTTCTAGCATTACTATCTAACACTAATAGTTCTGTTTGCCTCAGTTGTATAGTTTCATGGATTGCTAACACTAATACTTTCGTTTACCTCGGTTGAATGGTTTCAGGCATTGCTATCTAACACTAATAGTTCTGTTTGCCTCAGTTGTATATTTTCATGGATTGCTAACACTCATACTTTCGTTTGCCTTGGTTGAATGGTTTCAGGCATTGTTATCTAACACTAATAGTTTTGTGTGCCTCAGTTGTATAGTTTCATGGATTGCTAACACTAATACTTTCGTTTGTCAAGGTTGAATGATTTCAAGCATTACTATCTAACACTAATAGTTCTGTTTGCCTCAGTTGTATAGTTTCATGGATTGCTAACACTAATACTTTCGTTTGCCTCGGTTGAATGATTTCAAGCATTACTATCTAACACTAATAGTTCTGTTTGCCTCAGTTGTATATTTTCATGGATTGCTAACACTCATACTTTCGTTTGCCTTGGTTGAATGGTTTCAGGCATTGTTATCTAACACTAATAGTTTTGTGTGCCTCAGTTGTATAGTTTCATGGATTGCTAACACTAATACTTTCGTTTGTCAAGGTTGAATGATTTCAAGCATTACTATCTAACACTAATAGTTCTGTTTGCCTCAGTTGTATAGTTTCATGGATTGCTAACACTAATACTTTCGTTTGCCTCGGTTGAATGATTTCAAGCATTACTATCTAACACTAATAGTTCTGTTTGCCTCAGTTGTATATTTTCATGGATTGCTAACACTCATACTTTCGTTTGCCTTGGTTGAATGGTTTCAGGCATTGTTATCTAACACTAATAGTTTTGTGTGCCTCAGTTGTATAGTTTCATGGATTGCTAACACTAATACTTTCGTTTGTCAAGGTTGAATGATTTCAAGCATTACTATCTAACACTAATAGTTCTGTTTGCCTCAGTTGTATAGTTTCATGGATTGCTAACACTAATACTTTCGTTTGCCTCGGTTGAATGGTTTCAGGCATTGCTATCTAACACTAATAGTTCTGTTTGCCTCAGTTGTATAGTTTCATGGATTGCTAACACTAATACTTTCGTTTGCCTCGATTGAATGGTTTCAGGCATTGCTATCTAACACTAATAGTTCTATTTGCCTCAGTTGTATAGTTTCATGGATTGCTAACACTAATACTTTCCTTTGCCAAGGTTGAATGATTTCAAGCATTACTATCTAACACTAATAGTTCTGTTTGCCTCAGTTGTATAGTTTCATGGATTGCTAACACTAATACTTTCGTTTGCCTCGGTTGAATGATTTCAAGCATTACTATCTAACACTAATAGTTCTGTTTGCCTCAGTTGTATATTTTCATGGATTGCTAACACTCATACTTTCGTTTGCCTTGGTTGAATGGTTTCAGGCATTGCTATCTAACACTAATAGTTTTGTGTGCCTCAGTTGTATAGTTTCATGGATTGCTAACACTAATACTTTCGTTTGTCAAGGTTGAATGATTTCAAGCATTACTATCTAACACTAATAGTTCTGTTTGCCTCAGTTGTATAGTTTCATGGATTGCTAACACTAATACTTTCGTTTGCCTCGGTTGAATGGTTTCAGGCATTGCTATCTAACACTAATAGTTCTGTTTGCCTCAGTTGTATAGTTTCATGGATTGCTAACACTAATACTTTCGTTTGCCAAGGTTGAATGATTTCAAGCATTACTATCTAACACTAATATTTCTGTTTGCCTCAGTTGTATAGTTTCATGGATTGCTAACACTAATACTTTCGTTTGCCAAGGTTGAATGATTTCAAGTATTACTATCGAACACTAATAATAAAACTTAATACAAATCAGTTGTTTGCGCCCAAGTAGATGGCTTCATGTGTTGTAAATGATTAAATAGTACTACTTGAAGCACAGATGTTGACCTTAAGAGGTACTACCACTCCAGGTCAGAGTTGACCTGGGTGTAATTGCAATAAATGGTTGTCTACATTCTCCAAAGCTACAGGACTTGAGCATGACCATGGTTTAGTGTCATAACACTCATTTTTTAATGTCATATCAAAGACACTTGTTGCTGTAGACACGCTAGTCGGTATATTCTATAGCCCCAGATGACTCTGCTATAATCTTTGCTTAGTTCTCGCTCGCAGTCCTCAGATAATCGACAATATTTACTGTTCCTAGTAGGCGACCATAGTCGAGGGTGACCCGAAGGCTCCCTCTTCGATAGCTACTACACCAAGGTGTAGGGGAGGGCGCTACTCCTTTCCCTGGCTTGCTCCACTTTACCCTTGATTCGTACATTATAATGCTGAGTGTTAAGCAAGGAGGCATCAAGTACCATTTTTTGAGTCTTTGGTATGACTCGACCTGGGATTGAACCCAGGTCTCCCGGGCGATTGGCGAACACTCTAACCGCTAGGCCAATGTCCGGTTAATTTATCAATTTAAGCATTGAACAGGTTGGTTTGGTTTCTTTATTTAATGGTATATCAACCTTCGTGCGTTATCTAAAGCCCAAGGCCATCCTTGGAAAAAAACAGCTGTGGTATTGTTTAACCCATAGTTGACGGGAGTTAGGGGATTAATACCTAAGAGTATTGGTTCAAAAGTGAACTTAATACCATGACTAGAGTTCGAACTCGCTCATTTCGCGGATACAGTCCAACACTTTAGTCACATCGACTCCCCAACCTTCTTAAAACAGGTTGATTACTGCTTAAATCCGATTTAACTGGAACCGATGCTTTCAGTGTAACTTGACCATAAGTCCCTAGTTACACGATATTGTTATTTACAAAGCATTGCTTAGTCTGGCACACAGACTCCAAGTTGTTTATAGTACCTCATCTTATAACTTTACAAGCTCTATGGAGGTGTCAGTGGTGTAATGCTTATCGTCATAGAAAATGGACACGGCGACACGAGTTCAAATCCTGGACGAGACTGATTGCCTTTCACATAGCACCCTGGGAAAGGTATGAATCCAATTATTCTCCCTCCAGCTATGGGTAAATAGTAGGGCAGACTGGTTTCTTTAGCCTTGGAGAAGGAAAAATCTGAATTCAAACCTGTTAAGCTTCGCTTAAAAATTGACCTTGTGTCATATCCTGCTCGAGAGGAGGTGTCGGGTAAATATATATAACTTTACAAGCTCATTGCTACTTAACTTCGGTGATCTGACGCGATCTATTGCTTTATAATAAATGTCTACTTTGGACATTGGGGTCGTATCTTTTAGTCACTTCGTGGTCACATGAGGATCCCAGATTCTTTGGTCTCTGTTCTTTGAACATTAGAGGTTTTCTTCTCTTGTCTTTTCGCTTGTCATTGAGATGTAAAACCTACATGTCAATGAGCATCAAACTCAATTTTGACTTTTACCGTTTTATACCTGTTTCATATATTGTTTGGTCATAGAACAATATGTGCACATTTTATTTACAGGAGTTTCGTTTGAGTCCAAGAGGTGCAACTACGCAGTAGTACTGATACAATTACTACTTGAAAGAATTCTCGTTTTATTTTCCAGTAACCATTTTAATACAAATACATTGCATACTATCTTATTGAAACAAGTATTCCTATATAATACAAATTATTTTCAAACATGTTATTCAACCAATCGATGGGAATTTAACAAGTACAACAAGTTGGGGGCACAGTGGACTTGGGAGTAATGACAATGAAATAGTGACCCTTTACTCCTCAGAGTTCAAGAATTGGACTCTCACCTGCAGATCAAGTGTACTGTCATATCCAGGATATTCACATTTTTCTTTTATGAGAGAGAGGGGATTGTCTTACTCTTCTCCTGCTGAAGACACATTTGGCGTAGGGATGGGGTTGTATGCATGCATGTGTTATATATATATATATATATATATCTGTGTGTGTGTGTGTGTGTGTGTGTGTGTGTGTGTGTGTGTGTGTGTGTGTTCATGTAAATATGGGCTGGGTATAAATAATCGGGCAGTCAAGGGTATTGTTCCTAATGATTTGTCGATTTCTTCTGACCTATTATTTCTGATCCATGCTATATTCTTCTACGTATATAGACATCTATATATGCGTGTATATCTACATGACTTCGTACGTGTTTGAGTAAAATGTTTCAATTCCCTGATTTGATTTAGTTTGATTTGGTTAGGTTATGTTTTATGGCACATCAACTCTTGTGGGTTATTTAATGCAAAATTCTCTTTATACATATATCATATATATCATCTATAAGCGAATAGTTTGTTAGTAGCATTACTTTTAAACAAAGCAGAGCTCATTTATTTGAACAGTTAAATAGTTTCAAGTATTGTTATCAAACACTTATTATTCAATATCAATTATTCGCTTGCGCACAGTTAAATAGTTTCAAATATTGCAATCTAAAGTAAGTAATGGACGGAGAGACCGGGTTTCAATCCCAGGTCGAATCATATCAAAAACTCAAAAAATGGTACTTTAAACCTCCTTACTTAACACACAGCATTATAAGGTACGTATCAAGTGTAAAGTGGAACAAATCCAGGGAAAGGAGTAGTGCCCTCCCCTACACCTCGGTGTAGTAACTATTGAAAAAGGATCTTTCGGTCATTGGCGAACATCTAACACAATATTAATCCCTAGTATACGATTGAACAGTTCTATTTGACCCATAGATGCCACTCTAACAGGTACTACCACTCCGGATCAGAGTGGAACTAATGAAAACTGGAGTCTCACCATCAGAAGCAATTTAATGTTATACCTCGGACACTTGAATTTCCTGACAAAAGCTTGACTCTTGAAAACGCATTCATCAGTGATTTGATACCTCAAACAGTTTTCTATCAGATATTCAGGGAAAATCTGTAATATCTATTACTAGTCAACAGCATACTCTTTATTTTCTTATTTCTTTGGCGCACTCAGCACAATGGTTATCACTGTTGGGAACTGAATCAGTGATCCGAGGACAAAGCTGTTGGCATTTTACTATGAGCTAATGACCTTAGGAAAAGCATGAAACCATCTCTCCTTCCCCCGACAAAGCGAAAAATAAGAAGGCAGACTGGGATCTTTAGTTTTGACTAGGCAACCAGTCTAGGAGAAGGAAATCTTTGAATTTACTCAACCTGTACTCATCTTAAAAATTGACCTTGAGTTTATCCTGCTTGTGGTGGAGGGGTTGGGTAAATACATATTTGGCTTCTTTGTCTAATGCCATATCAGCCTTCATGGGTTATTTAATGCCAAAACCATCCTTGTAGAAGAACAGCAGTGATATTATTTGACCCATAGCTGAGGGAATAAGGGGGTTCAGTACCTTTCCCATGGGTATTAGTCCGAAAATGAATGTAATAGGTCAAATTGAGTTTGAATTTGCTTACTTTGTGGCTGCAGTCCAGTACTTAAGCCATGGACACTCTTCCTGTGGTCAATACATACAGTTTGGTAATAAATAATACCAAATGATATCAGTTTTGATTGTATGGGAGACCAGTAGTTTCTTATATAACAAAAGAATCCTCAAAACTCTAATGATGTTGCCCAAGGAAGAGCAAGGGCTGATACAGTTCAGAACCAGGGTCATCACTGATGTTGCTTGAACGAAGACGAAGACAACAGAGGACTGCCTTATGGGCACAAACTCCAGTTTTTGAACCCAAATATTATTGTAAGTTCAGTTTCTTTGTTTAATGGAATATCAACCTTTATTGGTTATTTAAAAATCCATCCTTGTAGCGCAACTAACATTAGTGGTACTATTCAACTCATTGCTGGAACCAGATTTATCCTACTCATAGACTCCTTCTCCAACAAGGCTAGAGAGCCGAGTTTATCTCTTTTAACCATAGAAAGGTTTGATTAATGGATTTTAAAAGCATGTCGACACCTCTAGAGTCCTTTTAGGCCAAGAAGTTAGGGAAATCGCGTACAGATTACGTTTCCATTTACACTTTTGTGTAGCGGTTTCTTTGGGTTTTTTTTTACATTTATACATGAAGTATTATTATCTAATACAATTTATATGATATCAAGTATCCCTATCTAATACAGTTCATATATCAAGTATTACTATCAAATACAATTTATATGATTTCAAGTATTCCTATCAAAAACAATTTATAAGATATCAAGTATTCCAATCTAATACAGTTCATATATCGAGTATTCCTATCCAATACAATTCATATGATATTCAGTATTCCTATATCAAAAACAATTTATATGTTATCAAGTATTATTATCTAATACAATTTATATGATATCAAGTATTCCAATCTAATACAATTTATAAATCAAGTATTCCAATTTAATACAATTCATACATCAAGTAATCCTATCTAATACAGTTTATAAGATATCAAGTATTCCAATCTAATACAGTTCATATATCAAGTATTCCTATCCAATACAATTCATATGATATTAAGTATTCCTATCCAATACAATTTTTAGGATATCAAGTATTCCAATCTAATACAGTTCATTTATCAAGTAATGACACAATGTCAATTTTTAAGCGGAGTTGATGTATTCCAATTCCTACTGTAGCTGTTCATTTGAACCTGAAATCATAAAAATTGGTCAGTCATCTCATACGGTATATAGCAATAACATACTGAATTTTCAAGAGTGTTCGACAATTTTAAATGCCCATCCGAAAAAAGTCTGGAAACTTATTATATGCACCTCGTATATGAGATATGTGAACATACGTATATGCTTATGATATGTATGAATATATATATATATATATATATATATATATATATATATATATATATATAGCAAAGTAAAGTCTGTGACCACAGTTTAAGGCGAGTCCATGGTTTACTTTTTAGTAACTATTACACTTGGAAGTGCCCGTGGTGTAATGGTTATCGTCGTAGGAAATGGACACGGCGACACGAGTTCAAATCCTCGACGAGTCTGATTCCATTTCACATAGCACTTGGGAAAGGTATGAATCCAATTATTCTCCCTCCAGCTATGGGTAAATAATAGGACAGACTAGGTTTTTAAGCCTTGGGGAGGCAACTAGTCTAGGAGAAGGAAAACTCTGAATTCAAAACCTGTTAAACTCCGCTTAAAAATTGACCTTGTGTCATATCCTGCCCGAGCGGAGGAGTTGGTAAATATAAACTATTACACTGTGGTTACCGAACACTCTACCCATTAGTCTAATGGACCGGATATATATATATATATATATATATATATATATATATATATATATATATATATGATCTTGGGTTAACCCGTTTTCTTAACATTTAAGTCAACTCTCCGCTTTAAATCTTAAATGAAGAAGACAAGAAAATATCATATAATTAAAGGTTGTACCTTTTGTAAAGAGTTACCTCCCTTATATTGTTTTTTTTCCAGATGTTAATCCTTGATTATTGTCTCATTCATCGAAGTAAATCAATGTTGACATTTGTGTCTAAGAATAAGTAATGATTAACAAATCAATACTAAGTTGGTCTGTTCTTATATTAAATGTTGGTTTGGTTTCCGTTTTTTAATGGCATAACAACTTTTGTAGGTTATTTAATGCTTAAGTTATCCTTGAAAAAGTACAGCAGTGATAGTATTCAACCCATAGCTGGGAAGATGCGGGAGTTCATCGCGTAATTTTGCAATCGGAGTTCGACCTCGCCTATTTCGTGGCTGCAGTCAAGCATTTTAATCATTACGTCACAGCGAATTTCCTCAGGAAATTTGAGAAAGAAATTACCGAATTTATAATATTATAGTCTTAGTATACCAAGACACGTTGGCAAAAGTAATCTTGTACTATTTATGGTGTGTGCCCTATCGGTGAGGCTTAGAATATTCTGGCTGTATCCCCTGCAGTGGGGTAAGACCCTTTCCCCCAGAAAAAGGCCAGTCCTCTCTATGACCAATGCATCTGATGGTGAAGCTACACTTTTGGAGATTTGGGGAGTGTGGAGTTAGCTTTCACTGCCATTACTCTAAGGTGCACTCTGACCCGAAGTGAAAGTATCTGTTTGAGTTTGTAGTGGGTGCATGTAGCGAGTGAGAGTGAGTTCTCGTCCGTATTTTACGGGTATTACTTCACGCTTAGTTCCAATTAAGTGCTCACTGTCTTTTTTCTGAAGATTTTGGCGATAGCGTGTCGCATTGATGAAAGAAAGTTCGCAAGTCTTTCTCTTTGAATCTTAATCGCGGCGCTGCTGCTGGTCTCATGACCACAAGTGGAAAATCTTTTTGGGTAGTAGACGGAATGACTTTTTGGCCGTGGAAGAAATGAATTGAATGACCGACAACTGACCTGGTTGATTTAATTCTTCGTTATTTATACTTTAGTAGTGGATCAAAAAATAGTTTTATTTCAGTCCTAAAATTTAAGCGCGTACACATTTCTTGATCAACCAGATTCGTATCTTTATTTATCTATTTTAGAGCCTATATATTTTCTGTTAATAAGTTTCTGATCCTGCTTTTCTAGAATATTCTTATTCTATGTTTTTAGCTGATTGGTTGAAAAATATAACAATGTAACTTCAATGCTAATGCGGTTTTGATCCAAAATTTCTAGAATGTTCTTATGTATGTTTTTGTTGCTTATTTTAAGGCTAAAAAATGTGTATCCTATAAGTTCTACCTAGAGCTCAAATAGTTCTATTCAAAAATTATATGTAATAAACAGAAATATTTGGTACCTTATTTGTATCAAGAATAATTATTTGAAGGTAAAATTGTTTACTGAGGATAATTATTAGTTACTTGAAAACATGTGTGTACAAATTACTGACTTCAATCAAATAGAAATAATTAATTGAAGCCAGATCATTATTAGCGTTAGAAAGTAATTCTTGAAACCATACAATTATATGCAAATCATTTTATTTGATTGGAATACTTTATATATAACTGGAGGTGTCCTCGTGGTGTAATGGTTAAAGCGATGGACTGCAGAATCGTAGTACGCGAGTTCGTACTCCAGTCGCGCTATTACGTTCACTTTCGGACAAATACCCTTGGGAAAGGTATGAACCCCCTTATCCTCCCAGCTATAGGTTGAATAGGACCACTACTGTTCTTCTCGGAGAATGGCTTTGGTATTAAATAACCTACAAAGGTTGATATGCCGGGGGGTTTCCTCGTGGTGTAATGGTTAAAGCGATGGACTGCAGAATCGTAGTAAGCGAGTTCGTACTCCAGTCACGCAATTACGTTCACTTTCGGGCAAATACCCTTGGGAAAGGTATGAACCCCCTTATCCTCCCAACTATGGGTTAAATAGTACCACTACTGTTCTTCTCGGAGAATGGCTTTGGCATTAAATAACCTACACAGGTTGATATGCCATTAAACAAAGAAACCAAACCAAACCTTTATATATATAACTGTAAATTGTTTTTATTAAGAATAGTTGCTTGAAGCTATAGTTGTTTACTAAGGCTTATTAGTTACTTGAAGCCATATAACTACAAATAAATAATTATTAGAAATAATTACTTGAAATCATGTAAATGCAAGCATTAAATCGGAATACTTGAAACAATACAACTGTATTTAAATTATTTTTATTAGATAAGAATACTTTATATAATATAACTGTATACAGTAAACTCTTAAGAAACAACTCCACAAAAGATGTAAATAAAAAAACACTACGATGAATGAGATTCCAAAACTTCTAAGCAGAAAATAACCCCAAATGGGTTGGCATGCCATTAAAATTAACTGTCTTTTTCATGATTTTAATTTGGCTCTTTTTATTTTAAAAAATACAGTTGTAAGTGTTTATTATCATGTATAATCATGTATAAGTTGAATGTGTGGGAAAAAAATCAAACGATTACCGCCCATTATAAAATTTAAAACAGTTGTTTCAAAGTGTTTATGACTATATATAATCTTGTATAAGTTGAATTAAAAATAAAAATAAAAATACTCTCAAATGATTAGAGCCCATTATAAAATTTAAAACGATATTTGAAACACGGATTATTAGTTGAACTTTGAAAACGTAATTTTTAGGAAAATATCGGATAGATTGATGTCTCAGAAGTAATTTCATTGGGTTAAAATTTTAAACTTAATGGGAAGGACTAGGAACAACACTAAATAAATAAAATAAATAAATAAATAGATAAATTAATGATTTCATGAATAGAAATTAAGGGTCAGACTAAAACACTTTATTTTTCAAGCAAAATTTGGTTATCGTTTACAAACGAGTGACAATAGAAGATGATATTTCAACTCTGAGGAAATGGAGTGGCTAATGTAACACATCTCGCAGGCAATGACAATGTCCACGGCAACACTATTGCTATCCTATCAACGGGACGAACAACATATTTTAATGAAGAAGGTTTATTACATGGTGTAGTGTTTCTGAGAATTATCATAAACTGATAATTTTAAAATCCCGATATTAAGGCTTACTTTGTCGGCAGAGTTTATAATACGCTGACTGTACTCCAAACAAAGGGGTAACACCTCCCTTGCACACCCAAAAGGGGTGTATTGGGTATGATGCGAAAGTGAATCTGGCGGTGAGGCTCCAGTTTTATAGTTCTAAGAAGTGTGGAGAACTTTATTGATATTATTCCCAGGTCTACTCGGACCCGGAGTGGAAGCACCATTAAGGGTTACATCGAGGGGTCAAATGTGTGAACAAATGGTTATTATAAAATAGAATTATTAATGCTAGGAATACTTGAAAATTAAGGATTATTATTATTACTTCTTAAGCGAGGAAGAGTTTTACGTTACCTCCTTGCTATGTTGTGAGAAATAAAGGAGATAATCGATGTCGTGAGGTTTTCAAGAAGGTGTAATGGCAGCCGGAATAAAGGGTACCTTTATGCTGCAAGTATCGTAGGCAGGAAGGAAGGAAATAGTTATTGAGTTGAGAAGGAATTATAGCAGCTAAATGCCTGAGCGAATTGTGTGTCGATACAGTCAATGCAATGCTGAATGTCTGAGCGGAATATGCGTCGCTATAGACATAGCAAAAGTCGTGTTTGCTATTTAAAGATAGGAATGATATAGTCACCTCATAAATGTGTGGTCCTGGTTGCTGTAGGAGAGAGGCATGAAGGTCTTCAGAAAAGGTTGCCCAGGAATGAGGTAGTTGGATCTCTGAGCGTAATTACGTGTCGCTGTAGACATAACAAAAGTTAAAGGTGACATAAAGGTATTCCTGTGAGTAGCGGATTACATGCATCTTATTTATGTTCAACTTGGAACCCTTGGCCTAAGAGGGTAAACTCAAGAGGTCCATAAATTAGACGGCTTTCCTCATGGTGTTGTGATTCTGCTGCTATGAAGGGAGCGGACAGAAAGTACGTCCATCTTGCTGAAAGTTTCTGAGGAAGAGAGAGTTTGATATATCTTGCCTTTCGGTTTAGTTAGGCTGAGAACCTTTCGGCTTAGTGCATGGGTTAGTTAGGTGCACCCATTGAGTGCAGGTGTTCACGCGCGCACGGGGCGGATGTGACAATCACAGATGTCACAATAAAAACCCTAGATAGAAATAGGACTGGGGATGTGAATGACGTCATGCCCGGAAGCGATGGGCTGAGGATTTGGGAATTTGAAAAAAAAAACAGTTAGTTGAAATTTGGGCTGGGACGAAGCAAGTCGATTTTCGGAGCTCGCCGAAGCGAGACCAGCTGGAGTCTACGAAATGTGCCGCGCGTTTGTTGAATCAGTGAGTCGAAAGCTGACGATGTACGAACAGTCAGCGTAGAAAGAAATTGTGTCTCTCTCTCTCCTCGTGTCAAAAAACCTTAAACTCAAAAAGGTAATAAAAAGTTTCGTACCTGAACCAATTTCGTGTTTTTCGGATTCCTATATGCGTATGAACATTATGAACATTTTATGCATGTGAATATCTTGGTCGTATTTTTGGACGTGGCTATGTTACACCCACTGAATAGGATAAGTTATCCTCATTGGGTGAAAATATGCGACGACCATAACGATCAAATTAATTTACGCGCCAAACAAAAATACGAAGTTCTTTCTGCTACACTCCTTTGACAGTATTCACACTGGCTTTAGCTAATGGCCTTTCACTGGAGTTTGATTTTGTTTGTTTTGTTTTACTATATATATCAACATCATCGGTCATTTAAAGCCGTTTCGAGTTAAGGAAAATAAGTCTGAAAAGAAATTCGAAGGAGAGGTCTTAGGAATTAATGATAAACTTCAGATAATTAGTTGGTGATTTGTTTTTTTATCAGTTTATTTGTAGGGAAGCATATTCATAACCCCACACCCGTGAAACAGGTTAGAGAAGGAATCGGTTTGTTAGAATATATCTAGTAAAGAAAGGGTTTATAGAAGTAATTTGGTCTTATCGTAAATTTCTTAAGATTTTTGTGCATAACTTCACTGTTTTTAGAAATGATATCTTATTATTTAGTGTTTTGGAACAGTTCCTTAATATTGTTTGCACTATAGAAGGGTTTTCTTATATGGGCTAGGTCGGTACATTCGATGAGAATGTGCTTCACGGTGTATTTGGTCGGGCATGCATAACACATTGGTTGCTGTTTTCCTTCGAGTAAATAAGAGTGTGTTATCCTTGTATGACTTAACCGGATTCTGGACAATGTAATATCCCCTTTTCGGTTTTTTGCTTCCATTCCCCCAGTGTGGGTTTAATTTCTAATAATTTATTATTTTCATTATTGTTCCAGCGTTGTTGTCTTTACTTTAGTATGTAGTATGTAGTTTGAGTAATAGCAAATTTCCTCAAGTCTTTGTCAGTATTCTGTCCGATCTTAATAATGCTGTAGTCTTGATGATCTCCACTTGTCCTCTTATCTACAAGCCTTCCTCTAACAATCCTTTGGGGATTGTTCCGAGAGCATCTATTACAATAAGTATCATGGAGGTGCCCGTGATGTAATTGTTATCGTCGTAGGAAATGAACACGGCGACACGAGTTCAAATCCTGGACGAGACTGATTGCATTTCACATAGCACTAACACCCTTGGGAAAGGTATGAATCCAATTATTCTCCCTCCAGCTATAGGTAAATAGTAGGACAGACTAGGTTCTTCAGCCTTGGTTAGGCAACTAGTCTAGGAGAAGGAAAACTCTGAATTAAAACCTGTTAAACTCCGCTTAAAAATTGACCTTGTGTCATATCCTGCCCGAGCGGAGGGGTTGGTAAATAGGATTACAATAAGTATCACCGTCACATTCATATTCCATAGTTTTTATTATTTTACTCCTTTGAGAGTTTTTCCCACCAGCGTTAGCTAATAGTTTTTCACTGGAGTTTGAGTGACAGCAAGTCTACAGTCTCCAGGACTTTTCTCAATATACTGGTTGATAGTGATAATGCTGTTATCTGGATGGTCTCCATTTTTGCTCTTATTTCTAAGTCTTCCAGTCTTTTTATCAATCCTTTGGGGATTTTTCCAAGCACACCAATTATTATTATTTTACTCCTTGAGAGTTTCTCACATCAGCATTATCCGATGGTTTCTCACGAGAGTTTGAGTGACAACAAGACTCCTCTAGTCTCAAGGATTCTGACCGATCTCAACAATGCTGTAGTTTGGATTGTCTCCACTCGTCCTTTTATTTCCAAGTTTTCCAGTCTTTTTACCAAACCTTTGATGACTGTATCAAGAGCACCAACGACAATTGGTATAAATCTTACTTTCATGTTCCATAGTTTTTTCCATTCCCTCCCAAAGTCGAGGTACTTATCCTTCTTTTCGCTTTCTTTCAATTTTACTCTGTGGTCAGCTGGGGCAGCAAAGTTCCCAATTTGGCAAGTTCTCTTTTTTTTGCTGATTATAAGTTCTGATCGTCTGGCTGAAATTAGGTGATCCGTTTGTATCTCAAAATCCCAGGGGAGTTTGTGTGTCTCATTCTCCAGGAGAGATGCTGAGTTGTGCATATACCTTTTGTTCGTATGGTCAAATTAAAATTTCTTGCACAGTTCCCAGTGGATCACCTTTCCCACCCAGTTCTGTCTAGTCTTATACTTTTTCTGTGCTAGTTTGCTGCACTCGCTTAATATGTGATAGATCATTTCGTCACTATAACCACATAACCTACATCTGCTGTTTTGTTGCGTCTTATCTATTTTTGATTTGATATGGTTGCTCGTTATGGCGTTTTTTTGTTTTTTTGTTTTTTTGGGGAGGTACTATTAGGAGAGATTCAGTTTTTCTCTCAAGGTTTCCCTTACTTTTCCACATCCACGTTTTCTCGTGAAAGATGTCGTTTGTTCGTCGCTTAAAACGTCCATAGAGTTGTTTTTCTTCCAATTTTTGTTTTCTTGTTATTTCCGTTCTGCTGATCCTCGTGTTGTCAGTATTGTTTCTGGTGGCTGTGATCAGTCTTCCTCTTCGTTTTTCTATGTCGTCTTCGATTCGTTGTATCGATGCGTCAAAGCTGTCTTCAATGCTTGCATGTCCTCTTCCTCCTTTTCTTGACACATATAGTCTGTCAACGTTATCTCTAGGATGCAAGGCCTTATGCATGGTCATTATTTTTCTTGTTATCTTGTCGATTTGTTTGAGGTCTTCTCTGGTCCACTTCAAGAATGGTCCCAAGTATCTTACGAGGGGGACTGCCCAGGTATTTATCCCTTTTATAAAGTTCCTGCAATATAATTTTGTCTCAAGTAGCTTTCTGGTTTTCCTAAGATATTCTTTTTAATTTTTCTTTCATTTCTACTTGTTTGATGGTGTCAGCTTCCAATATTCCCAAGTATTTGTAGGTTTCCATTTCTCTGAGCGTTCTGATTTTCTCTTGATATGACAGTTCGATTCCTTCTGTTATGTGTCGTTTCCCACTTTTTATTACTAACATGGCGTATTTGTCTATGCCAAATTCCATCCCTATATCTTGACTGTATATTCTAAAAGTCTGTATTAAGGTTTCCCATTCTTTTTCGTTTTGGGCAAACAGTTTGATGTCGTCCTTGTACATTAAGTGGTTGATTCTTTCTTGCGATTTACTGTGTTTGTATCCCGCAGTGCATTTCCTGAGAATGTGATTGAGTGGCATCATGGCTATTACAAATAGTAATGGTGATAGTGCATCTCCCTGGAATATGCCTCTCTTGATCTTTACTTCTGCTAAGCTTTTTCATCTTACTGTCAATTCCACTCTTAAGGTTTCCATGGTTTTATCGATGAACTTTATAATTTCGTCAGGTATTTTATACATTTTGAGACAGTATAATATTCATCTTTGGGGGACCATATCGTAAGCCTTTTCGTAGTCAATCCAGGCCATAGGTAGATTTTTCCTTCTCGTTTTACTCTCGTTGAGGATGTGTTGATCTCTATACAGAAGTTCTCCTGTGCCTCTGGTCCCTTTGTGGCATCCGTTTTGTCCCTCAGGGAAGAGTTCGCGGCTTATCAGTGAGTAGTAGATCTACCTAATTTGTGCCGTTAGTATTTTCTACATCATCGGTAGGATCGTTATGGGTCTATAGTTGTTTGCGGCGGTTCCTTTGAAAGTGTCTTTCTGGATTAAGGTGGTCTTTCCTTTGGTCATCCATTTGGGTAACTCAGTTTTCTGTGTGCATTTATTCATTTCGGTTGCCAAAACCAAAATCCGTGTATTCCATCTAGGCCAGGGGTTTTCCAGGCTGGTATTTTATTTAGTGTTGCCTTGAGTGCGTCGACGTGTATTTCCACCTAAGGGCCTTCTTCGAGCATTCGCAACTCAGTTTTCATGATATTTATCCATTATGCTTTTTTGTTATGATCTTTCTGTTCTTATATTTTGTTTCAAAATGTTTTTGTCCCTTTTGCATCCGGTTGCTGGTATGTCTTTGCCCATTCTCCCTCTACTTGCTGGTGGAATTTTGTTTTGTTGTTTTGGATTGTCCTATTTTGTTTGTATTGTTTAGTCCTATCTCAGTATCTTTTTAGTCATCCTTCTTTCGCCGGTACTTTTTGATTAGTCTCTTCGAGTTGTACTTTTCGTTTTTGGTGTACTTTTTCCGTTTTGTCCGAATATCTTTTCAAGTCCCGTTTTGACTTCCCATCCGGGTTTTGGCTTTCTGTCTGTATGTAATATAATAGCCGAGGGATTTCGGTTCGTGCCTTTGGGTTTAGTTAGGCTGAGAACCTTTCAGCTCAGCACATTGGTTAGTTAGGTGCAAACTTGATGCTGGTGTTAATGCGTGCGCACGCGGGTGGACGTGTCACTCAGAGATGTCACAATAGCCCAAGACGAAACGGGGTGACAGAGGGCGAATGACGTCACGCACCGGAAGCGCGCGGAGATTTTTGGGAATTTGAAGAAAGTGGAGAGAGTTGAAACTAGACGCCGAACGAGGAGGTTCGACGAATTTGCGCGCCATGGGTGCCGCACGAGATAGGGGCCAGATGAAGAAGCCAACATAAAAAGATTGAGTCTCTCTCCTTGTGTCGAAACCCTTAACTCAAAAGTAATAAAAAGGTTTCGTACCTGAACAAAGAAGTCGTTACGTGTTTTGAGATTTCGAGATTCCTGTGTTCTACGTTATGTATATATGTTACCAACATTCGATGTCCGTTTCGCACATGGCCATATTCGTGTATATGGGTATATAACATGTAGTCTTCAGAAGCATTCTGATTTTTTCACTAACTAATTTTGCTCCAGAATAGATTAAATCGTTTAATTCTGTAATGTTTGTTGGGATATTTGTCAATAAGTATTTTACTTTCTCCGTTTCGAACTTAACTGTGCTCCAGTCTTTTTTTCTTCTTTAGTCAGTGTTTGCGTCGTTGTGTTTACGGTGTTTCTGCTATTATCCTTTAGCGTTTAGTTTTGGTTACAGAGTTCCTGGCTTTCCAGTGTTTAGTGTCTCTGTCATTGTATAAGGGGTTTGTTGATATGTTTGCCAATATATTTCTTGGTGGATTTCTAGTATTTCAAGGTCAGAGAACAAACCATATTTTAGTATTGTCCTAAACTGATCAACGAGCCTTTGGTTTATTGTTGTTTGTAAATTATTGGTGTTTGATAAGAATACTTGAAACCCATATAGCCCAGTCGGTTGGGGCTGTTGAATATCTCGACTAGCATCTCTCCAAAGGAGTAAGGACCCCCTCCCATAACGAGTGTCTTAGAGAAAACACTAAACGATCTGATGGTACTATTTACCCAACCCCTCCACTCGGGCAGGATATGACACAAGGTCAATTTTTAACCGGAGTTTAACAGGTTTCAATTCAGAGTTTTCCTTCTCCTAGACTAGTTGCCTCACCAAGGCTGAAGAACCTAGTCTGTACTACTATTTACCCATAGCTGGAGGGAGAATAATTGGATTCATACCTTTCCCAAGGGTATTAGTGCTATGTTAAATGCAATCAGTCTCATCCAGGATTTGAACTCGAGTCGCCGTGTTCATTTCCTACGACGATAACGACTACACCACGGGCACCTCCTTAAACGATCTGATGGTTAGTCTGCATCTCTATAGCTTTGGGAATTTATCCCTTTATTGCCATTACTCCATGGTCAATTCTGAATCAGAGTGAGAGTACCTGTTAGGATCTTAACGATAGGTCAAACAGAACTTTTTAATTATCTACCATCATCATCATCGTCATCATATCGTGCTGCTAGCACGGATATCCCTGGCCCTATCTCGCCACTTCTCCCTATCGTTCATCGCCTCTGGCAGGTCTTCAAGGCTACATCCCGTATCCTCACATAGCTGCTATATGTATGTTCGCGCTGGTCGTCCTGCTTTTGCTCGGTCATATGTGGGGGTCCATAGGAGTACATCACTTATGAGCTCGTCCTTGCTTCTCCAGCAGTGTCCTGCATGTCTGGTTCGTCTATCTTAGATAGTTTTCGTGATGGGAGGCAGGTGGCCGTATAGTTGGTGCCTTGTGGGGTGTTGCCGCCGGGACTTGTTCAATATTTCTCGCAGCATTCTTGTGTAATTTCCATCTAGCTTCTTCTCCAGCCGTTTAGTTAGCGTCCAAGTACTGCACCCATACAGCAGTATGGATATGACCGCTGCCTGGAAGAAACTGTGTTTCATTTTATCGGTCAGGTCTGATTTCCATATGATCGATAGTCTATCGATAGCTGTCTATGCCTTTGTTAGCTGCATGTCGATGTCTTTTTCGATTGATGTGATACTGCTTCCTAGGTAGGTGAATTTGTCTCCCAGTTTCAGAGAGTTTCCGTCTAGTGTGGAAATTTCGCCTGTTTGATTATAGCACATACATTCACTTTTGTGTGCATTGACATTGAGGCCAATGCCTGAGGCGGCTCGTTCCAAACTATGCAGTAGTTTTTCGGCTTGGTTGGGTGTATTTGTCAGAATCGCTATGTCATCGGCGTAGTCGGCGTCGGTAATTGTTTTTGCAGGGTACCTTCTGCTTCTTTTCTTTGTCAGCTCGAAGCCGTTTTCTCTGATTTTATCAATAGATGTTCTAAGCACATAGTCTTGACAGATGATAAAGAAGTATGGAGCTAGCGTGTCCCCTTTTAGTACTCCTGCAACAATGTCAAAATATTCTGTATCTCCATCCGGTAAACGTACTTTCACTTTGGTGTTTAGATAGAGAATCGTTATTGCTGCTACGGTTTCTTTTAGTAGACCGTATGCTAGTAGGATTTGTTCCATCTTCCATCTGTGAATGGAATCGAAGGCCTGAGTGAAGTCAACAAATAGTATTGTCGCCTGTAGGTTTTTTGCCCGTATGCCTTCAAGGATTCTACGGATGGTCAATATTTGTGAGGTCGTGGATCTATTTCTCCGGAAGCCATTTTGGTTTTTCCTAAGGATGTTGTCGATTTTGGGTTCTATGCGGTTTCGTAGTAGGGCATGATAAATTTTGGCTGCTATGGATGTAAGTGTTATTCCTCGGTAGTTCTTGGCTAATCCGAGGTCACCCTTTTTAGGGAAGGAAGATGCATCCCTTCTTCCATCAGTCTATCGGATTTTAATTATAGACTGCGTTGCAGTGTCGGAGCAGTATGTCATCGAATTGTCTGGTCTTCCATACCTCTGGGGGAATCTCGTCAAGCCCACCAGCTTTCCTATTCTAATTTTTTTAAGAACCGAGTCCAGTTATTCTTGAGTGAACGGTCCTAGTTTAATGCCCAATTGCTTCCTAATTATTCTGGTGATTGGTTCGTGCGTAACTTTCGGTGGGTTTCAAAGTAGATTTTTGAAATGCTGTTTCCACAGTTTTATTCTCTCTTGTTGGTTTGCAGCTTTCAATTTTGCTTTGGCTGTGCTCTTCCTTCTACTTACTTCGTTTATCGTTTGCCAGGCTATCCTAGATTGCCTATCTTCCATTGAGTCTCTAATCTTATCTTTCTGATTTTGTATGTATTCTGTCTGTTCTTTAAGATATATGCCTGCTAATTGATATTGTGCCGTTTTTAGTTTTAAGGCATTTGTGTTTGTTGGGTTCTCCCTATAGCTTTTGGGGGCAGTTTTCACGTGTGCACGTTTTTCTCTCACCGCTAACGTTTCCCATGGGACTCTATATTTAGTTCTATGTTTTGTTGGAATACACTTCGCTGCCGCCTCGAGGTGCGCGTTGACGAAATTCTCAAATTCGTCATTTGGGGTACCTTTTTCTGTCTTCTCTTGAAGTGTCTCGAATCTGTTTCTCAATTCTAATAAATATTTATCTCTAATATCTTTGTTGTTAAGAAAGGCCCAGTCATAGTGTTTGGTAGTCGCTGTTCGTGTGGCGTTTTTCGTAGGCTTAGTCGTATATATATATATATTCGACGACATACTGCTCCGCCACTGCAACGCAGTATACAATCAAAATCCGACAGATAGATGGATGAAGGGATGCATACTCCCCTTCCCTAAAAAGGGGGACCTCGGATTAGCCAAAAACTACCGAGGCATAACACTTACATCCGTAGCAGCCAAAATCTACAATGCCCTACTACGAAACCGAATAGAACCCAAAATCGACAACATACTTAGAAAAAACCAAAATGGCTTCCGAAGAAATAGATCCACGACCTCACAAATATTAACCATCCGCAGAATCCTTGAAGGTGTAAAGTTGGCGACTATAGTCGAGGGTGACCCGAAGACTCCCTTTTCGATAGCTTACTACACCAAGGTGTAGGGGAGGGCGCTACTCCTTTCCCTGGATTGCTCCACTTTACCCTTGTTCCGTACCTTATAATGCTGAGTGTTAAGCAAGGAGGCATCAAGTACCATTTTTTGAGTCTTTGGTATGACTCGACCTGGGATTGAACCCAGGTCTCCCGGGCCATTGGCGAACACTCTAACCGCTAGGCCAATGTCCGGTATTTGAAGGTGTACGGGCAAAAAACCTACAAGCGACATTAATATTTGTCGACTTTACCAAGGCTTTCGACTCCATTCACAGAGGAAAGATGGAACAAATCCTACTAGCGTACGGCATACCTAAAGAAACCGTAGCGGCAATAACGATTCTCTATAGAAACACTAAAGTAAAAGTACGATCACCGGATGGAGACACAGAATACTTTGACATTGTAGCAGGAGTACTACAAGGGGACACGCTGGCCCCGTACCTCTTTATCATTTGTCTAGACTACGTACTTAGAACATCGATTGACAAAATCAAAGAGAATGGCTTCGAACTGACGAAGAAAAGAAGCAGAAGATACCCCGCAACAATTACCGATGCCGACTACGCCGATGACATAGCGATACTGGCAAATACACCAGACCAAGCCGAAACACAGTCTACATAGTTTGGAACGAGCAGCAGCAAGCATAGGCCTCTATGTTACGGGGGACATCTCCACTCTAGAAGGAACCCCACTTAAACTAGTAGACAAATTCACGTATCTAGGAAGCAGCGTCGAATCAACCGAAAAGGACATCGAAACGAGGCTAACGAAAGCATGGACAGCTATCAATAGGCTATCGATTATATGGAAATCAGACCTAACCGATAAAATGAAACGCAGTTTCTTCCAGGCAGCGGTCACATCGATACTGCTATATGGATGCACTACATGGACGCTAACAAAACGACTGGAGAAGAAGCTAGACGGCAATTACACAAGAATGCTGCGTGCAATCCTGAACAAGTCCTGGCAGCAACACCCCACAAGACACCAACTGTACGGCCACCTGCCCCCTATCACGAAAACTATTCAAGTTAGACGAACCAGACATGCAGGACACTGCTGGAGAAGCAGAGATGAACTCATAAGAGATGTACTCTTATGGATCCCCACACATGGCCGCGCAAAAGCAGGACGACCAGCTCGAACGTACATTCAGCAGCTATGTGAGGATACAGGATGTTGTCCTGAAGACCTACCTAGGGCGATGAACGATAGGGAGGAGTGGCGAGAGAGGGTCAGGTATATCCGTGCTACCAGCGCGATATGATGATGATGATGATATATATTTATATATATATATTTCATATATATATTCAAAAACATGTTGTGAGACTGCCAATAAAGCTCTAAATATTATCAACAACAGAGCAATTCAGTTCGTTGAAGAAGGAAATATTTCGAAAATTGCACGTGAAAATATGCGTAAACCATCATTGTTTGAGTGCTGCACGGACTGGCACGTCGCAACCGATTTAAAACATAACTTCATATTTCCAACAGAAATAGCGTTAACGACAAAGCGTCCAGATGTTGTCATTTGGTCCGCTAAAGCAAAAAAAGTTTTCGTTATTAAGTTAGCGGTCCCTTATGAAGAAAATTTCGACTGGGCACATCAGCGTAAGTTGGAAAAGTATGAAGATCTGCGAGAATAATGTGTCAGAAATGGCTAGATAACGAATGTATTTCCTATCGAAGTCAGATGCAGAGGTTTTATTGCCTACTCGACCTCCGTTTTCTTAACTAATCTTGGACTTCCTCCATCAGACAAGAGGAAATACATGGAAAAGATCCAAGATAAGGCTCTAACTGCATCAGCGTGGATCTGGCAATCCCACTGAGCGACAACAATCTAACAAAGTCTGGTGGTGTCGTGATTTATATATATATATATATATATATATTAGTTTATATAGCAACAAGCACCCAACCAATTGTGATATTTAACCGAATCATACGAATCCATTGGATAATCATAATTTCCACTAACTCCTTTTTTAATCCATAATTTGTCAATATGATAGAATAGGGATTTGTGACAGTTTTCAATTATATTCATTTTATCTTCAGGTATTGTAATTTATTCTTTAGCTAATTTTAACGCTGTATTTACTGCTTTTTCCGTAATTTAGGTTGTTAAACTATTTAGTACAATCTTCAGTGCTATGCCATCGATTTATTTTTAAAGCTCTTCTTAATATTGCTCAAAGGTCCTGTAAAATAATTTTACTTCTTTTACCCATTTGTGATTTGTGATTTATCTGCAAGTTTGGTTACTCTGGAAGTCACTTTTATTGTTCTTAAGTGTGAGAAGGTTGGTTTGGTTTCTTGGGTTTTATGACATATCAACCTTTATTGGTAGGTTATTTAACGCCAAATCTATTTTTATGTAAATAATCTGTTCTATTTAAAACAATTCAGTTTAGCATAAGTACACACTTTAATTGTCAAAAATATTTCCATTTCAAACTATTCAAGCAGTTATATGTAACAATTCAGTTAAGTGTAAATACAGTTTTAATGTCGAAAAACAGTTCTATTTCAAATAATTCAGTTAAGCATAAGCACGTAGTTTAAATGTAAGTACGGTTTAATTGTCAAAAACATTTCTATTTCAAGCTATTCAGTTTAATCTAACAATTCAGTTTAGTATAAGTATGCTGTTAGTTCTATTTAACCCATAGATGGGGCCCAATCAAGTGCTACCACGCCGGGCTAGAGTGAACCTGGGAGCAATGGCAAAGAAGGAGTACTCCGCATTCCCCAAAGCTCTAGCATCACTGGAACCTCACCATCAGATTTTTTTGCATCATATCCAGGACATGCATTGGAGAGGGGGGTCTTACCCCTCTACAGAGGTGCAGCCAGTGTATTCTACAGCCCCAACTTAAGTGTGAGAAAACACATTTTTATATCATATTTTTCTATTCTACCTTTCACCTTCAATTTGCTAGCGAATATTTCCGCTTCTTTATTTAATTTTTTTTTTTTTATAAATCTAGTGGCGCTTTTTGATGTTTAATGACTTCTTTATGTAACATTTGTTTGTATTTATTAGGGCTCCGATGTATCAGCTTTGACTAAATCTATTGTTATTTTCATCTTTTTCAGATCAGTCTTTATTTGTTATTGTATATTATTACTTCTCCGTTTTAAAATATTAGTAAAAAAAATTTTCCTAATACGAGTAATTTATCAAAAACATTTAATAAAAACACCGTGAAATTATGTTACAGCTGTATGTCTATTATTTCCACATTTCTTCGTAGAGGCAACTCAAAAAAGCTTAAGAGAAATAAAAATACTCAATCCCCAAATTGTAACTGTATTAAGAAAGAAAACTGCCCCCTTAAAGGAAGATGTCAAATAGAGTGTGTAGTGTATATGGCTGAAGTACTCAACCCGAGCAGTAACAGAAACAATAGGAATGATAGGTTCACACATGAAATATATAAACATAAAACTAGTTTGTCCAATTACACATAGGAAGTCAAAAATAAATTTGGTATAGATCCTATATTGAAATGGGAAATAGTAAAAGGATGTAGTAAATATATGGGAGGATAGATATTGTAAACTATGTTTGAAGGAAAAAAATTAACCATAACTACATGTAATAGACCAAAGGAAGTGCTCAACTAAAGGTCTCAAGTATTTAATATTTGCTGACATAGGAAAATTGGTTGATTAGTAGATAAAAGTATTGATAAAAATTGTTTAACGTAAAAAAAGAAAAAAAATTGTTTTTTTCGAATAAAGTGTTGTTTTTTTTTTAATATGCTAATTTCTGTAAAAGTGAGGGGTCTTTTTAACCAATAAAATGTATTTTATCCCAACCTACTTCGCCAATGCAATCTTGAAGAGTCGTTTGGTGAAACCCAGGTAGACTTGCTCTTAGCCATATAGGAATTATTTTCATTATATATATATATATATATATATATATATATATAATAGTGTGTGGTTGTCATTATCTTGTGGCAAACCAAATGCGGTATAATTTGGGGAGTGCTCAATATCTATGATAGAGCTATTATAATTATATATATATATATATATATATAACTTAACAACCAACTGTTCGACGTAACCATGGGTAGATTTGACGCCCAGAGTTGTGTGTACTGGTCGGTGCGCTGATACTTTTTCAACTTTCAAACATAATCAATTACACCGCTATGGATCTATATAGAGACGACGTTCTGATAATCATTAGGAATCCAAATGAACCAAAATTAGATAGCCACAGGAAAAGGATATCCAACGCTCTAAAATTACTGGGATTTAAAATTACCACATACACAAACTTAAAAATAGTAAATTTCTTAGATGTAACACTAAACTTAAAGAAAGGCACATTTGAACAATACAAAAAAGAACGATTCACCCATTTACTTACACACTTCTGCAAACCACTCACCGTCAATTAACAAACAAATACCCAAAGCAATTAGCCACCGACTATACGATAATTCTTTCAACATTGACATTTTCTACAAAAACAAACACATATATGACAACGCACTAAAAATAGCGGTTATAAACAAACATTAGAATACACACCTTCAAAAAGCAAACCAAAACACAGAAATAGAAAAATAATTTGGTTCAACCCACCTTACAACAAATGCGCAGCATAAAATATCGGTAGGAATTTCCTAAATCTAATATGCAAACATTTTTCCAATCATAACCCTCAAGCTAAAATTTTCAGTTGAAACAATATAAAGGTCAGATACAGTTATACAAGTAACATATCTCAAATCATAAAAGGCCACAACAAAAAAACTGAACCTGCCCCCCCCCCCACTGCAGCACACACCCCAACAAACAATGCAGCTATAGGGATAAAGAAACATGCCCCCAACAAAGAAACTGCCAACAAAAAAAACGTTTTATACAGAGTCACCGTAAAAAACTAACAACTCAGTCAAACAATACATAGATGCAACGGGGTTACCAGAAAACAAAGAATATATGACCACAACGTTTCCTTCTCCAACAGAAACTATTCCTCAAACACTTCTTTATCAACAGACGTCAGGCACCTAAAGGACTTAAAATCTCACCAACCATCACCTGAGATATACAAAAATTATCACCCTCCCACAACAAGACATAAAAAAAAATGCCTTCTTTGCTCTCATGATAAATTAGTAGTCATAACCCACCCATCATACCTATACTACCTCCGTTACTTACAATCCTCCACACCCCTTCACGAATAACCCCACGACACACCCGAAATAACGTAAGTACCACTTTCCTCCAATAAACAACAAATCCGACGCATCGTAAGTATTATTTTCCTCCATTAAACATTTATCCACCTCCAAGCACCGTTACCATCTGTTGACATAATTTTAACTATGTCTCCATAAATGTTAGAAATACGACTTCATACAGTATTTTTACCATATCCCTTACGCATATATCATCATAGATTACAATAACGTATACGCAATATATCATTAACACGATATAGACAGCTAATACAAATTTATGGTAACCCAACACTGAACATAAGTAAAGTAAAGTTGGCGACCATAGTCGAGGGTGATCCGAAGGCTCCCTTTTCGATAGCTACTACACCAAGATGTTGGGAAAGGCGCTACTCTTTTCCCTGGATTGCTCCACTTTACCCTTGATCGCATACCTTTTATATTGCTGAGTGTTAAGCAAGGAGCATCAAGTACCATTTTTTGAGTCTTTGGTATGACTCGATCTGGGATTGAACCCAGGTCTCCCGGGCTATTGGCGAATTCTCTAACCGCTAGGCCAATATCCGGTGTCAAACTGAACATATCCCATCATAATACCAGTATTAAATAATACACCCATAATATAACTTGTCTCTACACCATGATATGCTCTCCTTACCAATTATACCGCCTTTCTAGAATGCATACATTTGCGTACATTTTCGTCTATCATACTTACACGTCTAATCAAAAATTCATTTTCTTAATAATGCAATAATGATGATAATTTGCACTTAAGTTAAAACCATCACTGCGCACACAACGACATAGCCAGTGCCAACAATTATTACAACGCCTTAATATAATATATTCACCATATTCCTTACGTACATACGACCATAAATTATAATTAACTTATACATTATCACAACATAGCTAATACAAATTATTATCGCAATCAACACAAAAAATATTCCAGCATAAAATACTAATATTGAATAATATTTCATGATACATCTCTTCCCCACTCATTCTGGCGTCCTAGACCCATCATACATTTTCGCCTATTAAGTTTATTTTCTTCATAATACAAACTAATAATATTTCTCCCTTAGTTATAATCGTCACTATACACACACACAAGCGCGTGCATATATACAAAAAAACATTAACACGACACAGCTAATAATCAAACAGGCAACATGTCCACACTAGACGGAACCTCTCTGAAACTGGTAGACAAATTCACCTACTTAGGAAGCAGCAACTCATCAACCGAAAAGGACATCGACACGCGGCTAACGAAGGCTTGGACAGCTATCGATCATATGGAAATCAGACCTGACCGATAAAATGAAACGCAGTTTCTTCCAGGCAGCGGTCGTATCGATACTGCTGTATGGATTCACTACATGGACGCTAACAAAACGGCTGGAGAAGAAGATAGACGGCAATTACACAAGAATGCTGCGAGCAATATTGAACAAGTCCTGGTGGGAACACCCTACAAGGCACCAACTATATGGCCACCTGCCTCCCATCACGAAAACTATCCAAGTTAGACAAACCAGACATGCAGGACACTGCTGGAGAAGCAGGGACGAGCTCATAAGTGATGTACTCCTATAGACCCCCCACATATGGCCAGGAAAACGCAGGACGACCAGCTCGAACTTACATACAGCAGCTATGTGAGGATACGGGATGTAGCCCTGAAGACCTGCCAGAGACGATGAACGATAAGGAGAAGTGGCAAGAGAGGATCAGGGATATCTGTGCTGGCGGCATGACATGATAATGATGAATACATTATATTCCTTACGTACATACATAGATTACAATAACATATACGTAATATAACATTAAAACAGCATAAACAGCCAATACAATTTCATTGCAATGTAACACAAAACAGCATAAATATTGATATTGCATAAGTAAGTAAAGTTGGCGACCATAGTCGAGGGTAACCCGAAGGCTCCCTTTTCGATAGCTACTACACCAATGTGTAGGGGAGGGCGCTAATATATCTTACCTTTCAGACCTACCATACTTTTTCGCCTATTATGCTTACAAATCAAAAATTTATTTTCTTCGTAATGCAATGATGGTGATAATTCCTTTCTTAGTTAAAATCATCACTACACACACGAATACAAAAAAAATTATTCGGTCATATCCAGTCTACTAAGAAACTTTGCTACATTTTGCTATAATAACATCCAGGAGACAACCTCTATTCTACTGTGAGACGCATACATCATCACACACACACACACACACACACTAACAATCTCCAATACAAATTCTACTCACACACAAAAAAAAGTCATACAAATCTCAACGTAAACATTCGCCTGACTGTATTTTTCGATTTCTCACATCCTTTACACTGCCTGATGATTGTCGTAATAAGGCAGCATGAAACCCTGGATCGCAGATAAACATCCATGCTATTAAATAAATATATAGAAAAATATATATATCAATTATTATTATTCTATATATATATATATATATATATATATATATATATAATAAATTATATGCATTTATAAGCAAGTAAAGTTGGCAACATTAGTCGAGGTTGAACCTAAGGCTCTCTTTTTAATAGCTACTGCACCGACGTTGAGTATTAAGCAAGGTGGTATCACGTACCATTTATTTTGAGTCTTTGGTATGACTCGACCTAGGATTGAACCCCGGTCTCCCGGGTTTTTGGCGAACACTTTAAACCAATAGGCCAATTAATTAAACGCGCGTGCGCGCACACACACACACACATATACATATATATTCATTCATTACATATACATATTAAAATGTACACTGACATGCAAGTAATATATATATATATATATTACAGTCGTGTATATTTATAACATGTGTATATATAAATGTGTGTGTGTGTGTGTGTGTGTGTAAGGTTGGGTAAATCAAATACTTAACACAGGTTTCATCATCTTGTCGTGCCATCAGCTACATTGCCTCCAGTACCTGTTCAATATTGCTCGCAGTATTCTTGTGTAGTTGCCGTCAAGCCTTTTCTCCAGCCGTACAGTTTTAATAGGCACGAAATTTCGTTCTTTTATTCCAAGAACTTTTTTATTCATCCAATATTCCACATATTTCTATCATAGTCAGATTCACCACAATATATATATATATAGTAAGTAAAGTTGGCTCCCTTTTCAATTGCTACTACACTGAGATGTAGGGGAGGCCGCTACTCCTTTCCCTGGATTGCTCCACTTTACCCTTGATACGTACCTTATATTGCTGAGTGTAAAACAAGGAGGTATCAAGTACCATTTTTTAAAGTCTTTGGTATGATTGATCCCAGGTCTCCCGGACCATTGGCAAACGCTCTACCCACTAGGCCAGTGAGCCGGTAAAGGAATTAAGGAAAAATGTATAAGATATAAAAAAATTAAAATTGATTTGGATATAAGAAGATAAATCAAGAAACCTTTACAAAATTGAACGATCTGAATACAACAAAATTTTACATAAAATAAATGAAATATATAAAATTGATAATAATAACACTATAAACTATATTCATACTAACATAGCCAGACTTGCCCACAAACTGAAAATTAAAGATAAACTGGGAAAACTAAATAGTAAAAATGTTTATATAACCACAAACGAAACTTCACAAACAATAAACAAATGAAACTAATTAACCCAAATAATACGAAATTTGGATTCGTAGCTAAAAATGTGATAAAAAAGATCGTGATTGAAATATCAAGTAACTCTTAATGGAAGAACTTATGGAAGAACTCTTTAGATATTATAATTTGGTTTAAGAATATTAAAAACAAAAATAGCACCACATCTATAAAATTTGGTATTATAAATTTCTATCCATCCATATCAAAAGAACTATTAATAAATAGCATAAATTTTGTAAAGAACTATATGAATATTTCTGAAGATGAACTAGATATTATTTTAGCCTGTAGGAGATTCATATTAATTAATAATAATAACACATGGAATAAAAGCCACATGAACAATTTCGACGTAACCTTGGGATCATTTGACTCTGCACAAATTGCCAACCTAGTTGGTATATTAAATACTATAAGTGAAATTTTAAACTTAAACCAAATAGGCTTATACAAAGATGACGGTTTAATTTACATACCAAATAGTAACGGCCCCAAAACTTCAAATCTACAGAAGAAAATTATATGAGAAGTCAAAAATTTAGGATCTAAAATTGAGACCTCCTCTAATTTAAAAATAGCCGACTTTCTAGATATAACATTTGACTTAAACAATAACTCCTATAAACACTTCAATAAAAAAGATAATTACATACTTTCTTATATCAATGTTAATTCTAACAACCCTAAATATATTATTAAACAGATTCCTAAAATTTAAGAAATAGATTATCATCCTGAAAAAAATATTTGAATATAACAAAGAGCCATATAATGAACCCCAACATAACAGCAGTTTCAACAAGAAGCTGGAGTTTTTAGACCTTAATTTAACCAATAAATATAGAGATAATAATACTCTCAAACATACAGAATATAATATAATATTAATAAGAGTAATGAACACTTAGGAAATAGTAATTATGAGAACAAAAACAGACAGAAAAATAATATGGTTTAACCCTCTTTTGTGTAAAAATCTTAATATAGGTAAATATTTCTTAAATCTAATCGAAAAACATTTTCCAAAAAACAACATCCTAAGTAAAATATTTCATAGAAAAACTTTAAAAATCAGTTACTCATGCACCAACAAATGTAGAAAATAATCATTAACCACAATAAAAATTACTGGCAAACTTAAGCAAGGAAAGTAAAGAATAAGTAAACACTACTGCAACTATAGAAATAAAGAAGAATGCCCCTTAGAGGGAAAATGTAACAGAGAGAATATTGTTTACCAAGCCAAAATTTCCACTAAAGAAGGTAAACTAAATAACAAAGCTTACATAAAAGTCTCATCATTAAACTGGAAGCTTAGGTATTATAATCACAATCATTTAATAACGGCTTACTCAAAAATCAAACTATCTAATCAAAATACGACTGGAAAATAAAGGACTAGGGAATAATTCCAATAATAAATTGGAAAATTTTGAAAACATCAACTATAACAAATAGTTTACAAAGCAGGTGTAAATTATCATCATCATCATCATTATGTCGTGCCGCTTGCACAGATATCCCTGACCCTTTCTCGCCACTTCTCCCTATCGTTCATCGCCTCTGGCAGGTCTTCAGGGTTACATCCCGTATCCTCACATCGCTGCTGTATGTATGTTCGAGCTGGTCGTCCTGCTTTTGCTCGGTCATATGTGAGGGTCCATAGGAGTACATCACTTATGAACTCGTCCTTGCTTCTCTAGCAGTGTCCTGCATGTCTTGTTTGTCTAACTTGGATAGTTTTCGTGATAGGAGGTAGGTGGCCGTATAGCTGGTGCCTTGTAGGGTGTTGCCACCAGGACTTGTTCAATATTTCTCGCAGCATTCTTGTGTAATTGCCGTCTAGCTTCTTCTCCAGCCGTTTTATTAGCGTCCAAGTAGTGAATCCATACAGCAGTATCGACACGACCGCTGCCTGGAAGAAACTGTGTTTCATTTTATCGGCCAGGTCTGATTTCCATATGATCGATAACCTATCAATAGCTGTCCATGCCTTTGTTAGCTGTGTGTCGATGTCTTTTTTGGTTGATGAGGTACTGCTTCCTAGGTAGGTAAATTTGTCTACCAGTTTTAGAGAGGTTCCGTCTAGTGTGAAAATTTCACCTGTTTGATTATAGCACATATATTCACTTTTGTGTGCATTGACATGGTGGCCAATGCCTGTGGCGGCTAGTTCCAAACTATGCAGTAGTTTTTCGGCTTGGTTGGGTGTATTTGTCAGAATCGCTATGTCATCGGCATAGTCGGCGTCGGTAATTGTTTTTGCAGGGTACCTTCTGCTTCTTTTCTTTGTCATCTCAAAGCCGTTTTCTCTGATTTTATCAATCGATGTTCTAAGCACATAGTCTTGACAAATGATAAAGAGGTATGGAGCTAGCGTGTCACCTCGTAGTACTCTTGCTACAATATCGAAGTATTCTGTGTCTCCATCCGGTGAACGTACTTTCACTTTTGTGTTTCTATAGAGAATCGTTATTGTTACTACGGTTTCTTTTAGTAGGCCGTGTGCTAGTAGGATTTGTTCCATCGTCCCTCTGTGAATGGAACCGAAGGCCTTGGTAAAGTCGACAAATAGTAATGTCGCCTGTAGGTTTTTTGCCCGTACGCCTTCAAGGATTCTACGGATGGTCAATATTTGTGAGGTCGTGGATCTATTTCTTCGGAAGCCATTTTGGTTTTTCCAAAGGATGTTGTCGATTTTGGGTTCTATGCGGTTTCTGGGGGAATCTCGTCAAGCCCTGCAGCTTTCCTATTTTTAATTTTTCTAAGAACTGAGTCCAGTTATTCTTGAGTGAACGGTCCTAGTTTAATGTCCAATTGCTTACTTCTGGTGATTGGTTCATGCGTAACTTTCAGTGGGTTTTTTAGTAGATTTTCGAAAAGCTGTTTCCACAGTTCTATTCTTTCTTTTTGGTTTGCAGCTTTCAATTTTGCTTTGGCTGTGCTCTTCCTTCTACTTCGTTTATCGTTTGCCAGGCTATCCTAGATTGCCTATCTTCCACTGAGTCTCTAATCTTATCTATCTGATTTTGTATGTATTCTGTCTGCTCTTTTAGATATATGCCTGCTAATTGATATTGTACCTTTTTTAGTTTTAGGGCATTTGTGTTTGTTGGGTTCTTCCTATAGCTTTTGGAAGCAGTTTTCACGTGTGCACGTTTTTCTCTAACCGCAAACGTTTCCCATGGGACTCTATATTTAGTTCTAGGTTTTGTTGGAATACACTTCGCTGCCGCCTCGAAAAAATTTCAAATTATGCCTTTATGAAAAAATTAGTATTGTAAAATATAAAGATACAATTAACTTATTGAATAAAAGAAAAGAATTTATAGGTAAATGTAGACATAAGAAATAAATACCTAATATGATATCAAATAATTCTTAGCTTCAAATCATGTTAAACATAATTATAATAATTTTTATAATATAGATATAGATAATTAAAAAAAAGTTATTGTCAATGTATTCTAAGATAATTTTCTGGATAAATTCTCTTACAATTTAGCTACATACTAAGTTCTTAAAATAATAATATAATTAGAAACTTCTTTCCTTAAATCAAGAACTAAAACAAATGATAAATAAACATTGAATAGAGCACTTAATACCACAAAAATATAAATAGATGAATAGTTCTTTGAAACAAGTAAACATTTAAATACGTTGAAAGTTTATTAATAAATTTCTAAAAATATTTATTCGAAATTTAAACAAGTTCTCAAATTAAAAAAAAAACCAAAAACCTCTAAATTCCCCGATATGGCATTCAAATAAAATTCATAATCCAAAAACCAGATTACCAATATGAAATGAACTAAATTAATAACGACAAAAACCATAAATTAAACAAAATTTCATAGCTGTTAATTTTTTTAAATATAATTGATGACAACGCGATATAACATGAAATATATCCGTGGCGTTTAACAGAAAAAAGAAAAAGTAATCTAATTCCATTTGAAAACCATCTGATGAGCTAGAATAAATTAAATAAATCTATTTTGGAATAGAATTCTAATTTTCTTGTTTTTTTTAATCAAATATATATTTGTATTAAATACATATATAAATTACATATACATACATTCGTGTATATATATGATTCGTCACTCTTGTTTGTAGATTTCTTCAATGTATTTGATTCCATTCACAGAGGGAAGATGGCGGAAATATTTCTAGCGTATGGTCTCTCCCAAGAAACTATCACAGCCATAATGATGTTCTATAGTAACATTAACGTCAAAGTTTGCTTACCTGATGGAGTCACAAACTTCTTTGACATTGCTGTTGATGTTCTGCAAGGGAATACGTTAGCCCCATATCTGTTCATTGGTTTTTATGTATTTTCCATGGAAACTGGATGTAGTTAAACTTTCCAAGGGGTTCTATGCCATGTTATAAACCTCACTGGGGGTTCAGTATCATTCTAAGATGGTTAAATTTTGGAAATCGACTTAGTGCTTAATAGTTATGTTTTTATTTTCATTGAAATTGAAGCTTTTTGAATTTTTACTGAAGGCATTATACTTTTGAGGATATCATCATCATCATCATATCGTGCTGGCAGCACGGATATCCCTGACCCTCTCTCGCCACTCCTCCCTATCGTTGATCGCCCTAGGTAGGTCTTCAGGACAACAACCTGTATCCTCACATAGCTGCTGAATGTACGTTCGTGCTGGTCGTCCTGCTTTTGCGCGGCCGTGTGTGGGGATCCATAAGAGTACATCTCTTATGAGTTCATCTCTGCTTCTCCAGCAATGTCCTGCATGTCTGGTTCGCCTAACTTGAATAGTTTTCGTGATAGGGGGCAGGTGGCCGTACAGTTGGTGTCTTGTGGGGTGTTGCTGCCAGGACTTGTTCAGGATTGCACGCAGCATTCTTGTGCAATTGCCATCTAGTTTCTTCTCCAGTCGTTTTGTTAGCGTCCATGTAGTGCATCCATATAGCAGTATCGATGTGACCGCTGCCTGGAAGAAACTGCGTTTCATTTTATCGGTTAGGTCACCCCAAACAGTGGATCTGCCCAGCCATATTATATATGTTTACACACACTACACAAGGTGCGACACATAAGAGAATAAGGAAGATGTAAGGAAAGTACCTATGCTCCCATTTCCCATATCAGCTACCGTGTGTGGACTCTGTTCTATTTTGTACCTTTAGTACAATAAACCTGTTATTGTTATTCCATGCGTGTTCGTATAAGTTTTTCCACTCAGACTTATTTCAGCATTTATATCGTATTTTGCATGATATAACACAAGTATTTCACATCATAAACTTTTTAAACAAATTTAGCAGCTAAGAAAAGGACTAATGTACATTGAATAATGTATAAATTTTGGTCTTGCAAAACTACGACTACTTTGCTTTTTTGTTGTTGTTTTGTTTTTGTTTTTTTGTACTAATGGCTGGTTTTAATAAATTACTACAAGTCTACAACACTCTAACCACTAAAAAGATATTTTCAAAATGGACAAATATTTGGCAGCCATTTCAGATTCCAGCTTGAAAAGCTTAAGAAAGAAACAGGACTTTTAATGTCATTTCTCACTTTATTCAGAAATCATTCTAAAAATAAAAAATAAAAATCAACTTACCAGCATTTTCTTCCAGACCAAACGCTAATGCTTTGGGACTAGTTTAACTGAATTATAAATAGAGTTCTTAGTTGAAATCAAGAGGCTATTGGAAAACCCCCACCAAATTATAAATATTAGCTTATCTACTGAATTTCTACTGACATTATCCAATCACAAATCTCACTTATCTTTGGAAGGGTCCTTTCCAGGCACCAAGCCTCTCCAAGGCCCCTAAATCTACATCAATATTCTTTCTGGCATTGTCCCATGCTCAGTTTAGGTTCAGTTGCTTTGTCTAATGGCATATCAACCTTTGTGGGTTATTTAATGCTAAATTCATCCTTGTAGAAGAACAGTAGTGGTACTGTTTAACCCATAGCTAAGTGTGGGGAGGGTAAAAAAAAAGGTTCATACCTTTTTCAAGGATATTTGTTTGAAAATGAACGTAATAGCACAACTTGTTTCCAATGATATTGCAGTCCAGCATTCTAGCCACCACACCAGGAGGAATTCCTGTGAGTAAAGTTTGCTCAAGGGTAGGCACCTGCTTTAATAGATATTGTAGAATAAAAGTATCTAATTAATTTGCCAACCTCAGTTTTACATACATCGTTAGCTTAATCATCATTTTCAAAACTTTATTAAATTAAAACACAAAGAGAAGGTTCATTACAAAATAATGACGGAATTTTTAAAGCAATATTTTTATTGGCAATATCATGATTTGTTACCGACAAGCCATGCCCTTTTACTTCTTAGGTGTGGTAATCAAAAGCGTAATAATTTGTGGGGCAAGGGGTACGTTTAAAAAAATTTCAGAAAAGGTTTATCTCCCTAAAATATTGGTTCTCTTGAGGAGTTCTAAAAAAAAAAAAAAAAAAAAAATTCATCCAATACAAAAACGCATTAAAACAAAAATGAAGTCAAAAAAAGTATATTATTCAGATGAAATATTTAATCTAATCAGCCATATTCATTTATTCAGTATTTTTACAGTCATTTTTGACCCACAATCCTGCTAAACAGAACAGAAAAAAACATTGCTCCAAACAATGGCAACAGAAACTCTCTGAAATAAACATAAATCCTCATAGGGCACACTAAAATTATTTTGCAAAATATATTTGGTTGGTTGAGTTTCATGGTATATCAACTTTTGTAGGTTATCTAACGCTAAATCCATTTTTATGTAAATAATCAGTTCTGTTCCAAACAATTCAGTTTAGAATGAGTACACAGTCTGTCAAAAACATTTCTATTTCAAACTATTCAGTTTATTCAAACAGTTCTAAATCAGCTAATTAAGTTTAGTTTAAGTACAAATTTTGTTTATACAGTGAAAAGTCAAAACAGTTCTATATATACCAATTCAGTTTAGTGTAAGTACAGTTTCAATGTCAAAAACAGTTCCATTTCAAACAATTCAGTTTAGCATAAGCACACAGTTTAAATGTAAGAACGGTTTAATTGTCAAAAACATTTCTATTTCAAACAATTTAGTTTAGCATAAGTATGCTGTTAGTTCTATTTAACCCATAGATAGGAAACTTATCAGGTGCTACCACTCCGAGTCAGAGTGGACCTGGGAGCAATGGCAATAAAGGGGTACTCTGCATTCCCCAAAGCTCCAGCATTACTGGAACCTTACCATCAGATTGTTTAGTGTCATATCCAGGACACTCGTTAGGGAAGGGACTTACCCTTCTGTAGAGAAGCAGTCCGTGTATTCCAAAGCCCCAGCCGACTGGGCAAGAAAATACATTTCATTCAAGTTGGGGCCATTGGCCTAATGAGTAGAGTGTTCGTCAATGGTCCGGGAGACTGGAGTTCAATTCCAGGTCGAGTCATACCAAAGACTCAAAAACTGGTACTTGATGCTGCCTTGCTTAGCACTCAGCATTATAAGGTATGGATCAAGGGTAAAGTGGAGCAATCCAGGGAAAGGAGTTGCACCCTCCCCTACACCTCGGTGTAGTAGCTATTGAAAAGGAAGCCTTTGGGTCACCCTCGACTATGGTCGCCAACTTATATATATATATATATATATATATATATATATATATAAAGGAATAAGATGGTTCATGCCTTTTCCAAAGATATTAATCAAAAGTAAATGTAATAGTACAACTGGAGTTTGAATTTGTTTACTATAACATTGCAGGTCCATATTTTAGCCACTCTACCACAAAACTCTTCATTTTTACTAATAATCTAGGTTATCCTAATTTTTTTAATAACTTCAATTTTTTGTGAAAATCACAAAAATCTTTAACATGAAACAATATTTGTAAATTTATGCTTCAAAATAAGAAACAGAAAAACTTCTCAAAAGTTATTACTGTCAATGAGTATCTTATTTGTTGCAATCAATGATAGTTAGGTAATGTAAATGCTTGATTGATTAACAGCATGTCAACAAGAAATGTCTTATCATATTTACCCAACCCCTCCGCTCGGGCAGGATATGACATAAGGTCAATTTTTAACCGGAGTTTAACAGGTTTTAATTCAGAGTTTTCCTTCTCCTGGACTAGTTGCCTCGCCAAGGCTGAAGAACCTAGTCTGCCCTACTATTTAACCATAGCTGGCGGGAGAATAATTGGATTCATACCTTTCCCAAGGGTATTAGTGCTATGTGAAATGCAATCAGTCTCGTCCAGGATTTGAACTCTTGTCACCGTGTTCATTTCCAACGATGATAACCATTACACCACGGGCACTTCCCTCAAGAAATGTCTTATCATCCTCATATTAATTGGTAGGAATACAATTATCAAATTGGGCTGAAAATTGCTTTATTCTTAAAGAACATTTTAAGGTTATTGCACTAACAAAAATCTTGATGTACCATTTCTGCTGTTATAACATAGATTTTTTTAAAAATTGAGAATTTGTTGAAGAAGAAGAAGATTAATCTGCTTTCTACAAAGTTTTTAAAAAAATAAATAAAAGATGAACAGAGACTTTTTTTTCTAAAGGCGAATTTTACTTTTAATCTTTTTGAAATTTACAAGTAACAAGAAAAACCACAACAGGCAATTTCAATTTGCACTTATATGCATTGCTCATAAAAAGATATATTTAAAACTTGTTTAAAGCAGGAATAAAAGGGTGCTTGGTTCGATTTGGTTATTTTATGGCATATCAAACCTTGTGGAATATTTAATGCCAAATCCTGTTTATATATCAGGTATGAGACATATATACAGGGTGTCTCAATATGCATGCAACCCATGTGACTGCTAATAACTCTAATAATAATAATGCGTTCTTTTTTTGTCTCAGATTTAAAAATAGAATACTATAACAACTATTAATCCTCGATCACAATGCCTTGGACAAGAG
This sequence comes from Sepioteuthis lessoniana, assembly GCA_963585895.1. Lineage (NCBI taxonomy): Eukaryota > Metazoa > Mollusca > Cephalopoda > Myopsida > Loliginidae > Sepioteuthis > Sepioteuthis lessoniana. The sequence goes on along the minus strand of OY757937.1, from coordinate 56,119,445 downwards.
AGGAAAAAATATTTTGCGTCATGGCTTATTTGGAGATAAAATCATTCAAAATTGTGGAAGCAAAATTTTGCAGGAAGTTTAACTTAACAATTATCCCCAGAAAAGCCAAATTTATCATTGAATACACAAATTTAAAGCCACAGGGTCAGTAAACAACCTCAACAAGATGGCAGAAAATAACACATTTGGCAGGAAATTGACTGCAAGACATCCTGACAATGTGGATGCAATGAGAGATTTTGTCGGAAGGAAACCAAAAAAGTCCCTCCAAAGACATTCCCAAGAACTGGGTCTTTCACATCCACAGAAGCTTCAAGTCAATCAATTTCTGCCCTTGTCATCTAGTTTGACCTTTCTGAAGAGATATGATTGCTTAAGATTCAGATGAAAGATAATTTGGTACAATATGAATAATCATATTCATTGGTTGCATCTATTTTGAGACACCCTGCATATCATACATGATTTGTAAGTGAATAGTTTGTAGGTAACATTATTTTTAAAGGACTGAGAGATCATTTGTTTGCAACATAGTTAAATGGTTTCAATTATTGTTATTCAACACTAATAATTCTGTTTAATATTAATCCTTTGTTTGCACACAATTAAATGGTTTCAAGTATTGCTATTTAACACTAATAATTCTAATATTATTTGTTTGCACACAGTTAAATAATTTCATGTATAGCTATGTTCGTTTGCACACAGTTAAATGGTTTCAGGTATTGCTATTCAGCACTAATAATTTTATTTAATATTAATAATAATCTCTAGTAAAGATTGAACAGTTCTATTTAAACCACATGTGGAACCCTAACAGATACTACCACTTTGGGTCAGAGTGAACCTGGAAGTAAAGGCAATGAAGGGGTACTCTGCATTCCCCAAAATTTCAAGACTAGAGCCTCACCATCAGATGGTTTAGTTTCATATCCAGGACACTCTGGGCAGGGGAGGGTTTACCCTACTGCAGAGATACGGTCAGTGAATTCTACAGCCCCAGTCAACTGGGCTGAAAAGAATGCTATGATAAAGCATACCTATATTTGATTAAATAGGTCAGAGACTGTGTCTGACAATTCAATCTTTCATCGATTCAACTCCTCATATGAGTCATTTGACTTCTGGATGGATAGAATTTAGGAAGGCACCATATTTTTCCCCCAAGTACTTTTGGCTGCAATAGGAGCCATTCTCAGGGTAGTGAATAATGAAATGACAAACAATTACTCATCATATACATCTTCATAAAGAGTAGGAGGAAGAACAAGTAGGAGAAAATACAAAAGAAAAAAATTTCATTAGAGGTAAAAGGAAGAAATGACATAATAATGTGGCTGGTATATTCAAAGTACTTGGGGGGAAAATATGGTGCCTTCCAACATTTATTCCATCCTGAAGTTAAATAGCACATACAAAGATTTAAACAGATCAAAGATAGAATAGACAGTCATGAAGTGCCTATCTGGTCGGAGACACAGGTAAATATAAGGCAGACACAAAGTGTCTGTTCTATTTAATCAAAGATGTTTAAAAAAGAAAATACTATCTCTCTTTCTCTCTATTTATTTATATATATATATATATATATATATATATATATGAGTGTTTCAAAAATTTGATATCATTTGAGATGAATAGAGTGGCTCAGAATAAATAATATTTTGTAATCTAATAACTTGACCAATTTTCATTCAAATGATTTCAGATTTTAACAGCATGTGTGAAAGCAACTCAAAGTTCTATGTTTAATATTTAAACACTTTTCCAAGTAAATGCCATTTTTACACCTGAAAAGGAATAAATTAGACATACAATTTGGAGTTGTTTCTAAACATGCTGTTAAAATCTGAGATCCTTTGAAAGAGAATTGATCAAATCATTAAATTATCAAATAATATCAATTTTATGGAAATGCTATATATATATATATATATATATATATATATATATACACACACACAAGCAGTGTAATACACATGAAAACCACATATTGCTATTCATAAATTCAGGTTTTTATATTCTTCAATATTACATTCTGAAGAATCTCCGTCATACATGTATATATAGAATGAAATATTGCTTGAAGATTTGGAAAAAAAAAAAAGTTAAATTATTCATAGCAATATTTTATTTTGTTATACAGTGTGGTCTTTGTCATTTTTTGACTTTAAACGTTGGTGCTGCTTAAAATGAATATCAATGATTGGGAAGAGTTTGTCTGTCCTCAATAAATAACCAGCTTGATGTAGAGCTACTAAATTGGGTGGGTATTCTTTCACTCGAGAGAAGGTTTTTGACTTAAAAACTAAAAGGTTCTATCTATTGTGCACAATAAAAAAAGGTAGTAGTAATAAAGTTTGAAACTTCAAAATTGTTGTATTTATGCCACTTTGGTAGAAGTCTTATGGAACAACTGAATAAGTGTCATCTTTAAAATTTTGAAGAAGTCATCATCTCTATAAACAATGTCTCTTTGTTGTTAATAATGCAAAAAAAAAATCTAAAATATATTATGTTAAAATTATTTTTCACAAAAATAATACTTTTCAGGAATATATAGTTCTTGCAGTTTCAAATAATTTGACTCCAATGAAAACACTTAGCGGTCCACTATTGTTTTATTCTTTAAAAAGTCCTTACCTGGTTTAGATAGACATATCAATCAGTTATGAAGTATTTGTGCAATTTTTTCTTACTTTCTACCACATAAAAAAAAAAAAAGATTTATATTTTAACATTGTATATCCTAATTTTTAGCATATACAATATGTATCCCATAATACTAGTTACATTTAATATACAAAAATTACATAAAATATCACAATTATTATAGGACAGAGACAGTAATGCTATTTTATAATCTCTTTAAAAAATATATATTTGGCATTTTCTCCTCTTCATAATGTCATATATCATGATTTTTTAACATATAAAATGATCAACTTTCTGCATAATAGCAACATTGTTAGCCATTCTTGATAACAAAGCTTGAGTTTTACCAGGTCCTAATTCATCCCAAAGTTTAAACAGGTAAGCATAAACCTCTTCATCCGAGCTAAAATTCGATTCTGTAGGAATTTCCAACAAGAATACAATTGCTATATGTTTGAAAACAGCCTCTGAATTATCACAGTAGCCATGGAAAATTATCACTGACTTTGGATGAAGTTTTTCCACTTGATCAACTATGACCATCCGCTGTTTATTTTCGACGATAATCTTTTTAATTATCTCATCTATCTTTACTTTCTGTTCATCTTCACCCAGATTGATCAAACTTGAACTGTCCAAATATTGTTTCAATGGCATTGTGTTCTTGTCAACAAACAACTTATTCAAGACTTCGGCAAGATGTTCTGCAAAGCACAAACCCATGGAATGTTGAGAAGTAGGTACAGCAAGCATTATCACTGCTGGTAAGTCAGGGTCATCTGTGGTGAGGATCGGCTCAAGACTTGAGAGAAAAGTAGTCCAGAACCGAGTGGACTGATTGACGTATTTGGTTCGCATCTTTCCTAGCTCTGTTTCATAGAGGTCAAAGAGATTTTGAGACGTATTCATCAATGGCTCTCGGTGGTACATATACATGGCAAGCAATACCATTGAGAGAGCAACTAACATTCCCAATGTTAGAAAGTTTGAATTCTGATTGATAGAATCAGACTGTTTATCTTTTTCCCTTAGCTTTTGAAATTTTTTTTCCAATTTACTTCCCTGAGCCGAATAACCAGGAGATTTTTCCAGTTTTGGAGGAACATCTTCGTGTAGTGACTGTCTTACTCCTGTTAGCCGTCTTTTCTTTTGGTTCAGTGATCTGTAATTTTCTTCCGACATCAAATTTTCGGTGTCTGGGTCTATATTCCTTTGCATGTCACCCATGCTTGGTTCTACAGGCAACTTACTTCTAGGCATTCTCGAAGTCACGGTATCTTTTGGCAAGGAAGGTAAGTGGGGTGTTAATATAGCTTCTTTTGGTTCAGACATCTGTAATTAAAAAGAGATTGAAAATCAAAATTATTACTCAGTCTGGAATAAAATAAAGTATAAGACATATCCAGACAGACAGACAGACACCTTTCCTCAGCCTTTGGACTGTGATTAGAGTATAGTATCTCTTCATCTCCCTTAATTACTCTATTTGGGAGCTAATAAGATAAATCCCAATTTGGATGCCCAGTCGGTTGGGGCTGTAGAATACACTGACTGCACCTCTGAAGAGGAGTGAGAAGATAGTGGCTGAGGGTTAATTCCACACAACCAAATACAAAACATATCCCCACACGAGATTGAACACATCTAAAAGAATTGTCAGTAGTAGGGAGTTGGCCTAGGCTATAGCAGAGGAGATGACAGTAGCCCTGGAAAAACAAGGAGTGACAAACATCAGAAGAATTACTCTAAGAAAGGGTAGAGAACAAATCCAGACCAACATATACATCCTGACATTCAATCAGTTCCCTATTCCCAAGGAAGTGAAAAACAGGTATTACCTTGAGAGAGTTGAACAATATATCCCAGCAGCCTGAGGTGCTTCAAATGTCAAAAATATGAATGCCATAGGGAAGCTTGCAAAGGACAACAGACATGTTCAAAATGCAGTGAAAAGGATCTGGACCACACAGGAACATTGTGCAAAAGAAATTAAATGTCCTAACTGCCAACATTTATAAAAAGAAAGAAATATTAGAGGTGAAGCACAAGAGAAATGTTACCTTTCTGGAAGCTAAGAAAATAGTAGGATCCTATATGGGAGAGAACACTTATGCCTCTATTACATGGAGAGTAGATCCAATCAAACAAAGCAACCAAGCTGATCCAATTGGAACCAAATGATTGGTCAAAGTTTCAGGAGCACCTGAAAAGCCTCTACTCAGCTGAATTTTAGCAAGCACAAACTCAACCAAAAAAAATCACAAATAAAGAGAAGTCCAAGGAGAAACACACTTAGAATCTACCGCTCAAACGTGAATCGCTCCTCCTAAAAACAAAAAATCTCCTTCTACAAAAACAGAGCTTACATAGGTTTTCAATCCGTCCACCAAAATCCATCAAAGACTAAAAAACTTGTCTCCCAAAAGGCCAGAACCATTCAAACAAAAACCACAAGCTCCCACTGACCAACCTGGAAAAATACATATGAACACCAAAGAGAACAATGGAAGACCAGGAAGGACATTCAAACCACCCTCTCCCAAATTCAGTACGAGACCCCTCAGCATCAAGAATAAAATCACCTATAATAATGAATATACACTGCAATGCTCAGGAATTGACAAAATCCCTACACCGATCCTACAGTATAAAAAGTAACACTGACTGCATAGTTGTCAATCTCAATTTAGAAGATATAATTAATAACTACAATAATTTTAACCATTTAAATGTGTGCAAACAGATGAGCGCAAACTTTTTAAAACTTGCCTACAAACCATCCTCTTAAAAAGTATGTATAAACAAGATTTGACACAAAATAATCACCAAGGTTTGATATGCCATTAAATCAAATAACCAAACAAATCTTATATATATTCAATACATGAATATTCATAAACAGGATTTGGCATTAATCTACCTATAAGGGTTGATATGCCATAAATATCAACTATTTTTGCTGTGAGTAAATAAAACTATTGGTGTTGGATAGAATGTTTGAAACTACGTGCAAACAAATGAACTCTAGCTTGTTTAAACTTTTACCTACAAACTATTTGCTTATATATATATATATATAAAGAGGATTTGGCATTAAATAGCCTACAAAGGTTGATATGTCATCAAACCAAACTACAATTTGGGCAGACATTTAAAAGAATAAAAAAGGCTCTCTTTTCAATAGCTGCTACACCAAGGTGCATGAGAGGGCGCTACTCCATTTCCTGGATTGCTCTATTTTATCCTTGATCCTTACCTTATAATGCTGAGTGTTAAGCAAGGTGGCATCAAGTACCATTTTTCGAGTCTTTGGTATGACTTAACCTGGGATTGAACCCCAGTCTCCAGGGCCATTGGTGAACACTCTACTCATTAAGCCAATGGCCTGGTTTTATATATATATATATATATATAATAGAATTTGGCATTAAATAACCTACAAGTGTTGATATGTCATAAAACACAACCAACCGACCTGCCCATACCAGATTTTCCCCTAAAGATCTTTAGCAATTTCTATCTCCATATCATATTATTAATTTGATTCACTTTGTTCTGCAATCATTGCTGAATTGTTTGTTCTTTATTTCCATAAATAACATATAAACATTAATTGTTTATTCTTTGTTTTATACCTTTGATGATGAGAGGTAAAAAAACTTCCAGTTAGAGCCATTTTATACTATCTGTGGAAAAAAGGACTGAGTGCAAGGGTAATGGCAAAATAAGTCAATGTGGAAAGTCGAGGAACTGTTAATAAACGTGTGGCATTTCAAGGAAGGTGACATTAGTCTCACAGAAAAACCAAGGTCAGGGAGACCTTCTCTTGTGGAAGATGAGGACTTGCTTGAAATGGTTTAACGACAGCCAAGCACAAACACTCATACATTGTCAGTCGAACTTGGTCCTTCATAAAACACCATCAATCGGCACCCTCCTAAGATAGGCCTTGTGTACAAATGAAGGTATTTGTAGACAGTTAGAGAGTCAGACATATCAGATTGCAGTTGATTCGGCAGTTAACCAGAGTTTGGTCAACATCAGCTTTGAAGAGTCAATGAAATGTCAACAATAGTCTGAGTGGTGTCATCTGCTCATGGACTGGACCTTTGCTATAAGCTTTTGTTGCATCTGGCTAGTTGCTTAGATGTCATTGCCCTTGTGTTGCTAAGTTTACTACCCTGAAAAGAGCAATAAAGGGGAGGTAAGACGACCAGTCATAGCTCTGAAAAGGGCTGTAGAGTAAAGGTAAGACTTCTAGTCCTAAAATAGACAGAAGAAAGAACTGGACTGCTCTTTGCTGTTTGGACAGACGTCTGTGTCTGCTGCTGGTGGCTAGGAAGAGGCATCTGGTCATTTCTAATATATGCCATCAGAAACAGCTGATTTTATAGCAAAGATGGGTAGCTTCTCTGCCAGGTTCTCATGCATCAGATTTTGAGCTGGAAGCTTCTCTTTAATTTTTATGCAATAATGAAAGAGGTCAGTACACAGCTAAGAGAAGTTTGCAAATATTACTTGCTATATTCAACAGTCAAAAAATACTTCCAAGATGCCTCACAGAATTGATTATCTTGAAAATAGTTTCCAAGTTTGTAACAGAAAATTCCATTTGCTGACAAACTTGACAATGATGTTTGTGTTAATGCCAGGATTCACTTCTGGTTACAGAGGAAAATTCGATTCACTAACAACATAGATGACATGATTTCTTAAAAACAAGATTCCTGATGTTGAGTAACAAGTGACTGTGATAAATTCAAAGTTTTCCTTTTCCTAGACAAGTTACCATACCAAGGTTGAAGAGAACAGTTTGTCCAACTATTTACCTAACTGGAAGAAGGGAAGAGATGGATTCAAGACTTTCCAAGGGCATTAGCACAAATTAAAACACAGTTTTATCTAGAAATTTTTTCCCTAGCAGTTCTACAAATTTTATACTCTGGGTGCATATAGTTTGAAAGTTATTTACTAAACTCAGCTTAGTAAAGGCACAAAGTCAGACATTTGGGACACCCAGTGAGAATCGAACACAATGGTCTGCTAAACTAGCTTGCTAACCATTACACCGTTGGGTGTATCATATTTGCATCATGTGGGTATATGATCTGATTATGAGACAATGTTTGAAAGGTGAAATTTGTTTAGGATGCTAAAACCAACAATAACTAAATTTTATATGCAGATATTTATTATTATTATTATTATTATAGTAGTAGTATAATAGTAAAGGAGTGGTCCCATTAATTTTTTAAGTCTAGTGTCCTTTACACTGCTGATTACCAAAACTGTTTCCAACCTTACATATCAAATAAATTTTTTTAAAGTTCATTTATTTACTTGCTTCTCTAGCAGTGTCCTGCATGTCTGGTTCGTCTAATTTGGATAGTTTTCATGATGGGTGGTAGGTGGCCGTACAGCTGCTGCTTTGTGGGGTGCTGCCTCCAGGACCTGTTCAATATTGCTTGCAGCGTTCTTTTGTAGTTGCCGTCAAGTACTCCTATGGACCCCTACACATGGCCGAGCAAAAGCAGGGCGACCAGCTCGAACCTACTTACAGCAGCTCTGTGAGGATACGGGGTGTAGCCCTGAGGACCTGCCGAAAGCGATGAACGATAGGGAGAGGGGGCGAGAGAGGTTCCGGGATATCCGTACTGATGGCACGACAATATGATGATGATTTACTTGCTATTTATTAGTGGGTACATATACCTCACATGGTTAGCAAGATGGATTAGCAAGCCATTGTTAGCAAGTTAACTTTTCACTGGGTGTTCCATTTTTCCTGCTTGTGCTACAACTAAGCTAAGCTTGGTAAATATCTATTTACAAACAACTTTAGAGAATGAAAATGCAGAATTAAAACAAAAAAGTCACTGAGGAAAATGAGGAAGTTTTTGTATTCAACTTTCGGAAAAGTTTTGGCAGTTGGGAGACAGCAATGGAGGTGGTGTCAGTAAGAAATAAAAAGGCCAGTTAGGAATTGTACCTTTTCAGTAAAATACGTTTATTTATTGTAATGTAGTAACTGAATGATAAAAGCGTAATTTTTTTGTACCAATTGTTAAAAGCAAAATTCAATTTTTTTTAGATAGTTTCGAAGTTTGTTTTTGTTTTGGAAAAGAATGTCTGATGCTTGTATAGAATAACATAAATAATATTTCTATTATTATAGAAATGTAATAATTACACTTACCCTCCAGATCAGAGTACCTTAGTCTTTTTTTTTTTTTTCTCAACTGTTACATTTAAAAATTACGTCTTCATTTTGCTATAATTCACCCATTGATTATATTCATTATTTCTCTCCTCCAACAACAAAAGGTGTTGACTTCTGGCGGATTGTCAATTTTGACACTTAACTTTAACTGTTCAGTTAAAAAAAAGAAAAAAAAAAGATCAAACTTACTCTTCTCTGGATGGCGAATGACAAAACAATTGTTTGTTTTGTTTTTTTTGTAGATTACGGTAAAATCAACGGAAATTTTCAGAGTTGGGCGATTCTAAATAAACTTTTAAAATTAGTTTATTTATGATTAAGAAATCAAAATAACATAGCATTACAGAATCAACAAAAATGATAATATACCCAATTATATTAGTATATTACATTTGTTTATTTTGTACAAAGTTTGTTTACTTGCGTATTTTGAAGCGAAAACTTTCAGAGTTGGAATATTCTATACAAGCACCAAATATCTAAATTTTGTCTACCTTCCAGACTTTAATTTATTCAAATTTTTTTCTTTTTTTTTTTTTTTTTTTTTGCTGTGTTCGTTTTTCCGAGAAAAGTAAGCTACATAGATTTAAAAACATCGATTTCTACATTATATGGATTTTGTATTTTTTATTTTCTGAAACAGAATGAATCTTAATTATATTTTAACAATTGAAGTAAAATTTACTATGCGTTAAAAAAGGGCTCATCTGACGGTCGCGCTGTGTGGATTAAAATTGATCGCTTAGGTCTAGGGAGCCCTACTCCCACCCAGGCAGTACCTGTTTGGTAGGGTCGAGGTCTGATAAGCCCCAAAAGAGGAATGTCGAGAAGACCAAGCATTTATAGTAATAGCTACGCATCAGTCTCAATTCTATTGTGACTCCCCACAATAAAAAGACCTCGCGTCAAATCTGATTTGGTGGAAAGTGGAATAAATCCATACTCCTAATTATTTCTTCACATTTAACAACAAAAAAAGTTACTTTTATTTCAAAAGTCCAATATGGCGTAGGATGTAGATATGAAATAAATAAGTATTAGGGCAGTTGAAAAACTTATTTTTTGTTTTATCTAATTCAACCTGCCCACTCAAAAATAAACAAATAAATAAATAAATAAAGGCGTAAAACTTTTTCTGGGAAAAAATCTAAGTTTGCATGTTTGAAAATAAACAAATATCATTAATGTGTCAATATATAAACACTGTCTTACAGAAAGTAATTTGGTCGATTCAGTCTATGTTTATTAAAAACAAAATTTTTTTTTTAAAAACCCAAAAAAACTCTATACAAACAAGTTTTTAAATGCTTTTTAGTTTCGTTTAAATTTTGGGAATACTATAACAACCAAACTCAATTTAACAAAAATTAACAGCATTTTATAATATTTTGATAACTCACTTGAGTTGAATAAAAGTAAACAATTATAAAACATACCGTGTATTCTTTTTTTCTTTTAATTTTCCGAGAATACTTTAAATCTTAAAAGTTTATTTCCTTTTCAACTCAAAAAATGAACCAGACATGTTCGTTTTAAAAATTCGTTCTAATGGCTTGTTTTTATTTCACGTTGCTTTTTGTTTTTCCGTTATTTTTTTCCAAACTTTCTGCGATGAATAGATTTCATACAAGTTAACTGCCGCCTTTTTTGTTCAATACAAACTGAAGAAATTTTTTTTAAAAATCATCCATCCAAGTCTTCAAGGAAACTTATTCAAACATTCCAGTCACAAAAATAACGTCAAAAACAAAAACGCGCTTTTAAAAATACACCGGAAAATGTTAACAGAGTTACTTCCCCTGTTCCTGATTTTTTTTTTTTTTTTTTTTTTGAATAGACAAAATTCGATTTTCAAGCTAAATGCAAGTTAAATATTACTCTGTCAATTATAGCTCTGGGCTTCATTGATATTACAGTATATAAAACCTTGTTGGTTTTTTAATGCCGAAGTGTAGTTTTAAGTAAATATTCTTAATGTTTATACACAATTGGTCTAGTGAGTAGCGTGTTCACCAACGGCCCGGGAGACCGGGGTTCAATCCCAGGTCGAGTCATACCAAAGACTTAAAAAAAATGGTACTTGATGCCTCTTTGCTTAACACTCAGGATTATGAGGAACGTATCAAGGGTAAAGTGGAGCAATTCAAGGGAAGGAGTAGCGCCTCGGTGTAGTAGCTATTGAAAATGGGAGCCTTCGGGTCGTATTTGACTACGGTCACCAACTTATATGGTTGCATAGCGGGGTTTTTTAGGGAGGGTGATAGAATATTTAATGTGCGTATCTCTTAGAATATTTTATTTTAATCGTAAACAGAGATATCACAGCCGCTAACAAATCCTCTTAATACAAGAAAACCAATTATTGTTAAAGAGAACAAATTAGGTTGTAAAAAGTATCATGGCCTTTTGATAAACATGCAAAAAACAATAATAAAAGGAATCACACAAATAACGAAAAAAAAATTTTGTATATACATATAACGTTTTATATATGAAGGCAAAAGAGGTGTAATTCTTTTACTAACAATGTATTCACGAACAGAGGTGAATTCTTCATTTAGTTTTTCAATGTGTTGTTTCAAAATTTGTTTAGTACTTACAAGTGTCCATTTAAGTAAATTGAAGTCCTGTGGATTTATCGAGCAGATATATTCATTCAAAAATTCTTTTGTTTTGGGGTCCTTTTACTTTTTGCTTTTTTTTTAAATGTTCATATGTCCGGGGTCAAAATCTAACTAATAAAGGTAGGAGAGAATTAAAGATGCTATAGCCAGTAACAGGGGATCATTAATCAAAATTTTGTTCCGACAGTTGTCTGGTCCTTTTAGAAAATCTAAATATGATAGGCATCAGACGAGATAAAGGTTTTCTTTGAACTATGGTGTTACTTACCTAGTATTTTATTGGGATAAGGTTTGTTTATTTAGGGAGCTAACCAGTTTGGAATAAAATTTGACTGAAGATTTATTTGTTGCCAACAATCTATTAATTAGTCATAAGAGTTGATACACTGGCTAGCAGCAGATATTTTATGCTATTAAAAACTAATGAGATTTTTCTAGGGAACATATGACAGCAAGTTTCTTTATACAAATTCAGTTTTTTTATTGCTATTAACTATTATAATTAAACCTTTAAAATATATATTAGTGTTTCTCAATGCATTGCAAGTTTGGATCCTATAGTTGGAAGCAACTGTAGTTGGGATTGTACTGAGATTGTCAGTGGGTATGGGAACCGTGTCCGTAATGGAAGGTAGCGAACGAAGTTTTTAAGTGAAACGAAATGTCAATAAAAGTAAACAAACAGTAAAAGTAAAAACAAAGAAGTTTAAGCTGCAACAAAAAAATTCTTCTTCTTCTTGCAACTGGTTACAAAGATGTGTTAAACTTACTTAGAACTGATATCTTTCGTCCACGTGTTTCTAACGCTCTCGTCTCTGCTGCTGCTAAAAGCTGTCGTCTGTCCTGACCAAACTCTGTCGTCTGCTAGATCTTTTTTTAAACCTCGCTACCATATTCTATTTAATTTCTTTGCTTTTCCTCCTCTTATTCTATCTCATTTCTTAATTTATTGATTACTCTAAAGGGTTTTTTAATTGGGAGTTAGCGTCCGTCAAATCCGTCCTTGATAATATGGGTGGGTGTGTAGTTGGGCAGCAGTCTTTCATTTAAGTATATTTGATTAAATAATAAAGACACATTTTGTCTATATAATTTTATTAAGATCCTTTCAAATTTCCTGAAAAGTGTCTTGGTCTCAGGTTGGAATTGGTGAATGAATTTACCAAAATTGCATATCGTTCTTCTAAAGTGTCCTCACGTCCAGATTGCATTTTTTAAATTCACCAGCAGTAACAATCAGGTTTTAGTAGGGTGTATTCAAATTCCTGCTGGAGTTGTTCATTTGAACCTGAAACCATAAAAATTGGTCAGTCATCTCATAAGATGTATAGCAATAACATAGTGAATTTTCAAAGGTCTACGACAATTTTACATGCCTGTACAAAAAAAAAGTCTGGAAACTTATTGAATGCACCACATATGTAGACTGCATCACGACCAAAACACAGTCACCAACACACAAACGAAAAACCTGTGAGGTAAACTCGACGTCAGAAGATTGGCTGTTCACATTGCAGTAAATGACACAAGGACAAGATTTGAAATTGACAAAGGTAGCCAAGTAAACATCATTCCAAGGAAAGACTACCACCAACTGAAAAATAAATCTGGATTAAAGCCTTGCCGCACAAGTTTAACGGCCTACAACGGCACCTCTATCCCGGTACTAGGAAAATGTGTAGTACAAATTCCACTCAAAAACAATATATATGATGTCCCAATATTTATAGCAGACACTGACGCCTCTCCCATCCTCGGACAAAAAAAAACTGTGGTGACATGCACTTCATATAAAGAGTTCCCTGCATCTCAAAAGAAGAACCTATGTTCCTCTCGAAATTTAAAAACTATTTTGGGCAACTAAGGACTTTAGCAAAAGAACAAATTGTAGTCTGCCCTGTTACATAATGAAGAAAGGAAATACAGGAATGAGGACGAGAATATTGATGAGTTTCATGAAGTTTAATGACAGCTAGAAAGATAACCCTTGTACTCTGAGTTCGTACAGGGAAGAAAACAGTTGCAAATGATAGAGCCGGAATTAAACATCTAACCTTGTAGTTTCGAGGACCAGTGGGTCTAGGAGGGATGAATGATGAAAGAATGGAGTCCTAAAGGAACACTGGCCCAAATGTTGAATGTGCTCATCTCATGCTGTGATGATCTGTTACTGCTGCTGGTATCGTCAAGAAGAGTCATTGAAGAAGAGACGACGAGGGAGCGATACACAGCCTTTTATATTGCCCGGGAAGGTCACCCGGGCAGAATGGCATCAGTCATTCTCATTGGACGAAATATATAAAATCAAAACTCCAACGGCAAAATAATTCCTGCACTAAATAATAATTTGAAATTCTTTCTTTCTGCTACAGAGTATCACCTCATTACAATGGACCCAAAGGTAAAACCCATCATAAACTCACTACGCAAAGTACCATTTACCATAAAAAAAAGACTAAAACAGTAGCTGCAACGAATGACTCAGCTCGACATAATTGTTCCTGTGAATGATGCTTTAGACTGGGTTTCCTCTCTAGTAATGGTAAAAAAAAATAACATCATGTGAGTTAGTTTAGACCCTCGAAATCTAAACAAAGCAATTAAGAGGGAACACTACCACCTACCAACGGTAACTGACATATTTCAGGAAATGGCAGGAACACAGTACTTCACCAAGTCAAATGCCTCAAATGCCTTCAGGCAAATCAAAGGGGACGAAGAAAGCTCCAAACTCCTCACCTTCAACTCTCCTTATGACCATTTCAGATTTCTACGCATTCCATATGGTATTTACAGTGCCAATGTCAATTTAACCAGCGTGAATTGACATTCATCAGACGCACAATATCCAACAAAGGAATAGCACCAGATGCCAAAAAAAAAAAAAAATAAAAGCTATAACAGACATGCCTGGACCAACCAAAAGGAACTACAGTGCTTCTTAGGCATGATCACATACCTGGGTAAATTTCTCCCAAACCTCTCAACCAAAACAGCACCCCTACGTCTTCTTGAGAAAAAATAGTGTTCAACCCTTTGACAAACCTTAAAGGGATGCACTTCAAGACCTTAAGGAAATAGTCGCTCAGAACCCAACACAAAAGTGCTTTAACCCTAAACACACAATCAAAGTATTATCTGATGCATCTATCCAAGGATTTGGAGCTCTGCTAGAACAGCTGCATGATAATGAGTGGCATCCAATAGCATATGCCAGCAGATTCCTGACATCGCCAAAATGAACTACTGTCCCATAAAATTAGAAATACTGCCAATTCTGTTTACCTGTCAGTACTTACATGAATACGTATATGGACAACGTTTCATCATGTGCAATGATCACAAACATCTCATGTCCATAATGAACAAATAAATAACCAAAGCCCCATCTAGAATACAGCGTTTCTTTTTAAGGCTTCAAGAAATAATTTCGACCTGGAATATACAAAAGACCAATTAATGAAGGTTACGGACACGCTAAGCCGGGCCGCATTACAAGACAATACTCCTGAAATCTCCAACAAAGAAATTAACTACTCTGTCCACTTTATAATGTCATCTCTCCTAATCAGTGAAAAGAGTCGCTAGAAACTTGAAACTGAAACAGCAAAAGGTGATACACAACAAAAACTACGACATCAAATCTCTGCAGGATGGGCGGAACATCGCCTCAACTTCGACCCCTATCTCAGACCATACCATCACCATAATTCAGAGGTCACATATCAAGACGGGCTTCTTCTCAAGGGTAAACAAATCATAGTACCCTCAACACTCCGACTGGAAATGCGCAAAATCCTACACCAGGGCCACTTGAGAATTGAAAAAACAAAATCCCAAGTCAGACAATCACTGTTCTAGCTACACAAAAATGCTGATATAACAGATACGATATCAAATTGTGATGTATGCCAACAATACAAAAACTCTCAAGTTGTTTAACTGCTCATGAATCATGAAATCCCTTACGAACCTTGGACAAAAGTCGGTATGGACCTATAACATGAGGGCAGATAATATTACCATTTATACAAAAATGGCAGTTGAGGTTGTAGAGTTCTGTTGTCTCTTGTTATATTAAAAGGAAGAACAAATGAGTTGACGAAGATATTAATAGTTTTCAATTTGGAAGTTTTATTAACAGCTTGAGACAAAAGAAACCCTAGTGCTCTAAGTCGCAGGAAGAAGGAAACGGTTGTAAATGATAGAGCCGATATTAAGACGCTGTCGTCGGGACAGGAATTAAAATGCTGGAATCCAAGCAGGAGTTGAGATGCTGTCGTCAGGACAGGAATTAAAATGCTGAGGTTAAAGCAGGAGTTGAAAATATCCAATTTGTTTCTGCGAGGATCCGTTGGTTTATAAGGAAAGATGAATGATGAAAGAATGATTTCCCAGACACCAACGGTCCATAAATTGGATGAGATCTCTTCATGGTGCTTAGCAGACTGCTCGAAATATGTGAGAGAGAGTCAGGAAAGAAGAGTCAGTGAAGAAGAGTGAATGTGGTATCTCATGTTGGCTGGTCCTTCCTGCTGCTAGGAAGCGAAGAGAGAGAATGTGTGTTCTGTCATGTTGGTTGGTTTGTCCTGTTACTAGCCAGTGGGGAAGCGAGAAGAGGAAGACAGGACAGGCCTGTCCTGCTTGAAATCCTCGCCTTTTTATAGTTACCCGAGGAAGTGGCCCAGGCAGAATGGCATGAAATATTCTCATTGATCAAAAATATGAGTTTGGGACCAAAACAGTCAAAATATTCCTGCGCCAGACAATAATTTGAAATTCTTTCTGCTACATACCTATTCAAAATACAGGAGAGAACCTACCTCATTGTTGAGGATTATTACTCCAAGTATTTTGAAATCAGCAAACTCCCTAACAACACCTCACCAATAGTGACAGAGCATATAAAAGCAATGTTCGCAAAACATGGAATCCCAAAACTAGACTTTTTAGACAATGGTCCAGAATTCACCTCATTAGAATTCAGAAAATTCTCAGCAAACTGGGATTTTGAACATGACACCAGTAACCCAAAATTTGCGCAATCAAATGGCATGGCAGAGAGAACAACACAAACCGTTAAAAGACCACTATTAAAATGCCTGAAATCAGGAGACGACAAAAAAAATATTTGGACCAAATTACACCGCACAAAAACACGAACAAAAACTACTGCGGTGTCTTTCATAGAATTGACACGGGAAGCCATAAGCCAGTTTATGCAAAAGCCAGGGAGCTTTCCGTTGAAAAATATGATGCAGCATAAACTGAATTTAGAACGCTGTTTCTTGTATGTAGAGAATCAACATAATATCTTCCTTAACCCGTATCTTATGTGTTTAAAGGTTACATTTTCTTGTATGTAGAGAATCAACATAATATCTTCCTTAACCAGTATCTTATGTATATAAAGGTTACATTTTCTTGTATGTAGAGAATAAACATAATATCTTCCTTAACCAGTATCTTATGTATATAAAGGTTACATTTTCTTGTATGTAAAGAATAAACATAATATCTTCCTTAACCCGTATCTTATGTACATAAAGGTTACATTTTCTTGTATGTAGAGAATCAACATAATATCTTCCTTAACCAGTATCTTATGTATATAAAGGTTACATTTTCTTGTATTTAGAGAATCAACATAATATCTTCCTTAACCAGTATCTTATGTATATAAAGGTTACATTTTCTTGTATGTAAAGAATAAACATAATATCTTCCTTAACCCGTATCTTATGTATATAAAGGTTACATTTTCTTGTATGTAGAAAATCAACATAATATCTTCCTTAACCAGTATCTTATGTATATAAAGGTTACATTTTTTTGTATGTAGAGAATCAACATAATATCTTCCTTAACCAGTATCTTATGTATATAAAGGTTTCATTTTCTTGTATTTAGAGAATAAACATATCTTCCTTAACCAGTATCTTATGTATATAAAGGTTTCATTTTCTTGTATGTAGAGAATCAACATAATATCTTCCTTAACCAGTATCTTATGTATATAAAGGTTACATTTTCTTGTATTTAGAGAATCAACATAATATCTTCCTTAACCAGTATCTTATGTATATAAAGGTTTCATTTTCTTGTATGTAGAGAATAAACATAATATCTTCCTTAACCAGTATCTTATGTATATAAAGGTTACATTTTCTTGTATTTAGAGAATAAACATAATATCTTCCTTAACCAGTATCTTATGTATATAAAGGTTTCATTTTCTTGTATTTAGAGAATCATCATAATATCTTCCTTAACCAGTATCTTATGTATATAAAGGTTTCATTTTCTTGTATGTAGAGAATCAACATAATATCTTCCTTAACCAGTATCTTATGTATATAAAGGTTACATTTTCTTGTATTTAGAGAATCAACATAATATCTTCCTTAACCAGTATCTTATGTATATAAAGGTTACATTTTCTTGTATTTAGAGAATCAACATAATATCTTCCTTAACCAGTATCTTATGTATATAAAGGTTACATTTTCTTGTATATAGAGAATCAACATAATATCTTCCTTATTCAGTATCTTATGTATATAAAGGTTACATTTTCTTGTATTTAGAGAATCAACATAATATCTTCCTTAACCAGTATCTTATGTATATAAAGGTTACATTTTCTTGTATTTAGAGAATCAACATAATATCTTCCTTAACCAGTATCTTATGTATATAAAGGTTACATTTTCTTGTATTTAGAGAATCAACATAATATCTTCCTTAACCAGTATCTTATGTATATAAAGGTTTCATTTTCTTGTATGTACAAATGCATTTATCATGCCTTTCCTTTCGTTGTGTTAAGTAAGTTGGCTACCTCAGTCGAGGGTGACCTGAAGGCTTCCTTTTCGATAGCTACTACACCAAGGTGTAGGGGAGGGTGCTACTCCTTTCCCTGGATTGCTCCACTTTACCCTTGATCCGTACCTTATAATGCTGAGTGTTAAGCAATGAGACATCAAGTACCATTTTTAAAGTCCTTGGTATGACTCGACCTGGGATTGAATGCAGGTCTCCTGGGCCATTAACAAACACTCTAACCGTTAGGCCAATGTCCGGTTAGAAAGTGGAGACACAACTAAAATATTTTCTCTACCCCCAAATCATTCCAAATGGTGTATTCTTGGCCCTTCCAACAGGATAGTAATAAATCTTGATATTTAAAAAAAATCTCAAGACACTTGATTTTTTTCCTTTACATTTAACTAAAATCAAATATTATGGATTGGCTCAGTTATGACCTTCATCTAATTTTTTACAACTTTAGTTACATTTTATATGTATTTCACTAAATTTAGTCACTTATTAAGCTTAGTGTGAAGGGGGTAGTCCCCATAGCGTAAGGGCTAATGTGTTGAACTGTAGTAAGGAAGTTTAAATTACAGTCGTGCTTTTACATTCACTTTCACATACTTTAAGGAAAGGTTTGAATCCACTTATCTCTCCCAGCTATGAGTTAAATAGTACCACTACTGTTCTTCTACGAGGATAGCTTTAGCATTAGATAACCCACAAAGGCTGAAATGCCATTAAGCAAAGAAAACAAATCAAACTTAAGCTTAGTTTCACTTTTCATACAGCCAGAAATATCTGGTGTAGAGAGGAATGGGTGCATTAAAAATTTATATTTTATAGAAAAACATTCATCTGTGGAGTATTGCTCCCTCTCAAGAATAAATATAAGAACAATTGCATACAATTTACAATATATTTTATGGCCAGGGCTGACAAAATAGATGGAATACAAAATAAGTAAACAGAAGTGTGTATATAGAAATATCCTTATCGTTCATATGTATCTGTATGGGAAGTTCCTAAAAGATATTAAATTTTCTGAGAGATTTTCATTTTTCAGAAGTATTCTTTAGTTGTTGGTTGTGTAAAAAATAAGCTTAGGACATTGTATGCTGTGTACAATTCTATGGCATTTTAACAGTCTGTAAGAACCAAATGTTTCATCAAATCTTAAAATAGAAGTACTCTGTCAAAGAAAAGACCCAAGTATGTCATAATTTAAAAAAATAACTTTTCCTTATTTTGCAGCCAAAATCTAGTGGATCTTAATACCAACTATCCTGCTGCTAATCCTGCATTCAAAAAGAACAGACCTGATATATTTTCCTGCTACTCCAGCAGCTGAACTAAAACATCAATCCCAAATTTCAAGACAATAGCCAAATTGGCCTCCAAAACAATTCAGAACTGACACACAATTAAGACATTAAAAAGAATACTAAATCTACTTACGTCACTGTACACATACAATAACTAATACTTACACAAAAACATATTTGTGAATTATTGCTGATTACATAAAATAATACATTAAAAACAATATCTGTTTAACTCAACCTCCTGTTACTTATTTTCTGTTTGTATGTTTTATTTATTATTCATTTCAGCATAGTACCCAGAAGACTCCTCTGTTACAATATTAAGGTACATTTTGTTACAAACTCATCTAGCTAATTTGCTAATTGACACTACCCTTGTAACAGTGTCATGGTAAATGTACCAAAAAGTTAGCAGAGAAAAAATATCAAGATAGGCCTTGTCTTCAAGAATCTTGCAAGTAAAAGAGAATGAGATTTTTGGACTTTTTCAAACAAACTACTTCAACAATGCCACCTAGTGGTCATAGTTGTAATTCTTTGCATACTAGTGGAGTAGTCTTACTCAAATTAGCCTGCTAGCCAAGTGACCTATCCAGTACACAACATGAGAGCTGAAGTGTAGAACAATAAGACCTACACAGTTTGTAGATTTAATACAGAGTTATCTTCCCACCAAGTTCCATGTAAATAGGCTATTTAATATCTCAATATGAAGTAAAATAAAATAAAAGTGAAACCAAATTTGTAAGATGTTGACAAAAATAGGTTTACTTATCCAAGATATAAGGCCTCCTTTTTATTTTCCACATGTTGGTAGGGTTTATAATATCCTGACAGTATCCCTTGCAATGGGGTAAGACTACTCCAAAAAGAAATGTCCTAGTTATAATACTGTTGTGGATCAGTAAAAGGTCCGGAAGAAAGACACAAACTCAGGATTATGTGAAACAAATATATTGAATGAAAGTATAAATACAGCATAGATAAAAGAGTGTTGAACGTCAGTATGACTGCTAAAGTGTTAGGCAAGAATTAACTTAACACCGAGATGAATATTCTCCCGGTATTCATAGTAATAGGAAGAGTTCATTATGGTCCGTAAGGTAGGTACATAACAAATACTAAACTGTATCTGATGGTGAGACTCCAGTTATAGAGATCTGAAGGTTACAGAGTACCCTTTCATTGCCATTACTCTCAGGTCCACTCAGACCCAGAGTGTTAGGGCCTAATAGATTTGCTAATAATTGTTTACTAAGGATTATTACAAATTACTTCAAACCATATAAGTGTGTAAAGAAATGACTATTATCAAGTAGAAATAATTACTTTAAACCATGTAATTATTAGTATTATACTGGTTCATCGGCCTAATAGGAAGAGTGTTTGCCAATGGCCTGGCAGACCAGGATACAATCCCCGGTCGAGTCATACCAAAGACTCAAAAAATGGTACTTGATGCCACCTTGCTTAACATTACAAGGTACTGATAAAGGGTAAAGTAGAGCAACCCAGAGAAAGGAGTGGCGCCCTCCCCCACACTTGGGTGTTGTAGCTATTGAAAAGAGAGCCTTCAAGTCGCCCTCGACTACGGTCGCCAACTTTATTTAGATAGGAATACTTGGAACCATACAAGTGTGTTAAAATTATTTGTATAAGATAGAAAAACTTGATATCATACAAGTGTGTACAAAAACAAACCTTAAGAAACAACAATACAATAAATTTTAATAGAAATGTACCATGAATGCAATTCCCTAACTTCAAGGCATAAAATAACCTTAGATAAGTTGACATACTCTTAAAATCAATCACTCAATCTTATTTATTTCCACAAGAATTACAACACAATAACACCATTGGATAAAGCAAGACACTATCTTTTTCATGGTTCTTTATTAGTAACACATAAACACAGCATAAAAACTGTACCAATGGGTCGAAATTTAATGTAATCTTTTTAATTTGATTTCAAATGAGACTTTTGAATACTTCGCTAAAACTTGGAGAGCAGACATTTTTGTATTTGATCAATAAACTGTGTAAATTTGATTGTTCTACACATCGTGAAAAATGTAGAAAATGTGATTTAGGTCATGACTGAACACTGTGAGAGTTATGCAATAGGTTAAATTTGAGTCACGATGGTATTTGACAGATGGACAAAATGTTGGTTCAGTTTGCTAAATAAAAATAAAAGAAAATTCTTTTTTTTTTCTTTTTAAATTTTATTGAACAACATATTTGCTAAGATCTTGTTGGATTATCCCCCTTGTCTTCCAAGGGAATACTGTTATTGACTGCTGCTAAGGCAGCATATAAGAAAGAAGAGAAAAAAAAATTTCATTCTCTCTTTATTCATACAATGTCTTAAAAAAATCTCTGAAGGATGTTTTTATCCCTATCAAAACTCATGTCCCACAATTGTACAATGCCAAAAGATTACTTGCCCATACAACCAACTATTGAAGTACTCTCACAAACTTCCTTCCTTTTACAACTTCACATACACATATGCCCAATAAGGATATTTCTCAATATACTTCTACATAGACTCAGTTTGTATTCTTTCTATTAGGCTTGCTCAGGTAATACAATACATTGTTAATTTTTTTTACGACATACAATGTCCAAACCTTATTTTCCAGACAGCCAGCAAATTAAGAACACCTCTCACAAACTTTCATATCTTTTATGAACTTTATATACACATATAAATGACAAGGGTATTTCTCCATACATACCTTCATTTACTCTTTTGTTATTCTATTTAGTCAATAACATATGCACATGTTTATTCTTGAGTGGTAATAACAAATATCCCTTTATAAACTTATCATTCATTATTTTATTGGTGCTGATTATAAAAAAAGGAAACAGCTAAAAATTAAAAGTTAAAGACAGTACAAGTCTAAATAAAAAAAATGAAAGACAATACTTGTCTAAATTAAAAAGGAATGACAATACTTGACTAAATTAAAAAATGAAACAAAATACTTGTCTAAATAAAAAGATGAAAGATAATACTGGTCTAAACTAAAAAAAAGACAATACTTGTCTAAATTTAAAAGGAATGACAATACTTGTCTAATTTAAAAATGAAAGACAATACTTGTCTAAACTAAAAAATAAAAGACAATACTTATCTAATTAAAAATAAAATACTTGTCTGAATAAAAAATGAAAGACAATACTTGTCTAAACTAAAAAATAAAAGACAATACTTGTCTAATTAAAAATAAAATACTTGTCTGAATAAAAAATGAAAGACAATACTTGTCTAAATTAAAAAGGAATGACAATACTTGTCTAAACTAAAAGATAAAAAACTATACTAGTCTCATTAAAAAATGAAAGACAATATTTGTCTAAATTAAAAATAAAAGACATTGCTTTATTTTAGAAGAAGCATGAATAAAAGATGCTTTTCATATTAATAATGAAAAAAATCAAACAATAGCAACAAATATGAAAGAGAGAGCGAGAGAGGGAATGAATGAGAGAGTGAGAGAAACAGAGTAAGGGAACAGAGAGAGCAAAACAGAATGAGAGAGAGAGAGAATGAAACAGAATAAAGTGAGAAAGAAACCAAATAAGGGATGAGAGAGAAAGAGAGAATAGAGGATGAGTTCATAGGTTTAATTTGGGTTTCTGCAAACCAGTCGCTCAATTAGTAGAGCAGCTGGTGCATTTTATCAGACTTCCCTACAGAAAAAGTGGATGTAAGTTTTAAATATTATCAAGAGCTTAACTCTTATCTTGTTCTTCACAGTTATAGATTGACAACCCAAAGGAGTTGAAATAAAAATTAAGAAAAAAACAAAATAAATCTAGATATTAAAGATGTCAGAAAATACTAGCCCAAGTTAATGAAATCAATGGTTAGCATAATCACCATATTTCTCCTTATTTTATAATTCTGCTCCCTTAAAATATTTTATTTTTCTCAAAAAAAAATTGCACTAAGAGCCTTTAGCAGTCATCGCGAGACATTTTTAACCTTAAGAGAATTCTTAAAACCAGAATCCATGTCAATTTGAATATGCAATATCTGGTGAATATTGTTAAAATATTTTTTAATGAATAGGGAAATGATTGGAAATATTAAATACATATGAAAATTTATATCTTACATGATTTTAATGTTTCAATGTTTCATTTTAATATTTTAATAATTAATATCTAAAATGAATGAACACAAAAATGAACAAAACATGTAAAAACAGTTAAAACATTTACTTTAAACTGCACCCCCAATTTCAGATTAAAATTTCAAGAAAAACCCAGTTCTCTTGTACACCATGCAGTACTTTCTGTCTGAGAGGAAAGGTCATCTGATATAATGAAATTTTTTTTAAATAAAAGGCACTGTATCTACTTAAGTATTATGCAACTTTCTGAGACCTAAATTTTTGCCAAATATTTGAGGGTCACACCATAAATGAGATAAAAATTTTGTTTGTTTAAATAGCAGTTTGCTAAATGCTGCTGCTGCTGCTACTGCTTAGTTTGTCAGAAGAATACTTTTTGCCAGTAGATGGCTCACACACTAGTATCTCACAGTCCAGTCGGCTAGGACTTTAGAATACACTGACTTCATCTCTTCAGAGGAGTAAGACGCTCAAAAACTAGTGTCCTGATATGACATTAAACAATCTTATGCTGAGACTCTACTAATGCAGGAATTTTGGGTAATGTGAAGTACCCCTTCACTGCCATTGCTCCCAGGTCCACTCTAGCCCAGAGTGGTAGCACCTGATAGGGTCCTATCTATTGGTTAAATAGAACTGTTTGACATTTAAACTGAGTGCAAACAAATGACTTATGCTAAATTGAACTGTTTGATCATTTAACTCTCAGTTAAATGATGTAAAGAAATGAATGATGTTTAATTGAATTGTTGGTAATACATAGTAATGTTTTGAACCATTTAACTTTGACTTAAGTTTACAAATCATATATATCTAATATATATGAATAAACCAGATTTGGCATAAAATAATCTACAATGGTTGCTATGCCATAAAACCAAACCAAACCAAAACTTGCATCTCATTAGAAGTGTGATATTTTCCATAAAATCAGTCAAATTTGAGGGATTGGATGATACTCGAGTATATATGTTACTTTTGGATGAAAGAAAAGTGTGCTTTATACATGGCAGTCAATAGTATTAATTCAAACATGTCTCCTAGTGTTCAGTTATGATAGCTGTCATAGTCACAGTGATCTTTTTTAACATTAAAAACAAAACAAACATTTTGCCCAACTCGCATAAGGCAATTTGTCAATATAGTTAAAAGATTAGTTGGAGTAAACCAAATGCAATGACTTAAAACTGCTATATTTTTTATATTATGAATACAGGGTATTGACAAAAGAAATAGGGAGGAGTCTCTATGGTGTAATGGCTAGAGTACTGGACTGTGGACTCAAAGTAAGTGGGTTCAAACTCCAGTCATGCTATTGTGTTCACTTTTGGACTAATACACTTGGAGATGATTTGAACCCCTTATCTCCTCAGCTATCGGTTAGATAATATCACCGATGTTTTTCAACAAGAATGCCTTTGGCATTAAATAATCCACGAAAATTAATATGCCATTAAACAAAGAAACCAAACCAAAAGAAATAAAAAATTTCAAAAATGTGAAAGAAAAGTATACTGTCCCTTAAAATACACAGCTTTGTAGAGAAACACTTGAACTTTTACTATTTAGGCTTTCAGCAGCACCTTGTGTTCCACTGTCAATCAGAGTACAAAAAAGCTATAATGGCCAAAAAGACATTTTTTAAAGTTTGAATCGTGCAAAACTAATTATGTTATTGTCATGCAATGGCATTCTTGAACACATTTTGAAAAATCACCACCAAGGAAAACAGACGAACAGTAAATTGCGGCATTCAAGTCAATCTTTTCAATCTGAAAAAGTCCCTACAAAACTAGGGGTCAACTTATATGGCAGGGTTAGGGTTAATGAAACAGTACTCCTAACAATTGATGTACACTGCCACAAAATTTCCAACTTAAATTCGTATTTGGTAAACTTATTTTCCAAATCAACACAGATATTAATTTAGAATAATAAAACTGTAATACAAATTAAGAATCATGTTACCACTGTATCACATGCTATTTTCAACAGCCAACTCACTGATTGTAAACAAACTGGAATGTCACAGCACCTAGGCAGCCAGTCAGACAACTACGGTATGTTGTTTATCTGCACAATTTGATGATAGCACTATATATTGTGAATTCATATGAATATAAGCTCTAAATTGCAAGATTTGCATGCTTCATTTATGGCTGATGTAATTCTAATTTCAGAGAGAAATTATGTACACTAACGGAGTAATGACAGTTTCATCATCATCATCATGTCGTGCTGCAGGCACAGATATCCCTGATCCTTTCTCGCCACTTCTCCCTATTGTTCATCGCCTCTGGCAGGTCTTCAGGGCTATATCTCATACTTACACTAAACTGAATTGTATAATATAGAACTGTTTTGACATTTAACTGTGTGTAAACAAAATCTGTACTTATACTTAACTGAATTAGAACTGTTTGAATAAACTGAATAGCTTAAAATAGAATTGACTATTTGCATAAAAATGGATTTGGCATTGAATAATCTACAAAGGTTGATATGCCATAAAACCCAAACAACTAATATGGCACAACATTTTGAATAAAGGTTATTTGAAGGTTCTTTTATGAACAATTAAAACCTTGATTCTAAGATACCACACTAATTTTGAAAGTATTTTCTCATGTACATTTATAAAATTTAACTCCAATAAATTTGTTATATGCTTTTGCTTCAGTTAATATAGCCTATCCTCATTGAGGCCTAACCCAGTCGGTTGGGGCAGTAGAATACACCAACAGCATCTCTACAGAGGGGTAAGAAACCCCAATGAATGTCCTGGATATAACAGTAAACAATCTGATGTTGAAGTTTCAGTAATGCTGGAGCTTTGGGGAATACTGAGTATCCCTTTATTGCCATTGCTCCCAGGTCCACTCTGGCCTGGAATGGTAGTATCTAATAGGGTCCTATCTATGGGTCAAATAGAACTAAACAGTGTACTAATGCTAAACTGACTTGTTTGAAATAGAACTGTTTTGACATTTAACGGTGTATAAACAAAAAACTGTACTTACGCTAAACTGAATTTCACAAAATAGAACTGTTTTGAAATTTAAACAGTATTTATATTAAACTAGATTGTTTGAAATAGAACTGTTTATATGTATAAAAATGGATTTTGCATTAAATAACCTACAATGCCATAAAACCAAACCAAACTAAAGCATCTAGGCTTCTGCTGTATGTTTTGGAGGGAGGTTGACATTTTTGGGGGCAAAAATTTTGAGGTTGACATATGCTAAATTTTCTTGCATGCTGTGTCAAGAAATACATCTGGAAGATTCACCCAGCCATATCATCAGTGATATGATTTATTTATATTCATTTATATCTTGAGGATTAAATTTTAAAAAATCAACCAGAATATACAAACAAATATGCATGGAGAATTAACAATTTGCTAATATGACATACTTTTTTTTGTATATTATATGATTTTTATGGTAATTCAAACAATGCTATAATTACTTACCTTCTGCTGATAAAAGGGTTGAGCTGGTTCCTTTAAAGCAAAATGTTCTTCACACCAGAAACCTCAACTTTGGAAAAAAGTGCCAATGTCATAGGTCTGATCATGACATAAAAGAGACTTTGATTTTGGCACGTTCAGTTTTTAAGTAGCAATGAGGCTTGGTTCTACTCATCTTGTCAACTCTTGGTAGCCAAGAATATTATTATTTTGCACAAGAAATGAGGTGTATGCTAAAAGTTTCCTGAATATTTTTACTTAAAAGAAAAATAAAAGTTTTCTTATTTGTTTTGAGTCTTTGGTTTAAAAAACAAAAATGGAGGCCGTGTGAAATTTTACATACATAAAAACTGATCCTTTTTTTTTTAATTCAGTTAGCCTAAATACATATTAGGTAAGGAAAAATTATAAGAATAATAGGAAAATCAAGTATTAATCTTTAAAAAAAATCCCTATAAAATATGGTCGTCTGTTATAGGTACAATTTAATTTTGTTTTTTATTTCTTAATATCAACACAAAATCTACATTTTTTTTAAGTAGGGGAATTATACTCTAAATTGGATTCCCATGACCAGAAAATCCAGCAAACACTGCACACGACATACAGAACAACTGGAGAGCTGTTTTGACCTTATTAGGTCTCATCAGCTGTGTAAACCATGTTCTCCCCTATTGGAAATCAAACCAGCAACCACAGAATGCAGAGCCAAAAGTTTACCACTGAGCCACTGGTCCACATGGCACATAAATGATGCCAAATTAACTAGTCATGGTAAATTGATCTGGTGTATCTTTTAAGTTGCATCCATACTCTTACAGAGGACAGGGTCACCTCCAGGGCTACGTCTTACCAAGAGGATTGGAGATATACACCTGCATAATCATAACTTCATATGCAAAGAAATAGACACAAATTTTTTTCTTACATCTATTTTCTTGCCCATGAGGTTATGATTATATGGATGCATATCTCTAGTCCTCTTGGGAAGACATAACCCTGGAGATGACCACGTCCTCTGTAAGGGTACGGATGTAACTTACAAGACACATTAGGTTAATTGGCCGCGCATTTACCATGACTAGTTAATTTGGCATCACTTGTGTATGATGTGGGCCAGTATCTCAGTGGTAGAGTTTTGGCTCTTCATTCTGTGGCTGCTGGTTCGATCTCCAATCATGGTATACACTGCTGAGACCTAATAAAGTTGAAACAGCTGTCCAGTGGTTCTGTATGTTGCATGCAGTGTTAGCTGGATTTTCTGGTCATGGAAATCCAATTTACAACACAAAATCTGTCTGAAAAACAACAAAACTAGGAGTGCAGTGAACATAAGAGGGATTAGTTGATTGTATTATTAGTAGAATGTATTGTGATTAGTAAATTGTATTGTTATGATAGGCAGATTGTATTTTTATGATTAGTAGATTGTATTGTTATTATGATTACTAGATTGTATTATTATCATAGGTAGATAGTATTATTATGATTAGTAGATTATATTATTATGGTTAGTTGATTGTATTAACCTCTAACATATTTTGTGAGTATTTTAATGTAATCTTAATTTTCTGCAACCATTGCATTTTTTTTTCATATACTTTTGTTTACACCTTCTCCTTTTCAGGTTGTTCAGCTAAGAATAGAGACGAATGAACAGCAAACACAGAGCATACAAATGAAACTGAAATTTTTGGTCTGGTTAGGGAAAACTCCATCACAAGCACTTGAAATACTTCAGCAAGTGTAAGGAGGTAACATCATGTTGCAGACACGGTTTTGAGTAGCACGAGAGGTTCAAAGAGGGACACAAGGAAGTGAAAGATGACTCCAGGAGAAGGAGGCCTTCAACAAGAAACACTTTAGTCAGTGTCAAGTGGGTTAGGCGGACAGTGTATGATGATTGGCAATTGACAGTTTGAATGATCACAAGTCAGTTGGAGGTGAAAAAGGACAGTGTTGGGAAGATTATCTCTGAAGATTTGGGCATGTCTGAAAAGTAACAAGACAGGATGTGTTGAGAGTTCCTGGCTGAGAGGCACATCAACATACTGAAACAACCAACCTATTTACCTGATCTTGCCCTGTGTGACTTTTTCCTTTTCCCAAAGCTCAAAGGGATTATCAAGTGGACCTGTTTTGAAGGCATGGAGACCATCAAGAGTTATAACCAAGGAGCTAAAGGACATTACAGAAAAATCCATCCAGCAGTAGATAGGAGCATAGCAGAGAAGGAATGGAAAGGGCACTACATTCGAAGGGGAAACTATATAGTTTGTTGTTTGGAATTGAAATAAATTGTTTGTGACACATTGATAAAGTTAGTTTGAGAGTTAAGTGATCTCTAGTTAACAACACTTCCAGATGATGACAAAAAATCAGTAATCCAGGCAAAATCTCCCTACTATATTGAAGGATAGAAGAAGAGGCACTTCCTGGTGTCTGCAACAGCAGACAAGGTAAGGAGGCAATTTATGAATGACCCATTAAAAGTAAAAAAGATTTCTAAAAAAAACAAAAAACTTTATATTTATCATTGGATAAGAAAAGGAACTATGATCTGAGGGAGATAACTCTACCTAACTTTGAGCTTCACGTCACAGTATCAAATAATAGACATGCATGGTAAAAATAGTGTATGGAAAGCTCTGATCTAATCTAAACCTCTAAAATTATAGCTTGGATTTGAACTTTCACTATAGGTACCAGTAAAAATTAAGCAACTACAATGCCACATGGCACGGTAATAAGTGATTGCATCATTATATATATATATACATATATACACTAGGATACAGCTGTCAATAATGATGGTTGAATTTTACATAAAATATCTTTTTTATAATCCAAATTAAAAAGATTTCAAATCTAAAAAGAATAAATCAATGAATGAAAATTATCTCGTATGTTATTGTAATAAAAACCACAACTTTCATGTTGCAAACTTAGAATTATCTGAAAAATCAAATGGTCTGTGTCGTTAATAAATGTAAACTCTCTCTCTTTCTCTGTTCCTTGTTGCTGTCAATATAGATTTAAAAGATACATAGCTAAGTGGACCAACTCAAAAACTGAAGAAGCCATTTCTTTGTGACATCAGCTGATAACTTCTCTTTCTTTTCCTTTCTCTTTTGATGTGGCAAGCCACAAATCACATGATTCGTTCTTTCTTTCTTTTTCACTTTAATTTTTTTCTTTCTTTAAAGATTACAACAAAAAATGTTACACATGACACCTTCCGTTCTTTATTTCTTTTTTTTTTCTTTTTTTTTTTTTTTAAATATTATGTGTACAGATACACAAATGTACACACAGAACGCTACACTTGTGTTTTATATTATTAGGCTATATATATATCTATATATATTAGATGGGTCCCTATGGTATAGTGGCTAATACACTGAATTTTAACATTATAGTGAGCAAGTTTGAACTCCAATTATGCTATTACATTCCCTTTAGGACAAATACCATTGGGAAAGGTATGAACCCCCCCCAGGTATAGGTTAAATGGTATCATTGTGATTATTGTACAAGAATGGGTTTGGAATTAGATAACCCACGAAGGTTGATATGTCATTAAATAAAGAAACCAGTATAAATTACTTATATGGTTTGCTTTATTTATAAAGAGAGAATGCTCAATATCAATGATGAAACATGGTGGAAGGGAGGTGCCCGTGGTGTAATGGTCATCATCGTTGGAAATGAACACGGCAACATGAGTTCAAATCCTGGACGAGACTGATTGCATTTCACATAGCACTAATACCCTTGGGAAAGGTATGAATCCAAATATTCTCCCTCCAGCTATGGGTAAATAGTAGGGCAGACTAGGTTCTTCAGCCTGGGTGAGGCAACTAGTCTAGGAGAAGGAAAACTCTGAATTCAAACCTGTTAAACTCCGCTTAAACTGCCCGAGCGGAGGGGTTGGGTAAATAGGATGATGAAACACATATAAATTTATTAGTCTAATGATTGGATAGGCGAGAAACTACCAGTTACCAAGTGCCATTGATACTGAGTCTACGCTATTGAAACATAGATTATGTATATAAGTAAGTGAAGTTGGCGACTGTTGTCGAGGGCGACCAGAAGGCTCCCTTATCAATAGCTACTACCCTGAGGTGTAGGGGAAGGTGCTACTCCTTTCCCTGGATTGCTCCACTTTACCGTCGATACATACCTTAGATTCCTGAGTGTTAAGCAAGGAGGTATTAAGTACCATTTTTAAAGTCTTTGGTATGATGCAACTTGGGATTGAACCCAGGTCTCCCGGACCATTGGCAAACACTCTACCCACTAGGCCAATGAGCCAGTTATGTATATTAAATTATATCATATGTTTGATATATTATGTAGGTATATATTATATAGTATATGGATTAGACAGGACAGATACTTCATGTTTGCCTATTCCATCTTTGATCCATTCAAATTTTTGTACGAGTCATTTGACTTTGAATTCCGAAAGGTGCTGTATTCCGCCCCACACCCAGTGCGTTTGGCTCCCACTGGAATTATCTTTGGTTTGGTTTGATTTTATGGTATATCAAGGTTATTTAATGCCAATGCCTGTTTATATATATATATATATATATACATATATATATATATATATATATAGAGAGAGAGAGAGAGAGATACTCCCCTACCCCCATAGGGTTGAGTTCTCTGGCGAAGAAGTAATCGTGTTGCCATTAGCATTCATTGCAAGCCTCTTCGTATTTGAATTGAGGTCTCAGCAGCTGTTGAACGGATGTATGTAAACAATAGTAATTGTGATTCATAACCATTTAAAATTTACTTTGCAGTTAATAGCTGCTCGTGGCTGAATGGTTACAGGCTTCGACTTGGCATTTGAGTCAAACCGGGTTCCGATCCCAGCTATGGGTAGCTACTGTCTAGCCACACTGATGAGTTCTGATAGAACGAAATAGATCTGTCTGTGAATGACTATATATATATATATATATATTAAATATATATATGATTTTTAAACACATTTTGTTGATAACATTCTTAAATGAGCCTGAGCTCTTTTTTGCACATGGTTAAATGGTTTCAAGTATTGCTATATAACAGTCAACAATTTAATATCAGTCATTTATTTGCACACAGTTTGTTCTATTTGACCCATAGATAGGACCCTATCAGGTGCTACCACTCAGAGTGAACCTGGAAGCAATGGCAATGAAGGGGTATTCCATATTCCCCAAATCTCCTAGGCTGGAGCCTTGCCATCGGTTTAATGGCATATCTATGACACTCATTGGGAGGAAGGGGTCTTTTCCTTCTGCAGAGAAACAGTTGGTGTATTCTACAGCCCCAGCCAACTGGGCTTTGAGGGATGGAATAATGAAATGACTAACACAATAATGAGTTAAATATATTTCATCCAGAAGTACGAAAACTTGAACGAATCAAAGATGAATAGACAAACACAAAGTGTCTGCCCAGTTCAATACGATATTATTATATTTATTATTATTTATATTTATTTATCATATTATTATTATATTTATTCATTATATCATTTATTATATTATATTTATTACTGTATTATTATATATAATATAATATTGTAATATAATTTATAACAATCAATTTAATCAAATATCTTTAAAGAAAAAATGCTTCCTTGAGATGCATGTGTATTTTTCTCACACACACACACTCTTTCTGTTTCTCTCTCAAATGCAGAATCATGCTTAAAATTGATATTTTAAACTTTTAAGATAAACTTTCGAGATTATGGTTGTTGCAAGCACTTTAATATAATATTCAGTTTCATGATATGAATCAATCTTCAGATGCTTGTGTAGAGAATAATCATTTTTCATTAATTTGTAAGCACCTCTGATGACATTCATAACGTCATTTCATATATGTCATTTCTGACCTTAAATTTCTTTGTCATATAGTGGCAGTTATATGGTTTAGGTTATTTGGTTAAAGGACACATAAACCCTTGTGGATTATTTAATACCAAATCCTGTTTTTATTGGCCTAGTGAGTAGAGTGTTTGCCAATGACCTGGGAGAACAGGGTTTGATCCAAGATCGAGTCATACCAGACTCAAAAAATGGTACTTGATACCTTCTTGCTTAACACTCAGCACTATAAGGTATGTATCAAGGGTCAAGTTGCACAATCCAGGGAAAGGAGTTGTACCCTCCCCTACACCTCGGTGTAGTAGCTATTGAAAAAGGGAGCCTTCGGGTCACCCTCGACTGTGATCACCAACTTATATATATATATATATATATATATATATGCAAGCAAATAGTTTGTAGATAACTTTATTTTTAAATGAGTTAGAGCTTATTTGTGTGCACTTAGTTAAGTCGCTTCAAGTACAGTTATCTTGTGACACGACGTGCAGTTGAGTACTTAATTAACATGTAAAAATTAGAATTTATGAAATATATTCTAATTAATACATATATATATATATCTCAAAAACAAAAAAGATCCTTTGAATAAGTATCTTTTTGTTCAAGGCTTATATTGACCTAAAAAGCTGGTTGATCATTCCTAAAGGTCAGTTAAGTGCGAGACAGTTGTTTTAGATTTTAAAGGTTAGCAAATTTATTTGATTTTTCGGTTGTCAACTAACTTCATCAATCATGATGACGAAATGGGACATTTTGTAAAACATATTTTTCTTGTCCTTATCTTAAAGGTCAATGTCAAAAGGGAGATTTAATTTAAACTGAATTGTTTGGATTAGAACTGTTTGACTAAACTGAATAGCTTGAAATAGAAATGTCATCCAGTCAGGCAAGGCTGAGAATTTTTTTTGTTCAACCCAAATTGCTCTAAACCTGTTTCCATTGGTTAAAGCATTTAAAAAAAGGGTTTTCTCTATACCTGTAAGATATAATCCTGAACTAGGATTGGCTGACCAATGGGAATATGACTCCTAATTGTCTTTTTTTGGATAACCAATCAGAAACCGTTTTTAGTCCAGATATTGATCTATAAAAAATGGGATAACTAAACAAATCTTCAGAGAGGATGAGAAAAGGGACTAAGAAGAAACTCAAGACTCCCAAAGAAGTATCTCTTCTAGACCCGAGGCACTCCGAACAACCTTCAGATGTTACAAAATTTCAAAATCCCAGACTTTAGAGACATTAGTGTTACTCTAACCGTACATTATTGTCACTCTTCCTCTCTTGATATTCTTTCTTCTTTTTTTTTTGCCAGGAAAGTGAACCTCGTTTTTTGTTATTTATTGTCTCACAATCATGTTTCAATAAAATCGATTTTTTTTTTTGTTAAACAACAGGTTTTCTCTAGACAATCTAGCCACTCATATTACCTGACTGTCAGAAGAAGATCCGGCTGAATTGTGTCAACCCCCCCTTCTGTGGATCTTTCAAACACAACATGGGCACAGAAGGATTTGACAAAGCAAGCAGTCAGAAACTAATGTGGTAGTCACGAACACAATAGCCACAACAAGTACTGTGACTCGTAGTCACGCCACATTGGGCTCTGTGACTAGCATAGGACCACAATCTCGCACTAATAATTCTATTTAAGATAAATCATTTGTTTTGTATACAAATGGTTTTAATCTTTATCATTATGGGTTTTTGAACTGTTGTCTTCATCTTTATTGTTATTTCCACAATATTTGAGCCAATATGTCCTCCAGCCTTCTTCAGGTGTTTGTCGAAGTAAGAATATTAGTTAGACAAGTAAGAACATTAAGTTTATAAGTCCTAAAGATTCACTCCAGCAGGACACATAGCGTAATAGTTATAGGCGTTGGTTCCCTAAGCTTCTAAGGAGACAATCATCTGGAGGTTCAATCCTGACTGCAGGCAAGTAACAATACTGGAATATTTAACACTTGTACCTGGTTAAGGCTAATGGAATCAGAACAGGCAAACCCTGTGGATTCAATAAAGAACGTAGTTCAAAGTTCCATGTAGGTTCCCAAGTTCGACAAATACCTGAAGAAGGCCGGAGGACATATCAGCTGAAACATTGTGGAAATAACAATAAAGATGAAGACAATAGTCCGAAAACCTGTAATGATAATAATCAAGCTTCGTCTCAGAAATTTAGACATTTAAGTATTGCTATCTCAGTACAATTAACTCTCAGCCATCACATTCAAGCACCTTTAATATAAAATAGGTTTGGGTACTCATTTGCCACAAAATCAATTTAAACAATCATATAATAGCTAGGGCTTTACCGTGTAAATGTTAACTCATAAAATCTTTATCGTTTGTTCTGAGTTCTTTCATTAAATCTTAGATTCAAGTAAAAGTATCTAAAAAAAAAATTTTTTTTTAAAGATTGTGGCATAAGGGAAACAACTCCTGTTTAATTTATATGTAAGCAAAATTTCTTTTGTAATCCCCAATAAAAAGCTTTTATGTTTGGTGTGGTTTCTTTGTTTAATGGCATATCAACCTTAATGGGTTATTTAATGCCAAAGCTTTCCATAATAATAATAGCAGTGATACTATTTAACTCATAGTTGAAGGAGATAAGGAGGTCCTTATTTATTGAATGACTTATGTTTGTGTGTGCATTTGATTTTGATTTGTAATGCTTGAAAGACAATCCCCAAAAGTCTGGCTCTAAAGTCATGAAAATCAATTTAATTTGAAACCATTTAAATTGGAATGAATTAAATTATTACAATATTCTAAAACAAATTTTCTATTGTTTCTTGTCATTCAGATATTCAAGGGTGTTTGCTAGTAATCATATTTACCAACCTCTCCGCTCGGGCAGGATATGACACAAGGTCAATTTTTAAGCGGAGTTTAACAGGTTTGAATTCAGAGTTTTCCTTCTCCTAGACTAGTTGCCTCACCAAGGCTGAAGAACCTAGTCTGCCCTATTATTTACCCATAGCTGGAGGGAGAATATTTGGATTCATACCTTTCCCAAGGGTATTAGTGCTATGAGAAATGCAATCAGTCAGGTCCAGGATTTGAACTCGTGTCGCCATGTCCAGATCCTGCGACAATAACCATTACACCACGGGTACTTCACTAGATTTTTGGTAATTGTAAATATTTTATAAATGCAAGAAGCCCAAGGAAACAAATGAATAAATAAATGGGCTCAAAATCATTTTTACATAATAAATATGATTTTCATTACAACTTAAAACATTATAGTAGACAATGATTTTATAGAAAAACTTCATAAAGAGTTAAACTAAATTCAAAGGCAAGGACACATGGTGCAGTGGATAAGGTGTAAAATTAATAAAATCATCTGGAGGTTGCAGGTTCAATCCCAACTACAGATAAGAATAACAAGGAATACTTACTAACTCAGCACTTGTCCCCCGACACGATTAACAGAATTGGAACAATCTACCCCTGTGATTCAAATAAAAGGTTCAGTTTGAGATTTTGTGTGGATTACTGAGTTCAACATGAAACACCTGAAAAAGGCTGAAGGACATATCGGCAGAAACATTGTGAGTCTAACAATAAGAATAAGATCAATAGTCCGAATATTCTAAGTATTAGCAATAATCAATGTCCATATGAGAATTTTAGACTAACAAATATAAAGGCATGATCATAAATATTTCTCGAGTTTTACACTGGAATCACAAAAGTTCAGACAAATTTTTTGTGTCATGCAAATTATCGTTCTTTATTTTATTTAATCTAGAAGGAAGGTATTAATATTTTTCTTCTTTAAAATATAAATGAAATTAGTTGCAAACTTGTATAAATCTAATTCAGATAAATATATGGAGAGATAAACTTTTATGGCTAGACAGATAATAATATAATCAAAACCAAATAATAACAGTCTGTTAGAGGCGGACATTGGCATGATGGTTAGAGTGTTCGCCAATGGCCCGGGAGACATGGGTTTAATCCCTGGTCGAGTCATACCAAAGACTCAAAAAAATGGTACATGATGCCTCCTTGCTTAACACTCAGCATTATAAGGTACGGATCAAGGGTGAAGTGGAGCAATCCAGGGAAAGGAGTAGCACCCTTCCCTACACCTTCGTGTAGTAGCTATCGGAAAGGGTGCCTCCGAGTCATCCTCGACTACAGTCACCAACTTCCCTTTTTAGAGGGGCTTAGAATACGCTAACTGTACCCCTTGCAAAGGGGTAAGACACCCTCCCAAAAAGGGGTGCTCTGAGTATGACACTAAACTGAATCTGATGGTGAGTCTCAACTCCTGGAGATCTGGGGACCCTTTCATTGCCATTACTCCCAGATTCACTCTGACCTGCAGTGATAATACCTGTTAGGGTCCCATCTATAGGTCAGAGAAATCTGTTTAAAAATTATTTATATTCGATAAGACCATGTGCAAAAAAAAAAATTGATAAATATGAAGGTACAATGAACATGATTCCTTAATTTCTAGGCATAAAATAACCCTTGATAGGTTGATATGTCTTTAAAGTCAATCAAATAAATGACAGAAAATAAAGTTTTATCATAATTAGCAACCACAAAATTTTTTTAAAATCTTACATTGTTTACCAATTCTACTTTTAAATAAAGATAAAAAGAATTTAATCTTAAAATAGATTTCACATAAAAGAACCATTAGTAAACTTTCAAAAATCTGTTTCCAAAAAGCAAATACTCTTTGTAAAAAAACCCTTAAAAGATTATTTCCTTTTTAAGTTTTTATATTTGCTTCATTTTATTGTTAAATGTA
The DNA here is from genome assembly GCA_963585895.1 of Sepioteuthis lessoniana. Lineage (NCBI taxonomy): Eukaryota > Metazoa > Mollusca > Cephalopoda > Myopsida > Loliginidae > Sepioteuthis > Sepioteuthis lessoniana. The sequence continues at coordinate 56,081,499 of OY757937.1, read as the reverse complement.
TTTAAATTCTTGTTGGCTTAATTTTAAAAAAACAAAAAAACTAAATGTATATTTTGCCTTATTTGATTGTTAACTTATTTAAAATACAGTTTAGAACCAATTTTTTTGTAAAATTCGGGTTGCCAATTCCATTTCTTTTAATGATAACTCTTAGACTAAGAGTAACTTCTTTAGTAGATAAAGGGAATCTCCGAGGGTGCAAGTTGGTGATAAAATATAACACAGAATACTTAAGGTTTTTTTTTTTTTGGTTGGTGGGGTAGCCAACAATAAAATTCTTTCTCATTGTTCATTATCTGATATAAGACATCAAGACTATGTTGAAGCCTGAAATCAAATAGATATCCATTCCAAAAAATCCATTTATTTCATCACACACACACACACACACACAAATGTATAAACTTCATCATAGTAATATAGATAAATTGGAAAGAATCAATCTTAGAATGTTGATGGCTAATAATAAGAAATAATCTGAAAACTAGAAATTTGATCACCAGAGATGAGAACCTGTGGCTATCCATTAACTTGTAGAAAGAAGATTTAGAAACCTGACTGATAAAATGAAATGCAGTTTCTTCCAAGCAATGATCATGTCGATACTGCTATATGGATGCACTACATGGATGCTAACTAAACAGCTGGAGAAAAAGCTTGACGGCAATTACACAAGAATGCTGTGAGCAATATTGAACAAGTCTTGGAGGCAACACCCCACAAAGCAACAGCTATACAGCCACCTACCACCCATCATGAAAATTATCAAGTTAGATGAACCAGACATGCAGGACACTGCTGGAGAAGTAGGGACGAGCTCATAAGTGATGTACTCCAATGGACCCCTTCACATGGCTGAGCAAAAGCAGGGTGACCAGCTCGAACCTATATACAGCAGCTCTGTGAGAATACGGGGTGTAGCCCTGAGGACCTGCCGGTAGCGATGAACGATAGGGAGGGGTGGTGACAGAGGGTCAGGGACATCCGTGCTGATGGCATGACAAGATGATGAGATGATGTTAAAAACTGATATACTAATGTTTTCTTATAAAAAAAAAAACCAATCCCACAAGTCACTAGATGGTAAGTAAAGTTTTTTCTTTCTTTTAAGTAATTAACAAAATTTATTAAAAGTTGAAACTTTAGATTTTGTTGTAAGTATTACAATTTGTGTTCTTTCAATATTAAATTTATTAATGAAAAATTAAAACTTTTGATTTTATTGCAATATTGAAATTTATTGAGTATCATTTTATTATAATTAAATCTATCATCTAAAAGTTGAAACTTTAGATTTTGTTGTAGACATTAAAATTTATTGAGTGGTTTTTTATTATCAAATTCATTGAGTTTGGTTTTCTTCTTATTAAATTTATTAAGTGTAGTTTTATTATTAAATTTGTGTGTTTTTATCATCAAATTTATTGAGTCAGGTTTTATAATCATTAAATTTATTGGGTATGGTTTTTATTAAATTTATTTAGTGTAGATTTTTTATTATTATATTTATCAAGTCAAAATTGAAAATTTGTTTGAAAAATCAAAATATCAGATTTTTTGGTAAACGTTAAAATCTATTGAGTGTGGGTTTTTTTTTTATAAGTACATTTACTGAGTGTGGTTTTATCATTTATACAGCTTTGTTTAGTTCAACAAACAGGTCCCAAGCTGCGTACAATACCACCTGTTCCTAAAGGGTCATTCATCACTTATCACTGTTTGACTTGGGTGATCTAACTAGAAGCAGTGCTTTCAGCATGATGTGATTGTAAATTGACAATTTCATAAACAATAAATTTAGATGTGACTTTTCAACATTAAAAGGTTTCCTATTCCACAAATAAGTTTGAAATATAAAGAAAAATTGTGATTTCTTTCTCCAAACTTCTTCCTACACAATATTTCTTGTTCTTTCACCTTTTGCAAATATGTAGAGTTCTTTTTCACTATTTACTTATCAACAACCAACATATAGCTGACCATGTTAAAAAAACATGGATCTGACCTGATTTGTCTTATTCTTAATGGCATAAAAAAAATCTAAAAAACAACTCTGTCCATTTGGTGAAAATTGACAGATCTTATTATTTGATGACCGCTCATATATTACTCCTTAAAAAGATGCATACTACATTTTAGTTTAGGGGAAGTACTTGAATAAAGTAATATCTGATTAGCCCAGAAATATTTCTTTAAGTATTTCAATGACTGTACTTACAATGCAAGATGAACATAACCATTAGGACCAGCAATATCTATTTGATGGAAAATAAAAAAGATAAAAAATTTATTCAATGGAAAATTAAAAAAAAGTAAAACTTATTCAATGAAAAATTCATTTAATGGAAAATAAAAAAAGAAAGATTATTTGATGGAAAATCTAAAAATAAAAAAAAAATTTAAAAAAAACCTTATTGGATGGAAATTTTAAAAAAATTATTTGATGGAAAATGGGAAAAAAAACTGAAAAAAAAAAAATTAATAATTAAGAATAAATAAAGAAATATTTTGAAAAAATAAATTGTAATAAAAGGTTACAAATTGAAAATAAAATAATATTACTTCTGTCCAAGAGTACCATATTTACGAGAGTACCATGCGATAAATTAAAAATAAAAAATAATTTTAGAAAATCAAATGATAGCATTACACCCAAGTTTTAAAAAAATTTATAACATTTTTGCTGTGTTATAAACCAACAATAAGGAAACTTAATCTTTATTGTATACCAGCAAGGACATCCAATATTGCCCATGTACTAACAAATTAACACCAGTTAATCATTATAAAAAAAAGTGAAGGAGGGACAGTGTTTATTTCAATTTAATTTTTTCCACTATTTAACAAAATAAATATATTAAGTATTATACCAAAGGAACAGCAGTAATGAAATAACAATAAAGATGAAGACAATAGTCCGAAAACCCTGAATGATAAAAAGCAATAATGAACAACTATTTCTGTTCTCTAATGGCTCATATATGTATCCGTAGACAAACCTTGATATGTAAAATAAGGTTGCCTTTTTCGTTTTGTAATTTTAATGATAATAAAAAAAAAAATTGGGGGATGTTATTTTAAAAAAAAAAATTTTCTATGTTGAATTAATATCTTTATATTCTGTAATTACATAATTAAAAGATATTAATTCAATATAAAAATAATTTTAAAAATGATAATTCAATGTTATTTTACATTTATGAAGCTTGCTTTGTTTTGGTTTTTGTGAGTAAAAAAAATCAAATCAAAGTATACATTCGTAAATATTAGAAAGTTTGCATTGTTTTTTTGTATTTTTAAGTGTAAAATAATGAATTAAGGTATAAGTCTTCAAATTTATAAAGTAATTCAAGATTATAATAAACAGTGTAACATATACATATATGTAAAATATACAGATATGTAGAACGTTCATAGGCATAGGAATCCCAAAAAACACTCGAAACACTGACGACTTTTTTTAGTTCAGGTACAAAACTTTTATTACCTTCTTGACTTTTAGATTTTCAACATGAGGCAAGAGAGACACAATTTTTACTATGCTGACTGTTCCATCTGACCCCACCACGCGCAACACATCTCGTAGACCTGCCTGGCCTGGCCAAGGCTCAAAAATCAACTCACTTCGCCCAGGTCCGAATCTCAACTAACTGCTTTTTTTAAAATAATCACCCAAAATCCTCAGCCCATCGCTTCCAGATATGACGTCATTCACATCCCCAGTCCCATTTCCTATCCGGGGTTTTTATTATGACATCTGTGATTGTCAAATGCTCCCCGCGTGAGCGGCAACACCTGCGCTCAATGTGTGCCGCTACCCGTGCACTAAGCCAAATAGTTCTAAGCCTAACTAAACTGAAAGATAAGATATATATAAGATAAGATATAACCAATGAAAAATGATAATATAAAAAATCCTTCTGCAATTATATAACATAAGTACATTTTTATATAATTTTATTTCTTTACAATAAATAGTTTAATTAGTTTATCATAAGCATATTTTATTATAACCTTACTTAAACATTTGAAATGCAAAAAAATGTCATCTTTTCTATAATGTTATAATTACATATTTTTAATTTCTAAATATCTTCGCTTATACAAACTGTATGATGATAATTCTTTTACTAAAACCAGTCATGGGTAATACTGAATCAGAATATAGTTTTGGTAGTCAAGTGTTGTGGTCTTTAGTTATAACCAGACACAGACATTATATATAAAGAATTTTTTTTGTTTGTTCAACGAGAGAAAAAAGTAAATATCTTAAAATGAATAAGTCCACAAGTAGATTTTTTTTCCTAAGTTATTTATTTTTCTTCTCAGAAGTAAAATAAACAACTTGGAGCTCTACAAACAGCCAGGGAGGTGTCCTCGCGGTGCAATGGTTAAAGCAATGGACTGCGGAATCGTAGTAAGCGAGTTCGTACTCCAGTTGCGCTATTACGTTCACTTTCGGGCAAATACCCTTGGGAAAGGTATGAACCCCTTATCCTCCCAGCTATGGGTTAAATAGTACCACTACTGTTCTTCTCGGAGAATGGCTTTGACATTAAATAACCTAAAAAGAGTTGATATGCCATTAAACAAAGAAACCAAACCAAATCAAACAACCAGTAGTCGCTGGGGGTCAGATCTGGAAAATAGGGTGGGTGCGGAAGCAATTCCAAGTGCAATTCATATAGTTTTGCCATCATTGCAACTGACTTGTGACATTTGGCATTGTCTTGGTGAAAGAGCACTTTTTTTCTTCTTCGTGTGTGGTTGTTTTTTTACCAATTTCTTCCTTTAAACACAACATGCTTCTTTCCTTTCTCAAGGTAATTGATGAACAAAATACCTTGCGTATCCCAAAATATGGAGGCCAAAACCTTGCCTGCCGATGTTTGTGTTTTTGGTCGCTTTGAATGGCTTTCACCTGCTGCTGTCCACTCAGCTGACTACCAATTTGACTCTGGAATGAAACAGTGGATTTATGTTTCATCCATTGTCAGATATTTACACAAAAACCCCTTTTTTGTTGTGTTAAAACAGTTGCAAACAATGCTCTGAACCATCAACACGTTGTTTTTGATCGATTGTGAGCAAACACAGCACCCACTTTCAACACAGCTTTCTCATTGACAAATGTTTGTACAAAATGGTAAATATACTGCCTTTTGATATCTTTAACTCCTCTGCTATCTCATGTAACTTCAATTTACAATTGACCAAAACGAGTTTGTGGAGTTTTTTTTGGTGTTTTCTGGGACAATTGTTGAATTTGAGCAAGCTGAGCATTCAGCATCATTTGTGTCTGTATGACCACGTTTAAAGTCAGCATACTACCTCTTAACTGTTGTTTCCAACAAAGAAGAGTCTAAATAACACTTATTTAGCCATTGCTTTGCCTGAGCAGTATTTTTTCCATGAAAGCAATGCTTTATCAATACATGAAATTAAGATTTTTCTACTGTTTTGAAAATTTGCAACAGTAGCTCCACTTAAATAACTGTAATTTGTAAACTAATAATCCGATTGGGCTCAAATTTTGACACGTGCCATTTGAAGGTCAGTACTTTATAAAAACCATATGGATTTTTTTATTAGTGGCGCCATCTATATGTCAGGCCCAGGACATATTGAGTGATGTATTATCATACCCAAGTTTTTCTCGAGTGATCTATGCCCAAGTTTTTGCAGAGTGATGTTATGCCTAAATCTTTAAAGATAATGTTTAAAATTTTTGTATGTTTTAATGTAAAGGACTGCAAATAACAGCTTATTGACCATATAGAAATCTGATCGCTGATAAAATAAAACAGGAATTCTTCCAAGTTGTAGCCATATCAGTACTACTGTATGGTTGCACCACTTGGAGAAAAAGTTAGATGAGGATTATACAAAGATGATGCAGGCTGTTTTAAAGAAATCATGGAAGCAGCACCCTACAAAACAATAGTTGTATGGCCACTTACCTCTCATCTCACAAACCATCCAAGTAAGAAAAGCTGGGTACTGTTGGGGAAGTAAGGACAAATTCATCAACTACGTTCTTCTATAGAGTCTTATATATGAACAAATGAGAGTTGGCCCACCAGCAAATACTTACATTCATCAGCTCTGTGCAAACACTGGATGCCATCTAGAGAACTACTTGAGTAATGGCTGATAGGGACGAATGGTGAGAGAGCATCAAAGGAATCTGTGCCATTGGCAAGCTTTGATGATGACGAGGTTGCAAAACAATATATTTTATAATATAAAATATAATTTAATATTTAATTTAATATAATTCATATATAATATAATTCAATATAATATATATATATATATACCAACTCCTCTGTATGAGCAGGATGTAATACAAGGTTTTTTGAAGCAAAGTTTAACAGGTTTGAATTCAGAGTTTTTCTTCTCCTACATCGGTAGCCATACCAAGATTAAAGAGCCCAGTCTGCCCTACAGTTTACCCATAGCTGGAGAGAGAACAGTTGGATTTATACCTTTCCCAAAAATATTTATGCCATGTGGCCTCCGGCTCCACCTGGGCCACCTTCAGGTGGACAAATGATCAATAACAAGTAAAGCATAGCACTAAAACTTCTGGTTTACTTTAAGCTATGAACAGGTATGTGTGCCGGACTCACATTGCACTTAGTGAGTCTAAGTCCAGCAAGCTCACCTGGCTCAAATTGCACCAAGTGAGCTTATGACCAACATAGTCCGGCAGGGCATGAGTCTTAGTTTGTGCCCAACCTTTCCCTCTCCTAAACCCCCACCATAAAATATACCTTGTGTCAAATCCTGTCTGGTGGGAGGTACGGATAGATATCTAGCACTATGTGAAATGTAAACAGCCACGTCCAGCATTTGAACTTGGGGCACTGTGTCCATTTCCTATGACGATAACCATTAGATCATGAATGCCTCTATATGATCTTATTCTATAGAAAAAATAGTATAAATTAAATTGTTTTGAAAAATTTGAAAGAATATTTAGAAAAAATATCAATAGTTGAATTTTTTAAAATTATTTTTATAATAATTACTTTTTTTTCTTTCTGTCTAGATATTTATAATTATAATTTTTATTTCTTTCTTATACGTTTGGGTCTATTCTATATATTCTTCAAAGGAAAAATATTTCACAGGAAATAATTTTTTAATTCTTTTTATTTTTAAACCAGTTTTCTCCACTGAATAATAAGTAGTTCAACTGATAATTCTTAATTCCAGTCCTTTTTTTTTTTAATTATCCATTTTCAAATAGATCATAAAATCCAACAAACTGAAAACTTTTTTTACATTTTTTTATACACTTCACACTATTCCAGGAAGTTTCAAATGGTTACCCATCCACATAATGACTAGAGTTTGTGTTGCATATCATTTATCAATTTAATTAAAAAAAAAATATAGGTGCATTGAATTTAGAATAATTTTTTTTACTGTCTTCCTTCAGCAGAAAAGAAAAAAGAAAATTTGTGTTGTATGTCGATCAGCAAATAGAGGATATATGGTGATAGAAACTACATTTCAGTGTGAAAATAGATAAATAGCCTTTTACTGCTTTCAAAGATTTGAAAAAAAAAACATAACATCCCAACCGGTAACCATGCTGTTATTTCATGTAAAAAAGCATGGTTTCCTGCTCAATAGACTTCAGATTCCATCTCTCACTACAGTGTTTTTATCTATGAGTGAGAAAATAACATTAAGAAATAATCCTTATTGTTTGTCAAGGGATGCCATATGTTGACCCCCACCCTCCCTGAAGAAGTAGTAACATAAAAAATTACTTTTGAAAAGAGATCTCTTTATAAATTCAGCTTCTGAAGAAGGAATCCCAGTAATCATTTTGTAAAATGATGTATATTAAAAGGAAACTCCTAAAGAAGTTAATCACCTAATACCATTTTCTTTCTTTCTTTCTTTCTTTTTTTTTTTTTTTGTGTGTGGAATTTTAATAACTTAACAACCCATAAAGTCATCTTTAGCTGTGAGGATGGCAATGTTACTGGCCATTTGAGCCATCAGCACTCGATAAGCCGATTGATTAAGTGTACCCCACAGCGAAGACAGATGAGAATGAACATCACTATCATTCTCAACATGTTCTTCAGGTGGCACCTCCAACAGAAATATCATAGCAATGTTTTTGTAAACAGCCTCTAAGTCATCACAAAACTGATGGAATACTATCAATGTCTCAGGGTGGATATCTTCCAAGCCACTGATAATAACCGTTCTTTGCCCATCATCTACAATCGCTCGGATCTGCTCATCAATCTTCCATTTCTGCTCATCGGTTTTGAATCTGCCCAGACTGGAAACATCAACAACAGCATGGGAAGGATCCTCAGGATTCTTGCTCCCCAGGAGTCTATTCAGAGTCTGAGCCATGTGCTGGGCAAGGCACAAAGCCATTTGATGGTTGCCTGAAGGGATTACAACCATAATTATAGCAGGAGATTCAGGATTTTCTGTACTAAGCACAATGCGAACACCGGAGAGAATTGTTTTCCAAAAAAGATCTGTCTGGTTATCATACATATGTTTTATCTGTCTTATTTCACCTACATAATCAGCAAATAGATCTACGGGGGCTAGAATTGACCCCTTGTAAGGCTGTAGATAGAATCGAAGACCGGTGAAGAGGCAAACAATCATAAAGAATGCAAATAGAAGGCCGAGAAGGATGGGTAGACTTGGTTCCTCTCCTTTTTCAATATTCGTCCTTTTCTTTGAAGCCATTGTCATTTTAACTTGTGGCTCATTAGTGTCCTTTTTGCGACGTTTTGTAGGAGAACTTGGAGCCATCATTATTTTTCAGCAGGTATCAGCAACTGGATTTTGGTTTCAAATCAAGAATCTGCAAGTCAAATTAACGGTAAAAATCCAAGATTGATTCTGGAACTCTTGGATAAGAGAAGATAGAATGATTTGCTATGCATTTCTTGAAATGATTTTAGTCCGCAACAGGTGCAGCATAAAATGTAAAAGTATTCCTATTTTCTTGGTTCTCTGTCTGTAGAATTCTCTCTGACTGTCCAATCTGAAAAGAGATATTTGTAATTTTGATTAAAACACACACACACATATATATATATATATATATATATATATATATATATATATATATATATATATTTTAACAGGTTTGATTAAATAAAATCGAATCCTTGCTATTTTAGTTTTTCTTTTTCTTTCTAGCGTCCTTATGTTTATTTGATATTAAAATCTTAAAATTTGTTGATAGTTTCTCCAAAGAAGTTATTTGTGTTATACCAAGTACTTTCGCTTCTTGTCAGAACCATTATCAAGTTAATATATATGCTATTTGTAAATTAAAGAGGTTTAGTATTTAAACTAAATTATTATTTCATTTTTGTTTTTATTGCTAAAGTGAGGCTTGTTTTTATCACCAAGGTGATGCTAAGTGGTTATGGCAGTTTATTTTTAAATATTTCTATTTAAAAGTATTAAGTAGAATAAAATTAGTTCTATCTTTTGTAATATGGATTGTTTTATTTTAAATATTTCAGAATATTATCACTAGTTTCGATGTTAATTCTGTTAATAGTGAGTTGTCTAAATTTTATATAATCAACCATCAACAAATTTCAGTATTGTAACATTAAAAAAATATAAGGACTATACATATATATATATGATTAGAATTTGACGAACTGTGTTAAAAAAAAAAAAACATAAATAAGGACCAATGACTTTTAAAAAAAAACAAAAAGTATTTGTGGACTTTAACTAAGTTAAAACATATTACAGGCAATAGGGGAAAGAAGAGAAAAAAAAAATTTTTTTTATGAAAGCCATGGGAAGCAACATGGTGGATATAAAGGTGAGCGGACAAATCCTATGATGGTTCAATGCCATGCCTAACCAGGTTCTGGGCGTACGAATCCTACAGTTCAATGGGCAGGATCAAATAGTTCGATCAGGGAACTACTGCTGCTCATCTATAAGAGTGACTTCTACAGATGAGAATAAAAACACAGTCATCAAAAGATTACCATGACTCACACTCAAACCACTTGTCTAAACCGCATCACTCTTCAAGTGGGAAAAAAAGAGTGTGTCCTGCTGAGGTTGGAGCTCTGGCCTCAGTGTTTGAAAAATCAGCTACTGAGCTCAAACTAAAACAAAAATTACTAAAATGCAAACGCACAATACAAATAGTGACATTCAACATTAGAACATTAAATAGAATAGGCTAACTACTGGAGCTGACAGCTTTGGCAATAGATCATAACATAGAACATAATATGCATACAAGAACAGATACATTCATAGCGAACATATTAAATATCACGATACTAGCAATGGATGGACGTTAGTCTCTGCATCTGCATGGAAAAATTGTTAATACTACAGTAGGTAGTGTAAGTATGCTTATAGGACCACGGGCCCTAAAATCACTAAATAGCATTGAGAAAATACAACCGAGGATGATGTTAGCGACTTTTAATGGCAACCTCAGTACAACAATCATCTCCAGCTACAGCCCTACCAATGTTAGTGAAGAAACTGACCTCCTCGCTTTCCATAACAAGCTATCCTTCCTTGTTCGTAGCATCCCAAAACACAACATTCTCATCATCAGTGGAGACATAAATGCCCAGATTGGTAAAAACATAAACCACAAATTCAGCTTACACAACTCATCAAATAGAAATGGGAAACATCTAAGATTTCATGCTAGAAAATAGATTAATATGCCTCAATACTGAATTTCAGAAAAGAAAGGGAAAACTATGGACATATACATTTGCAAATAATACTAAAGCACAGATAGATTACATCCTTATAAATAAGAAATGGAATAATAGCATACTGAATTACAAGGCATATTCCTCTTTTGAGGGTGTGTCTTCCGATCACCGAATCATCACAGCAAAGATACGACTAAGCCTACGAAGGAATGCAGCCCAAACAACAACCACCATACACTATGACTGGTCCCTGCTTAACAACAGGGATATTAGAGATAAATATACATTGACACAGAGAAACAAATCCAATGCACTACTGGAAATATCAGAAAAACCTACTCTGAATGACGAATATAAGAATTTCATCAATACCCACTTAGAAGCGGCAGCAGAATGCATACCAACTAAACAAAGACCTAAACCTAGAGTCTCATGGGAGACATGAAAATCGCTTCCAAACGCAATAGAAGGAACCCAACCAATATCAATGCCCTGAAACTTAAGAAGACACAAAATGAATTAGCTAACATATATCTAAAAGAACAAACAGAATACATACAAAATCAGATCAATAAGATTAGAGATTCAGTTGAAGATAGACAATTTAGGAGAGTATGGTAAAGGAAGTGAACCGAAGGAAGAGCACTGCAAAAGTTACCCGTCAAGAAGAATAAATACACCTGCGGAAAGAACATTTTGAGAATTTACTCAGAAAACCTCGGAAAGTTTCACACGAACCAATCACGAAAATTATTAGTAATCAATCAGACATCAAACTAGAAAAGTTTACACAAAACCTTGACTCAGTACTAAGAAAAATTAAAAGTAGGAAAGCAACAGAATTTGATGAAATACCCCCAGAAGTATGGAAGACCATAGAATTCGACGATATACTGCTCGACACTGTAATGCCATATATAACCAAAACACAATAGACAGATGGACAAAAAGATGCATCCTCCCCTTTCCAAAGAAGGGTGACCTTGGAATAGCCAAGAACTACCGAGGTATAACCCTAACATCCATAGCAGCCAAGATCTACAATGCTCTACTACACAACCACATAGAACCCAAAATTGAGAAGAACCAAAATGGCTTTCAGAGAAATCAATCCGCAACATCACAAATTTTGACTGACAAATTCTACAAGGTGTACGTGCAAAAAATCTAGAGGCTACAATATTATTTGTCGACTTCTCCAAGGCCTTTGACTCCATACACAGAGGAAAGATGGAGCAAATACTACTCGCCTATGGCCTACCCAAAGAAACCATCACAGCCATAATGATGCTACATAAAAACAGAAAAGTAAAAGTCCATTAACCAGATGGAGACACAGACTACTTCAACATTGTAGCAGGTGTGCAGCAAGGAAACACATTAGCCCCATACCTCTTTATCATCTGCCTAAACTACAAGCTTAGAACATCTATTGATAAAATGAAAGATAACAGCTTCAAGCTGGCAAAGGAAAGAAGCAGAAGATACCCCATACAAACAATTACAGATGCGAACTACACCAATGACATAGCACTTCTGGCAAATTTTCCCACCCAAGCCGAAACCCTGCTACATAGTCTGGAACAAGCAGCTGCTGGCATAGGCCTCCATGTCAATGCAGACAAGATAGGAATACATGTGCTTTAATCAAAGAGGTAACATCTCCACACTAAATGGTAATTCTCTGAAATTAGAGGACAGGTTCACCTACCTAGGAAGCAGTGTCTCATTAACCAAGACAGACATCAACACATGCATACCAAAGGCATGGACAGCTATCAATAGGCTATCAGTCATATGGACGTCAGACCTGACCAATAAAATAAAACACAGTTTTTCTCCAAACAGCAGTCATGTTGATACTGCTATATGGATGCACTACATGTACGCTAACTAAATGTATGGAGAAAAAGCTTGACGGTAATTACACAAGAATACTGCAAGCAATATTGAACAAGTCCTGGAGGCAGCATCCGACAAAGCAGCAGCTGAATTGAATTGAAAAAAAAGAAGCAGCAGCTGTACGGCCACCTACCATCCATCACAAAACTATCCAAGTTAGATAAACCAGACATATGGGACACTACTGGAGAAGTTACGATAAACTCATAAGCAACGTACTCCTGTGGACCCCTTCACATGGACGAGCAAAGGCAGGACGACCAGCTAGAACCCATATACAACAGCTCTGTGCTGATACAGGATGTAGCCTTGAAAACCTGCCAGGAGCAATGAACGATAGAGGCAGGTGTCAAGAGAGGGTCAGAGAGATTTGTACTGGCAGCGCGTCATGATGATGATATATATGATTGAGAAAGTAAGCAGTTGGAAATTCAAAATTCTACCAACCCTCTACCATAATAGTTGTTACCTTTAGTGAGTGTTTGTTTAGGTTTTATGGCATATCAACCTTTATAGGTTATTTAATGCCAAATCCATTTTTATACAAATAAACATTTCTATTTCAAACAATTTAGTTTAGCATGAGTACACAGTTTAATTGTCAAAAATACTTCTATTTCAAGCTATTCATTATAGTCAATCAGTTCTCATTCAAACAACTCAGTTTAGTGTAAGTATAGTTTTTGTTTACACAGAGTTAAATGTAAAACAGTTTTCAAGCAATTCAGTTTAGCACACCAAAACAGTTCTATTTCAAGCAATTCAATTCAGCATAAGTATGCAGTACTCCCATTCCAGGTCACAGTGGACCTGGGAGTAATAGCAATGAAAGGGTACTCCACACTCCCCAGATATCCAGAACTGGAGCCTCACCATCAGATGCAGTTTAGTGTCATACTCAGGACACCACTTTTTGGAAAGGTCTTACCCTTCTATAGTAGGGATACAGCCAATGCATACAAGGTCAAACCAACAGGACAAAAAGTTTCTTAGAGAATAGACAACAAAGAAAGTAGCTATGAGGTATTTCTACAATGTCCAATTACCAATCCATTCACTTGGGCCAAGGAGAGAAAGGCATACCAGGTTCATTGTGTGAAGGTTTGGATACCAAGGGCAAACTGGAAGATCAGTGGATAGAATCTAACAGAGTTTGTGTCGTGAAATTGAAAAGCAGAACCCACAGACTGCTGCCTCCAATGAGCCAACCAAGGTTCGTCGTTCAAAGAGACAATGAGTGGCGTGCTGTATATGCAGGCGAAACAGCTAATGTTTACATTAATTCAACACCCGTCCACGGCTGGACGAAAAACAGGTGGTGAGCCAAGTGAACAAGAGAAAATGAAATGTGACAATGAAGCTGTATGAATTGAATTTCTTTCATAGTAACACCAAAAGAAAGAAACAAGAAGTGACGAGCAAAATGGCCTACTTCAAAATTTGTAAATGGCATGAATGACTTGCATGTAGAGTACCAGAATTATAGAAAAACGGAAGCATGAATGTCGTTGGCAGTGCAATTTGTAGATCACACGTCTCGTCTCAGGTAGGACTGGGTTTGGAACATATGCAAATTTTGGTCGGCCAGAATCGGTATAAAAGCAGCATTGGGGGAAGGGACATTTGTTGCTTCACAGCAGAATTGTGCAAACCAATGTATTGACGTAGCAAGTGAGAGAGAGAGAAAGAAACAGAGAGACAGGACCAGTAGCGAGCAGTTAAAGGACTTCAGTTTGATCATTTTTTTTTTTACTATTAAAAAGAAGAATTTGAGAAACATCTGATATAAAGATGATTTTTTTTCTAATTTCTTATAACAAGTCAATATAAAGAAAAAACAAATAAGAAATAGTTTTAAAAATCAGAATAGAACATCTAAACATTTTTCTTTATTTAAGTTATGAAATTCTGTAGATTTTACTTGATAAATATAGATATTACGTTTAATGGAAGGATACATTTTTCTCTTGTAAAAATATATTTGAAAAAAGAATATTCCAATTAAAATGGGTAGAAATCATTTAAGTGAAAAATTGAATCGGAACTGAAAGATAAATTCATCCTAAATTCAAATTAAAAATAAATGTGTCACTTGAAAATGCTTTTATGTAAGAAATATATTTGAGTAAAAAAAACGCTGGGTGACATCATCAGTTATGTCTTTTACCTAGGTCATTAGGGGTTTTGGGTCTTTCAACATAATATCTACCTTGCCAGTTCAACCCCCACTTGGGATTATCACTTCCAGTTCGCCACTCAAAACTAAAATACTACTAGCTAAGTTTTCTTTTTAGAGATTTGCCAACATAGACCTTGGCTGAAATATGAGGGAGTGTCTAAAAGAAATGTACACTTCTAAAATTAGATATATTCAAAAAATATAATCTAAGTAACTTGTTTAACAAGTATATAAAAAATAACTATCCACACATTTGAACCAACTACATGCACATATAGAAGTTGGCAACCTTAATCGAGAGTAACCCAAAGGCTCCGTTTTCAATAGCTACTACACTGAGGTGTAGGGGAGGGCGCTACTCCATTCACTGGATTGCTCCACTTTACCCTTGATCCTTACCTTATAATGCTGAGTGTTAAGCAAGGTGGCATCAAGTACCATTTTTTGAGTCTTTGGTATGACTCAACCTGGGATTGAACCCCAGTCTCCTGGCAAACACTCTACTCGTTAGGCCAGAACCCTTCACAAATGCAATTGCGCGCACACACACACAAATTTATGCCACAAAACAGAAACACTAAATTTTCAACATGGAAAGAAATGAAACCAATTTGAGAAAATACTATTAATAAAAATAAAATAAAAAATGACAGGATTGTTTAAGACTTATCTTTTTAGTTTAAACACAGGAATTGATAAATAGAATTATCTTTTTTTTATTTCTTTTTCTCCTTTTTGGAGGGGGATTTCTCCCTTTTTTTATTTTGTTTCTCTCCCTTCCTTCCACCTTCTCAGCAAGGGGGAAAGAGGATTTACTAAAATCCTCATACCAACTATCGGATATTGATTTAATTGTTTTACTTTCTGTGGCCCCAATCATGCCAATGTCTGATGCAGCTTTACAAAGCAATCTTGCAGTAAAACCTCTTGAGCCCACCTCTATAGGTAAACACAAAGCCTTCCAACAATTACTTACACATTGCTCCAGTTATTTGTCATATTTCGATTTCTTCCTCAATATATTCTTTACATGGAACAGTTAATTCCCACATTACAATATTTTTTTAGTCGGTTCAAGAAGAATATTAAGTCTGGGTGCAAGGATGTTTTCACTATGTGCTCTGGGAATATTGATCTTGTCATAACATTGACTTTTAATTCTCAGTCTGTTGAAGGTGATAGGATGTTTGGTTTGGGTTTTGCCATCTTATTAGGTTTCATGCCTGCCTTGAGGAACTGTATCTCTCTATTCCCTGGATTAAATTTATTTATTCAGATGGCTGTACAGACTATATCCGCAATAGCTTTTAAAATTTGATCATGCCACTATCTGTAACATCTGTCTGCAAGTGCTGTTGGGCAGCTGCTCAGAATATGTCTTCAAGTCCCTCGATCATTGCATAATGGACATAATGCGCTTTTATGATGGCCAATTTATCAATATTTCAAATGCATTCCTAATGATATCCCCTAATAAAATATATTTGATATTTTAAAAGGTTTTATGGGTTGTGCCTAAATTTTCTTGAATTCTATGCATAGAATCTGTAATGATTTTCAAATGAAAATAAAATCAACATATTTGGGAGTTTAATGTAAGTGAGATTAAGTTTTAAAATAATTTTATTTCTTCATAGAAGAGTTGCCACTACATTTATTAAAAAAACATTAAAATCAGACCGTCAAATTTTACCAAAATTGAAATCTATAAATATCTTTATATTTCAAGAAATCTTTGGGAAGCAAATGTTAAAAATTTTTTTTAAAGATTTGATTTGTTCTGGGGTTTTTTGTTTTTTTTCTCCTACCTTCACAGGTTTTTATTCTAATTAAAATTTAATTCTTCTGTTTAGCGTTCTGGCTGAAATGAAGACACACATCATCAAACTTTATATCATTGTCATACATAACAATGCAAAAAAAAAATTTAAATGTAAATTTCTTTCAATTGATCTCTTTTTGTTGTTTATTGTGGTTGCAATAGGGAAGGAAGTTCTATACCTCAAATGCAAAATATCCACAAAATATTTGACTAAACAATTTTTTCCTTGCATGTATTTATCCAACCCCTCCATGATGGGCGAGATGTGACATGAGATCAATTTCTATGTGAAATGCAGCAGGTTTGAATTCAAAGTTTTCCTTCTCCTAGACTGATGGCTGCACCAAAACTAAAGAGCCAACTCTGCCCAACTATCTATCCATGGCTGAATAGAGAACAGGTGGATTCATGCCTTTCCAAAAGGTATTAGCACAAATGTGAAACGCAAACAGCTTCATCCTGGGTTTGAACTTGAGTCGCCAATTCCATTATTACACACTTTCTCTGTAGCAGTTAAAAATAAGGTGACTAAAGAACAAGTATGTTTGTTCCAAAGTAACCAAATTTCAAGAATGTATTTACCCAACCCCTCAGGATGCAACACAAGGTCAGTTTTTCAGCTAAGTAGTGCTGTTTTAAATTCAGAGTTTTTCTTCTCATAGACCAATTCCTGTTTAATAATAATCATTTGTTTCTACAGTTATAACGTTTCAAGTATTCCTATCTAATACTAATAATTTATACACAATGGTTTCAAGTAACTATTGGAGGCCCTTGTTCTATTATGCTTATCAGCATGGAAAGTGGACTCAACAACCAGAGTTCAAATACAGAACTAGGTCGTTTGCATTTCATATAGTGCTAATACCCTTCAGAAATATATGAATCTAATTATTCTCTCTTCTATTAGGTTAAATAGTAGAGCCAATTGGGTTCTTTAATATTGATATGGCAACCAATCTAGGAGAAGGCAAACTGAATTCAAACCAGTTGTAGACCTGGAGAGGAATGGGCTTCACTAGCTCTTCATACCCAAGACAGTTATATAATTGTGGAATGATTTTTCATTAATTATATTTTATCATTCGGTTTGGTTAGGCTTTGAACTATTCGGCTCTTAGTGCGGGTGTTCAAGCTCACGCGCAGAGGATATGACAATCACAAATGTCATAATAAAAACCCCAGATAGGAAATGAACCTGGGGTGTGAATGACGTCACGTCCAGAGGCGAGGGGCTGGGAATTTTGGTGATTTTTGAAAAAAGCAGTTAGTTGAGATTTGACTCTGGGCGAGGTGAGTTGAGATTCAAATCTGGGTGAGGCGGGTTGAGATTCGAATCTGGGTGAGGCCAGTCCACTTGGGGGCTACAGGATGCGCTGAGCATTTGTTGGGTCAGATGGAACAGTCAGCATAGTAAAAATTGTGTGTCTCTCTCTCCTTGTTTCGAAAACCTAAACTCAAGAAGTTAATAAACGTTTCATACCTGAACTAAAGAAAGTCGTCAGTGTTTCAGTATTTCCCTGCATTTGTATAGCTGCATCTGGCTATATTACAAGACAAGCTACATGAGTAGTGACTCCACAACCAAACTAGAATATGGGATATGTTTTTTTATAATTATTCCTTAATAATAATCATTTATTTACACACAGTTACATGGTTTCAAGCATTCTTATTCAATTTTTCAAATAGATCTATTTGACCTATAGACGAGACCCTAACAGGTACTAACTACCATGCTATGTCAGAGTGGACCTGAGAGTAATGTCAAAGAAGGAGTATTCCTGACTGCCCAGAGTACTAGGACTGGAAACTCTCCACCGGTTGCAAGTTAATGTCATAACAAGACACTATGGTTTCAAGCAGTCTTATTCAATACTAACCATTTTCAAAATAGATCTATTTGACCCATAGATAAGACCTTAATAAGTATTTTACTGGGTAAGAGTGGACCTGAGAGTAATGTCTTAGAAGGAGAGACTCTATAATCCTCAAAGCTCTAGAAGTGGTGTCTCACTACCAGATGTTGTATTATGTCATGCCCAAGACATGAATGTATCGGGAAGAAATAAAAAAGAAAATCCACAACAATGTTGAAAGTATAGGTTTTCATATTATTTTCATATT
>OY757937.1:56022754-56055254 GCA_963585895.1 Sepioteuthis lessoniana | reverse complement strand
GATAAAACTTGTAATATAAAAGAAATTTGGGGGAATAAAATTCGACATGAAGAGAGTGACACTACAGCCAACTTTAGTATTTAACTGGGTAATGTCTTTAGGGAGCTTTAGTGTGCAATATTAAACGTTAAGTTCAAACGGTAAGTTCAAACAGTAAGTTCCACAGCTTTCTAGTTCGAATACTGGTCCGAAAAGATAACACAGACAATAAAGTTTTTAAAAGGGAATTTTATACAAAGAAACAAGAAAGAAAAATATAGAAAAGATAAAAGTGTTGCAAATTTTAGTGCAATTTGCTGGAACTTATCTGAGAGAGTGTCCGGCGAAACAAAGTTTTTTTGAATTTGAGCAATTTTCTTTTCTTTTTTGTTTTGTCGAAATGTTTCAGAGTTCATTAAATTGCGAGTCTTTTAAAGTAATTTTTAGCAGAATTCTCAGTTGAATTTTCTTTCAGTTGTTTAACTTGGTAGAAATTCAGTAGTCGACTTTCGTTTAATTTTATTTTTATTTCTTGGGAAGCTCCATTCAAGAAGCAAGTTACGAAACCTATCCGCTATTTTTTCTTGCCTCCAGTTTGGTCCCCGAATTCGTACCTTCGTTTGATTTTGGTTTTATTTCTTGGGAAGCTCCATGCAAGAAGCGAGTGACGAAACCCATCCGTGGACTATTTTTAGAGGCCTTAGAGGTTTGGGGAATGTGGAGTAACCCTTCATTACCATAGCTCCCAGGTCCATTCTGAGCCGGAGTGGTACCACAAATAGAACAAACTGTTTGCAAAGAAATGACTGATGTTATATCAAAACTTGAAATCATTTAACTCTGAGTAAAAAATAGTTCAGGCTCGTTTAAGAATGTTATCAATAAAATGTTTACAAATCATATGTATTTAATATATATGTATAAACAGGGTTTGGCATTAAATAACCTACAATGGATGATATGCCATGAAACCCAACCAAACCAAATCATATATATTTAATATATATATATCAACAGGGTTTGACATAAAATAACCTACAAGGATTGATATGCTAGCAGAGATACAACTGGTTTAAATTCAAAGTTTTTCTGTCTTCGACAGTAGTTGCCGTGACAAAGTTAAAGAGCTCAGTCTCCCTTATCATTTATCCTTAGCTAGAGAAAGATTAGCTGGATTCATAAATACCCCAAGGGGATTAGGTCAGTGTTTTGGGAAAACAATTTCATTGCAGAATTGGGCATGGATTTCGAAATTAATTTCTAATGATGAAAATCGTTCGGCTACAATCTCCTTTATATATAACTGCACATACAAACATTCACACTTATAGACTTACGCTCTATGATTTACAATGGGCACACTTACAATCTATGTGATTTACAATGAGCACACTTACAATCAATGTGATTTATAATGAACACACTTACAATCTATGTGATTTATAATGAACACACTTACAATCAATGTGATTTATAATGAACACACTTACAATCAATGTGATTTATAATGAACACACTTACAATCAATGTGATTTATAATGAACACACTTACAATCTATGTGATTTATAATGAACACACTTACAATCAATGTGATTTATAATGAACACACTTACAATCTATGTGATTTATAATGAACACACTTACAATCAATGTGATTTATAATGAACACACTTACAATCTATGTGATTTATAATGAACACACTTACAATCTATGGGATTTATAATGAACACACTTACAATCTATGGGATTTATAATGAACACACTTACGATCTATGATTTACAATGAGCACACTTACAATCTATGTGATTTATAATGAACACACTTACGATCTATGATTTACAATGAGCACACATACAATGTATATGATTAAAAATGAGCAGATTTAAATCTATGAAATACGATGAGCACACCTAAGACCTATAGGATTTAAAATGAGCACACTTAAGACCTATAAGAATTACAATGAGCACACTTACAATCTATGATTTACAATGACAACACTTACAATCTATGATTAACAATGAGCAGACTTAAGACCTATATAATTTACAATGAGCACACTTACGATCTATATGATTTACAATGAGCACACGTACAATCTATATGATTTACAATGAGCACACTTACAATCTATATGATTTACAATAAGCACACATAAGACCTATAGGATTTACAGTGAGCACAATTACGATCTATGATTTACAATGAACACACACTCTATGAGATTTACAATGAGCACACTTACAATCTATGATTTACAACGAGCACACTTACGATCTATATGAATTACAATGAGCACACTTACGATCTATGATTTACAATGAACACACTTACACTCTATAAGATTTACAATGAGCACACTTACGATCTATGATTTACAATGAGCACATTTAAATCTATGAATTACAATGAGCACACTTAAGACTTATACGATTTACAATGAGCACACTTAAGACTTATACGATTTACAATGAGCACACATAAGACCTATATGATTTACAATGAGCACACTTACGATCTATATGAATTACAATGAGCACACTTACAATCTATGATTTACAAAGACCACACTTACGATCTATATGATTTACAATGAGCACACGTACAATCTATATGATTTACAATGAGCACACTTACAATCTATATGATGTACAATGAGCACACATAAGACCTATAGGATTTACAGTGAGCACAATTACGATCTATGATTTACAATGAACACACTTACACTCTATAAGATTAACAATGAGCACACTTACAATCTATGATTTAAAATGAGCACACATAAGACCTATATGATTTAAAATGAGCACACTTACGATCTATATGACTTACAATGAGCACACTTACAATCTATATGATTTACAATGAGCACACTTACAATCTATATGAATTACAAAGACCACACTTACGATCTATATGATTTACAATGAGCACACTTACAATTTATGATTTACAATGAGCACACTTACGATCTATAGGATTTACAATGAACACACTTACAATCTATGATTTACAATGAGCAGACTTACGATCTATATGATTTAGAATGAGTACACTTACAATCTATGATTTACAATGAGCACATATAAATCTATCAATGACAATGAGCACACTTAAGACCTATAGGATTTACAATGAGCACACTTAAGACCTATATGATTTACAATGAGCAAACTTAAGACCTATATGATTTACAATGAGCACACATAAGACCTATATGATTTACAATGAGCACACTTATGATCTATATGAATTACAATGAGCACACTTACAATCTATATGATTTACAATGAGCACACTTAAAATCTATGATTTACAATGACCACACTTACAATCTATGATTTACAATGAGCACATTTAAATCTATCAATTACAATGAGCACACTTAAGACCTATAGGATTTACAATGAGCACACTTAAGACCTATATGATTTACAATGAGCAAACTTAAGACCTATATGATTTACAATGAGCACACATAAGACCTATATGATTTACAATGAGCACACTTACAATCTATATGAATTACAATGAGCACACTTACAATCTATATGATTTACAATGAGCACACTTACAATCTATGATTTACAATGTGCACATTTAAATCTATGATTTACAATGAGCTTACATAAGACCTATATGATTTACAATGAGCACACTTACAATCTATGATTTACAATGAGCACACTTAAGACCTATATAATTTACAATGAGCACACTTAAGACCTATATGATTTACAATGAGCACACTTAAGACCTATATGATTTACAATGAGCACACTTACGATCTATAGGATTTACAATGAGCACACTTACAATCTATAGGATTTACAATGAGCACACTTACAATCTATTATTTACAATGAGCACACTTACGATCTATGATTAACAACGAGCACACTTACAATCTATATGAATTACAATGAAAACACTTACAATCTATATGATTTAAAATGAGCACATTTAAGACATATATGATTTACAATGAGCACACTTACAATCTATGATTTACAATGAGCACATTTAAATCTATGAATTACAATGAGCACACTTAAGACCTAAAGGATTTACAATGAGCACACTTAAGACCTATATGATTTACAATGAGCACACATAAGACCTATATGATTTACAATGAGCACACTTACGATCTATATGATTTACAATGAGCACATTTAAGACCTATATGATTTACAATGAGAACACTTACAATCTATATAATTTACAATGAGCACACTTACAATCTATGATTTACAATGACCACACTTACAATCTATGATTAACAATGAGCAGACTTAAGACCTATATAATTTACAATGAGCACACTTACGATCTATATGATTTACAATGAGCACACGTACAATCTATATGATTTACAATGAGCACACTTACAATCTATATGATTTACAATGAGCACACATAAGACCTATATGATTTACAGTGAGCACAATTACGATCTATGATTTACAATGAACACACTTACACTCTATAAGATTTACAATGAGCAGACTTACGATCTATATGATTTAGAATGAGTACACTTACGATCTATGATTTACAATGAGCACATTTAAATCTATGAATTACAATGAGCACACTTAAGACTTATACGATTTACAATGAGCACACTTAAGACTTATACGATTTACAATGAGCACACATAAGACCTATATGATTTACAATGAGCACACTTACGATCTATATGAATTACAATGAGCACACTTACAATCTATGATTTACAAAGACCACACTTACGATCTATTATTTACAATGAGCACACTTACGATCTATGATTTACAATGAGCACACTTACAATGTATATGAATTCCAATGAAAACACTTACAATCTATATGGCTTAAAATGAGCACACTTAAGACCTATATGATTTACAATGAGTACACTTACAATCTATGATTTACAATGAGCACACTTAAGACCTATATGATTTACAATGAGCACACATAAGACCTATATGATTTACAATGAGTACACTTACAATCTATGATTTAAAATGAGCACACATAAGACCTATAAGATTTACAATGAGCACACTTACGATCTATATGACTTACAAAGACCACACTTACGATCTATATGATTTACAATGAGCACACTTACAATTTATGATTTACAATGAGCACACTTACGATCTATAGTATTTACAATGAACACACTTACAATCTATGATTTACAATGAGCAGACTTACGATCTACATGATTTAGAATGAGTACACTTACAATCTATGATTTACAATGAGCACATATAAATCTATCAATGACAATGAGCACACTTAAGACCTATAGGATTTACAATGAGCACACTTAAGACCTATATGATTTACAATGAGCAAACTTAAGACCTATATGATTTACAATGAGCACACATAAGACCTATATGATTTACAATGAGCACACTTATGATCTATATGAATTACAATGAGCACACTTACAATCTATATGATTTACAATGAGCACACTTAAAATCTATGATTTACAATGACCACACTTACAATCTATGATTTACAATGAGCACTTTTAAATCTATCAATTACAATGAGCACACTTAAGACCTATAGGATTTACAATGAGCACACTTAAGACCTATATGATTTACAATGAGCAAACTTAAGACCTATATGATTTACAATGAGCACACATAAGACCTATATGATTTACAATGAGCACACTTACAATCTATATGAATTACAATGAGCACACTTACAATCTATATGATTTACAATGAGCACACTTACAATCTATGATTTACAATGTGCACATTTAAATCTATGATTTACAATGAGCTCACATAAGACCTATATGATTTACAATGAGCACACTTACAATCTATGATTTACAATGAGCACACTTAAGACCTATATAATTTACAATGAGCACACTTAAGACCTATATGATTTACAATGAGCACACTTAAGACCTATATGATTTACAATGAGCACACTTACGATCTATAGGATTTACAATGAGCACACTTACAATCTATAGGATTTACAATGAGCACACTTACAATCTATTATTTACAATGAGCACACTTACGATCTATGATTAACAACGAGCACACTTACAATCTATATGAATTACAATGAAAACACTTACAATCTATATGATTTAAAATGAGCACATTTAAGACATATATGATTTACAATGAGCACACTTACAATCTATGATTTACAATGAGCACATTTAAATCTATGAATTACAATGAGCACACTTAAGACCTAAAGGATTTACAATGAGCACACTTAAGACCTATATGATTTACAATGAGCACACATAAGACCTATATGATTTACAATGAGCACACTTACGATCTATATGATTTACAATGAGCACATTTAAGACCTATATGATTTACAATGAGAACACTTACAATCTATATAATTTACAATGAGCACACTTACAATCTATGATTTACAATGACCACACTTACAATCTATGATTAACAATGAGCAGACTTAAGACCTATATAATTTACAATGAGCACACTTACGATCTATATGATTTACAATGAGCACACGTACAATCTATATGATTTACAATGAGCACACTTACAATCTATATGATTTACAATGAGCACACATAAGACCTATATGATTTACAGTGAGCACAATTACGATCTATGATTTACAATGAACACACTTACACTCTATAAGATTTACAATGAGCAGACTTACGATCTATATGATTTAGAATGAGTACACTTACGATCTATGATTTACAATGAGCACATTTAAATCTATGAATTACAATGAGCACACTTAAGACTTATACGATTTACAATGAGCACACTTAAGACTTATACGATTTACAATGAGCACACATAAGACCTATATGATTTACAATGAGCACACTTACGATCTATATGAATTACAATGAGCACACTTACAATCTATGATTTACAAAGACCACACTTACGATCTATTATTTACAGTGAGCACACTTACGATCTATGATTTACAATGAGCACACTTACAATGTATATGAATTCCAATGAAAACACTTACAATCTATATGGCTTAAAATGAGCACACTTAAGACCTATATGATTTACAATGAGTACACTTACAATCTATGATTTACAATGAGCACACTTAAGACCTATATGATTTACAATGAGCACACATAAGACCTATATGATTTACAATGAGTACACTTACAATCTATGATTTAAAATGAGCACACATAAGACCTATAAGATTTACAATGAGCACACTTACGATCTATATGACTTACAAAGACCACACTTACGATCTATATGATTTACAATGAGCACACTTACAATTTATGATTTACAATGAGCACACTTACGATCTATAGTATTTACAATGAACACACTTACAATCTATGATTTACAATGAGCAGACTTACGATCTACATGATTTAGAATGAGTACACTTACAATCTATGATTTACAATGAGCACATATAAATCTATCAATGACAATGAGCACACTTAAGACCTATAGGATTTACAATGAGCACACTTAAGACCTATATGATTTACAATGAGCAAACTTAAGACCTATATGATTTACAATGAGCACACATAAGACCTATATGATTTACAATGAGCACACTTACGATCTATATGAATTACAATGAGCACACTTACAATCTATATGATTTACAATGAGCACACTTACAATCTATATGATTTACAATGAGCACACTTACAATCTATGATTTACAATGTGCACATTTAAATCTATGATTTACAATGAGCTCACATAAGACCTATATGATTTACAATGAGCACACTTACAATCTATGATTTACAATGAGCACACTTAAGACCTATATAATTTACAATGAGCACACTTAAGACCTATATGATTTACAATGAGCACACTTAAGACCTATATGATTTACAATGAGCACACTTACGATCTATAGGATTTACAATGAGCACACTTACAATCTATAGGATTTACAATGAGCACACTTACAATCTATTATTTACAATGAGCACACTTACGATCTATGATTAACAACGAGCACACTTACAATCTATATGAATTACAATGAAAACACTTACAATCTATATGATTTAAAATGAGCACATTTAAGACCTATATGATTTACAATGAGCACACTTACAATATATGATTTACAATGAGCACATTTAAATCTATGAATTACAATGAGCACACTTAAGACCTAAAGGATTTACAATGAGCACACTTAAGACCTATATGATTTACAATGAGCACACATAAGACCTATATGATTTACAATGAGCACACTTACGATCTATATGATTTACAATGAGCATATTTAAGACCTATATGATTTACAATGAGAACACTTACAATCTATATAATTTACAATGAGCACTCTTACAATCTATGATTTACAATGACCACACTTACAATCTATGATTAACAATGAGCAGACTTAAGACCTATATAATTTACAATGAGCACACTTACGATCTATATGATTTACAATGAGCACACGTACAATCTATATGATTTACAATGAGCACACTTACAATCTATATGATTTACAATGAGCACACATAAGACCTATATGATTTACAGTGAGCACAATTACGATCTATGATTTACAATGAACACACTTACACTCTATAAGATTTACAATGAGCAGACTTACGATCTATATGATTTAGAATGAGTACACTTACGATCTATGATTTACAATGAGCACATTTAAATCTATGAATTACAATGAGCACACTTAAGACTTATACGATTTACAATGAGCACACTTAAGACTTATACGATTTACAATGAGCACACATAAGACCTATATGATTTACAATGAGCACACTTACGATCTATATGAATTACAATGAGCACACTTACAATCTATGATTTACAAAGACCACACTTACGATCTATTATTTACAATGAGCACACTTACGATCTATATGATTTACAATGAGCACACTTACAATGTATATGAATTCCAATGAAAACACTTACAATCTATATGGCTTAAAATGAGCACACTTAAGACCTATATGATTTACAATGAGTACACTTACAATCTATGATTTACAATGAGCACACTTAAGACCTATATGATTTACAATGAGCACACTTACAATCTATGATTTAAAATGAGCACACATAAGACCTATATGATTTACAATGAGCACACTTACGATCTATATGACTTACAATGAGCACACTTACAATCTATATGATTTACAATGAGCACACATAAGACCTATATGATTTACAATGAGCACACTTACGATCTATATGACTTACAATGAGCACACTTACAATCTATATGATTTACAATGAGCACACTTACAATCTATATGAATTACAAAGACCACACTTACGATCTATATGATTTACAATGAGAACACTTACAATTTATGATTTACAATGAGCACACATACGATCTATAGGATTTACAATGAACACACTTACAATCTATGATTTACAATGAGCAGACTTACGATCTATATGATTTAGAATGAGTACACTTACAATCTATGATTTACAATGAGCACATATAAATCTATCAATGACAATGAGCATACTTAAGACCTATAGGATTTACAATGAGCACACTTAAGACCTATATGATTTACAATGAGCAAACTTAAGACCTATATGATTTACAATGAGCACACATAAGACCTATATGATTTACAATGAGCACACTTATGATCTATATGAATTACAATGAGCACACTTACAATCTATATGATTTACAATGAGCACACTTAAAATCTATGATTTACAATGACCACACTTACAATCTATGATTTACAATGAGCACATTTAAATCTATCAATTACAATGAGCACACTTAAGACCTATAGGATTTACAATGAGCACACTTAAGACCTATATGATTTACAATGAGCAAACTTAAGACCTATATGATTTACAATGAGCACACATAAGACTTATATGATTTACAATGAGCACACTTACGATCTATATGAATTACAATGAGCACACTTACAATCTATATGATTTACAATGAGCACACTTACAATCTATATGATTTACAATGAGCACACTTACAATCTATGATTTACAATGTGCACATTTAAATCTATGATTTACAATGAGCTCACATAAGACCTATATGATTTACAATGAGCACACTTACAATCTATGATTTACAATGAGCACACTTAAGACCTATATAATTTACAATGAGCACACTTAAGACCTATATGATTTACAATGAGCACACTTAAGACCTATATGATTTACAATGAGCACACTTACGATCTATAGGATTTACAATGAGCACACTTACAATCTATAGGATTTACAATGAGCACACTTACAATCTATTATTTACAATGAGCACACTTACGATCTATGATTAACAACGAGCACACTTACAATCTATATGAATTACAATGAAAACACTTACAATCTATATGATTTAAAATGAGCACATTTAAGACCTATATGATTTACAATGAGCACACTTACAATATATGATTTACAATGAGCACATTTAAATCTATGAATTACAATGAGCACACTTAAGACCTAAAGGATTTACAATGAGCACACTTAAGACCTATATGATTTACAATGAGCACACATAAGACCTATATGATTTACAATGAGCACACTTACGATCTATATGATTTACAATGAGCACATTTAAGACCTATATGATTTACAATGAGAACACTTACAATCTATATAATTTACAATGAGCACTCTTACAATCTATGATTTACAATGACCACACTTACAATCTATGATTAACAATGAGCAGACTTAAGACCTATATAATTTACAATGAGCACACTTACGATCTATATGATTTACAATGAGCACACGTACAATCTATATGATTTACAATGAGCACACTTACAATCTATATGATTTACAATGAGCACACATAAGACCTATATGATTTACAGTGAGCACAATTACGATCTATGATTTACAATGAACACACTTACACTCTATAAGATTTACAATGAGCAGACTTACGATCTATATGATTTAGAATGAGTACACTTACGATCTATGATTTACAATGAGCACACTTAAGACTTATACGATTTACAATGAGCACACATAAGACCTATATGATTTACAATGAGCACACTTACGATCTATATGAATTACAATGAGCACACTTACAATCTATGATTTACAAAGACCACACTTACGATCTATTATTTACAATGAGCACACTTACGATCTATATGATTTACAATGAGCACACTTACAATGTATATGAATTCCAATGAAAACACTTACAATCTATATGGCTTAAAATGAGCACACTTAAGACCTATATGATTTACAATGAGTACACTTACAATCTATGATTTACAATGAGCACACTTAAGACCTATATGATTTACAATGAGCACACTTACAATCTATGATTTAAAATGAGCACACATAAGACCTATATGATTTACAATGAGCACACTTACGATCTATATGACTTACAATGAGCACACTTACAATCTATATGATTTACAATGAGCACACATAAGACCTATATGATTTACAATGAGCACACTTACGATCTATATGACTTACAATGAGCACACTTACAATCTATATGATTTACAATGAGCACACTTACAATCTATATGAATTACAAAGACCACACTTACGATCTATATGATTTACAATGAGCACACTTACAATTTATGATTTACAATGAGCACACATACGATCTATAGGATTTACAATGAACACACTTACAATCTATGATTTACAATGAGCAGACTTACGATCTATATGATTTAGAATGAGTACACTTACAATCTATGATTTACAATGAGCACATATAAATCTATCAATGACAATGAGCATACTTAAGACCTATAGGATTTACAATGAGCACACTTAAGACCTATATGATTTACAATGAGCAAACTTAAGACCTATATGATTTACAATGAGCACACATAAGACCTATATGATTTACAATGAGCACACTTATGATCTATATGAATTACAATGAGCACACTTACAATCTATATGATTTACAATGAGCACACTTAAAATCTATGATTTACAATGAGCACACTTACAATCTATAATTTACAATGAGCACATTTAAATCTATCAATTACAATGAGCACACTTAAGACCTATAGGATTTACAATGAGCACACTTAAGACCTATATGATTTACAATGAGCACACATAAGACCTATATGATTTACAATGAGCACACTTACGATCTATATGAATTACAATGAGCACACTTACAATCTATATGATTTACAATGAGCACACTTACAATCTATATGATTTACAATGAGCACACTTACAATCTATGATTTACAATGTGCACATTTAAATCTATGATTTACAATGAGCTCACATAAGACCTATATGATTTACAATGAGCACACTTACGATCTATAGGATTTACAATGAGCACACTTACAATCTATAGGATTTACAATGAGCACACTTACAATCTATTATTTACAATGAGCACACTTACGATCTATGATTTACAACGAGCACACTTACAATCTATATGAATTACAATGAAAACACTTACAATCTATATGATTTAAAATGAGCACATTTAAGACCTATATGATTTACAATGAGCACACTTACAATCTATGATTTACAATGAGCACATTTAAATCTATGAATTACAATGAGCACACTTAAGACCTAAAGGATTTACAATGAGCACACTTAAGACCTATATGATTTACAATGAGCACACATAAGACCTATATGATTTACAATGAGCACACTTACGATCTATATGATTTACAATGAGCACACTTACAATCTATGATTTACAATGAGCACACTTACGATCCATATGAATTACAATGAGCACACTTACAATCTATATGATTTAAAATGAGCACATTTAAGACCTATATGATTTACAATGAGAACACTTACAATCTATATAATTTACAATGAGCACACTTACAATCTATGATTTACAATGAGCACACACTCCACAATCGCTTCTGATGTACACATGGCGACATAACAAGGTGTTAGAGGTGGTCATAGAATTGTTAAAAGCACAATGTGAGACAGCAAACCAGCAACCTATTACTGCCAATGAACCCGTAATTCAGTTTCTCAAGGAAGATGAAAGTCCTGTGGGGAAACAAAAAAATCCCAATATGAAGCTACTGAATTGAGCTAGTGACTGGAAAGTTTCTTTACAATTTCCAGTTCACATTATTCAAATAGAAAAGCAGCCAGACATTGTAGCGTGGTCTGATTCAAAGAAGACTGTCCTCATAGAATTGACTGTCCCTTGGGAAGAAAACTAGGAGGAAGCACACGAGCGGAAGAAAAACCGATATGAGACACAGCGTGCCGACTGCGTGGAAAAAGGTAGGGTATACCATGTGATTCCTATTGAGGTTGGTTGCTGTAGTTTTCTAGGACACTCAGTCATTTCATTTCTTTCAAAAATAGGAATCACTGGTCTCAGTTTGAAAGTTTACAAAAAACGCGTTTACTTTCGGCCGTTGATGTAATGACATCAACGACCGAAAGTAAACGCGTTTTTTCTTTAAATCACAAACTGCACACTAAGAATGAAGAAGAACGTCTAATGTAGTCTCTGCTATTGATTAATCTGGCGTATATATATATATATATATATATATATATATAATTATTTGAATACCCTGTCCGGTGGCAAAAGCTGCTTGGTAGCGCCAGGGGTGATAGAAACGCCTTGAGCTACCGAAACTGTGTTATCTCCCCTGGTTGGCGGCTGACGAGGGCAGGGTATCACATGTGCTTTCCCACGTTGCATGATGAAAAAAAAAATAAGCACACTTACGCTCTATATGAGCACACTTACAATCTATGATTTACAATGAGCACATTTAAGACCTATATGACTTACAATGAGCACACTTACGATCTATGATTTACAATGAGTACACTTACAATCTATATGATTTACAATGAGCACACTTAGGATCTTGTAGCGAGAGAAGAAACTTACCCCCTGGATCAAATCGAGTAAGACTTTGCCTTGCGTGTCAAGCACTGGAAAACATGTCCATTCTAGAACCAGAAGTTATAGTGCCCGAACTCGTCTCTCGCGAGAAGAAATCTAGCACATATGTAAATTTCAACAGGCTGGAACTTGCATAAAAGTGCAAGCCAGAAGCAGGAGCGGGTTGTTGTTCTTTGCGAACTGCTTTTTTGACTGACAGAACGAATGAGTTGACCAGAGGTGTACTGAGGAAGGGCTGCTAGTCGCATGTGTTACTTTTAGTCAACTGAGGCTACCCAATTGTCTGAGGACTGGGCTACTGCTCTTGTGCTACAACAAACTATTTCGGCACAATGACAAAGGTTCACCTCGGCAGTGACATTTTAAAGCCATTTTCCGGCGAGGGTGACGTGGTAGCATGGCTAAAAAAGTCAGGGTAGTGGCCAGACTTCAGCTTGTAGATGACGTCGCCAGCTTGCTGCCATTGTACCTGGAGGGGGATACTCTGGCTCTCTATATGAAAATGAAGGAGGACCAGAAGGACAACTGCCTGATCGAGGCCCGGCTTAAGGAAGAATTTACGGATGGCGCTTTCACGGCATACAGAAAATTGACCATGGTTAGGTGGGCTGGTGAGCGTGTCGACGTATATACCAATAAAATCAAGCAGTTGGTTGGATTGGCTGGGTTTGAGGGAGCTGGACTGGAGATGTTCACGAAGCTGGCTTTCATCACAGGTTTCCCTAAAGCCATTTCAATTGAGCTGCAGCAAGCCCCGAATATCGAAACCCTGGCCTAGCGCGAGCCAGAGTATTGGAAACTGGGGACCAAAGCCAGGAAGTGGCTGCGACTGTGAGTTCACCCTGCGGTGGGATCACACCTGCAGCTAAGAGTGGCTCCATTTCCAATGTGATATGCCATAGATGCAACAGCAAGGGTCACACAGCAAAGGACTGCCGGAAGCGCGGGACACATTGTTTCCAGTGCGGTGAGATTGGACACTGGGCCCGGGACGAAACGGGGGACAAGGCATCAGTACCAGCCTTCTTCCCCATGAAGATGTGAATGCAGCGCTCCCAGTAGCGAGCATCTATGTTGACGGAGCGAAGTGTTCAGCACTAATTGACACCGGCTGCTCACGAACAATCATTGATACAGATCGATGCCGATTTTGGAGGAGAGCGATTGTGAACGTGATGACGATTGGAGGCATATTTCGTCCGTGCTGTGGTGACAGAATGGTAACTGTATCTACGAGGGAAGGCAGTTCTGCGAAAATAAGCGTGCTGGTTGTACGTGGTAAAACACTAGGATTTGATCTGCCGTTGGGCATCGACGCTATAAAAGCACTGGGAGGCATGGTTGTTGGACCAACAGGATCGGTATAACTCGGCAACAAGGAAATTGTCAAGTGTGCAGCCATCTCCATCAATGAACCCGATTTCACCGCAACTTTCAACCATTAGAGCGTGTGTGCGTGTGTTAATGTGTGGCAATGGGGCATTTGTATTGATTTTAGGTTGGTTGGTTGGGTTTTATGGCATATCATATTTAACGCCAAATCCATTTTTATATGAATATTCAGTTCCATTTCAAACAATTCAGTTTAACATGAGTACACAGTTTCAAGCTATTTAGTTTAGTCAAACAGTTCTATTTCAAACAATTCAATTCAGTATAAGTATTGCCCAATCGGCTCGGGCTGAAGAATACACCAACTGCTTCTTTGCAAAGGAGTAAGACCCTCTTCCCAATAAGTGTCCTGAATATGATACTAAACAATCTGATGCGAGGTTCCAGTGATGCTGGGGTTTGGGGGAATGCGGAGAACCCCTTCATTGCCATTGTTCCCAGGTCCACTTTGGCCCGAAAAAGTAGCACCTGATAGGGCCCTAGAAATTTGATTAGATATGACATAAGGCTGCATGAATGGGGCATCCAGTGAGAATCGAACTCACTCATAAAGGTTTGTTAGTCTAGCGTGCTAACCATTACATCAACCGAGGCGCTTGAACTGGTGTCATGGTCAAGTCATGTTGGCGCTGGCTTTAACTGTTTGCCTCACCAAAACTAAGGAAACCAGTCCGCCATATTATTTACCCATAGCTGGTGGGTAGTAGAAGAGGTAGACTCCTGTCTTTTCCAAGGTCATCAGCATGAAGTGAATGCAAATAGGTTTATCTAGGATTTGAATCCAGGTTACCAATTCTATTTCTTATAACAATAACATTTATATTCAAGTTTCCCTCCCAAAAAAGAATTGGAAGGATAAATAAAAAACAAACACAAACCAGCCTGGCTCAAGGCCATTAAAGAAGAGCACTACTTGATGATAAAAATCAGTATAAATGAACAAATAGTCAAGAATAATTAGTTTTATAACTATTGCCCTATGACAGGAGATTATTTATTTTCTACACTCAAATTAGTCAAATGGTCATGAGAAGAGAGCACTCCAGGAACATCAAAATTCCTCAACTTCAACACCAAAATCTCTCAACTTGTGAATGAACTATGGATATTTATTTGATGATTACTGCTAGACAAGATACAAAGACTTTTCTTTAACAAGCTCAGCTTAGTCTGGTATAAGGCTACTATATGAGAGCTCTCTAAGAAATCAAAATCCTTAAACCCGTCAATTATCTAGAGACTAGTTTGATAACACTTATTCTATGACATACGAACATCTTTACTAAGCATTATTCTGTCTGGCGCAAGTGTTATATAATTAAGGAATAATTTTTTTATATCAATCATTTTCGTTAATTATATTTTATCATTAAGTTTGGTTGGGCTTTGAACTATTCGGCTTAGTTCAGGTGCATAGCATTGGGTACAGTTTACGCTCGCACGCAAAAAAAATGACAATCACAACTGTCATAATAAATCCCAGATAAGAAATGAGGCTGGAGTGTGAATGACATCATGCCCCAGAAGTGATGGTCCTGAGAATTGAAGATTTTTAAAATCATGTCAGTTGGGAGTTGACTTTAGGCCATGTAGGCAGACAGTTGAAGTTGGGGTCTAACCATGATGGTGAGAAGTTGGGGTCCGACCATGGCGTTGAGAAATTGAGACTGGACCACGAGTTGTGCTGAATATTGGGGATGGTTAGCATAGTAAGAATTGTCTCTCTCTCCTCGTGTCAAAGAACCAAAGTCAGAAATTAATAAACGGTTTGTACCTGAACGGAGTCACCTGTGTATTAGTATCCACCTGTATTTTGTAAGTGCATTTGTATTGTGTGTTTGCATATGTATACGTGTAGTTTATAACACAGGGCCACTATGTGAGTGGTCTCTAAAAAATCAAATTCTCTGGTTTGGTTTGGTTTGTTGGGTTTTATGGTATATCAACCTTTGTAAGTTATTTAACGCCAAATCCATTTTAATGTAAAAAATCTGTTCTATTTAAAACAATTCAGTATAGCGTGAGTACACAGTTTAATTGTCAAAAACATTTCTATTTCAAACTATTCAAGCACTTATTTGTAACAATTCAGTTAAGTGTAAATACAGTTTTAATGTCGAAAAACAGTTCTATATCAAATAATTAAGTCAAGCATAAGCACGCCATTTAAATGTAAGTACGGTTTAATTGTCAATAACATTTATATTTCAAGCTATTCAGTTTACTCAAACAATTCAGTTTAGCAAGGGTATGCTGTTAGTTCTATTTAACCCATAGATAGGGTCCTATCAGGTGCTACCACTCCGGGCAAGAGTGGACCTGGGAGCGATGGCAATGAAGGGGTACTCCGCATTCCCCAAAGCTCCAACACTGCTGGAACCTCACCATCAGATTGTTTAGTGTCATACCCAGGACACTCGTTAGGGGGGGGGTCTTACCCCTCTGCAGAGGTGCAGTCAGTGTATTCTACAGCTCCAGCTGACTGGGCAATCAAATTCTCTGAATGTGTCAATTTTAATTTGTGTTTGTTAAGACTGAATGTAGAAGTTGGATTTCATCTTAATATGAAAAATAGATAAATAAATAAATAAACATCAATTTGTATTGTAATTTCTTTAATTGTTTTTTTTTCTCTATGCATTAACAATGAAAATAATAATAAAAAAGACGACAACATTAATATCCATAGCAAGAATAACAGCAATTATGTTATCGAGAATTATGAAACGCAGCAGTGGTTAAGGAATAACATAAATAGGTTTTATTTATTTATTTTTATGATTAAAACAAAACAAAAAAAAAGAAAAAAAATTGCATTGACTTTTCATGTGTCTTTAAACCTCTTACTTGAACAAAATGTTCTGCTGGGAAAATGATGAAATAAACCATCAATGGAAAAACAAAACAAAAAAAACAAAAAAATAAAACCAACAAAAAATACACCCCTCCAATCTTAGGCGTTTTATTGTGACTAAGGAATAGGGGGCGGAGAAAAATCAGCAGAATACATGACTGTAAATAAAATTTCAGTTAAAAAAGCAGAAATTTTCACATTATTTTATAGATAATTCCACGTAAACAGATACCACAAAAATGCTAAAAAAATTGACGTAAAAAAAAAAAAAAAAAAAATTCTTTGGATTAAAAAAATTGAATAAAGAGGTTAAAGAAAAAAAAAACACAGAAAAAGCAATTTGTTATTGTTTACTAAGCTTAGCTTAGTTTGGCACAAGGCCAAGGAGTATAATGCATCCCGTGAGAATCAAACTCACTTGCAACGTTTTTTTTTTTTAGCAGAGCTTGCTAACCATCACACAATGCAAGCAACTTGTATAATATTTAAATGCAGTAAATTATTGGAAAAACTAAAAAAAAACTAACTTTGTCCCATAATAGTTGTTACACTTGCATATAAATGTTATACTTTGAATGTACAACTGCTATGGGACGGAGGTAGTATATCTTAAGAATCATGACATACAATGTTATTAAGAGGAAAACACCAAATATTTAGCTTTTTTTTTACTATCTTTGTCCCAAATAATTGTTATATTTACATATAAATTTCATCCACTAAATGTACAACAATTGTGGGACACATGCATATGGTTTAAGAATTATAGCATATGATGATATTAGGGAAACCAAAAAATATTCATCCTTTTTTTTTCTATTAGGAAAATTTTAAGATAAATTACTATCTCTGTCCCACAATAGTTATTACATTTGCATATGAATTTAATGTCATAAATGTACAACTATTATGGGACGAGTAGTATTTTTTAATTTATTTAATATTGCACTAATATCTTATTTATCTATAATTCTTTTATTATCGATTTATAATTAAATCTAAATATTTTTAATTAAATAGTTTATTTACTTATTACCATATCTGTTCCATAATTATTGTTACATTTGCATATGAATTTCATCCATTAAATGTAACAACTACTATCAGAAAGAATATGAATAACAATAACATTAATAATAATCATCTTAATGACAATTATAATAATAACATAACAACCAATAACGATGAGATCTGTAATAAATGACTGGACAGTTTGACAAAATGCAATATTGTAAGAGCTAAAATAAAGTGCTCATAGGGTGGGAATAGATAATTAAAAAAAAATGTCCAAAGTGAGAGAGAGAGAGAGAGAGAGGTGAGGTCACAAGGTTAAAAGTCTGACCAGTAGACTAAATGCAATAAAATATGTTATACCTGACGCCCTAACATGAAAAAAGCAATTAATGTAGAGTTGCCAAAATCTTGAGGACACCACCAGTCATCTAAGTGGTGGCAAGAGTGGCTCATCAAGCATACTGTCCACACAGATGGAAATTAGGGCCCACTGTACTGAGAGCCCAGATGAAAGAAGTGGGTTTTTCCAAGTCAATCTCTTGTAACTGTAGACAGGAGCGAAGACTGAGAGATAAATAAACCTCCAAATATTCAACAAGAGCTGGTTCCTTCCACAACAAAGAACGACCTAAAAAACTACACTGAACAACTAGTGACCATCACATATTTCCAAGGTCTTAGTAATTAAACAAAGTAAAGCGAATAAACACTGGAAGGTCCTATATTTAAGGTGAATTGAGGTTTCGTGTTTTCCCTCATCCACTAGAGGGTTGGTTCATCACAATTACCAACACAGCAGTCATAAGTGACAATACAACACAAAGAATATGGTAAAACAATATCATTTTATAAATACAGCTTTCCCTGATTATTGAACAGTCTGATTCATGCTGAATGAAAATAATGTCGGCTTGAAATTTGCCCAATTTTTTTTTTCTTCAAAAATTAAAAAATTTTCCTGAGCTCATTCATAGTTCGTTCATGTAACATTTTGGAATCCATTGTTGATAAGAAAGAAGAAAAAGGCTTTTCTACTGCACAAATACATGGCAGAACGTATGGTAGAGTGAAGAAAAATGAAGATGAACTGAAGATGAGGAACTTTTTTTTCAACTTTTCACTCTCCCAATATTATAATGTTG
This sequence comes from Sepioteuthis lessoniana, assembly GCA_963585895.1. Taxonomy (NCBI): domain Eukaryota; kingdom Metazoa; phylum Mollusca; class Cephalopoda; order Myopsida; family Loliginidae; genus Sepioteuthis; species Sepioteuthis lessoniana. Next base: position 56,034,899 of record OY757937.1, on the reverse strand, counting down.
CTAGCCTGTCACTTTTTTTTTAAATCCTTACTTTCCTCGAAGGTATGTTAACATAAATTCTAGTGCGACCAATACAGAAGTTTCCAGTCAAAACCTGGTTTATCAAGTATTGTAAATTTTCATTTATAATTTTTTTTTTTTTATATACTTGGTTCTGAATCTTGATAGGGGAGTGAAGTGGTTTTCTAAAGATGAGTTTAAGTGAAGTCTTAACAGCTTGTGAATAAATTCTAAAGAGAAGATAAGTAATGCCAGTAACTCTAGATTCATATTTTAAGAAAGTGTATGATCCTCAGTTTAACTTATCGTTATTAGATGATTCTCAACCAAAGTCATCATTTGTTGGTGATTATATCTCCAGCAGAGACTAAAGACACTTCTTCTCCCCCACCTCAAAAAAGGGTGTCTTGGGTATGACACTAAATTGCATCTGGTAGGGAATTTTAATTGGAATACTTGATATCATATAACTGGATGCAAAAAAATATCTGAAGAAACTACAAAAAAAATTTAAATCTAATTGTACAATGTATACAATTCCTTGAACTTTAGATATAAAATAACCCTAGACAGGTTGACATATCATTAAAATTAATCAATCAAGTTCATCATTGTCAAATAAAAGTTGCATCCAGTGAATAAGGTGGATAAAAGTAAAGTTGGCGACCGTAGTCGAGGGCAACCCGAAAGCTCCTTTTTCAGTAGCTACTACACCGAGGAGTAGGAGAGGGTGCTACTCCATTCTCTGGATTGCTCCACTTTACCCTTGATCCTTACCTTATAATGATGAGTGTTAAGCAAGGCAGCATCAAGTACCATTTTTTAAGTCTTTGGTATGACTCAACCTGGGATTGAACCCTGGTCTCCCAGACCATTGGCAAGCACTCTATTTAATAGGCCAATGGCCCAGTACACACCTAAAATTTTACTAAATTTTTCTCAAATATAAGATACTCAAGTAATGAATGACTGAAACTTTTAACCACAAAAAGCATTTTTAACATAAATTGCCTGTAATGAACTATGGTCAGCTTCTACATGTTTTTTCATTTCTTTCTTTGTTTAATGGCATCATAACTTTTGTGGGTTATTTAATACCAAAGTCATCCTTGTAGAAAAACAGTAGCAGAACTATTTAACCCATAACTGGGGAGGGAGGGAGAGATAAGAGGGTTCATACCTTTCTCAAGGGGTCAAGGGTATTAGTCCAAAAGTGAACATCAGCAAAATGAGAGTTTAAACTTACTATGATGTCACAGTCCAGCACGTTAGCCATTACGCTATGGAGACAACTCCTTCTACATGTTCAAAAACATATCTAGCGTAATGAAAAATTGGTTTTAAAAAAATGAATCAATGAGTGGCTTAGTTTATAAAATTGAATCTTAAATGTTCCCATTAAATTTAAAAATTTTTTAACTGTAAACTTAAGTTTAATTTTTTTCTTGGTTTCTTTGTTTAATGGCATATCAACCTTTGTAGGTTATTTAATGCCAAAGCTATTCTCCTAGAAGAATAGTATTGGTACTATTTAACCCATAGCTGGGAGGATAAGGGGGTTCATACCTTTCCCAAGGGTATTTGCCCGAAAGTAAACGTAATAGCGCGACTGGAGTACGAACTTGATTACTACGATTCCGTAGTCCATCGCTTTAACCATTACACCACAAGGACCCCCCCCTTTTTTTCTTGATAGGTATATGTAAGTTAGGTCAAAGTAAGTTGGGCAACCCAAAAGCTCCCTTTTCAATAGCTACAACACTTAGCTGTAGGAGAGGGTGCTGCTCCTTTTCCTGGATTCCTCCACTTACCCTTGATCCATACCTTAAAATGCTGAGTGTTAAGCAAGGAGGCATCAAGTATCGTTTTTTGAGCTTTTGGTATGACTCAACCTAGGATTGAACCCAGGTCTCCAGGACCATTGGTGAATACTCTAACAATTATGTCAATGGTCTGGTTACATAGATGTGTTATTGTTAATTCATTAAATTTTAAATTAGAAACAGAAATCTTTTACATTTTTAATTTGTGTAAATATTCTGCATATATTCCATGGAATTTCCATAGATACAACTCATATAATGATAATTAATGATAGCAAACTCAACATTGAAAAAAAAAAAATAGAGGCACTTCAAATTATAAAAAGCATATTGAACCAATTAAAATTTTGTTAATTCTCTTCCTGCCATGATAAAAAAAAGAAGTGATAATAGCAGAAAATGGACAGATTTTTGAGTCAAAATGAAAATAAGAGTAAAAGATGGACATATTGAAAGTTACTTGAGAAATATACAATACTAGTTTACCTGTGAGGTCAAAAGGCAATTAAAAAATTTAAGTACTTTTCAGAATCGCATAGTACTTATAAAATATTTTCAAAAATTTTCTGCTTTAATTTATTCATGTTTTATATTAAATTTCAGTAAAACTAAGTAAACATAACAATTGATCCCATACTGTGTTATTTAGCTATAAAAATAAATAAAATTAAGCTAACTTTTAATTTATATATATATATATATATATAATTTTTATTAATTTCTAATACATATATATCTTACTTTAAACGTTTATTTATCTACAGAAAACAAATGCAATATAGCTTTGGTAAAATTGAATGGAGATAACAATTCATCTAGAGCTGTGTCCTCTTCATATAAATGAAAACAATTAGAATATATATATATATATGTGTGTGTGTGTGTGTGCGCGCATATACATACATACATTCATACATATATAAGCATCTTACTTTAAAAGTGTATTTATTAGCAGAAAACAAATGCAATTTAAAAGTTTCTTTAATAATGGGTTTTTATGTACAGGTATACATATCTGTTAGCTTTTCAGGTAAAAAAATATTCTAAATCAGAAAATTAACAAATAATAATTTATCTACCATTGAATGGATGATTACGTGATTTTACTAATCCAATTTAACATAAAATTCTATTTCAATGTCAGCAGAAGAGTCCATGACATTATGCCTCATGTTACAATAACTAAACTTTTTCATGAATCCATTGTGAGATCAAGTTTCATGACATTATATAAGTCACATTGTATTTTATAAGTAGATAAAGAAAGATAATTTTCTGTTAACTGACAAGCACTTTTGTCTCACAAATGCTCTATAATCAAGGCACTTGAATATGTCAACAAGTAAAAAAAAGACTTGGTGAAATTAACCTCTCTCCAATGGCATAAAGAAAGCTTCAGTAAGTCCTCTATACATATTCTACATAAATATATGTGTGTGTGTGTCTCTCTGTCATATATATATATATAAAATGTACTGCTCTTAAGCATTTGAACAAATGGGCAATTTCCTCATGACTGCTTAGTTCTGAGAGTTAAGAAATTGGATATTACAAAGGAGAAATTTTATTGCTATCAATACAAGGTTTGAATTAAATCATATTTTGTTTGCAAATGATAAACACCCAGAAAAATTAGCTTTTTTTTCAAAAATAGAACTAAATTGTTAAATAAATAAAATAAAATAAAAAAAATGCAGCAAGTCATTTTTTTCTATCCTTCTAAAATCTTATTCAGAATTGAACTAGTTGGTTAATTTGGATCCTACCTGCTCAAAATCCTTAATGACCCCTATTAGTTCAAATACTTATGAGCAGTACTTTCTATAGAATAATGTTCATAATGGCTAGATAATGTACTGGTTTTAAGTATTTAAACAAGCAAAAAATATGATTTTTTTAAAAAAATTGTTGCCACAGATTTACAGCAAATGGGATCATATATATATATATATATATATATATATGCGCGCACGCACACAGACACGCACACACTATTTACTTATCTGATCATTTTGTTTATCAACCAGACTGGTATTGTACACTAGCCAGTAATACAAAGAAAGAGAGAGAGAGAGAGAGCAAAACACTAAAATTATTACTTTTTTATGACAGATCCAGTCTATTTCAAGGTAAAATTATATATTGAAATAAATATGGCTTGGAAACCCCCCCCCACGTAAAAAAAAAAACCAAAAAAACATTTCAAATTAGAAAATTCACAGATGGCTCAAAAACATCAACATGGATTATAACCCTTTTATCTGCATACAATGAAAAGAGAAAGAAGCAATGAATATCAATTCGTGTGGTCAACAAATATGGTGTAAATAATTTATCTTCTATTAAGATAAATTTTTTAAAAAGTACATATTCCCTTTAAAACCATCCAAATCTAATGATATGATTAATTGAATTTTTTCTTTATATTTTATCAAAAATTCTAGCAAAAATAAGACATAAGAAGGACATTTTGAAAATGTTAATCCTATTTTTAAAATAGGATGTTAAAGATTTCTCCAAATTCTGTGGTTAGACTATGACTGTGTTGACCCATATTGTACTGATTAATACCTCATAGTACAAAAAGCTAATCGATAATATGATAAATGGCACAAAGATGATATTATAATCAAAGTGTGCTAACAGCACCGGTTCCTTTAACTCCAAAAAGAAAATAAAAACAACATTTATGTCCCGATTATAAATTTGAAAATGATGAGGGGAAGGTATGTTACATAATGAATAGGTTACTATTAATTTTATAAAATGGAGAATTCAAAATATTTGAATCCAAAAGTTAACTGGTAATTCGTTAAAAGAGACCAGGTATTTGGGTTTTGTCATTAACAAAAACAGGATAAAACCCAATGCCAATAAGATCAAAGGTTGGTTTCATTGCTAGAAGACCAAAGCCCTTGTCACTGGCTTCATCCTCCCAGATGCCAGAAGATAGATTGTGTCATCCCCTATCTGTGGATCTTTCAAATACAATGTGGGCACAGAGAGAGTTAATAAACCAACTAGCTGGAAATGCATGTGGTAGTCATGGAACTAAAGCCACAATTAAGTACTGTAACTAGCATAGGACCACAAGATATTTGATAAGCCACTTCGAAAAGGTCCTTGTTTAATGATTAGTTCATTCACCAACCTGTTCATCATAATTGAGCCTGGTCATAAATCAAGTCCATGTGTACAGTGTGTGAGAATATATATATTTGCAAAGATATTTGAATTTAACAAATTCAGATGTGTTGAATACTAGCTCACCTGGGGATTAACAATGTGAAACTATGAGTTATGAGTTTTATACTGTTTCATTATTATCTTATTTTATACTTTAAATATATTGTGCTATTGCTCTGCCTTTTTGTGCATGCATAGTTACCAACCCCTCCACTCAGGCAGGATATGACACAAGGTTAATTTTTTTAAGTGGAGTTTTACAGGTTTGAATTCAGAGTTTTCCTTCTCCTAGACTAGTTGCCTCACCAAGACTGAAGAACCTAGTCTGCCCTACTATTTACCCATAGCTGGAGGGAGAATATTTGGATTCATACCTTTCCCAAGGGTATTAGTGCTATGTGAAATGCAATCAGTATCGACCAGGATTTGAACTCGTGTCACCGTGTCCATTTCCTACGATGATAACCATTACACCACGAGCACTGTAAATTCTTTATGCAGTAGAAACAACTTTAGCATTACATTTTAATCATAATTATATATATATATATATATATAATTTCACTTCTAATGTTACAAAAGGTGTGGCATAATGGTTATTGGTTAATGAAATTGGCCTACTGAGTACAAAGTCTGTCTGAAGCTGTTTGCATTCACTTCCCACTAATACCCTTTGAAAAGACATGAATCCATTTCTTCTAAAATAATAGATCAGATGGAGCTTTCTAACTTTTTTAGAGAAACCAGTCTAGAGGAAGGGCAAGTATGAATGCAAACCCACAGCCAACACATCAATAGTCAACATTATTATTTTGGGGAAGGTCTGCATGCTGTAGTTCATTGAAAAAAAGGCTGATGAAATTGTGTGTATATATACATATATATATATATATATTCAATTTCATCAGCCTGAGAGAGATAGTTAAATATATAAACATTCCAATATTTCCAAATAATTCAGAGCTATTTTTTCTTTTTTTTTTTCTAAATAGGGAGCATAATAATTATAGCATACTGCAGTCTGTTATTAAATATTTTTATTAAAAAAAAAACATATTCCAACTGTTTCCTCTATTTTTGTTATTTTTTATCATTTTAGTTGATGTGTTCTTCAGCCTTTCTCAAGTGTATGTTTCAACCAGTGATTTTGTAATATTGGCTAATAATATTCTACTTTTTTATTTTTTTAAATATAATTATATATTTTTGAGGATACTAGTATGAATAATCAGTAGAATAATGATAATACTTTTTTTCAGAAATGTTATACTGCCTAAAGAAATCTGGAGACTAAACAGGTGAAAAAAACAAAAATAATAAGAACAGCAATGATGAGCATATTGAGTTTGAATAATTGTCGTCAAATGCAATACAACAAAGGCACTTGAATGTGTAAAAAAAAAAAAGAAAAAAAAAGATTCAATGTTAGAATTTGAGATGTGCTGTCAAGGCAATAAAAAAGTCATGTTTAAGATAGAACAATTAAATGTTAGCAAAAGTGGTCATAAAATATTAGTCTACAATAATAAAAAAAAATTGTTAGAATTTGAGATGTGCTGTCAAGGCAATGAAAAAAGTCATGATAGATAGAACAATTAAATGTTAGCAAAGGTGATTATAAAATATTAGTCTACAAATAAAAAAATAAAAAATCCAAAACTTGAGGTGTATTGTCAAGGCAGTGAAAAAAGTCATGTTCAAGATGGAACAATTAAATGTTGCTAAAAGTGGTCATAAGATATTTAGTCTACAGTAATATCTCGCCTAGTGCTTTTTTCAGTTATTTTTTATAATAAATTTTGTAAAAATTTAAATTTGTTAAATACCAGCAAAAGACTGTCATGGATGGTGTCTGAAATGACTGTATACTTTACACTTTGGTAAATTTGTGATGTTTATGAGAATAAACATATTACATATACACAATAATTTATCATGTAATGATATGCATCGACACATAGTGATATTTCAGCAGCAATGGAAAGTAGCTACCAAATGAGCTACACAGTACTCATACATTCAATTTTGTTAGGACTTAACAACATCATATATTTTAAAATGATTGCTTGCAAAGTTGTGACAACTTGCACCTACCTGATGCAAAAAGGTTGTGCCATATTGTATGTTAGTGTTATTCATCAATTCGTAATTTCTGCAAGGATCTAAGTGTAGTATCTGCATAGGGGAAGGATTGGAGCATAGTGTCTGTCCTTCTACATCATATGAGAGCAAAGAAACACTTCCCCCACCACAGCACAAATGGACCAAAACTGTCAGGTCCCTGCAACCAGTGTTAGGAAAGCATCAGACTTATCTGACCCTCCTCTTTAAACATGATTCTACTCTCACTGTGAAGTGAAATTTTTCTCCTAGTCAGGTCATGCAGATACTACACTTTGATCATAGCAGAAGTTATGAATTGATAAATAACAACAACAATGAAAAGCGTGTTCGATTATTCAGTATAAAAAACTTCCTGTGTGAAAAAAGTCATCTACATTGCATTCTGGGGAAAAAAGTCATCTACATTGCATTCCGGGAAAAAAGTCATCTACGTTGCATTATGGGAATCTTCTAATCAAGATTTTAAAAAAAAAACCTACCTAATGTAAGTCATTTAAGACAGCATTTCTGGGAAGGAAAGATCATCTAACCAATGTTGGGTTTATCTTAATTAGAACTTTACCCTTTTTGGATTAAATACAAACTTGGTTATATAATCTTTATTGACTTGAGACTTGATACCAATCATTTGTGAGTAAACCGAAACTGAAGTCTTTTCACAAGTTTATTTTCAATATTTCTGTTTAATATGTCACATCTTTCATCGTGACCTTTTTGCATCAGGTAAATGTAAATTGTTACAGCAGTATGACCTTATGATAATATTTGTATGCTAACAAGTAAGACAATATGTTTCACACTCATGTATACTCTAACATACAAACAAATTACTTTAAACATATATTCTGAGTAGAGACAAAGTTGGAAAATAATTGAATGTAGATGTTTTTTGATGAAAGGGCAGTGCAAATCTTTTTTCCAAAAATTGACAAATACATTCAAATAAGAAAAACAGTAACAGAATATCTCTTTTGAATTCATACATAAGAACTTTTTAAAAATTTCAATAATTAATGTGAATATAAAGTGAATACATTATTAAATCTGAAGCCTAATGGTGAAAAAAAAAAGCTTATTCCAATGCTTCTCTATCAATTGTAGACTGAACACTATACAGTGAAAATTTTAGATCAAAATTCAGCTAATAACTGTGTCAGGCTAACAACATATTGATTAAGCCACGTGTGTGTGTGTGTGTGTGTATATAAGTTTTAAGAGCATAGACACAAAATCAATGGCACTTGGTGACTGTCAGTTCCTTGCTTATGTAATCATCATATGAAGATCTCTTGGCCCGATGATTTCATTGTGAAAAAAATTATAGTCACCAAGTGCCATTGATTGTGTTTATGCTATTAAAACTTAGATTCATATATGCTCTATCTCTGATATTGAACACTCTTTATTCACAAATAGACCAAAGAATATACTTATATATATATATATATATATATATATATATATATATATATGGGAAAAGGAAAACAATATGGTAAACTAAACTGACTTTTTTTTGTAAGAATCACATCATCAGAAATTAAATTTTATTTCACAAAAACTAAGTTCACACATGACAAGGGGGAGAGACACATGTTAACATTTTGGGGGTTTTCTTGAGTCCAAAACTTAACCAATACAAGATAACTATATTTTTGGAAAAAGACAAGAAAAAACAGGCATGTCAATTTAATTTTCCATATTGTCTTCCTTTTCTTATAACATTGGATTTTATTCCAAATCTAACCCTTATATCTTCAAATAATTAAGGAGTACACACACACATGCATACAAAAGAATACATTCAAAATTTGATAGTTAATATATTTCTCAACAGATAAAACGCATGGTTTACAAAAGTATTTGAGGAACTACGAATCACTGCAAACCCTCCAAACTTCATAGCTGTTAATTTGAAACTTTAGTAGATAGCCCTCTTCTCATAATACGAAGCAAATGGGATGTTGTGTGGTACTGGCATATGATTATTTTAAAATCAAATGTGTCTTATAGGCCACCAAATACAGTATATATATATATATATATATATGATAAAAATCAGTGGAAAAGTGGATAAATCACTTTCAACAGGTTTAATGGTAATGTTTAATTCTTTATTAACAGAAGAACTTCATTAGACTAGTCTAATATTACCACTAAAGCTGTTATAAGTGTTTGATTTATCCACTTTTTTTTATTATCTTGTCAGATTCACTAAAATCTACCATTTCTATATATATATATATATATATATATATATATATATATACACATACACACACACAAAGAATGAAATTGATTTACTAACTAATCAATAACATAGGTGTCTTTTTTTATTATTTTGATGTTTCTTCAAAATATCCAATTTCCGAAATAACAAAATTACCAATGATTCCTATTTGTTTATCCAAACATATTTAAGGTTATCAAACCTCTGTATTTTCATATTAACATTATCTGACAAGAGTACATGAATTTGAGAAATATCTGTTATAAACTTATCGCGTTATTATTATTCACTGATGTACTTTGACTGGTGTCCTCAATTTGGTTGTTATTATAGTCACAATGTTTCAGTTGCTATATCCTCTAGCCTTCTTTAGGTGTCTATTGTAGTTGCTAACCTTCTAGGAATTTAAAACTGAACCCTTTATTTAATTCATGAGGCTATATTGTTCATGCTTAGAGGATTATATCATATCAGTTAATCTTTCTGAGTTAATTCATCCTTAAGACATCACTTGTCTCTTCTTTTGAGACAAAGTTTAAGTTTTGTTTAATAGAATATTAACCTCTGTGAGTCATTTAAGAAGGGTTAGATTAGTTTTATCTTCAATGTGGGTTTTAGAGTTTAGGATATAGGGTTTTACAATAGAGTTTGATTATCTTTGGTCAGATTTTAGTGAAAAAAAATTTTTTTTTTCAGAAAACTCAAGATGTCCTCTGATTTGGTGTTTTTGAAGAGGTCCTTTAGGTTGCTTGTCTGGTAGTATTTTAGGCAAATTTTCCTGACTGAAACTGTCACAGTTTAAGAGAATGCATTTGACTGTAAGGGGTACTTTGCACTTTGAGCAAATTGGAGGGTCTTCCTTTTTTAGGACATGTGAGTGGGTAATGTGCATGTGGCCAATGTGAAGTCTGGTAAAAATCATCCCTTTCTTCATGTTTCTTCTGTAACCTGCTGACCACTCACTGATGGTATCCTGTATATGGTGAACTTTTTTTGTGTATTAGATCATCAATTGATTTTAGTCATTTGTAATGTATGAATTTATTAATGGTTGGTTTGTTGAACCAGAGGATATGAGCTATCATAAACTGCCTGATCCAGACATTTAATACATAAACCAGAGGATATGAGCTATCATACACTGCCTGATCAAGATATTTAACACATAAACCCGAGGATATGAGCTATCATAAACTGCCTGATCGAGATATTTAACACATAAAGCAGAGGATATGAGCTATCATATACTACCTGATCAAGATATTTAACACATAAACCAAATGATATGAGCTATCATAAACTGCCTTATCCAGACATTTAACACATAAACCAGAGGATATGAGCTATCATACACTGCCTGATCAAGATATTTAACCCATAAACCAGAGGATATGAGCTATCATACATTGCTTGATCCAGAGATTTAACACATAAACCAGATGATATGAGCTATCATACACTGCCTGATAAAGATATTTAACCCATAAACCAGAGGATATGAGCTATCATACATTGCTTGATCCAGAATTTTAACACATGAACCAGATAATATGAGCTATCATACACTACCTGATCCAGAGATTTAACACATGAAACTGAGTGAGTATATCGACAACCATAATAAGGACAAGACACAAGGCCATGTACATCAGTGAATAATAATAATAATAATTTCTCATCTCACAGATTCAAATAAATCATTGCATGTTTAAATGAAAGATTAAATCCAGTTTTCAAAATGTATATATCGTTATAAGCACACATTGAATATGTAGAAGTTTGCTGTCCTTTTTAACCACATTATTTTAAAGTTTAAAATGATTTAAAGCTTACGACTAAATAAATCTTCTACAAAATATTTAGGTTTTAGATATTATATATATATTATCATTTAAAGAAAAGAAGAAACAATATATCAAAAAACACATTTTTGGGGGGTTTGTCAATAGGTGTTTTTTACCCTTCTTCTTTTTTAACCTTATTCACCAAGAAGTGCCAAGAGCAACTTTTTGTAATCTCCACTTGTATCTGAAGAAACATCATGAGCCAAGCTTTTGCCATATTTATTCTGGTAGGCAATTTTAATGCTTTGAAGATCAATCTGAAAGAAAAAATTAAACATTATTAAATCATTTAATCAAAAAAATTGAAATTATAGCAAAGTAAATAATTAACAAATCAGTATTATTGAATGATGAAATAGAAGTCAGTTATTAAGAAATTAAACCCATTGAATTATTGCGCAGAAGACAGTTATTGAGTAATAAAACCCATTGAATTATTGCGCAGAAGACAGTTATTGAGTAATAAAACCAACCAAATTTATGTGCAGAAGACAGTTATTAAGTAATAAAACCCACTGAATTATTGCGCAGAAGACAGTTATTGTGTAATAAAACCAACTGAATTTATATGCAGAAGACAGTTATTAAGTAATAAAACCAATTGAATTATTGTGAAGAACTTACCTATTAAGAATCTGCAATGATTTTTTTTAACATGAAACAAAAGGGATCCACTGCTTTGTGTGTCTTTTGAGTAAATGGCTATTTGTAATGTGATTCATGAACATGCAAAGTTTAAGCCCTTGATATTCCTATCGCTTATGAATATGCATAAGTTGTGCATAAAAGTCTTGACCAAAGTGACAGAAAAGGAGTTTGATAATGACTGTTGGAAGAGAACCAGACTGACACTGGGTTGGAGTATATGATCAGAAAGACAGACAGAATGAGACAGACAGAATGAGACGGACAAGGAGATATATCAACCTTTACTGGCAAAA
>OY757937.1:55947477-56022554 GCA_963585895.1 Sepioteuthis lessoniana | reverse complement strand
TGGCAAAAGGAGACAAAAAACAAGGTTTGCTCTGGATACGCTGTCTTGACAACAATCAGAAAGTTGTGATTTAACGAACAACACTACTGAATTATAGTATACCCAGTCAGCTGGGGCCATAGAATAAATACACTGACAGTAACTCTGCTGAGGGGCATGCCTCCACTGCAATGAGTGTTCTGATTGTGAGGCTCCAGTAATGCTAGAGCTTTAGGGAATGCTGGGTACCCATTCATTGCCCAGGTCCAGAAATCTTTTCAATCAAAGCTCAAATGAACATCCTCTCCCCCACCCCCTTTAAGCAATGAATTACTTACCTCACATCTGGATGTAATTACTCTGATAAGGGTATGGTCTTTTGTGCCCATTCCACTTAGAGCTTTGTGTAGGCAGCTAGCAAAAAACTCTGGCCGGTTACGTGAACAAGTAACTAGGAGAGAGAATAAAACAAACAAACAAGGTTTTTAACAATATCAAATAATCTGGACGCAAAAGCGAGAAATACAGGTTAAAGATTGCACAGCAAATTCAGAATTAATCAATGAAGTCTAATTCTCTTTGGATACATCAGCCGATATGATGTCTAGATGTCATGTTGCTCAGCTGAGCTCATTAACTGATAAAATGAAACGCAGTTTCTTCCAGGCAGCGGTCACATCGATACTGCTATACGGGTGCACTACATGGACGCTAACAAAACGGCTGGAGAAGAAGCTAGACGGCAATTACACAAGAATGCTGCGTGCAATCTTGAACAAGTCCTGGCGGCAACACCCCACAAGACACCAACTGTACGGCCACCTGCCTCCTATCACGAAAACTATTCAAGTTAGACGAACCAGACATGCAGGACACTGCTGGAGAAGCAGGGACGAACTCATAAGAGATGTACTCTTATGGACCCCCACACATGGCCGTGCAAAAGCAGGACGACCAGCACGAACATACATTCAGCAGCTATGTGAGGATACGGGATGTTGTCCTGAAGACCTACCTAGGGCGATGAACGATAGGGAGGAGTCGCGAGAGAGGGTCAGGGATATCCGTGCTACCAGTGCAACATGATGATGAAGATGATGATATATCTAAAAATCTTAGAAACTATAAGTTTCAGTCTAAGTTCTTTTTTATCACACCATGTCATTGTCCTGGAGTGGCTTAATACATATTTTGTCACTTTGATGTCCCTGTTTAATGAAGTGGCTACCTTTCACTATCAGTCAACCTGATGCCTGGCTATGTGACCGACAACAAAGAGTCAGTCAGATGCAAAAAATGGTCACACATAAGAGTTGGGGATCTTTGAAAAGGATCAGTCAGTTAGTAACTGGCAGAGTGACAGCGAAGTATGTAAATTTCCTTTTCCCTATTGGATTCATCATCATCACGTCGTGCTGCTAGCATGGATATCCCTGACCCTCTCTCGCCACTTCTCCCTATCGTTCATCGCCTCTGGGAGGTCTTCAGAGCTACATCCCGTATCCTCACATAGCTGCTGTATGTATGTATGTTCGAGCTGGTCATCCTGCTTTTGCTTGGCCATATGTGGGGGTCCATAGGAGTACATCACTTATGAGCTTGTCCCTGCTTCTCCAGCAGTGTCCTGCGTGTCTGGTTCATCTAACTTGGATAGTTTTCATGATGGGAGGTAGGTGGCCGTATAGTTGGTGCTTTTTAGGGTGTTGCCTCCAGGACTTGTTCAATATTGCTCGCAGCATTCTTGTGTAATTGCCATCTAGCTTTTTCTCCAGCTGTTTTGTTAGCGTCCAAGAAGCGCATCCATATAGCAGTATTGACACGAATATATATATATATATATATATATATATATATAAAATCAACCGAAGCAAAGTCAATTGCCCGCAAGAGACAAAGGGTTAAAATGATAACTGAAGGATAAGGACAACAAAGGGGAAATTCAAACTAAGAAAGAGTAAGACACTTATTAATCCTGGACTTAAAAAGTTGAATATTGTGGCTGAAAATAAAACATTCATCTAAAATGTTATTCTATTATCTAACCTAAAAGTAGAATTTGAAATAAAAATTATCAATGCTCCAAAGTTGTTGAAGATATTCAAGCAGCAGAATAATATTCTAACATGGATAGTGATGTTAAAAAAGAAAGACAAAATTCTTAGCTTGGATATATGCAACAGTATAAGGAAAATATCTCATCAACTGTTCCAAGACATAGAAACTTCTTGTGAGGTATCACATCAGCCAAGTTCTAAATGGTGAATGTGAGATGATATGAATCCTGAAATGTCAATATTACAGACCAATGAGTGTTGTGATGAGAGTATCATGAAGAAATAGGATTACGGTGATGAATAGTTATCTCCCTTGGAGAATGGGCATATATATTGGAGACCTCGTTGGGTGTCATATGATAACCAAGAAACCCCTACTTGATCTCTTGGTGGAGATATTGTATTTTAATCTGACAGGGAGCGACGGAGCGACATGGTGATACCATTTACAAGTAAGCCGTTGTCTATTTTGCACTTGTTCCACATACTGCTTGTTAATGGAACAATACGTGCATATTTATATGAGACATGTTTGTGTATTCTTTCTTTTAATACAACTGGTATGTACATTGTATATATTAAATATTCGATGTTCAGGTACATGTCCATGAGTTTATCTTGTCTTTCTTTCAGTGTCCGTATATCACAAATACTGGTCTTAGGTGAGTGGGGACTTGAATAAATATCTTCCCTAAGACCAAGCATACCAATACAAGAAAGAAAGTGAGGGCTGTACTTACTTAAAGCTTTGAATCCAGTCTGCAGATCTCCAGATGTTTCTGATTTAATAGAATCAATTATATCCTTTCCAGAAATCTGAAAAATGTTAAAAAATGTACACATAATAATAATAATAATAATAATAATAATAATAACAATTTATAAGGAAATGTAAAATGCAGGAATATATATATATATATATATATATATATATATATATATATGACTGTGGGGAGTAAAAATATGACAGTGCTTAATGCGGCTATATAATCATTAGATATTGAAAAAAGCCTTTTTCACTCTCTGATGATTGTGTACCCACAGTAAAGTTGATTTACAATAAAAGGATGGCAATATTTTAAGTTTATTATATATATATATATATATATATATATATATATATATATATATATATATATACAAACAAACATATACCCAATTAAAATATAGCACTATTTTTAAAAGCAAAATAGCAGGAATATATATAAATATATATATCATTAGCAAAATAGTAGCTCTCTCTATATATATATAGTTTGAAGGTTGCAATATCTAGAGAGAATGCATTATTTGCAATATGTAGTTTAAATTTCTGTTATACTGACTATATATTTTTTCATCATACAACGTGTGAAAGCACGTGCGATACCCTAACCTCATTAGCCACCAACCAGGGTGATAACACAGCATCAGATTGTTTAGTGTCATATCAAGGACACTGGTTGAGTGAGTTTTACCTCCCTGCAGAGATGCAGTCAGTGTATTCTACAGCCCTAGCCGACTGGGCCAGCACCCTGATGATGTAACACCTGGGTGAAAAGATAAGGGATTTAAAAAAAGCCAGTAGCAGAAAGAAAAACAAGTTGATGACATTCAACATCTCATCTGGTAGGCTTGGCATAACAAGATATGCTTAATAGAGCACACCAGTCTGAAAATAGCAGTTAATCAGAACTTGCTAAGGTCACCAAGACTTGTTTGGATATGGGGACGGGGTTGTCTGGATAATGTTGGCTACACGAGGCAAAAGTGGGATTTCAGTGTTCTGTGAACCGCAATAAAAGATGATAGGTTTCTTGATTTGCTCTTTCTTTTGGTGGCTGGGGTATGAGAGGAAAAGTGTTTGTATGTATAAAGAGTGAGTGAATCTTTTAAAGACACAAGCAGAATTAGTTCCTACTAAAACGAAGAAGTTACCCCACAAGTTGTGTCCATTATCTATTACCACCTACTTCCATGGCCCCAGTAACTGAATGGACAAAATAAAGCAACAGAGGTCTTAACTTGAAACAAATTGTGTTTTTATGTTTCCCCTCCTCCCCCTGATAATTAACTATCACAGACATAGCAGTCATCTGTGACTATGCTACAGTGACCTCATATGTCATGCAGCCCAGTTGGCTAGGACTGTAGAATACACAGACTATCTCTGCAGAGGGGTAAAACTTTCCTAACAAGTGTCCTGAATATGATATGAAATAATCTTTTGGTGAGGCTTCAGTAATGATGGAGCTTTGAAAAATGTGGAATACTCCTCCAGTGCCATCGCTCCCAGGTCCACTCTGGTCAGGAGTGGTAGCACCTGATAGGGTCCTAATCTTTGGGTCAAAGAGAACTGTTTGACATTTAAACTGAGTGTAAACAAATGACTTATGCAAAATTGAATTGCTTGAAATAGAATTGTTTAGTCAGTTAACTGTGTGTAAACAAATGACTGATGTTTAATTGAATTGTTTGCGATGTATAGCAATACTTGGGACTATTTAACTTTGTTGACTTATGTTTACAAATTATATATATCTAATATATATGTAAAAACTGGATTTGGCATTAAATAACCTACAATAGTTGATATGCCATAAAACCAAATCATAAGTTATGGGAAACCGCCATTAAGAATTGTTGTCAAAAGACCCTAAAAAGTTAGGGGGAGACCCCATGGAATAATGGCTGGACTGCAGCCCCAAAGGAAGCAAATTTGAGAACTCCAGTCACACTATTATGTCCACTTTTGGACTAATACCCTTTGGAAAGGTATGAACTTCCTTATCCACCCAACTATAGGCTAAATATTATCACTACTATAAGGATGTCTTTGACATTAAATAACCCACAAAGGTTGATATACCATTGAACAAAAGAAACTAAACCAAACCTAGAAAATCAATCTGTATTCACTTACCTTACCATACTCATCAAATGTAGCCTTCATTTGATAATAATTTCTAATGGCCAAAATAGAGAGGATCGTTGACTCATCAGTACCAATCCTCTTTACTCCAGCCTCATAGAGTCTTTGTGCATCTTCACGAGCTTGATCAATGTTAACGACACTGGCAGGTCCTTCATTGATGACACGTTGAACTTGTTCCGATGTCAACTCGTTACGGTTACCCTGAAAAGAAAAGTCATAAAATTACTGATTACTTTATTTTTATTTTGTTGAACATTATAGTGTTTAGGTTCTTTTAGTAAGGTTACTAAGTAATTTGGAGGCACTTATGGTGTAATGGTTATCAGTGGAGGAAATGGAATCATTGCTCCTAGTTCAAATTTTGGATAAGGCTGTTTGCATTTCACATAGTTTTATTACATTTGAAAAAGTATCATCATCATCACACTGCGCCATCAGCACGGATATGCCTGACCCTCTCCTACCACCCTTCTCTATCATCCATTGCTTCCAGATGGTCTTCAGGGCTACATCCTGTTGAAAAAGTATATATCAAACTAATCTCTCAAAAGCTATGGGTAACTAGTAGGGCAGACAAAACCTTTTAACCTTGATAGGGCAACTGATCTAGAAGAATGAAAATATTGAAACCAAATCTTTAAAACTCTCCTAAAAATATTGAACTTTTCCCCGAATATATAGATCTTCCCAAGGCTTTTGTATATTTTTCAAACATGCATCAATAATTTAACATCAGTAATATCATCTCATCCAGTTCTGATGATGGGTCATTAGAACTGAAATGCTATAAGTAAAGTAAAAGTAAAGTTGGTGACTCCAGTTGAGAGCAACCCGAAGATCCCTCTTCAAAAGCTACTACACCGAGGTGTAGGGGAGGGTACTACTCCTTTCCCTGGATCGCTCAACTTAACCCTTGATCCAAACCTTATAATGTTGAGTGTTAAGCAAGGCGGCATCAAGTACCATTTTTTGAGTCTTTGATATGACTCGATCTGGGATTGAACCACGGTCTCCCGGACCATTGGTAAACACTTTACTCATTAGGCCAATGGCTGTTGACTTTATTTCCCAATAAATCTCTCCTTCTGCTTGGATTACCTAGTTATCACTTTTTTTCTCTATATTGTTAGATTTGATTCTATTTTTTACTTCCATATATATAAATATATATATATATACACACACACACACACACCTGCACCTATGGGTATGTTTGCAATTATATTGCACTGTATAATGTTATATTCGTAATATAAGGATTTGAACCTGTTCATGTCTGCTCCTCACAACCCAAATGGTCACTAACACAAAAGACATTTGAAGTCGAGTGTTTTCTTTACTTCATGGTACATTGCTGTAGACTGCTGGGTATACCATGCATTTTTTTTCATCCAAAAGTACCTTAATTCTTTTCCTTTTTTGTCCTGGTGACAGAAAATACTGTATGATGTACAAGAGAACCATGCTTTTTCAAAAATTTTTGTCTGAAATTGTGAGAGAACGTTATACAAGCATGTGCACTAAACATAGCAGTCTAAAGTAGATACAGAAACTGTACAAATCTTATCGTTCTACAATTGTTATAAAATAGCCGAGGGATTTCGGTTCATACCTTTGAGTTTAGTTAGGCTGAGAACCTTTCGGCTCAGCACATGGGTTGGTTGGGTGTAACATTGAAGCAGGTGTTAACGTGGGTGCGCGCGGGCGGATGGAGGTGTCACTCAGATGTCATAATAGTCCGAAACGATACTAGGTGACAAAGTGCGGGTGACGTCACGCACCGGAAGCGCGCGGAGGTTGTGTGAGAATTTGAAGAGAGAAAAAGTCGGGTACTAGACGCCAAACGGGAAGGGTCGATTTTTGGAGCTCGCAGATGCGAGGCGAATTTGCGCCCTATAGGGGCCGCACGAGATGGGGGCCAAATGAATAAGATAGCATAAAAGATTGTGTCTCTCCTCCTTACGTCGAAACCTTTAACTCAAAATTAATAAAAAGGTTTCGTACCTGAACAAGAAGTCGTTAAGTGTTTTCGAATTCCGGGATTCCTATGTTCTTTATATATTCTATAGTAATGAACATTATATGTCCATTTTGCACATAGCATTAATTGCGAATATGGTACACAATTAGGGGAAAACACAAAATCCTAAGTTGATTTTG
Organism: Sepioteuthis lessoniana; assembly: GCA_963585895.1. Classification (NCBI taxonomy): domain Eukaryota; kingdom Metazoa; phylum Mollusca; class Cephalopoda; order Myopsida; family Loliginidae; genus Sepioteuthis; species Sepioteuthis lessoniana. The sequence continues at coordinate 56,015,447 of OY757937.1, read as the reverse complement.
AACATGGTAAAATTTAGATTTGTCTATTAAAATAAATCATTAAAATATATGACAGCTTTACTCACTTGCAGGCATGATACAAGGAGTCGTTTGAAGTAGCCACTTGTATCAGATATGATATCTTTCTCTAAATCTCGTCTGAAATCTGCAGAAAAAATAAAATTTCATCAATCAATGGTTCAAATGCAATAATAACTTTTTTCGTATACATACATACATACAAGTTGAGGAAAATTTTTGAATTTAACTCGGCTTAAAAATTAAACTTATGTTACTTGTAGAGAAGGGGTTGGGTAAATATGTACATACACACATACAAGTCTATAAATTTTTCTCTCAGTCTATTCATCTCTCTTACTCTCTTTCTCAGTGTTCCATTCTATCTTTCTCTCTATTATCTCAGGCTACTAATATTTATCTGTTATTTATCTTTAGTATCAACAATAAATATTTTTTGATAAAATTTATTTCTTCTAAACTAAAGATACCAGAAATTTATAATTATTTCTTGTGGAGAATTACATAGTCATAACAGATATTATTAGTTATTATCTATTGCCAAATTCTGCAGCATTGGAACTCTGTAACCAAACATATGAATATAAATCAGTCCAAAAATAAGTACACCCCTTATATATGTGTATACCAACCCCTCCGCACAGGCAGGATGCAACACAAAGTCAATTTTTAAGCAGAGTTTAACAGGTTTGAATTCAGAGTTTTCCTTCTCCTAGACTGGTTGCCAAACCAAGGCTAAAGAACCCAGTCTACCTTACTATTTACCAATAGCTGGAGGGAGAATAATTGGATTCATATCTTTCCCAAGGGTATTAGTGCTATGTGAAATGCAATCAATCTAATCCTGAATTTAAACTAAGTTCATGTGTCCATTTCCTATGATGATAGCCATAACACCACGGACAACCCTTATATATTTATGTTATCATATTCTTGGTTGCAGAGTTTTAATGAGATAGATTTTAGTCATACATAATATCTAACAATACTTTTTTTTATTAGGTAAGAAAAATTTCAAAAGGAAGGTCTTTGTAGATTTGACTACAAACCGATCAATCATCCCACATACTATCGTTATACTGGAAGGCTACATTTTTTAGACATTTTCAGTAAGAAAAATTTTAAAAGAAAGAATTTTTGCTTACGTAGTTTGTAGTTGCTGACAATTTCATGAATCTCTGCATTGGTTCTCGTGCAGAGGATTTCCACAAGAACAGAATCCTTGGTACCAATACCCTGCAATTTAACCCAACAAAAAAATTAATCATAGGAACATACAAAGAAAAGAAGTACATTTACATGCATTGAAATGCAAGTGATAGGGAAGATATTTAGTCAAGTCACCACTTTGAGAAGGACAAATATTAGCATTCATATATTAGCTTAGTGGGTAGAGTGTTTGCCAATAACCCGGGAGGGGAGACTGGGGTTCAATCCTAGGTCAAGTCATACCAAAGAATCAAAAAATGATACTTGATGCTTCCTTGTTGAACACTCAGTATTATAAAGTAGGGATCAAGAGTAAAGTGGAGCAATTCAGGGAAAGGAGTAGTGCCCTATCCTACACTTTGGTGTAATAGCTAATGAAAAGGGGGCCTTTGGGTCACCCTCAACTACAGTTGCCAACTTTACCTACTTTATTTTATATCTGTAATATAGTAACAACAGCTAACAAAACAAAAGGAAAGAAGAGTAAAACTTAATTACACGTGCAAGAACATTTAGTATTTTATATATATAATAGAATCAAAAGGAAGAGTAGACGTATGCCCTAATAGCAAAAATTATACAGGAGGTGCCTGTGGTGTAATGGATATCATCATAGGAAATGGACACGGGTTCAAATCCTAGACAGGACTGATTGCATTTCACATAGCACTAATACCCTTGGGAAAGGTATGAATCCAATTATTCTCCCTCCAGCTATGGGTAAATAGTAGGGCAGACTAGGTTCTTCAGCCTTGGTAAGGCAACTAGTCTAGGAGAAGGAAAACTCTGAATTCAAACCTGTTAAACTCCGCTTAAAAATTGACCTTGTGTCATATCCTGCCCGAGCGGAGGGGTTGGGTAAATACAAATAGCAAATCTATACATATTATTCCATGAACTAGCAGGATGTATCTCTATGCCGCCTTCCATCTTTGTTATGCAAAAACCTCTCGTCTACCCTCACTAAGTTGTAGCAACCAAAGTCATGACAAGAAACTTTCAACTTTGATTTCATATGTAGGATTATCTGCCAAAATGTAAGTAAATCATGCATACTTACTGTTATTTTGAAACTGGGAGTGTGTTCAAGCACTGCTTGCTGGCATGCTGTAACTTATAAGAAAGCCAGAAGTAAGGACAGGTGACTTTTTATTGGAGAGTACAATGAGTTGTGGGTAAGTGGGTAAAGATAAAAAGACACCCACTGATTAAACAGCCAACTTTTCCCCAATATATAGATTTTCCCAAGGCTTTTGTATATTTTTCAAACGTGCATCAATGATTTAACATCAGTAATATCATCTCATCCAGTTCTGATGATGGGTCATTAGAACTGAAATGCTATAAATAAAGTAAAAGTAAAGTTGGCGACCCGAAGGCTCCTTTTTCTTTTGAAAAAGGAGCCTTCGGGTTGCCCTCGACTGGGGTCGCCAACTTTACTTTTACTTTATTTATAGCATTTCAGTTCTAATGACCCATCATCAGAACTGGATGAGGTGATTTTCTTTTGAAAAAGGAGCCTTCGGGTCGCCCTCGACTGGGGTCGCCAACTTTACATTACACCGAGGTGTAGAGGAAGGTGGGACTCCTTTCCTTGGATTACTCCACTTTACCCTTGATCCTAACCTTATAATTTTGAGTGTTAAGCACTGGTCATTCTGGGAGAAGTAATTGGTGAGTGATGAAGGCAAGTCAAGAGAATAAGAGTGAAGGAAGAGAAAGGAAAGCAGGAGAATGCAGAAGGAAAGAAACTAGAGAAGACCAGAGGAAAACAGCAGGAAGAGGTGAAAGGAAAGAAGCAGCAGGAAGGAGGAGTGACAAACCACATTATGCTATGTCAAAATTATTTTATTTTACCTGGTTATAATTATTTATACAATAGTAATCTTTATTCCCACAAACTTATACTTTTCAAAGTAAAACATTTTTTTTATCTGATTATATTTGGTTATACAACTGTAATTCTTATTTCCATGAATTTATATTTTCTAAAGTAAAACATTTTATTTTACCTGATTGTAATTCTTATTCCCATACATCTATATTTTTCAAAGTAAAAAAGTAAAGTTGGCCACCATAGTTGAGGGTGACCTGAAGGCTCCCTTTTCAATAGCTACTATACCAAGGTGTAGGAGAGGGCGCTACTCCATTCCCTGGATTGCTCCACTTTACCCTTGATCCTTACCTTATAATGCTGAGTGTTAAGCAAGGCAGCATCAAGTACTATTTTTTGAGTCTTTAGTATGACTTGAACTGGGATTGAACCCTAGTCTCCTGGACCATTGGCAAACGCTCTACTCATTAGGCCAATGGCATTGTAATTTTTATTCTCTTACATATATATTTTTCAAAGTAGAACATTTTCTTTTATCTGATTATAATTGTTTATACTAGGGCTACTCAAAGTGGCCTATACAGACCCCTGGTGGGGCAATAAATTTTGGCAGGATGAATAAAAGCAGAGGAGTCAACGGCAGGTGGGGTGGGGTGATGTGGAATCACTCGTTTTCATTTAGAAACAAAAATTGCTGGATCATGTTGAGTAGTTGCTAGATATTGAACACCTAGCAGAATGCCTGATAGGATGGAATGGCCACTAGTGATGCATAGTTCACATACAACCAGTTCAAAACATCTGGGTCATCTAAATAAAATAATGATGTTAAAGTTAAAAGGGGGTATGTCCTCATGGTGTAATGGTTAAAGTGACGGACTGCAGGATCGTAGAACGCGAGTTTGTACTCCAGTCGCGCTATTACGTTCACTTTTGGGCAAATACCCGTAGGAAAGCTATGAAACCCCCTTGTCCTCCCAGCTATGGGTTAAATAGTACCACTACTGCTCTTCTAGGAGAATGGCTTTGGCATTAAGTAACCTACAAAGGTTGATATGCTATTAAACAAAGAAACCAAACCTAAAGTTAAAAGTGCAAATTTATACATCTTTCTTAAAGGAAAATTTCTTGAAATGACTCTTGATCTGGAAGCAAGGTCTACATATACATTTAAAAGAATTGTATATCACTCAAAGAAAAAATCTAGCAAAATAAGCCCAAGTTTTGAGGAACTGTTGAGCTCATTTTACTAGCTTTTCCAAGTTTGTAGATGGTGGAATTTGGGTTTAACCATCGTAACACTATGGTACAATATAGAATATGGTGTAATGTTACCCCTTAGGTTTCAATTGAACCTTGTGGTAACCCCACTGTGATACACAGTGATGAATATAAAACACTGTGGGCTCGCTTGAAGTTTATTGCAAAGAGAAAACTAGCAGTAAGTGAAAAGAGAGAGATGAATATGTGTTAGCCAATTTGATAGGCTGATACTGTAAACTGTAAGATGAAAAATGGAAACAGGGACTTAGACTTTTCTCCACTGACTGGCTGTTTAGGTTTTGCATGCTTAGCTACTCAGGGTTGTGTTTGGTTTAGTCTCTCTGCCCTAGAGCCTGTGAACTGCCCTGATGTCTTTGAATCTGTTTCTTATTTATTCCTTCTTAAAATCATCCCTTAATCACGTCACTATTCCTTTTTAGTGATATGTCATTGCTAAATATCAGCTGATATCTACAAAATTGTTTATCTCAATATATTTGGCTTATTATGACATAAGTGGACATATGTACAAAACAAAAGCCTGCTGGAACCTTGAACTTTGCAAAACGACCCCCCCCCCCAACAACTTGGGACTCTAAGTTTTGCTAGGGAAAGAATTTACAACTAAAAACTAAACTGATTAACTAAAATCGCAAATTATTTTACACCATGAGCATTATTTACTAAGCAACCAGAGAAACATTTCAAACACAGAACGTAGTGATTTGTGATTCAAATTTATAAACTTGCAACTTAATATTTGTGATCACCTCAATGTCCACCAAATTCATTCTTCCCATTTAAAGAATTCAATAATTAAGATGTTTGCATTTATAGTTTACCGATTCTTTTATGTAAATTGTATCAGACACTGGTGAATTAGATATATATTTTAATTTGATATTCAATTAATCTACAAATGATTTGCAAATTCTGATATGTCCTAGTTTGCAGCTTGTATCTTATGGGGTCTGAGGACAAACTGTGTTGCCATTTGCTATCTGACTCCATTCTGAGATTATGCTATTTTAGCCCACGTTGTCTTGTTGGTGTAACTTCTTGGATAAGAAGTCTGTAAAAGAATTATATGAAAGAAGATAGTAACAGATAGGAGATGAAGACATATTTTTATATTTTTCCTTTATTTCTGGGTTCAACAAGCATTCAAGGGGTGAGGGAATTCTCCCTGAATACAATTGAAATGGTTGTATCTCCCAGTCAAGGTGTCAAAAGTGTGTTAGTCATTTCTTGGGTATATATGTGTCCTTATTTGGTATTTAAAGCTTTAACTACGTATTTGGTATATAAAGCTTTAACGACGTCCAAGTCCAGTGTTTTAGTTCGTAGTTCGATAGGTCCATTTTTGATACTTTTTTAAATTTTGGCATACTTTTAATCAAGACGGCTACTACTAGTGAAAGGTTAACCAGTGTGGTACTTAAGAGCAGCCACGTGGCCTTCCACTAGCAGCAAGGGAGATTTAGATGTTGTCACTTCGCGGGTCATGGCTGAAAGAGAATGAGCTTCCTCCTTTTGTCAGGATGGTCCCTTTTCTTTGTGCATGAATCGCCCCTATTCCTGTCAGAGGCCTTTGGGAGTTTCTACATACTTTAATAGTTATTTTAATTCAATTAAAATTTTATTTATTTATTCCCTATAATTTCATGTGACCAAAGCAGTTGAAGTGGTGGAATGGTACCTGTTGTGGTTGGTAGTATTGTGGTAGTTGGTGTGCTGATATGATGTGCATTGCTTCATGCTGTGTGTGATTTGAAAGAAGCACAGATGGACATGCAATGTAGTTGTTACGTTTTAATGTAATGAATAAATGAAAAAAAAACACTGAATGAAAAAAGCGGACCTGGATGTTGGAATTAACAAAAGGGCTTTTATTTTAGGCAGAGTAGAGATATGCTTCTACTCTAAAACAGTCACTTTAGTTTGAGTGGTGCACAACCAAGAAATCTCCTGTTTTCAATCCCTGGGTGTCATGGCTGCTCCCATTTCCAGTCACTCGTTCCCACAATTCTGTCACAGGAGTTACTGTAGTCTACTGATCAAAGGGGAGTAACTCTATATTTTCGTTCAAGCTGACCTAACAGAAGTTTAATTAGGTAAGTTTTGCTTTAGGAGTTCCAACTGAACTATGATGCCACAGAAGCAACCAAAAACATTTGTTGTACAAAAAATGAAGGTGTAGTTGATCACAGTACAGTAACCAAATGATTCAAGAAATTTTGCTCGGGTTACAAAATCCTCAATGATCAGGCAAGAAAAAGTGGGCCTAAAATGTAGGAGTGTGGATTCCAAGGCTGTGCTCCAAGCCATAGGGGTAAATCCAGAAAGAAGCACTTGGAGAGTATCAGGCATGCTTGGTATCTCACTGTCTAGTATAGTTCATCACCTTCACAATCTTGTCAAAAGCACACAGAACTGCCGAATTGTGCCTTGTGTTACCAAAATATTGTAAAACTTTTGACTCCCCCCAGCAGAATTGTAATTTTTATTATCATATATTTATATATCTCACTGTAAAACATAAATAACATTAAAGTTTAATGGTTAACAGATCCTAAGTATGGTTTTCCTTGAGCAATAAGAACTATAAGTTAGCCAATGGCTGATTTTATACCAACAGATTGATAGAAGAGAGAGACAAAAAGTGGACTTACAGAAATGGCTTTGTGTAGTGACCAAGCATCATAATAGGCTGGTGGTTTAAACAGAGCCATAATAACTTCTTCCAGATGACCACTCAACTCAGATTTCAAGTCTTCAATTAAATCCTAGGAGAAAGAAATCATCAAGTTATGAAACATTTGAAATTAAATGGCATTACATATGAACTTCATTTGTTTTATTTTTTTTATATCAAAAGAAATTTGGACAAAGTGATTAATATGATACCAGTTAAACTCTCTGTGTGTATATATACATATATATACACACACGCACACAAACACACATAAACAAGCATGTATACACATACACTACGAGTAAAAAGTAATTGGCTACCCTCAAAAATTTTTATTTCTTATCCTAAAAGTGTTATTTTTAATGAAACAAGTTAAGCACAACAATGGTTTTATTTATTAAACTAAATACAAGTCTTCCTGAGCCACATTAAATACAAATCAAATTAAAAAAAACAACAAAATAACAAAAATACTTCTTAAACTTCTGATTCATCAAAATCACTCCCTTTGGCTGCTATCACTGCTTCACAGATTCTTGGCATTCTTTCCACCAAAGGATAGTGCTGCTCAGTCTTGCAAAAGTTGCTAGAGGTGAGTCACACTTGTGGGTAGTTTAGCTCTGACTTTTCAGTTAAGTTCATCCCATCCCAGTTCAATAGGATTTAAGTCCGCTGATTGCCCTGGCCAAGACATCAGTTGAAGAATGTCCTTTTCCTCTTTGGTTTTAATGTACTTCTGGCTGAGTTTACTAGCATACTTTGGATCCTTATCTTGCATGAATACAAATTCTTGAGCCACAAGTTGAGTTTCAGGTGAGATCATGTGATGCTGCTTATGCTGTGATAGTAGCCACTGGTATGTGTGTTTGTTTGTAATTTTGTTTTACCTTCTATAAGCTTACTTTTGCCACAAGTTGTATTTTTATGTGGACATGGCCGCGTGTTTGTTCTAAGTACTGCATAAATGTTTTGTTTCAAAACATAACTGTATAAATTCTAATTTTCAGTCAACACAAACAGGATAAAACCTTGAACAAATGTTAACTTTAGCTGCTACAAATTCTTTTTTCCAGAATTCTTAGCCTATATGTTGTGGACCAGTAAAGGGTCCGGAAGAATAACACAACTTGGGTTTGGGTGAAACAAAGTATATTAACGAAGTATGATACAACATATGTACAAAGTGTTAGGAGTTAGTCCAAATGCCAAGTGTTTACTGGGAATAAGTACAGAGCCCCCAGTATTAATAGTCATGAAAGAGTTCATTACTGACTGCAGGTCGGGTACCATAACACTATATTTAGAGGTGCATGGAATTCATCAATAATTACAGTATTCCCAAATCTATGATAAATTCAACCTTCACAATTTCATAGATAAGTAAAAAGTGCTAATTCATACGTAAACAATGCTGTGATTTTTTATGAAAACTTTGCTAGTGCAAGAGTAGGCTGAAAAGTTCATATAATGACATTATATCTGCTGTTGATAATTTTTTTGACCAATGGGATCCAAGCACAGCAACACTGATGGAAGACTGCAAGGTGATAATGTTGAAAAATAAATCTCATTTGGCTCCATTTCATTCGAGCATCTTGGTCAGCCTATGAACTTTTCAGCCAACCCTCATATATTAACAAGGAATGGCATAAAATTTCTTATTTGCCTAAATTTCTGAGATGAAGCCTGATAATGTCAGAGAAAGACTGAAAAGTCAGGTAAGGCTGACTATATGGGGAAAGAAAAGGGAAACCACCTGCTGTTGTGGGATGAAGTTAAAATCATAGATAGGGAAGAAACAGCACATATTTTAGGCTACAGTAACCTGATTTGGTTTTATGGGATACCAACAACTGTAGGTTATTTAATGCCAAATTCTTTTTCTGCACATATATTAAATATATAATTTCTAAACACATTTTGAAGATAACTTTTTTAAACAAGCCTGAGCTCATTCTTTTTGCTCACCGTGAAATGGTTTCACTAATTTCTATCTAATACGAATAATTCTATTTACATCAAACAGTTCTATTTCAAACAATTCAGTTTAGCATGACAACAAAGTTAAATAGTTCCAAGTATTGCTATGTATCACTAACAATTCAATTAAACAGTCAGTCATTTGTTTACACCTAATTAAGTGATCAAACAGTTCTATTTCAAGCAACTCAGTATAGCCTAAGTACACAGTTTAATAGTCAAACAGTTCTATTTCAAGCAACTCAGTTTAGCCTAAGTACACAGTTTAATAGTCAAACAGTTCTATTTCAAGCAACTCAGTTTAGCCTAAGTACACAGTTTAATAGTCAAACAGTTCTATTTGATCCATAGATAGCACACTATCAGGTGCTACCACTCCGGGCTAGAGTGGACCTGGGAGCAATAGTAATGAAGAGGTACTCTGCATTACCCAAAGCTGCAGCATTATTGAATCCTCAGCATCAGATTGTTTAGTGTCATATCCAGGACACATGTTGAGGGAGTCTACCCCCTCTGCAGATATGCAGTCAGTGTATTCTACAGCCGCTACTGACAGGGCCATACAGTGACCTGTTGAGCAGACCAAGTATAGAGATGAATATGATTTGGGAACCATTAATCAAAATGTCTTAGTATGAAAAAAATTGCAATATTAGCTAAAATAAAAGATTATGCATAGTAAATAGTTTTATAAGCCCTGAAAATTCACTCTGAATTGTTGGTCTGAAAGTGCTTCTTAGTGAAATCTACGAAGGTCCCAGGTTCAATCCCACCTATAGATAAGATAGCAAAGAATACTTTCTATAGCTTAACACTTGTACCCGGTCATGGTTAACAGAATTAGAACAATCTACCCCCATAGAATAAAGGGTTCTCTTCAAATTTCTGTGTAGGCTCCCAAATTTGAGATTATACACCAGAGGAAGGCTGAAGAGAATACCAGCCAAAATGTTGTCAGTTTCACAATGAAGACAATAGTCCGAATATTCTAAGTGATAAGATTTCTTATATACTTACTTTGCCATACATTGTTTTGAACATAACAGCAATCTCTTGACGTTGTTTGTTTGACCTTCTGGTAATGACGTGAATAATGGTGGCTTCATCAGTACCTAGATGAAAATGGGAATACATTAGATTTAGTATTATGCATTATCCAGGGAAAGGAGTTGCACCCTCCCCTACACCTTGGTGTAGTAGCTATTGAAAAAGGAGTCTTCGGGTCACCCTCGACTATCATGCATTATACTTTCTGATTAGTTAAGGAAATAAGCATTTTTGCTGAGAGGCATATGATGGTAAAACAATAAGTCTATAGTTCGACACCTAATTATACATTAAATTTCAGTCTGAAATTTTCACTGCATACCAAGATGGTACCAAAACAAAAATAAATGTTATATAATGACAGAAAGAAAGACAATAACACTTATATATAAAAATATAAGATCCTTCTTATTTATGAAAGGAGGTGAAATGGTTGTGTGAGAAGGAGAGTCAGTCAGGAACTGCTAGGATTTACACCAGGTTGCGATATGATATATTCAGAGACTTACTTCTTTGCTCTGCCTCCACGAGGCAAGCACAGGACTGACTTAAAACATTTAATCATAGTCGTTCCTCCTTTGTACTTCTTTCATGAGACTGGTATGGGGCCGACTTAAAACATTTAATCATCTTTGTTTCTTTATCGTGCTTCTTTCATGGGAGACTGATACAAGGCTGCCTCTCAATCTAGGGTCATCTGGCCTCCATCAGCTAGTGCCCAAAACAGTGTGACATCTAGTGTCACTGCTTACTCTCATTCTAATTCTGCTGACCATTTGTGGATGAAAACTTCCGTCTTTATATTTTTTTTGGATGCCTATGTACTCTTCCATTGTCATTCACATGGAATTTCTGTTGTCTCTTGTTTGCCTTAAGACACAGGTGCATATCCTGTTTTGAAAAGCTGCACCTAACATGGCTTATCAAAGGTCAATATGTAACAACTGTACAATAGCCAATGTATCTAATTAATGGAGGTGCACTGTGTTAAGTATATTGACAAGAAAGAAGATTATGTTGAAAAACAAATATTCGTTGTGTAAATTAAATGCTTTTTCAGCATTAGACTATAGATTTGACATTGAGAAAAAACATTGAAAGACTCTAGTCCATGCTAAACTCTTCTTTTAACATATACCAGTATGGAAGAAAATAATGGATTGTAATCTGACAGTTTGTAAAGAAAAATTGATAACAAGGTAATCCAAATAGAAGGAGAGATTTATTGAGAAACAAAGTCAACACTATAAGTTAACATCACTAATATAACCCCTCATAGCCCTGATGATGGTTCAGCAGAACCGAAACACTATAGTGATGACTTTGTTTCTCAATAAATCTCTCCTACTTGGATTACCTCGTTATCATAAACCAGTATGTACACAGGAAAACACTAAGTAAGAGGTTGTACTGACCAATTCCTTTCATAGCTTTACGCAAGGCACCAGCATCACTTTCTGCAGAGAAAGGATTAGCAGGCTTCACAGTTGGATGATATAATTCAGCACCTCCATATATGGTCATCTGCTTAAGACTGTCAGTCAAAGTCTGCAATAAAATATTAGAATAAATCTTTAAAGATTCTAATTAAATATTACAGTGCATTATTACAATTTGAAAAATAATTATTTATTACTGTTTATATAACATCTGATATCATAGGTAGGATATATTAAAGGTTGCTTGGTTGGTTTTACAATATGTCAATACTTCTTCGGTTATCTAATACTGAAATGTTTGGTTTCTTTGTTTAATGGTATATCAGCCTTCATGAGTAATCTAATGCCAAAGCCATCCTTGTAGAAAAACATTAGTGTTACTAATTAACCCATAGCTGTGAAGACAAAAGAGTTCATACCTTTCCCAAGGGCATTAGTCCAAAAGTGAATGTAATAGCATGACTGAAATTTAAACTCGTTTACTAAGATGTTGCGGTATAGCAAGTTAGCCACTGTACTATGGGGATTCACCCACCCAGCAATTGTAAAGTCAGTCCTTTTGTTTAGCAAAGAAATTATACAGTTTCAAGTAACTAATGATGATCATTTATAAACAATTATGGTTTAAAGTAACTATCCTTAACAAAATTGTATACACAATTATATATTTCTGTGCAATTTTGTGAATAAGTTCAAGTATTTTTATCTAATGGTAATAATTTATAGACAGTTATTTGGTTTCAAGTAACTCGAAAAAAAAAAGAAAAGAAAAAAAAGACAATTTGTAAAATCGTGGACTTTGCTGTCCTGGCTGACCACAGAGTAAAATTGAAAGAAAATGAAAAAAAGGATAAGTACCTCGACTTTGCTAAGGAATTGAAAAAAACCATGGAACATGAAAGCAACATTTATACCAATTATAATTGGTGCTCTTGGTAGAGTCACTGAAGGATTATTAAAGGGATTGAAGGACTTGGAAATAAGAGGACGAGTGGAGACCATCCAAACTATTGAGATCGATCAGAATACTGAGAAGAGTCCTGGAGACTTCCTGTCACTCAAACTTCAGTGAAAGACCACCAGCTAACGCTGATGTGAAAAACTCTCAAGGAGTAAATAATAATAAACATCTATTCGCAAACAGTTATAGGGTTTCAAGTATTCCTATCTAATATTTATAGTTTATCCACAGTTATATAGTTTCATGTATATCTATCAAATACTTAGGATTTACACAAAATGATATGGCTTCAAGTGACTAATAATAATCCTATGTAAACAATTATAGCTTCAAGTACCTATTCTTTATACATATAATTTACACACAGTTATATGGTTTCAAGTATTCTTATGTAATACAAATAATTTTCAAACAGATCAATTTGAACCATGGATGGGACTGACAGGTGCTACCAACCCATGTCAGAGAAGACAAAGGCACAATGGTAATAAATAGTTGACAACATGGTACTTGGAGTTTCAAAACAGGAGTATCACCACTGGATAAAGTCAAATTTCATACCTAAGAGACTTATCAAAGTATGTCAAAACTTTGATTCATTCTAATATATCCCAGCCTGTTCATGTCTATCTAAACCTGTCTGATCATATCTATTTATCCCAATCTGTTAATACTGTATCTATTGTATCAAGAGAAGAAACTTACCTCCTGGATCAAAGCGCGTAAGACTATGCCTTGCTTGTCAAGCAGTATAAAAATATGTTCACTTCTGGAGGCAGAAGTTATAGTGAGCTGATCTCATCTCTCACGAGAAGAAATCCACCTCACATGTAAGTTTCTATATGCCAGAACTTGCATAAAAGAGCATGCCAGCAGCAGGAGCATGGTTGTTGTCCTTTGCAGACTGCTTTTTTGACTGACTGACTGACAGAACGAACGAGTTGACCAGAGGCATACTGAGGAAGGGCTGCTAGTCGCATGTGTTGTTATTTTTAGTCAACAGAGGCTACCCAATTGTCTGAGGACTGTACTACTGCTTTTGCTTGGACTAGTTCTACGACATCTATCTATTTATCTGTGTTCATATCTCAGTCTGTTAATATCTATCAATCAATCCATCAATCACCATTTGTTCTTATCTATCTGTTGCATTCTGGTTAGTGAACGTTTGTAATATTAAATAAAGAACAAACCACGATATGAGAGGAAATAGAGATATATTCTCAGGAAAAAGTATATACAATAGGGAGACTATTAGTAGACAAGAACATAGGATTAGTGAATACAGAATAAAGATATAGTCCAACGATAGTATTGGCTTCCGTTATTACGGTAGCAAGTAAGGTGATCTAGTGCGATCTCCAGTCTCCAACGCTCTAATATTATTCCTATAAGAAGCTGCTCTTCACCTTCTAGTCTGCCCTGGTATTAGTAGCTACTGCTATATATGGCAGATGGACTAGTTCATTGTGTGGAAAAAGGTGGGTGATAACTATCTATCAATTTATAACCCATCAAATCAATCTTGTTTTTAGTCTATGGCAGGACTCTAAATTTGGTTTTATTATTCTGTTGATAGTATGAGGTCGAAAATGATGATTTTGCTTTCTCAGAGGCATATAACAAATCAAGTGAAGATTAGAGGATTACTACATTTTATATTGATATTCAATAAGAAAGAAGAGCTTAGATCATAAAAGATATACGTAGAGCATTAAATAAGCTTAAATCAGTAGCAGATTAACAATGATCTTGGCTCCTCATTAAAAAGAATCATAATTGATCGCTTACCCCAATAACATCCTACCATCCATTTCATATAGATATGTATAATCTTCATTAGACATTTGTTTCTAAAGTGCTGTTTCAAAATATACAAAGACATCTATTAAGGGTGTTCGTTTCTAGTGCTCCAGGGTATGTATTTAGCCAACCCCTCCAACATAAACAGGATGTGACATGGGGACAAATTTTAAAGCAAAATATAGCTGGTTTGAATTCAGAGTTTTCCTTCTACCAGACTGGTTGCCTAAGCAAGGCTAAAGAGTCTGCTCAACTATTCCTCCATAGCTGGAAGAATCGATGGATTCAGGCTCTCTTTAAGAGTGATTTAACATATAGTAAAATGTAAACAGCCTCATCCAGGGTTTGAACTTGGAAAACCAACTCCATTTTCTACAACGAAATGTGCTTCCTCACTCCTTCTTTCTGTAATTATGAGACTCATAGTGGCTAAAGGTTAGTTGGTTGGGTTTTATGGCATATCAACCTTTGTAGGTTATTTAACGCCAAATCCATTTTTATACAAATAATCAGTTCTATTTCAAACAATTCAGTTTAGGATCAGTACACAGTCAAAAACATTTCTATTTCAAGTTATTCAGTTTATTCAAACAGTTCTAATTCAGCTAATTCAATTTAGCATAATAACAGATTTTGTTAACACACACTTAAATGTCAAAACAGTTCTATATTAAACAATTCAGTTTAGTGTAAAGTACAGCTTCAATGTTAAAAACAGTTCCATTTCAAACAATTCAGTTTAGCATTAGTGGCTAGAGTGCAGGACAACATAGTAATTAAGTTCAAACTCCAGTCAGGTATTTGCCGCTGCCTCCCACCAGACACGACTTGACACAAGGTCAAAAGCCCGAAGGCCAATTAAAGTGGGGATAAAGGGGAGGGGAAGGTCGGGAAGGAGCCGAGACTCGAACCCTGCTTGTCTGTGCTGCTCATCGGCTCACTTAGTGCAATGTGAGCCTGATGAGGCAAGCAGTTTCACGAACCCAAATGTGGGTCCGGGCACGTATGCCAGTTAACAGCTTAAACTAGACGCTTGGTCTAGTGCCGTACAAAGGGGACAAAAGTGCAGCTCGCCCACCCGAAGGTTGCCCAGCCGAAGCTGGGGGCCTATTCGGCCCCGAGTCTGCTCTTGGTTTCGAGCACCCATCCGGCACGAATGCCAGACGGCCCGGGACTGATACCCTTGGGAATGGTATGAACCCCCTTATCCCCCCAGCTATTGGCTGTAAAGAAAAGTAAAGTTGGTGACCTTAGTTGAGGGTGACCCAAAGGTTACCTTTTTTATTAGTTACTACACAAAGGTATAGGGAAGGGAGCTACTCCTTTCCCTGGATTGATCCACTTTACTTTTGATCAGTACTTTATAATGGTGAGTGTTAAGCAAAGTGGCATCAAGAACCATTTTTTGAGTCTTTGGTATGACTTAACCTGGGATTGAACCCTGGTCTCTAGGGCCATTGGTGAACACTCTACTCACTCGTACAATGGCCTTGGCATTAAATAATCCATGAAGGTTGATATGTCATTAAAAATAAATAAAGACAGACAAACTTTATGATAATCAATTATTTTCTTAAGTATCTCTGCTTTACAGCATGTTTTGCTGCTTAAGGAATAAACATGTTTTACATTTACCTATAAAAAAACAGTTCACAATGAGACAAAATTATCTGAGAGAGGTTGATGAAGGCAGACAACTCTTCATTTCTTTATCTTTCTCACCTCACCTCACCTCTTATCTTATCTTATCTTCCTGTGGTGCAGAAGGATACAAAGCAATTATGTGACAAGTGAAAAACCAATAACCCCTGCTGCCATCATTCTAACATACATCTATATCTCTCCTTGTCTTTCCTTTTCTCTCTCTTTTCTTTTGACCCTCCCCTCCTTTTATATTTTTATCTTTATTTTATTTATGTCCTCAAATGCTGAACTTTAGAAAAACCCATTTTCATTCTGAAGAAATCCTTTTTTAAATAAAGAACAAAATATCATTGCTGAATCCAGTGTCAGAGTTAGTTTATCCTCTTTTTCACTTATTTTTATCATCGTATCAGATTTACCAAAATCTACCCCTCCTTCATGAAACCTTTTAACCGCTTGCGACCAGTCCTGTCTTTCTCATTTGCCGCATCAATACACTGGTTCGCTCAATCCTACTGTGAAGCAACAAATGCAATAACAAGAGCAACAATACTGAGATTACTCCTTTTATACCAGTTCTGCATATGTCACAAACTTCATCCCACCAGAGATGAAACACATGACCTACAAATCGCACTCCCAAGGATGCTCATGCTCCCATTTTTTCTATAGTTCCAGCATTCCATACGCAAGACACAATTGTGCTCGTTTTGAACTTTGAGGTAGGCCATTTCACATGTCACTTCTAGCTTCTTCCTTCCTTCCTTCCTTCCTTCCTTCCTTTTGGTGTTGCTACAAAAGGAATTCAATCCACACAGCTTCATAGTTGGATTTCATTTCTCTTGTTTGTCCAGCTCACCACCTGTTTTTTATCCAGCTGGAGACGGTTGCTGGATTCATGTAAATGTCAGCTGTTCTATCCACATATACAGCACACTATTCATTGTCTCTTGGAATGACGAGCTCTGGTTGGCACATTGGAGGCAGTAGTCTGTGAGTTCTGCCTTTCAATTTCACTACACTTCACTTCAATGTCATTACATAGCCAGGCTATATACACTAGGATTTGAACTTGAAATTTGAATTTGAAATCCATTTCCTAAGGTAATAACCATTACACCATGTGTATTGCCTTCATAGTACCATTGCAAATATGCCAAGAGGAATATCTTTATAAAAAATTAAATTTATAGTATTAAAACATTTTAGCTGTAATTGCTTAATTCATTTAAGGCAATTTAAAAAATGAGACCTTAGTGTTTTTGCCAAATTGCTTGACCACTCATTCTAGCCCGAGAAACACACAGCAGATGAATTTATTTCTTGTTGAAATCACATACTGAGGTTTTGATGCTAACTTGATCTTCACATATCTGACTAAACTCAGATTGTCATCAACAGAAAATATATTAAGAATCTTCAAGATCGAACAGAGGCAAAATTTGTTTCTGGAATTCTCACACTGATGGAATATCAATAAAGCTTCGTGATATTAGGTCCAGCTGAGGCACCTTGGGTTTGTGGTAATGATCCTTTAACCTTTGAAACTATACCTGACCCCTAGTGTCATCATCATTGACCTGTTAGTACTTTGAGCTTTTCATGAGGTGGGGGGGGGACTCTTTGGCCAAACAGATCAGTCTATTCTTGGCTTTAAAAAATATACATGAACTCTGAACTTAAAAAAAAATGAAAATATCTTGATATATCGCTTTCAGATTCCCATATAAAAGGTTAGGTTTTTTTGTTTAATGGCATATCAACCTTTGTGGGTTATTTAATGCTAAAGCAATCCTTCTAGAAGAACAGCAGTGATGCTATTTAACCCATAGCTGGAAGGATAAGGGGGTTTATACCTTTCCAAGGGTATTTGTCTGAAAGTGAATATATTAGCGCGACTGGAGTTCAAACTTGCTTACTACAATTCTGTAGTCGAGTGCTTTAACCATTACACCATGCACCCCCTATATAAAAGTATGTTTAGGAAAGAAACAAAAACAAAAACAAAATAAACTTACATTTGAAGGAGGTGGAGTTGGATTTGAATAAGATCCCGCTAAAAAAAAAAAAAAAAAAAATAAGAAAAAAAACATTTAAAAAATACTCTAAAACATCATGGTCACTTGACATTAAAATCTCACTTCCTGATTATCTAAAGTTTTGTTTTCTTGCTTGTTGATTCAGAATTCCCATTAAAAAAAAAAAATTAATGTTTTAATTCAGACAAATCACTGAAAAAAAAAAAAAAGAAAATTTAATTTACATTAACTAAATAATTAAATATATTCACTTAAAAGACAGCAAAGGTGGCTATTAAGCTTGATGTCCAATCACTTCTATTTCTAGAATGTAAGTAGCATAGCTTCCACAAAAAATAATGGATTATGTATAAATGGATCAAATCCTCTCCATCAAGGATCAGTGTAGAATATGTCACGATAGAAACCTCATATTTCTTTTAAGACGTGTTGCACCATATGGGTAGTAGGGTACTCGAACATTAAAATTACCTTGTGTCACATAAAGGGTAGTCAAATAAATACTACAAATAGGGATAGCCTCATTCTAATTCCTGGTGTTGTAGGGTCTTGAAGATAGTTGGTGGAGACAAAAACAAGATGACAAGTTCATATCAGGTCAGTCAGACATGTGGTCACAGGAAAATTGCACTCACTTTATTGCTGATGTTACAACTTCCCTTTGGACTGGTCTCAAAAATAGGAAAATGTGAAGAGGTATTTTCAAGTCGATCAAGGAAAGATCTATTGTCTGACAAACTGTAGCCCTGCAACTCTATGGTTGGGTGGGGAGCAGTTTCACTATCCCTTAAATTTAGGTTGTTACTTGTCACTCTGCTGGTAACAAACAGACTGACCCTTTTCAAAAATCTCCAAATCTCATGTGTGACCATATCTCAAAGTTAACATGAGAGTTATCATCATTGATCTCTTGTTGGTAACACAGCCAAGCACCAGGTTCATAAATGGTGGGAAGTGGCCACTATTTTACAAAAGTGAAACATGTCAATTTAATTTTTCATAATGCCTGGGGTTAATTCACCATAATTATGTTATAAACTATAATATTGATTGATTTTAATGGTATATCAACCCATCTAGGGTTATTTTATGCCAAGAAGTTAGGAAATTGCAAAAAGAGATTTTTTTTGCCCACAGTTCAACTGAAGATGAATAACTTTTAAACAGACCTGTTTGATATATCGGGTCCTGTTTGACTTACATATCTGACCCAAACAGGTACTACCACACCAGGTGATTTGGGTTGGTTGATTGGGTTTTATGGCATATCAACCCTTGTAAGCTATTCAATGCTGAATCCATTTTTATAGTTCTAATTTAAACAATTCAGTTTAGTATAAGTATAGTTTTTGTCTACACACAGTTAAATTTCAAGAGTTCTATTTCAAACAATTCAGTTTAGCATAAGTATGCAGTTTAGTTCTATTTGACCCATAGATTGGACCCTATCAGGTGCTGCCAGAGTGGAACTGGGAGCAATGGCAATGAAGGGGTACTCCGCATTTCCCAAAGTTCCAGCATTACTGAAACCTCACCATCAGACTGTTTAGTGTCATATCCAGGACACTTGTAGGGGTAGAGGTCTTACCCCTCTGCAGAGGTAGTTGATGTATTCTACAGCACCAGCCAAATGGGCAACAAACCAGATGAAAGTGGACCAGAGAGTAATGGGAATGAAGAGAAACCCCACACTTCCAAGATCTCCAGAACTGGAACCTGCCACCCGCAGATGCAGTTTAGTATTGTATCCAGAATACCCCCAGTTTTTGTGGGGGGTGAAGAGTGGGGTTTACTCTTCTACAGGGAATATAGTCATATTTTAACCCCTACAGACAGAGCTTGTCAAAAGCTACAAGATATCAAATGAATAAACTATAAAATAAAAAAGTAAATAAATGTATTGGATTTTTTTTTAATTTATAAAATTCAATGAAATATATGTGATTTGTAAACCATTATAGTTTCAAGTAACAATACTTAACAAAATTAAACACAGTTATATATTTATAAGTAATCTTATCTAATGCTTATACAATCGAGTTGGCTGAGGCTGTAGAATTGTTGTAACTGAACAAAAGGTTACTGAATGAGAACTAGCCAAAACAGAGGTTGGAAATGAAAAAGAAAAATTTATAACATCAACAAAATACAATACTTGCCAGCAGTGTGAAGAAGGTGCCCACAGCTTGTGGTAACTACTTAGTTTTATTACCCACCTCACAATATTGTCCAACATATTAAAGAGGAATGGGACATACCCATTAGTATTCACTGTTAGGGTATATAACAAGAATACAACTGCCCCCCCCCCATGAATGTCCTAGATATGACATTAAACCATCTGATAGTGAGGCTGCAGCTTTGGAAATTTCGAGAATGTGGAGTACCCCTTCATTGCTATTACTCCCAGGTTCACTCTGACCTGGAGTAGTAGCAACTGAAAGGGTTCTATCTATGGGTCACAAATAGAACTGTTTGAAATTTAAACTGTGTGCAAACAAATGACTTGCATCAAACTGAATTGTTAAAAAAGAACTCTTTGACCATTTAGAATAGTCTTGAATAGAATAATTAGCATTAAAAAGCAATACTTGTAACTACTTCACTGTCAGCAAACAAATGATTAATATCGAATAGAATTACTAGCGTTAGATAGCAATAATTGAAACCATTTAACTGGCTAGAAACAACAGGAATATTAGTGCGCAATCAAATTAGTTCTGATTTAAAAATTGAATTACCTACAAACTATTTACTTACTAATCATATGTATATCCATTTCAATGTATGCAAACAAATGACTGATGTTATACTTACAGAGCAACACTTGAAATTAACTGTGCAGAAACAAAGGAGCTAAGACTCATTCAAAAATGTTATCTGCCAAATATGTTTACAAATCATATATATTTAATATATATGTATAAAGAAGATTTGAGTTTGAGTTTTGTTTAACTGCATATAAACCTCTGTGGGTCATTTAATGCCAGAAGGGTTAAAAGAAGATTTGGCATTAAATAACTTACAATGGTTGATATACCATAAAACCCAACCAATCCAAATCATATATACTTAATATATATGTAAGAAGAGGATTTGGCATTAAATAACTTACAATGGTTAATATGCCATAAAACCTAGCGAACCAACCTAACCTTATAATTATATGCAATTATATGATTTCAAGAAACTATTCCTATTTGATGATAATTATAAACATTTGTTTGCACACAGTTATATGGTTTCAAGTATTCTTATCTAATGCTTATAACTATATGCAATAATATGGTTTCAAAAAACTATTTTTATTTGATAATAATAACAAACATTTGGTTGCACAGTTATATGGTTTCAAGTAATACTAAAAATTTTAATTCGGCCATTGGCCTAATGAGTAGAGTGTTTGCCAATGGCCCAGGGGACCAGGGTTCAATCCGAGGTCGAGTCATATCAAAGACTCAAAAAATGGTACTTGATACCTCCTTGCTTAACATTCAACATCATAAAGTATGGATCAAGGGTAAAGTGGAAAGGAGTAATGCCCTCCTCTACACCTCGGTGTAGTAGCTATTGAAAAGGGAGCCTTCTGGTCACCCTTGACTAATGTCGTCAACTTTCCTTTACTTTATATGGTTCCAAGTATTTCAAACAATTATAGTTTCAAGTAACTATTCTAAATTCAAATAATTTCCTCACAGTTATATGGTTTCAAGCATTCTAATCTAATAATACTAATGAAAAATACATAAAATTTAGTGAATGAAAATTTCTTTAAAAGATCATGGCCACCATTAAAGATGAATTTATAGGTTGTGGTCTTGTTTTATCTCATTTGTGGCGTGATCGTGGCAGCACCAATACAAATTTGTGCCCACCTTCACTGCATGCCCGTGGCGTAGTCGTTATCGCCGTAGGAAATGAACACGGCGATACGAGTTCAAATCCTGGACGAGACTGATTGCATTTCACATAGCACTAATACCCTTGGGAAAGGTATGAATCCAATTATTCTCCCTCCAACTATGGGTAAATAGTAGGACAGACTAGGTTCTTCAGCCTTGGTTAGGCAACTAGTCTAGGAGAAGGAAAACTCTGAACTCAAACCTGTTAAACTCCACTTAAAAATTGACCTTGTGTCGTATCCTGCCTGAGCGGAGGGGTTGGTAAATAGTACCTTCACTGCATATAAATCAATTAATTTCATCATTTGGGCAGGAGTTTTTCGAAGCAAACAAAGTTATTTTCTCTGCTATGTCATGAACATGAGGAAGAATGGAAAATGTTCAAAATTGATTTGACCCCATAACACATAGAGGGTGTTAATTTTCAAACAAAATCACAGTCTGTCTGGATCAACTGCTCGGCAACTTTGGATAAACATTGTTTCTTGATTAAATAACAGTGTATATTGCTGGGAAACTTATATAATAAAGGAATGATGTCTAGATGTCTAGATTATTGTCTAGATGTGTGCACAGCTGAGTGACTTAGTGGTGAGTTGTAGATTTCAAGACAAGTCAGAGCAAATTTCTTTGGTTTTTGAAAGAAATGTTTTTGGAAAAAACAAGATTGTGAAAGGGATGTACCCTCTATATTTACTTGAACGAGCTCTATGTATCTTTTTCTCAATTCTATCATGAACTGAAAATTCATCTAAACAGTAAACATGATGACACAGTTTTATAACATGTGAAAAGAAGAATTTCAGGTGCTTTGACCAGTGGAAAACTCAATGGAATAAGTGTGTTGTATGCCAAGAGAAAGTAGTTTTCAGAATTTCGTTCTTAGGTTTGCTTTCATTGTTGTCAGCTATGTTTTGATTTGGCCTCCTCATAGCTTTTGCCAGTGTCAAGGTGGAACTGATGCTACTAATTGTATGGAAAGTCCACCAACAGGTCAACATAATGGTTAGGGAGTTTGCAATTGGTCCAGGAGACCAGGGTTCCATCCAAGGTCAAGTTATACCACAGAATCAAAAAATGCAACTTAATGCCTCTTTGCTTAACACTCAGCATTATAAGATATTGATCAAGGGTAAGTGGATCAATCCAAGGAAAGGAGTAGTTCTCTCTCTGCCTCCTTGGTGAAGTAGCTATTTTACAATATCTTCCACTCTTTTGTGTTGTGATGATTGCTAAGTAAAATATGGCAGTTCATAATAAAGATTTTTTTTATTCCGAAACAACTGAGTCACCTGTTGTTTTTGAAGAAGAATGTAGTGTTACAATATTCATCATTGTTCTGTCCTGTCTTGGCAAATTTTGAACAAGTAAATAGATTTAAAAAAAAAAGAAAGAGGTGATCTAGAAGTTATTTAAAGAATATGGGAAAAGTTTAAAGAGCAAATTTAAGTTAAAAATTTTGTCAGAACTTACCGCTCACGTTGGGTTTAGGAGCATAGTCAGTGGACGGGTACCTTGGTTGGGGTGGATATGCTGCAGGTGCTCCTGTGGGTGCTGCTGTGGGGTAACCTGGCTGTGCTGGATATAAAGGTTGAGAAGAAGCTTCACGAGGAGGGTAGCCAGGTTGAGGAGGGTATACGGGTGGCATGTTAGGTGACTGAGCTGGGTATCCTGGCTGAGGTGGATACATAGGAGGCTGCATCTGGTCACCTGTAATAGAACAAAAAACAACTAGAAAATTAAAGGGAAAGTAGAAAATCTAATAAGACTGAGTTTATATATAATCATTTCTTGGTTGAGGTTTAGATAATAGGTTTGGTTAAGTTTTATGGCACATCAACCATTATAGGTTATTAATGCCAAATCCATTTTTATACATATAAAAAAGTTCTATTTCAAACAATTCAGTTTAGCATAAATACACAGTTTCAATGTCAAAAATAGTTCTATTTCAAACAATTCAGTTTAGCATAAGTACAGAGTTTAGTTCTATTTAACTCATAGATAGGACCTTATCAGGTGCTACCACTCTGGACCAATAAAGGGGTACTCTACATTCCTCAAAGCTCCAGCATTACTGGAGCCTCACCATTAGATTGTTTTGTGTCATATCAAGGACTTTAGTTGGGGAAGTCTTACTCCTCTTCAGAGAAGCAGAGGGTATATTCTACAGCCCCAACCAACTGGGCAATTTAGAAAATAAGGATTATAGCAAGTAAAAAAATTCAAGGAAATGACAGACATGGAGGAGGTTTTCTTTGTTGTATAAGTATTGATTTAACCCCTTCCCAATGGGCAGGATTCAACATAAAATCATTTTTGGAGTATAGCTGACTTGTACTCAGAGGTTTCCTTTTAGAGTCAATGAAGTTTGTCGGTTAATTGGTTTAATACTTACTGTGTTTTTTAATGCTGAAATCATTTGTTATAAGTAATCATATTCTTTTCAGTAACTACAGATAATAATCCATTGTAAACAATTATAGCTTCAAATATTCATTAAAATAATTCCAACTCTGTTATATGGTTTCAAGCATTCTTATCTAATACAAATAATTCGCATGCATCTATATGGTTTCAAGTATTCTTATCTAATACAAATAATTCACAGTTATATGATTTCAAGCATTCTTATTAAAAAAAAACTAGTTTAAACAGTTATATGATTTCAAGCATTCTTATCTAATACAAATAATTTGCACACAGTTAAATGGTTTCAAGTATTCTTACCAAATACAAATAATTTGCACACAGTTAAATGGTTTCAAGTATTCTTATCTAATACAAATAATTCACAGTTATATGATTTCAAACATTCTTATCTAATACAAATAACTTGCACAGCTATATGGCTTTAAGCATTCTTATCTAATACAAATAATTCGCAGTTATATGGTTTTAAGTACTCTTATCTAATACAAATAATTACCACACACTTATAACACAGTTATATGGTTAACAGCATTCTTATGTAATACAATTAATTTGAACAATTAAATGGTTTCAAGTATTCCTATCTAAAACAAATAATTTACACACAGTTATATGATTTCAAGCATTCTTATCTAATACAATTAATTCAAACAGTTAAATGATTTCAAGCATTCTTATTTATTATTAATAATTTGTAGTTATATGGTTAATAGCATTTTTATGTAATACAATTAATTTATACACAGTTATGTGGTTTCAAGCATGCTTAGTTAATACAAATAATTTGTACCGTAGGTCTTTGTTTTCACGCATTCGCATCTAATACAATTAATTTGTACAGTTATATAGCTTCAACCATCTTAATAGAATACAAATTATGTGTAGTTACATGGTTTCAAGCATTCATACAGTTATATTGTACCATAGTCATGATACGGATATGCGAAATGTACATAGAATGTTCATAACATATTTACATAGAACATAGGAATCCTGAAACACAAAACACATAACGACTTCTTAGTTCAGGTACGAAACCTTTTATTACCTCTGAGTTAAAGAGAGATACACAATCTTTCTATTCTGGCTTTTCCATCTGCTCCCCCTCCCATCTAGTGCGGCGCCCATAGCGCGCAAATTTGTCTGGCCTCCGCGAGCCCCGAAAGTCTACTCATCTCGTTTGGTGTATAGTTCTTAACTCTACTAACTTTCTTCAAAATTCCCAAAATCCTCCGCGCGCGCTTCCAGTGCATGATGTCATTCGCACTCCCTAGCCCCCATTTCCCATCTAGGGCTATTGTGACATCTCTGGGTGACACGTCTGCTCCGTGTGTGCGTGAACACCTGCGTTAATGTTGCACCTAAGTAACCCATGCACTGAGGTTCTCAGCCTAACTAAACCCAAAGGCATAAAACAAAATCCCTCGGCCATTCCATTACAATATGATTTTAACATTCTTATACTTTTGGGGAAGCGTCATTAATAAGTACAAGTTGTCTACAAATTGCAAGCAAATATTTATAAACTTGCCCATCAATAGCAGCAGATCGGCCAAATAGTGATGACTAGAGCATATATGAGGAGGGGCAATTTACGGTTTTATATCAAAACGTATTTCAGTCTTTGTACTGACATGACGTACCTCTTGTACAACTGAAAACAAGATGGCTACCCGAATTCCAACAGGTTATGAGCCCAGGACAGCGAAACTGTTCTTTGATGGCAATGAATCCAAGTATAAATTGTGGGAAGTGAAGTTCCTTGGTTATCTTAGAATTCAACATTTACACCAAATTATACTGTAACCAATAGATCAAAGTGATGATATGGATTTTGTAGAAGATAATGTTACCATCTTCTGGATGATAAAAGTTTGTCATTAGTAATAAGAGATGCAAGAAATAATGGAAGAAAGGCCTATAGAATATTAAGGGAACATTATTTATCAAAAGGAAAGCTGAAAGTTATTTCCCCCTATACAGAGCTAACATCTTTGAGAAACTTGGAATCAGTCTATTACAGACTATATAATAAAGGCAAAGAATTTATAAGTGACAGACTTTTAATTGCTATGGTTCTAAAAGAGTTGTCTCCTAATTTCAAAGCTTTTAGAATGGTCAATCTGACAGAGAAAACGATTTTTTTGTAGTTGAAAACTTTGAATTTAGTGGAGTTGACTACTGTTGTACAATGCATACAATCCCCACTAATTACACTGAGGCCATTATCTCAAAAGACTTTAAATGTTGGGTGTCTGCAATGCGAAAGAAATTTAATTCCTTAGTAGAAAATAATACTTTTGAATAGCAGAAAGCTCCAGGAAATAAAAATATTGTTGGTAGTAGGTGTTTTTTTTTTACTATAAAATGTAAAAGTGATGGAAGTCATGAGAATAAGCCCGGTTAGTAGCCAAGAGCTACTCACAAATATATGGTAAAGATTATAGTTTCAAGCATTCTTATCTAATAGAATAATTTAGCACACAGATGGTTTCAGGCATTCTCATCTAATACAAAAAATTTCAATAGCTATAGAGTTCTAAGCAGGTTCATCAAATACAAAAAAATTTGCACAGTTATATGGTTCCAAGCATTACCGGGCCATTGGCCTAATGAGTAGAGTGCTCGCCAATGGTCCGGGAGACTGGGGTTCAATCCCAGTCCAAGTCATACCAAAGACTCAAAAAATGGTACTTGATGCCACTTTGCTAAACACTCAGCATTATAAGGTAAGCATCAAAGGTAAAGTGGAGCAATCCAGGGAACGGAGTAGCACCCTCCCCAACACCTCGGTGTAGTAGCTATCGAAAATGGAGCCTTCAGGTCACCCTCAACTAAGGTCGCCAACTTTTACTACTTATATGTCTTCAAGCATTCTAATGTAATACATATAATTTCCACACAGTTATATGGTTTCAAACATTATCATCTAATACAATTAATTGGAACATAGTTTCAAGCAGTTTTACCTAATACAAATAATTAGTACTCAGTTACATGGCTTCAAGCATTATCTAAAACAAATAATTCACACAGTCATATGGTTTCAAGCATTCTTATCTAATACAAAGAATATGCACTCAGTTACATGGCTTCAAGCATTCTTATCTAAAACAAATAATTCGCATACAGTTATATGGTTTCAAGTATTCTTATCTAATACAATTAATTTTAATAGTTATGTTGTTTCAATGACTCTTATCTAATACAAATAATTCGCACCGATATATGGCCTCAAGTATTCTTATCTAAAACAAATAATTTGCTCACTCTTATATAGTTTCAAATATTTTTTCAAATACAATTAATTTATGCAGAGTTATGTGGTTTCAAGCATTCTTAGCTAATACAAATAGTTTGCACACAGTTCTATGGTTTCAAGCATTATTATTTAATTTAAATAATTTGTACTGATATATAGTTTCAAGCATTCACATTGCTATATAGCTTCCAGCAGTCTTATCTAATACAAATAATCTGCCCACAGTTATATGGTTTCAAGTATTCTTAATTAATTTGTAGTTTTATGGCTTCAAGTATTCTTATCTAATACAAATGATTTATAGTTATATGGTTTACAGTATTCAATTAAATGGCTTCAAGCAGTCTTATGTAATACAATTAATTTGCACACATTTATAAGGTTTCAAGCCTTCTTATCTACTACAAATAATTTATAGTTATATAGTTTACAGTATTCAATTAAATGGCTTCAAGCAGTCTTATGTAATACAATTAATTTGCACACATTTATAAGGTTTCAAGCCTTCTTATCTAATACAAATAATTTATAGTTATATGGTTTACAGTATTCAATTAAATGGTTTCAAGCAGTCTTATGTAATACAATTAATTTGCTCACATTTATAAGGTTTCAAGCCTTCTTATCTACTACAAATAATTTGCACAGTTATATGGTTTACAGTATTCAATTAAATGGTTTCAAGCAGTCTTATGTAATACAATTAAATTGCACACATTTATAAGGTTTCAAGCCTTCTTATCTACTACAAATAATTTGCACAGTTATATGGTTTACAGTATTCAATTAAATGGCTTCAAGCAGTCTTATGTAATACAATTAATTTGCTCACATTTATAAGGTTTCAAGTCTTCTTATCTAATGCAAATAATTAACATAGTTATCTGGTTTCAAGCAATTTTACCTAATACAGATAATTCATATGGTCTCAAGCATTCTTATCTAATTCAATTAATTTGCATAGTTATATGGTCTCAAGCATTTTTATTTTAATACAAGTAATTTGCACACAGTTATATGGTTTCTAGCATTCCTATGTAATACTATTTTTCAAACTGCCTTTTCCTTTTATGTTCCTAGAGTGTATTTGTAGAAAGCCTGTGTCAGTGTAGCATCAGCTCTTATACAAAGTACCAAATTTAATACTTAGGGCAAAGAAACCTGCGTATTGTGAATAAAACTGGAAAAAGATATATAAAATGATATTTGTTTTATTTTTCTGTCAAGTATGTACTTACCCAACCCCAATGCCACAAGCAGAGTGTGACAAAGGGTCAATTTTTAAACAGATTACAGCTGGTTTAAATTTAGACTTTTCCTTCTTGATTGTTTTTCTAGCCAAGGCTAAAAAAAAACAATTTGCATCACTATTTACCTATAGTGGATTGTGTGAATAGGGAAGATTCATGTGAAACGCAAATATCCTCATCCAGCATTTCAACTTGGTAACCGATTCTATTTGATATGATGATAATCATTACAGTTTCCCTTACCATTTCATTGTCAAGTACCCTTGATTTAAAACATAGTTTGGGTGAAAAAAAGAACTGGAATGAGAACAGGGAGCAAAGGTACGTTGCAATTTTCCCAGGTGGAAGATACTTCTGTTTCCTTTATCACAGACATGGGTTTTGAATCTTTTCCCAGCATGCCTCTTTCCTTTGGTTTATTTGTTTAATGACACATCAACTCCTTAAGGGTTCTTTTCGGCCAAAATTGGATTTATTTCTTAATGATGGATTATAATAGATAAGAAAAAAGATTGAAAAAGGTGAGAAAGATGTTTGGTTTATTTGTTGAATGGCATATCAACTCCTCAAGGTCTATTTAATGCCAAAATTTGCTTTATTTCTAAATGATGGACGATAATAAAGAAGAAAGACTGAGAAATAGAGAAAGAAGAGAAGATGAGAGAGATGTTGCTTTATTTGTTTAATGGCATATCAACTCCTTAAGGGTTATTTAATGCCAAAATTTGATTTATTTCTAAATGATGGATTATAATAGAGAAGAAATACTGAGAAATAGAGAGAAAGAAGAGAAGACAAGAAAGAGGTTTGGTTTATTTGTTTAATGGCATATCAACTCTTTAAGGGTTATTTAATACTAAAATTTGATTTCTAAATGATGGATTATAATAGAGAAGAAGAATGACTGAGAAATAGAGAGAAAGAAGAGAAGATGAGAAAAAGGTTTGGTTTTATTTGCTTAATCGTATATCAACTCTTTAAGGGTTATTTAATGCCAAAATTTGATTTATTTCTAAATGCCTGAATGTAATCATACCATTCTTCAATGTTCTATCACATTTCTTTTTAAATTGCATTTTTTTTTGTCTATGATTTGCTTCCACAGATATATGATATCAAAGTTTTGGTTTCTTTGTTTAATGGCATATAAACCTTCATGAGTTGAATGATTGTAGAACCGCAGTGATACTATTTCACCCATAGTTGAAGTGATATGAGGAAGGGGTTCAAACTTTTCCAAAGTGTATTAGGCCGAAAGTTAACATAATAGTCTGATTCAAGTTTGAACTTGCTGTCTGTGAGGGTTTTTTTTGCCATTACGCCATGGAGATGCCCCAATAACATCAAGTATTTCAACCTAATACAAATAACTTGCAAACAGATGTATAGTTTCAAGTATTCCTTTTCTAATATTAATAAGTAAAAAGTAAAGTGGGTGACCAGAAGGCTCCCTTTTCAATAGCTACTACACCGAAGTGTAGGGAAGGGCGCTACTCCTTTCATAGTAAAGTAAAGTTGGCAACCATAGTCGAGGTTGACCAGAAGGCTTCCTTTTCAATGGCTACTACACCAAGGTGTAGGAGAGAGCGCTACTCCTTTCCCTGGATTGCTCAAATTTACCCTTGATACGTACCTTATATTGCTGAGTGTTAAGCAAGGAGTTATCAAGTACCATTTTTAAAGTCTTTGGTATGACGCGACCTGATATTGAACCTAAGTCTCCCAGACCATTAGCGAACACTCTACCCACTAGGCCAATGAGGCGGTTAGGTAAAGTAAAGGGCGACCAGGAGGCTTCCTTTTCAATAGCTACTACACCAAGCTGTAGGTGAGGGCGCTACTCCTTTCCCAGGATTGCTCCACTTTACCCTTGATACATGCCTTATATTGCTGAGTGTTAAGCAAGGAGGTATCAAGTACCATTTTTAAAGTCTTTGGTATGACGTGACCAAGGATAAAATATGACTTAAAGTAACTACACCAATTTAATGATAATAATCATTTGTTTGTATAGTTATATGATGTCAAGTATTCCAATTCAATACAAATAATTTTCAAACAGATTTATTTAACACAAAGATGGGGTCTTAACAGCTATTACTACTCTGGGTCAGAGTGGGCAAGGGAGTAGTGGTAATGTAGTTCTCCAGAGCCCAGAACTGGAGCCCCACCATCAGATGCAGTTTAGTGACATTTTACATTGACTTCAAGTAGAAATGTAGACATTCTGGAACAAGCCTTTTCATCCTGTTGCCAATTTATCAGATGACAAGCATTAACCATAACATAATGTAGAAGAGAAGATCTCTTACCACATGTGACAGAGTAAGTACGTATATGACTGGTGTGCAAAAATGTGTGGTACTATTTACCAACCCCTCCGCTCGGGCAGGATATGACACAAGGTCAATTTTTAAGCGGAGTTTAACAGGTTTGAATTCAGAGTTTTCCTTCTCCTAGACTAGTTGCCTAACCAAGGCTGAAGAACCTAGTCTGTCCTACTATTTACCCATATCTGGAGGGAGAATTATAGGATTCATACCTTCCCCAAGGGTATTAGTGCTATGTGAAATGCAATCAGTCTCGTCTAGGATTTGAACTCGTGTCGCTGTGTCCATTTCCTACAAAAATGTGTGGTACACTCGAGAGAGAGAAGATGACTTACTTTGTTTGTTAGGTTTTGCACGCCAGTCAGATACATTTTTATCATTAAGGGTTTTCAGACTATTGTCTTCATCTTCATTGTTATTTCCACAACGTTTCGGCTGATATGTCCTCCGGCCTTCTTCAGGTGTTTGTCGAACTCAGGAACCTTCACAGAACTTCTGCAGGACACATGGTGTAATGGTTATAGGCATTGGTTCCCTAAGCTAAGGAGACAATCATCTGGAGGTTGCAGGTTCAATCCTGACTACAGGTGAGTAACAATACAGGAATACTTAACACTTGTACCCAGTTATGGCTAACGGAATCAGAACAGACGACCCCCATGGATTCAATAAAGGACGTAGTTCGAAGTTCCGTAAAGGTTCCTGAGTTCAACAAACACCCGAAGAGGGCTGGAGGACATATCAGCCGAAACATTGTGGAAATAACAATAAAGATGAAGACAATAGTACGAAAACCCTTAATGATAAAAATCACCAAGCTTCGTCTCAGAAATTTAGACAACTAATAGTCAGATACATGCTCGCTTTGCCACATGGGGTAAGACATCTTCTTTTCTACACAACAATAACTGTCACACTGAATGTCCAGCAGGATAATGTCAAGGAATTTTGCTAATTAACATTACAGCATCCTCATGTTCACGTAAAAAGGCCAAGATCTAGTAACCATATCTTGTTAAAGATAAAGAAATAGAAGAAAAACTATACAGTAGTTCATTAAAATTTCTTTGTTTTCATTTAGTCAATTTCCTGATTATCCACTCATTTATATAACATTACATAGGTATGACCAGCTCATTGGTCTAGTGGGTAGAGTGTTTGGTAATGCTCCGGGAGACCTGAGTTCTGACTTCAACTATGGGTGAAATAGTATCACTGCGGTTCTACAATCATTCAACTCATGAAGGTTTATATGCCATTAAACAAAGAAACCAAAACTTTGAATTCATATATCTGTGGAAGCAAATCATAGACAAAAAAAAATGCAATTTAAAAAGAAATGTGATAGAACATTGAAGAATGGTATGATTACATTCAGGCATTTAGAAATAAATCAAAGACTTTAATAGAAATAAATCAAAGACTTTAATAGAAATAAATCAAAGACTTTAATAGAAATAAATCAAAGACTTTAATAGAAATAAATAAAAGACTTTAATAGAAATAAATCAAAGACTTTAAAAATGGTACTTGATACCTCCTTGCTTAACACTTAGCAATATAAGGTACGTATCAAGGGTAAAGTGGAGTAATTCAGGGAAAGGAGTAGCGCCCTCCCCTACACCTCGATGTACAAGCTATTGAAAATGGAGTCTTCTGGTTGCCCTCGACTATGGTCGTCAACTTTATTTACTCACAGGTATGATATGGTAGTTAACTATTGTTAAGAGGGAATTTGTTCATGATTCAATATTTTCACTAATCTGGAATTACTCAGGCCTTGATAAGATATCTCCTGAAGCATGGGTGATAAGGAAATTTGATGACATACTTCTTTAATTATGTAACACTATAAACAAAACACAATACAAGAATGGATGAGTGACTGCATCCTCCCCTTCTCCAAGAAAGGCAACCTTGAAATCACTAAGAATTATTGAGTCATAACTCTTACTGCAATAACTGTTAAGGTTTACAATTCCCTGCTTCTCAATTGTATCCGACCTGAGATTGAGAAAATTCTTATGAAAAATCAGAACAGCTTTCAGAGAAATTGATCCACATCACCAATCTGGCTATCCATCAAATCCTTGAAAGAGTACAGGCAAAATATCTTGAGGCACCATTTTTTTTTTTTTAGATTTTTCCAAGTCATTTGATTTCATAAACAGATGATAGATGGAGCAGATACTATTACTTTAGTCTCCCCAAAGAAACTGCTATAATGATGCTCTATAAGAACAGAAAAGAAATGGTTTGCTTGCCTGATGGCAACACTGAATTCTTTGATATTGTCACTAGAGTCTTGCAAAGAGATACATTAGCACCATATATCTTTATAATCTGCCTAGATTAAGTATTACAAATGTCAATAGATCTAATAAAAGAAAATGGTTTCACACTAAAAAAAAAATTGAGAAGCAGATGATATCTAGCAGAAACTATAACAGATACAGACTACACAGATGATCTAGTGTTTCTTACAAATACACCTGCCATAACCAAATCCCCACTGTGCAGCCTGAAGCAAAGCAGCAGGAGGCATTGGCCTCTACATGAATATAAATAAAGATGTTCATGTGTTCTAAACAAGAAGTTATCTCCACTTTAAGTAGCAAACCTTTAAAGTTAGTAGGTCAGTTCACTTACCTTGACAGCAATATCTTGTCTACAGAAAGTGATGTCAATATACATCTAGCAAAGGTATGGACCGCTATCGACAGGCTATCACTCAAATTAAAATCTGATCTCTCTAATAAAATAAAATGGAATTTCTTCAAAGCTGTAGCTGTGTCAATACTACTGTATGAAGGCACCACATAGATGCTAATGAAATGCATTAATAAAAAGCTAGATGAGAACTACACAAGGATGCTATGTGCTATTTTGAAGAAATCCTGGAAAGCAGCTATGGATAATTTTACCAAGGTTGTAAAGGTGAAATCCCAAGCTCACCTGATACTCTCCAAGTGCTACTTGCTGGATTTGCCTTTATGGCTTGGAGCTTGCCTTCAGAACCCATGCTTTTAGGCCTACATGATCAGCAAGGTTCTTGAACTATCTGATAACTGTATATTGATTAACTGTACTAACATTTATGGTTGCTTCAATGGAACTATGGCTCAATTTGAACTCTTAAAGCATTAGTTAGCCCAGTCAGCTGGAGCTATAGAATACACTGACTAATTAAATTACCATGACCAGAAAATCCAGCAAACACCCACATGTGACATACAGAACACTGAACAGCTGTTTCGACCTCCACTAGAGATCGAACCAGCAACCCCAGAATGCAGAAACCGAACTTCTACCAATGGGCTGCCAGTTCATGCCACACATAAGCGATGCCAAATTAACTAGTCATGGTAAGAATGCGCGACCGCATGATCACATGTATCTTGAAAGTACGTTTTTACCTTACAGAGGACACGAACACCTCTAGGGCTACATCTTCCCAAGTCGGTGTTATACATCCACATAGACTATAACCTCAAGGGCAGGAATTAGATTATATATAATTAGAGGAATTCGTGTGTAACATGTGGGTGTTTGCTGGATTTTCTGGTCATGGTAATTTAATTAATATAATATCAATTCCTCTAATTGTACGTAATACACTGACTGTATCTCTGCAGAGGAGTAAAACCTTCAAACAATTGTCCTAGATATGACATTAAACCATCTGATGGCAAGGCTCTAGCCTTGGAGATTTGGGGAATGTGGAGTACCCCTTCATTGCCATCACTCCCAGGTAGCACTTGATAGGGTCTATCTTTGGGTCAAATAGGACAGGGGGGGTGTCCTCGTTGTGTAATGGTTAAAGCGATGGACTGTGGAATCATAGTGAGTTCATACTCCAGTTGGGCAAATACTCTTGGGAAAGGTATGAACCCCCTTATCCTCCCAGTTATGGGTTAAATAGTACTACTACTGTTCTTCTAGAAGAATGGCTTTGGCATTAAATAACCTACATAGGTTGATATGCTATTAAACAGAGAAACCAAACCAAACCAAATAGGACAAACTGTGTGCTAACAAATGACTGATGTTAAATTGTAACAGTATATGAAGCAATACTTGATGCCATATAAATGTGTGCAAAGAAGGGTTTATGCTCATTTTTTAGAATGTTATCAATAAAATGTTTACAAATCCTATATATTCAATATATATGTATAAAGAAGATTTGGTATTAAATAACCTACAATGGTTGATATGCCATAAAACCCAACCAAACCAAATCATATATATTTGATATATATGTATAAAGAGGATTTGGCATTAAATAACCTACAATGGTTGATATACCATAAAACCCAACCAAACCAAATCATATATATTTAATATATATGTATAAAGAAGATTTGGCATTAAATAACCTACAATGGTTGATATATAATAAAATCCAACCAAACTAAAGCATCACACATTCATCTGTACTGTTTTCAAATCCCACAAGAAGTTAAGCAATGAATAGATACTGTGGGTATGCTTCATGGCTTGAACTGCTATGGTCACAAGATATATTAGCACCTATCAAAATATTGCAAAACTTTTCATTCATCCAAGTATTTATGAGCTATTTAACCTTTCTTATTTTTTCTGTTCTATTTGACTTATCTGTTTCACCAGACCTCTGATTTGGTAATTCATTTTGTCTAAGCAAAAATTATCAAAGAGCCCACTGGAAGTAGACAGGCAAAGCAGAAGAGTAATTATCTTCCTTTTCTCACCAGTATATGACTTATTTACTGACTAAATCACTTAGTTTAATCTATTTATTTAAAACTAAACAAATATTTGTAGATGGGTCATATAAATGAGTCAGATATTCTTCACTTAGATAAATGATTCCTATAACATATTATTTTACTACTTTTATCTTTATCATTCTAATAAATATACAAGTTTTTTTAAACATCAATGTCATGAAATATATTTGTTTCAAAGGCTGGTGATCATCAACTTAGTGGTAGGAGTGCTGAGATATTGCTCAATCATCTTTTTTTTTTTTTTTTTGCTTTATTAATTTTAATGGAATATCAATCAGTCTAGTGTTATTTTAAACCTAGATATTAGGGAATTGCATACATTGTACTTTTATAGTAATGTTTTCTGCATATAGTTATATCATATCAGCAAATCAACAAGATTCTTATGTATGGATATCCAATGATTATTTTCACTGACTTAATTGGAAAAATGGATCATAAGTTTTATTGCTAACAATTCAATTTAGTATAAGTCATTTGTTTGCACTCAGTTCAAATAGTTAAACAGTTCTATTTGACCCATAGATAGGACCCTGTCAGGTGCTATCAGTCTGGGGCCAAAGTGAACCTGGGAGCAATGACAATGAAGGGGTACTCTGTATTCTCAAATGTTCCAGCATTACTTGAGCCTTGCCATCAAATTGTTTAATGTCATATTTCCAGGACATTCATCTTACCCCTCTGCAGAGAGGCAGTGTATATTCGACAGCCTAAGCTGACTGGGTTTGTACAGGTGTGTGTGGGCAGAGGTAGTGTATACATATGTACGTACATAAGTGTGTGCATATATCCTAATGTCAAAAGGACAGCTAAAAAAGATAGAAGTTAGCAGATTTTTAATAGATGATAGAATAGAAAGAAAATGGGCAGGAAAGGGTTAGTTTTTAATGTCCATCATAAACACACATCTTCAGTGTTAGTTCAGTCAGGTCAGTAGACAAAGGTATATCTTCTTTTTTTTTTTTTAATACTTTAGTTTTGGGAGTCTGCACAAGACACATTCTTTTCTCTTCTGGAAGCCTTGACTGTATATATTCAATGAAGTATTCAGGAGATAGATGAAAAGTGGCACAAGATCATGACAGTCAGGTTTGACTGCTCTCTGTTCAATGGGGTTGGTCACAAGAAGAAAGTGAAACTGAACAAGTCTTTGTTTTCTGCATCATGATAGTGAGAGATAAGCATCCAAGTCTAAATTGTGAGGTGCCATAAGCCCTCAACCCCCACCCCACCAACCAGGAGAGAAACTGACATTAGTAAAGATGACCATACGTGTATTCCTCAGCTGACTTGTGGCTTGTATGGTTTTGACCAATAAATCTTTCTTTAACAATAAAATGTAGGGTTGAGTGATTTAACAGGTGAGACTGGATGAGCTACGCAAAGTACTGCCAAATCTCAATAGGTGATACTGGCACTCTTTTCAAAATCTATTGTTGTGTTGCTTGGCACATAGCCTAATGCAGCCACACTATTCAGTTGATATGGTTATCAAGCAGCCTGAAGATATCTATATTCAAAAATTTTTAATTTTGAGTTTTGAAATTTTTTAAAAATAAAAACATCCTCATTTTACTTACTGCCATATTGTGATTTTATTTATTTATTTATTTTTTTTAACCAAAATTTGATTTGAGCATATTGTTAAATACATTTGTATGACCTTTTGTTATAAAAGAGCTGAACTAGTCAAAAAAAAAAAAAAAAAAAACCTTTTAGATTCCTTCCAGGTTATCTTTGTAAGGTCTGGCCGATACACACTTAAAATCTTTTATTTCACTATTGGCTCTGAACAAAAATCTGGTAAGAAAACATGAAAAAATATCAAGACTGAAATTCAAAATTTATATAATAAAGTATGCATTTACTCAAACACTTTGCCATTAGTAGGATGTGACACAAGGCCAATTTTTCAAGCAAATAGCTGATAAGAATTCAGATTTTTCTTTCTCAACAACTGGTTGCCTAATCAAAGATTAGATGTATATTCTGCCCTACAATTTATTCATAACTGGGAGAAGTATAGTTAGATACATACCTATCTTAAAGGTATTAGTGGTATTTGAAATGCAAACAGCCTCAAGCAGGATTTGAATTCAGATCACCAAGTTCATTTCCTTTGATGGTAACCATTATGCCAGGAACACTGCCCAAAATATATAATATTTTCTTGCTATTGTCCAAATGGATAAGTATATATATATATATATATATATATAATTTATTTATTTTGTCCATATTGTCAAAATGGATAACTATATATATATATATATATAAAATGAAGTAATGATGTGTACATATCTAGAAAAATATGGACCAGTGTGTGCCAGTTTTTGGACAGAGGTTTTCAGTGAAAATGCAGCATCAACCATACTTACCTGACCTAGTCCCATGCAACTTTTTCTTGTTTCTTAAATTGAAAATTCATCTCAGGAATAAGATTTGAGGATATTAAAAGAAATATGGTTCAGTTTGGTTGTGTCTTATAATATATTAAATCTTTGTGAGTTATTCTATGTTAAATCCTGTTTATATTTATATCAAAAATAAGATTTGTATGCAAAATGTTGATAGGTAAATGTATTTTTAAATGAGTTAGAGCTCATTTGTTTGGACACAGCTGAACAATTTCAAGTATTGCTATTTAACATTGGTAATTCTATTTATCAAGTATTCTTATCTAATACAAACAAGTTGCACAAAGTTGAATGGTTTCAAATAACTAATAATAATAAATCCTAGCAAAAAATTGAACATTTCTATTTGACTCATAGACAGGACCCTAACAGGTATTATCACTCAGGGTCAGAGTGTACCTTTAAGTAATGATAATGAAGGAGTATTCTACATCTCCAAACTCTAAGACTGATACCAGGGATATTTGGAAACTAGTAGACAAGTTCACCTACCTAGGAAGCAGCATCTCATCAAGCGAGACAGACATCAACACGCAACTAGCAAAGGCATGGACAGTTATTGATAGGCTAGAAGCCAGACCTGACCGATAAAATGAAACGCAGTTTCTCCCAAGCAGCGGTCGTGTCGATACTCCTGTATGGATGCACTACATGGACACTAACTAAACGTATGGAGAAAAAGCTTGACAGCAACTACATAAAAATACTGCGAGCAATATTGAACAAGTCCTGGAGGCAGCACCCCACAAAGCAGCAGTTGTATGCCCACTTACCACCCATCACAAAAACTATCCAAGTTAGACGGACCAGACATGCAGGACACGGCTGGAGAAGTAAGGACAAACTCATAAGTGATGTACTCCTGTAGACCCCTTCACATGGAAGAGTAAAGGCAGGACGACCAGCTTGTACCTACATACAGCATCTCTGTGCCGATACAGGATGTCGCCCTGAAGACCTGCCGGAAGCAATGGATGATAGAGGTCTTGTTTAATTTATAACCTTATGGTACCAGAGTGTGTGTGAGAGTGTATATTTGTTTTGTAATTAAGTTTTTTGTTTGTGTTTTATGGCACATCAACCTTTGTAGGCTATTTAATGCGAAATTTTTATACAAATAAACAGTTCTATTTCAAACAATTCAGTTTAGCCTAAGTACAGTTTGTCAGAAACATTTCTATTTCAAGCTATTTAGTTTAGCATAAGTATAGTTTGTAGTTTAGACACAGTTGTGTCAAAACTGTTCTATTTCAAACAATTCAGTTTAGAATAAGTACACAGTTTAAATGAAGTATGCAGTTTTAATGCCAAAATAGTTTTATTTCAAGCAATTCAGTTTAGCATAAGTATACAGTTTAGTCTTGTTTGATTGATAGATGGGAACCTATCAGGTGCTCCCACTCTCAGCCAGTGTTGACCTGGGAGCAATAGCAATAAAGGGGTACTCCGCATTCCCCAAAGCTCCAGCATTACTGGAACACCACCATCAGATTGTTTAGTGTCATATCCAGGACACTTGTTGGAGGGGCTTCTTACCCATCTGTAGAGATGCAGTCTGTGAATTTTACAGCCCCAGCTGACTGGGCAATGTAATTATGTTTAGTTTGGTTTCTTCATCTAATGGCATATAAACCTTCTTGGGTTATCTAATGTCAAAGCCATCCTTGTAGATTGGTTGGTTGGATTTAATGGGATATCAACCTCTATAGGTTATTTAATGCCAGAGCCTTTTTACACATATATTATATATATGATTTGTAAATGCAAATTTTTTAGGTTGGTGATGGTTGGGTTTTATGGCAAATTAACCTCTTAAGAGTCATTGAGTGTTAAATTCTGATATGTATGTGTGTGTATTTTTAACTGTCAAAGCTTCTGGTTTGTATAAACCTGATGGTTGAAGGTGTTGGTAACATCATCTATATCTTTAATAGGAGGCCAATTGTTTTTAAGAAGTTGATTATGTTTTTGAGCGCAATTTTTTTAAATAGTTCCTTCATGCCTCAGTGAAGCATGAAGGAACTATTTTAAAAAATTGCTCTCACACAATTATTGATTTTTAAATAGCCACTTTGCTTTATATGGCTATTATGATGTGAAGATGTCTTTTTGTTTTTTTTTAGTTCTGGAACTATTTATACAATAGCTAGATGGGGATAAAGGGAAATAGTCTGAAGATGAAAGGAGTAGTTTAACTGGTGTTTCGACTTGCTTACAACGATGTCACAGTCGAGCATGTTAGCCACTACACAATAGGGATTCCCCCTTTTTTTGTAATTAGATACACCATTTACCAGAATTGTTTAGCATTGAATTAGCCTCTTTTTTCTGGGAAATACAAAAGTACACTCTGGTTTATTCAATCAGAGCATACACCATCAAAAGTAGTGACAGAAGTTTCATTGCACTAGTTCCAGAACTAAAGTGGCTATTTAAAAATCATTGTGTGCCTAAAGTTTATGCACACCACTCCACATAAATGCAACTACAATTTAGCTTGCATTAGAACATTCAAGATTATAAGGTACGTATTTAGGGTGAAGTGAAACAATCCAGGGAAAGAAATAGTGCCCTCCCCTACACCTTGGTGTAGTAGCTATTGAAAAGGAGCCTTTGGGTTGCCCTTGTCTAGTCATCAACTTTACTATATATATATATATATATATATATATATATATATATATATATATATATCGCCCATTGGCCTAATGAGTAGAGTGTTTGCCATCGGTCTGGTAGAGTCGGGTTCAATCCCAGGTTGAGTCATACCAAAGACTCAAAACATGGTATTTGATGCTGCCTTGCTTAACACTCAGCACTATAAGGTAAGGATCAAGGGTAAAGTGGAACAATCCAGGGAATTGAGTAGTGCCCTACTCTATGCCTCGGTGTAGTAGCTGTTGAAAAGGGAGCCTTCGGGTCACCCTGGACTAAAGTCACCAACTTACACACACACACACACATATATATATATATATATATATATAACTCTTTGGAAATGGACACAGTGACTCAAGTTCAAATCCTAGACAAAGCTGTTTGCATTTCATATAGTGCTAATACCCTTGGGAAAGGTTTAAATCCAACTATTCTTCCACCAGCAAAGGGTTAATAGTGGGGCAGAGTAGGCTATGGCAACTAGTCTAGGAGAAGGAAAACCCTGAATTCAAACCTGTTAAACTTCACTTAAAAATTGACTGTTTCACCTCCTGCTAATGCAGAGGGGTTGGTATGTATACACATATCTCAGAGTTGAATTAAAAAAAAAAATTCTTTGTGGAGTGGGGGCGTCAACAATCAAGACAGAGGCTTACTAGCAGAGTAATCTTTCTTCTCCTCCTCTTCTTCTTCTTCCTTTCTATTTGTCTGTCTGCTGCTTTGTATAGCAGTCCATCCGTCTATGAAGCATCAAGCCAACAGAGAAAAAACTTGTCTCCCTCCCCGTAAATCCGAAGAAGACTTGAAATTTACATATGTAACTTGACTGTCGCCGACATGGGACACAATTTCACATAAATTCAGGTTTTGAAAGTGGGCAGATTTCTCCCAATTGGACATCTGCAGGCACGACACGTATGGGATCACTTAGGATCACGAGGTAACTCACTTTGCCTTTCGCTACAAGAGTGCATCAGTTTTTTGAGTAGAGGTCTTTTTTCTTTTAATTTACTTTTCAGATAAATAATCTCAGGCATCAAGTTGATTCAGCAAATGAAAAAGCACACTGTAATCATGGCCTTAAAAGAACTGCATAATCATACAGAAATATCATATTTACCCAACCCCTTCACTTGGGCAGGATATGACACAAGGTCAATTTATTAAGTGGAGTTTAACAGATTTGAATTCAGAGTTTTCCTTCTCCTAGACTAGTTGCCTCATTAAGGCTGAAGAACCCAGTCTGCCCTACTATTTACCCATAGCTGGAGGGAGAATAATTGGATTCATACCTTTCCCAAGGGTATTAGTGCTATGTGAAATGCAATCAGTCTCGTCTAGGATTTGAACTCATGTCGCCATGTCCATTTCCTACGACGATAACCATTACACCACGGGCACCTCCATAGTCATACAGCGATATGTCGCTTCTTGAAAGCCGCCCAAAACTGCCAACAGAGATCCAACATCAGCAGCTAAATGTAAAACATATGCACAGGGTCCAAATACCATCAGAACGAAAGTTTGTATGAAAAATCCAAGAAATAATCAATAAACCACAGAGTCAATTAGAGCCACTGCAAAAAACCTTAAGGTTGCAGACTGCACCTTCAGAAAAGTTGTGCATAAGGGCATCCTGGATAAATCCTATTTGGACAGAGGGATTCCTTTATGTTGGATGTGACAAGAGGGAATCTTTCAATCAATGTAAAGTGCTTGTTAAACAAGTTAAAACACGAAGAGGCTGGAATTCTTTGGTCTTTCTCTAATGAGATAAACTTCATTCTGGACCAAAAGGCAAATCAAAGAAATGACAGATGGTTATGCAAAGACTGAAATAAGGTTCCAATAATAATACATATTAAGTTGCCAGCAACTGTTATGATTCTGGGAGTCACTGGCTATGAGAGAGATGTCATGCTTCCTCACTTCTTTTTTTTTTTTTTCACAAATCAATGCAGCTGTCTAGACAGATGTGTGGGACTAAGTTATGAGGCTCTCAATGGACTGATTTGATTGGGTTTGGTTTAGTTTAGTTTAATGGCATATCAACCACTGTAGATTATTAAATGCCAAATCCTGTTTTTACATATATACTAAATATATAGAATTTGGTTTGGTTAGATTTTATGGCGTATAAATTATTGTAGGTATATTAAAAACCAAATGCTGTTTTTATATATATATTAAATATATAGGATTTGGTTTGGTTAGATTTAATGGCATATCAATAATTGTAGGTATATTTAAAGCCAAATCCTGTTTTTTACATATATATCAAATATATGATTTTTAAACATTTTATAGATAAACACAGTTAAATGATCAAACAGCTCTATTTCTAACAATTTAATTTAGCATAAGTCATTTGTTTGCACTCAGTTTAAATGTCAAACAGTTCTATCTGACCCATAGATAGGACCCTATCAGGTGCTACCACTCCAGCCCAGAGTGGACCTTGGAGCAATGCCAATGAAGGGGTACTCTGCATTCCCCAAAGCTCCAGAATTACTGAAGCCTCACTATCAGATTGTTTAATGTTATATCCAAGACACTCGTTGGAAGGGGTCTTACTCCTTTTCAGAGATGCAGTCTGTGTGTTCTACAGCCCCAGCCGACTGGGCTTGGACAGACTGAGAACACATTGGAGACCATGTTTTCCCAAAAAGATCCTACACTTCCTAATAAGGCAAGGACAACCCAAGAGTGGACATATGCCAATCTCCATGATCATGTTCTCCCAACCCACCAGACCTCAATCCACTAGACTATTACATGTTGGGTGTAATTGTGAGAGGTTAATCACCACCCTCCTCATACCATACAATCTCTTAGGTTCACCATAACCAGCATTATGTTGCAAAATTGATAAAGATCATGTGATTCAGGATTGTCAATGCGTCTGACTCATGTATTGAAGTAGCTACCAATGCTAACAGTGGGTTAATTGATTAGGTGTGATAAAATGGTTCTCAAGATTATTTCTACGAATTTTTTAAATATAGTTGTTGGTGACCTTAATCGAGGGTGACCCGAAGGCTCCCTCTTCAATAGCTACTACACTAAGGTGTAGAGGAGGGCGCTACTCCATTTCCTGGATTGCTCCACTTTACCCTTGATCCTTACCTTATAATGTTGAGTGTTAAGCAAAGTGCCTTCAAATACCATTTTTTTAATCCCAGTTTACCACTCTACCACTAGGTTCATACAAATAACTTTAAAAATTGATCCACTATGTACTATTCATTTAACTGTGTGTAAACAAAAAAACTGTACTTATGCTAAACTGAATTGTTTGAAATAGAACTCTTTCTATGAGGGAAAATGGATTTGGCATTAAATAACCTACAATGCTTGATATGTCATAAAAATAAACCTTTCCTTGTTTTTAGTTATGGCTTCTTATTTTTTATTTTTTCTAGGCTAAATTTAATGTTTCTGATAAACTTTCTTGAATTTCTAATATATTCATTATATCTATTTACATCTTAAGTATCACTAATAAATAAGAAAACCCTGAATTTTCATGAAAAATTAGTTTTCTTCTCAAGTAAATCTGAAAGAGATGAGGTGTTATGTACATTATTTACATTTTTCAGACTATTGTCCTCATTTTTGTCGCCATGTTTATCACAACTTTTTGGCCGTTGTACACTCCGGCCTTCTTCAGGTGGTTGGAATGTCGAACTTAGCCATTTATTTCGCTCACCAAGGTAGACTGTTCTAGATCCATGAACTTCAAGGACACATGGCACAATGAATAAAGGCGTTGCATAGATCCAGTGACATACCCAAAAGAGTGTGAGTTCAATACCCAGTGAAGGCAGTGGAGAACTTTCAGAGGGGAAATTAATAGGAGATAACTGATATCCATTAAACATGGCTCGTGGAACTAGAACAGTCTACCCCGGAAAGTGAAATAAGGGGCTAAGTTCGACTTTCCAACCA
This sequence comes from Sepioteuthis lessoniana, assembly GCA_963585895.1. NCBI lineage: Eukaryota > Metazoa > Mollusca > Cephalopoda > Myopsida > Loliginidae > Sepioteuthis > Sepioteuthis lessoniana. Next base: position 55,970,543 of record OY757937.1, on the reverse strand, counting down.
CCTGAAGAAGGCTGGAGTGTACAACGGCTGAAACGTTGCAATAAACATGGCGACAAAAATGAGGACAATAGTCTGAAAAATGTAAATAATGTACATAACACCTCATCTCTTTCATATTTACTTGAGAAGAAAACTAATTTTTCATGAAAATTCAGGGTTTTCTGATTTATTAGTGATACTTAAGATGTAAATGGATATAATGAATATATTAGAAATTCAAGAAAGTTGATCAGAAACATTAAATTTAGCCTAGAAAAAATAAAAAATAAGAAGCCATAACTAAAAACAAGGAAAGGTTTATTTTTATGACATATCAAGCATTGTAGGATATTTAATGCCAAATCCATTTTCCCTCATAGAAATAGTTCTATTTCAAACAATTCAGTTTAGCATAAGTACAGTTTTTTTGTTAATTGAAAAATGTAAATAATAAATAAAAGATCTAATTTTTAGTGCAACATTATACAATCAAACTGAATATTCTTTACCATGTGTTTTAAATAAGAAGCCATCTCCACTTTAAGAGGCAGGCCTCTAAAATGAGTAGACCAGTTCACATACTTTGGCAGCAGCATCTCGTCTACTGAAAGTGATGTCAACATACAACTAGTAAAGGTGTGGACTGCTATTGACAGGTTATTGATCATATGAAAGTGGGATATGGTAAAATAAAACAAGATTACTTCCTAGCTGTGGCAATAGTACTGTATGAGATGCACCACGTAGACACAAATGAAATGAAGAGAGAAAAGCTAGATGGTAACTACACAAGAATGCTATGTGCTGCTTTGAAGAAATCCTGGAAGACACCTCACAAAACAGCAGCTGTATGGCCACTTACCTCCCATCTCAAAATCCATCAAGTAAGATGAACAAGACATACAGGGCACTGCAGGAAAAGCAAGGATCAACATTCTCCAATGGACTCCTACACCTGAACACCCCAGTGGTGGCTAAAGCAAAGAATTACTTACATCAGTTCTGTGTGGACACAGCATGCAGCTCGGAGGACCTGCCAGGATCATAAGGACTGGTGGTGAGAGAGAATCAGGGAACTCTGTGCAGTCAGCACGACTTGATGATGATAATGATGATCAGTATGAGGGTCATTCCAAAAATTCTCAAACTTACCAAGAACCAAGAGCACAACTGAACATTTTCATCTTGGTAACACACTACTATTTATAAACCACTTATACAAGTAGAAAAATTAGTTTTTCTAGTTTTATAAGAAGTGGCACTGTGTTGCCACAAGAAAAATGTTCAGCTATGACTCTACAAGCAGGATGAAGCTAGGAACTTTTTGAACAACTCTTTTGTATGTATGTGTGTGTGTGTATACATATATATATATTTGTTTAAAAAACAAGAAAATTAGAGATTTTATTCCATAATAAATTTTGCTCTGCAGGTATATTTTGTATTAATTAACCATGCGATGAGCACTCATTGTTTAAATATTCACAGCCCTTATATATATATATATATATATATATAATGAGAGAAAGACAGGTAGGTACTGCAATAGTTATCAGCATAGGAGATGAAGCAAAGTTCAAATCCCATTTGCTTATCACTTTGCACTAATACCCTTAGGAAAGGCATGAATCCATCTTTCCTACCCCAGTAATAGAGCAGACTGGGCTTTCTAGCCTAGTGAGAGCAATTGGTATAAAAGAGAAAACTTTGAATTCAAAACCTAAGGAGTGTTGTTTCTTCTGCAATCAGATCATTCCAATGAGTCTACAAGAATAAAAATGATTCCCTCTCCATGGAACACAGCCTATTTAGCTAATTACTTCTATTTCACCTCTTTTATATAGAAAAGTAATGCACTGTCACAATAAGCTAATCTAGTGTTAAATTGCACCAGAGAAATTTTGATTTATGATAGGATTTTAATATAATTTCTGATTTTTTTTAAATTTTTAAATCATCTTGTTTGATAAAACCCACAATTAATGCCTTCTCTTATAAGCAAAGCAAACATCTAAAAAAAAAAAAAAAAAAAAAAAAAAAAAAAAAAAAAATCTTTTGTTCTACGTGGGAACTCTTTAAAATTCTGTTTTACCCCTGGACTACTATCATTTTTATCTTTCTTTTTCCACATGTATTTGAAAAGTGTAGTACTATTGCTATATTTCTTTTGAGAACAGATTTTATGATTATGGTAACTGTTTTCAAGGGTACTTGGCCAATCCTATATATATATATATATATTAGTCATTGGTTTTTACAGTTAACTGATAGAAACTGCTTGACAGACCATGTCTATCTCAAAGGCAATCCTGTCCATTCCTGCAGTAACTGAGAGATTTAACACAGGGAGCCAAAGGTCTTATTACTTTAGCATTGTTTATTTTTCTTAAATTCTTTTTAAGGTTTAAGATATTTTCTACATAGCTCGAACAGATTTTGACTTTTTATTGAATATCTTGTATAATCTACTATTTCAAGAGGTGTTTATTAGTTAATTTGATAAAGTTCTTTCCTATTTTAGTTGACAACACCTACATAAAATAGCGGGGCACTCATGCAGAAGCTTGCAATGGATACATAACCTTGAGGTCAAAAACCTTTAGAAATCATGACTGACAGGTTGGAGGTCATACTTGAATTATTTCTGAAGGAGAATCTAATGAACCAAGGTGATATAGGCTTTGTAGAGAGCTGCACTTTGACTGGGTATGAGATATTAGATGTTTAGAGAGAGAGCGTGGGTCAGGAAGTCAGACCCAAAGCAAAGCAGTTGCATAAGTGAGACTGACACCCAGGTGGGACTTCAGACATCAAGGGCTACAGTGACCAAATGACGGTTGAAGAATTTACTCATGGACAAAGGGGTCAGCTCTTTTAATCTACACCAAAATAAATGTGGAAATCTAAAAAATTAAAAACATGTTTTTTGACTTCTTTCCAACTCCCAAATGTAAAATGACAATTGATGGTTTTTGAGTTGTCTGGGATCAAGTGATAACCTTGGAGTCAACCACAAGTCACCACATACATGAGTGTGTGTGTGTATATAAATTATGTGTTAAGAAAATTTGGGTGACTTCAAGCATAAAATGATTGAAACAAAGAAATTGATAGAATATGAGATTCTTTATTGTGTGGCAATGCGATTTATAAACCTACATTCATAATGTATTTAAGTTAAATGAGATAGGATTTTGTAAGATATGTATGTATAATATATCATACCTATGAACATAAATGGGTATGTCCCATTCCTTATAAATATGTTGGACACTATTGTGAGTGGAGAGGTATTGTGCTGATTAAGTAGTATACTGCTTACAATGGTTTATTTTCTTCCCACTGCTGGTGAGTATTGTATTTCGTTAATGTTATATAAAGCTTTCCATTTCATTTCCAACCTCTGTTTTGGTTATTTCTCATTCAGTAACATTTTGTTAGGTTACAATAGTATGTAAGAAGATCTAATTCATCAAATATCAGATTTGTGTCCAAACAATAAAAAAGAACTAACAAACATAGCTATATCATTATTAGTAGTTTATTTTTATAGATTTCTTGTAGAACATGGGGTGGCAACCACACCATGCCTTCAGACTCAGCTCTGGACAATTACCCCCCACCAAATCTGGTTTCCTTTGCTTCACATATGACTGATTTTCTCCAGGTGGTTTTTGGTCTCTGGCAGATTGAGGTCCATTGCCTACCTTGTGACAATGCAAGCGGGCTTATGCAAGGCGAATACATTTTTGTTTTTTTACATCCTGTTTGATTATATTCTGATTAGTTCACAGCAATTGTTTAGTGCTGGACATCTCAAGCCACCTGTTATCCAGTATGTCTTACAGGAAACTATTTATGAATAGCTAGTCTTCAGCTACAAAACACTATTTTTTCACATACTCATCACAAATGGCTATGTATTTTTGGCAGTGATCAACAAAAGCCTGTATATCACGCTTGTAAGAATTGGCACCAGTGGAGGCAACCCACTTTCTTACAGAAAAAAAGATGGCACCATTATCAAAAGAAACTTGTCTACATAGTCTATTGGCCTGATTCACATGGACGAATGCGACAGATGCTAAGCTGCTATCTGTAACAAGGCCAAAATAGAAAAGAAAATTAAAGAAATAAAGAAAATAAAATGATGCCTTATGAGTAGAAAAGTTGAACCTTTAGTATCATACCACTGACATTTGTATCTGGTATTCTGGGAAAACATAAAAAAGAGGTTTTACTTTCAGATCATCCCTCTTCTGAGTTCGGTTTCTTTGTTTAATGCCAAATCCATCCTTTTAAGAAAAACAGTAGTGGTGCTATTTAACCCATAGCTGGTAGGATAAAAGGGTTCATACCTTTCCCAAGGGTATTAGTCTGAAAGTGAATGTAATAGCATGATTGGAGTTTGAGCTCACTCACTACAATTTCAGAGTCCATCACTTTAACCATTACACCACAGACATGCTCGCTTTTGAGTTCAGCATGAATGCTTTTGTTTATTGCAGGCAAAAATGCATAGCCTATGGTGGTGACTAAGTGGGAAAATAGTGTTTTGTAAATTAAAACTTGCTCTATCAATGGTATTATTAGACTTTCCATATCTGTTGAAATTTTTGTGGAAATAATTAGGCTTTACTTTCAAAGCAACCTTTGTGTGTGTGTGTGTGTGTATATATATATATATATATATATATATATATATATATTAGATAATAAATGAATGAAATAAACATGTAAAAATGGGTAAAATCGTTTTTTAATTTGTTGATCCTGACCAATTTTGGCCTTAGGTCATCATCTGAAGGTTTTTAATTTAAAAGTGAAATGCTTATGAATGCCAAGATCTTGGTGTTCACATGATTTGTTTTTAATAGGATGGTTAAGATGAACTCAGCACCTGGCTTCCATAGAGAGGTTCTAAGTTCATGCAATGAGAGCAAAGAGCCATTTACCTCTCATAATGATTATCAAGCGAGAGGATAAGCACTCTAAGAAATATATCCTTTAACAGTGAGAGAGACAGTAAAACAGAGGGTGTGAGAAAAGAACTTACTTAAAAACTAGTCTCATCTGATTTACCTAATAAATGATTTAAAACTTTTTCAGGCATGACCCTAACAATTCCTGAAAGTTTAGTTGAAGTCAGATAGAAAATGACAATGCCTTATCAGTATGGACAGATGGACTTTTGGCAAATTTCAAGATATAGTAAGTCGGCTGACTGTAGTCAAGGGTGACATGAAACCTCCCTTTTAAATTGCTACAATACCAAGGTGTAGGAGAGGGCACTACTCCTTTCCCTGGATTCTCTATTTACCCTTGATCTGTACCTCATAATGCTGTGGAAAGTAAAAAGGAATCAAGTACCATTTTTTGAGTCTTTGGTATGACTCAATCTTGAACTGAACCCCAGTCTCCCAGACCATTGATAAACACTCAACCCACTATGCCAAAGTGCTGGTCAAGAAGATATAAAATCTCATTCAATGGCCATCTCTTAGTCCTCTAATAGTTAACAAGTTTGTCTAACTGATCATAATTATGGAACAATGAGTTCAATCCTAACTGCATACCCAATACTTTCAGGAATTTGCTAAATCTAAAATATACTTTTTTTTCAAGTACATTACTGTAATGGTTAGCAGGATTGACAAGCAGACTATTGTTAGTGAGTTTGATGCTTACTGGGTGCTCTACACTTCTGGCCTTGTGCTTAATGAGAACTCTTAAACAATGCTCTTCTCAACTTTATTATTTTCAGTTTGTTATTCAAGCCTCAAAAATGGAGGCTATAAATCTTCCTAGTCATACGATGAAGGACACACATTTATCAAGAAGTCAATTGCAAGCTGCTACTGAATAAAGCCGATAATATCCATAGAAACAGCAATCATACTTACAACACTTCTAAAGCAAATGTTGACTTTGCCAACATTTGGTATTAGTGTCAACGTCTTCATTACTGCTAATTTTTTTTGCATAAATTGAAGACAATACATTGTTAGGAGATATTTATTCATTTCCAATGAATACTGCACATATATCTCAAGAAAAGTAGAAAAAATAAAATAATCCAAATTTGATAAATTTATTATCAAAGTCAATGTTAAACATTTCTGTTTTAATAACCTTCTTCAGGACTTTAAATTCATGAATAGTGTTTGTTTAAATAGCAATGGATGTTTGATGAAATAACAGGAGAAAAGAAAATCTTTTCACTCGTTATTTCATCAAACAAATACTTTTCTTCATATGGTCGGATTTAATTTCCTTATTTACTTCTATATTCATGATTCAAATAGGAGTGATTTTACTCTGAAAAATCTTTAGTTTTCAATGCACAAAATTTCAGAGCAATATCACAATATATTTTAAGTGTAAAAGATATACTATGTAAAAAAGGGTAAAAACTCATAACTTTCATGCTAGTTCAACTAAAGATTGAAAGTGTGAAACTGAGTTGTAAGTTATTATCCTGTTTTATATCTTATTTTTACACTATATGCGTAGAGAAGAAGAGAGAGAGAGAGACTGTTTGTTTGGTTGCTCAATAGAAGAAACCAAATGGCTGAACTTAAAAATTCTAAAACAGATACCAGTTTCTTTAAAGAAATTTAATGCTGCTATTTATTTTGTACTTGGTGAAGTACTTATAAACAAGATTAACTATCTTTATTTTCTAATAGACATTGTTACAAACAATCGGTTTCTGTAATGTCAGTGATAATAATTAATAATATAGTTTGAGTTGTAAACTTCATTTTTTTTCTATCTTGATATAATAATGTGGACAGATTTTAGGATTCTTTGTTTAATGCCAAAGCTATCCTCACAGAAGAACAGCAGTGATACTATTTCATCCCATAGCTGGGAGGATAAGGAGGTTTCTTCCCTTTTCCGAGAATATCAGTTCACAAATAAACAAGATTTAAGAATTTTTTAATTGTGAAAATAAACCTTGATACAAATGCCATTTTTATATAACAAGAGTGGCACCCTTTTGGTTTCTGAAAGCAACTGGCAGCAAGTGGGTAGGGTATTAAATAGCTTGATCTTTATTAGCAAGAATATTAACAGAAAAGTTGATCTTATTAGAATTAATTAAAGGAAGAATAACTCATAAATGGTTTGGTTTCTTTGTTTAATGGTATATCAACCTTTGTGGATTATTTAATGACAAACCCATTCTTGTAGATGATCAATAGAGATATCATTTAACCTTTAGCTGGGAGATAAGGGGGTTCAATAATTTTCCAAGGGTATTAATCCAAAAGTGATTATAATACTGTGACTGGAGTTTGAACTCACTCACTCACTCACTATAATGTTGTCCAGCACATTAGTTGTAATTTACTAAGAGTTTTGCTCAGAAGTGGCACAAGGCCATATGAATAGGGCACCCAACGAAACTCAAACTCACTCATGCAGGTTTGCTAGTCTAGCTTGCTAACCATTACACCACCCACCAGCATGTTAGTCATTACGCCATGGAGACTACCCTGTTGCTCAGAAATGATAATTAGGAAACACAAATTGATATCATAATTAATGCTAGTGAAAATTGAACTCTGAATAGATTTAATAAATTCTCATGAAATTTCTGTATTACTGAATTTCACCCACCTACACTTGCAGACCGTCAATATGGGCTTGGCATGAATAATGGGTCCGATATTGCATATCGGCCATAATATTTAAGTTTATTATCCTAAATTCGTTTATCATATTAAGATCGTTGGAAGTTTTTTGCTCGCTATCTAAGGGGTCTGTGTCAGTGGCCATGTATCAGATTAAGACCATATAACATTGAACAAAAAAACTAATTGCAAAAGGAAAAAAGATAAATACACTTTGAAATTAATTACTCTTCATTTGGAACATGGAAAACAAGTCTTTATCTGATGTTAAATAAGACAAACTTGCCAGTCTTTGCAGGTTATAAACAGTCAACACCAATTTTTCAGTTTTTGCAGTTTGTCCAGAAAATCTTCAGCAGATTTTGCCAACATCTACTGTAAACAACAGCTTTAAGATAAAGTATAGCATCAGCATATTACTGCCTTAGTTACTAAGAGTGTTACATAACAGATTAATGAAATCTATTATTGACAGTGTAGCATTTGAATTTAGTTATAAATGTTTAGCAGCTGTTAGTTTAGTTTGATTTTAAGGCATATCAACCATTGTTAGTTATTTAATGCCTAATCCGCTTTATATATACATATTTAAATATATATGATTTATAAACATTTTGTAGATAACATTTTTAAATAAGCCTAAGTTCATTCTTTTACACACAGTTAAATGGTTCCAAGTATTGCTATGTATAACTAACAATTCAGTTAAACATCAGTCACTTGTTTACACAGTTAAATGGTTAAACAGTTCTATCTCAATCAATTCAATTTAGCATAAGTCAACAGAGTTAAATGGTTCAAGTATTGCTATGTATTACTAACACAGTTCTATTTGACTTATAAATAGGACTCTATCAAGTGCTACTACTCCAGGCCAGAGAGGACATGAGAGCAACGGCAATGAAAGGGTTACCCCACATTTCTAAAGTTCCAGCATTACTGGAGCCTCACTTTCAGATTGTTTCATGTCATATCCAGGGTACTCATTAGGAAGAGGAGATCTTAACCCTCTGCAAAGATGCAGTTGGCACATTCTATAGCCCCAGCCAACTGGGATTTAAACGGCTGTTAGAATGTCACTATGTTTGAGTGATGTACAGTGAACCCAGGATCATTTGAATCCATGGATCTGATTGGATGAAGAAGTCATGTGACCAGACAACACTGGGGGAAAATAGATGAACAAGTTAATCAGTTAGCTGATCTATGTAAGGTGAATCCACTTTTGCTTTTTCACATACTGATTGATGGTGTTCTGATTAGTTCTCTGCAGTTGGTTAATGTTGGACATCTCAGGCCACCAGTTGTCCAGTATGGGTCTCTGGAATTTATTTACAATTAGTAAGTCTTCAGCAAGCTGAGACCCATCGAAGTGATAAGATATAATTATTCATCTTGTGGTCTGCAACTCCTATTCTGGTCAGATGAAATAAAGTTATATGTGCACAAGAGAAAAAAAAATCTTTGTAGCTGCTATTCTTCCCAACAAGAGAGGTTGACATGTTAGTTCCTCGTGATGTAAAAAGTGTAGAAATCAGTGGTCATTGAAAGAGTAAATGAAAAACAGATGGTACAGTCAGATGGTTTGGTTTTGTTGTTGAATGGCATATCAACCTTTGTGGGCTATTTAATGCCAAACCCATTTTTTTAGAACAGTAGTGGTACTATTTAACCCATAGCTAAGAGAATAAGAAGGTTCATACCTTTCCCAAAGGTGTTAGTCTGAAAGTGAACATAATAGCGTGACTGGAATTCGAACTCACAACAGTCCAGCACATTAACATGACATCCCACACCACCACAGCCAAAAGGTTGACCAGAGTATCTAACAAGAGTAAAAGGGAGTATTTTTCATCATTCAATTTAATGTCCAATGTAAAAGTCGCTGATTTAATGTGCAGAATAACAATAATAATAACAACACTTACCAGCTCAGTGGTCCCAACTAGTATCCAGTTGGCAGACAAAAATAAAATTGGCTGGAACTCAATACAGACCCCGCACCAGCACTAAAAACAAGCTGGTATATATACACACACACACACACACACACCAATATGTCCATTCCTGGGCCAGCAACCAATCACTGTCCACCAAGGAATTAACTTATTCACATGTGCACAGTGAAATCTCTCTTTCCTCTGATTTCTGAACCTCACTTCAAAATAAACTCAATGTGTTAAGCGACTGACTTTATATCTATCAAACTCAACAACCTTGACATCCAGTAGTTCGTTCCATCACTCATTCAGCAGACTGGAACCAAATGGTCAAACATCACCAGGTCAGCATTGAAGAAAAACCAAGAGCAACACAAATAAACAGCACTAGATGACAGCAAACTTGTAATACCAGGAAGAGGTCAGGTTGTGATATGTAAAGTTTCCCCTTATGCAGAATTATAATTGGTATTGCACTTCAGATGCCTTCCATCAGCTCCCTCCTGACACTGTTATAATCATATGTCAGTGATACCCCCCCCCCCCCCAATCATGTGTTTTCCATATTAATTTAAATTTTTTTCTGAAATTTTAAGTTGAATAGATTTTTTTTTTAAACTGAGAATAGTTAGTCTCAATTTTCAAAAAGAAAAAGTGCTTGCTCATATTTCAATTCGGTGTCCCCGATTTTGTTCTAGTATCACTCTTTGGGCAAACCAGGTTTATACAGTTGGACATTACCTGGTCAGCATTAAAGAAAAACCATGGATACAACACAACACTAATAAACAACACTAGACAACAGCAGCCAAACCTGTGATGTGTAGATTCCCTCTTGCAGAATTATAATTGGTACTGTACTTCAGATGCCCTCAAGCCCTAAAGTAAACTCTCTCTCCTGAAGTTGTTATAATCTTTGGTATTAGTCTCTAAAATTGGCTGTTTTCTATATTAATTTGAATTTTATTTTCCTGAAATTTTTAGTTTATTTGATTTTTTTTCTTTTTCTTTTTTTAATTGAGAAAATTTACTCCCAATTTTCAAAATAAATTTTTTTTTTTTACTTGTTAATTTGATTGATATGATAGCGGCAAATAATAAAAAGAAATCATTGATGTCATGTCATAGCATTTTAAAACTTAAATCAATTCACTTATATGAATTATAGATACACGACTTGTAACATTTTTTTTTAATGCTAATACTTACTGCCATCTCACGTTTTTACTTACTTGCATTTTAATTCAATTTCAACTCTAAGCAGAGATGCTCACAGAACTTTTAAGGTGCATATTGTTGAAATATACCCTACAACTTACTGTTCTGTTTTATTTTCAAATTAAAATTAAAATTACTAAATTAAGATTATTCTTATTAAATAGCTTCTTCATCAACTACAACTTAAAGTTGGAGCCCCTATAATCATTCTCTGAAATTTAGATCAGCCTAAACTCAGCTATAGTTCAAGATGAGTAATAAAGGCAGTAAAGCCTTAAATTCAAATTGGTTGTTTTCAGAGTGAAGGCATTTTTATTCCTAAGATAGATTTAATAACATCAAAGATGCCATTTCACTTTAAGTTCTTGTAATTTGCAGTATGAAGTTTTACCATGTTAAATAAAAATCACAGAGACGAACCTTGAAATTTGTTGGGCTACTATTACAAGACAACTGATTCTTTTATGGTCAGCTCTATGTTGGAATTTCAAGAGTAGGTACAGCTAAGAATGTTTATGTATACTCTCCTTTTAAAAAAAACATTATAAAGTATTAAAGCCATTAATTTTAAATAAAGCTTTGTCTGATTATTTTTTGGTCTTCTTTCTCACATCAGAACTTTTGTTTACTAAATAATTTGCTGAAAATATACTAATCTATACCGTTCTAACCTAAATTTTAAGTTGCATAATGTTGGGTAAGTCATCTAGAATAAATGCACACGTTTGGGTGGGTAGGAGGTTCAGTTTAAAACAATGACAAGTTGACCAGAATCTTACGTTTTATTTAAGTGTTGTTTTTTTTTAAATAATTATTCATGTCACAGCTTTAGTTTACATACTGAACAATACTTAATATATTTGAAATCTAAAGCTTCTAGCTTTGTACTATAATAAAGCTAACCTTAGTAAGTATACATATATATATACATATAACACAAATGAAAATGATGCATAAAATAATAACATTGTATAAATGATAAAGGTGTACTTGAATACTGGTAAGGAGAGCAGTATAAAAACTAAGAAAAATTACTTCACTATAATTTACATTTCTCTAACTCAAAGTCTTATGTATGGATAAAGCACAATCTTTACATAGGATTCATCAAGCTTATCTGAAGATTGTGTTTTATCTACACATGAATATTTGAGTTACAGAACCATAAAGTATAGGGAGATAACTGTGTGTGTGTAAGACTATAAAAAATAATCCCTCCAAACTTTGTTTAGAAGTAAAATTTTCAAATTAAAAAATAATTTATTTTAAAAAGTTTTAATCTAAAAAATAAATTTAATGAATTAATCTTTAAAACTTTTTTTTAGAAATGTTTAAGTTTCAGAATTTAGGTTAGGAGTAATTCTCCTTATATAATACCATTTAAAAAATGCTTATCCTTATAATACAAATGAGACACAGCAAATGGTCCTGTAACTAGAGTGGGAAGTTTTACCTGTGTATCATTTTGAAGACATATCACCACCATTAGACTATCATTTCTTTTGCTCCATGCAACACTCAATGGTTCCAAAAACTTCAAGATCCCAAAAATTTACACAAAAGCCTCATCAAACTATTCCTTTGTAATGAAAAAATTGTTTTTTGTTTTTTAATATTTAAAGTCACACCAAACAAAGTCAGTTGGCCACTATAGATCAAGGATTGCACAACAAAGGTTTTTAGGATATAACAAAGTAAGTATGGAAAACAAAGCAAAAATCAAAACTGAGATGGGGTAAAACACTTATTAACCCAAAACTTAAAAAAGGTCAAAGGTTGTAGCTAGGAGGAAACCATTGATAAGGGATTTTCATCCTTGGTGCAAATGTTTTAGGAAAAAAGCAGTTGGAATAGAACATGCATCTGGTGTTGGAAACATCCCCACCCACACGAAAAAAACAAAAAAACAGATAGGGACATTCCTGGAAACTCTTGAACAGGTGGAACCAATGAATGCAACTCATTTGGAACATTTTCCATAAAAGTAATGATAAAAGTGAGACAAAATGACTACATTCTGGTGACAGAGAAATGGCTAAAGTGACAAGAAGCGATCCTCTCTCAAAAGACCATGCGACCAGTTCTGTACCTATACAAAAGCCCTAGGATAGAATACTGTTCTTATATTTGGCCAGGTTCTGCTTATTTTCTCTACTTTCAAAGTAGAGAAAATAAACGGAACCTGGTCAGATATAAGAAAAATATTCTATCCTAGGGCTTTTGTAAAGGTACAACAAATCATTGTGTATTAGATTCTTTTTGGAGTGATTTGGATATAGTAGTTCTCATTTACTCAAATATGACCACCAGCAACTGGAAAGTTTCAGAAGAGCTAGGATCATCAAATGATAGCAAATGTATAGTATAACAAAAACTTCAGAACACAATCGACTAAAAACCCAAAATATTTTTGATATACCCAAATATCTTCATCACTATAGCCTAACCTAAGAAGGTCATAGCTGGTGTAATAAAAGGAAGTCTTCAAAATCAGTGTCATGATTATATGTAGATATCACATGTCCCTAATTATGTGGCCAAATAAGTCCACATCATATGTTGACACAGATTTGTTTAAAGAATGCATATATAAAATGATCAGTAAACATTCACTTGGAGGTATATGGGTACCTGACCACCAACACTTGAAGAGAGACATGTAGAGTATTTAAATTTCAATAAAAAGTGGATAAAAAAAAAAATCTATCTATCCTAATACTAAACTAGACTACGAATCTAGATACAACTTATTTAAAAGTTTTAAACATGAAAGATTTTTGCAACTTCTACTGTTGTTAATATATCTAAATCCAATATATTTTAAACTTTTTCTTGTGTCTATATCTTGAAAAATAATTGTGTCAATATTTAGATTCACTTGTAATGAGCAATAAGGAAAACAGGTCATAGAGCTTTTTTGGTTTATTTAATAGTATATCAACTTCTTATAGGTTATCTAATGTAGAATACTAATAATTTGCATATAGGTATATGGTTTCAAGTAAACCGGTCTAATGAGTAGAGTGTTCACTAATGGTCCGGGAGACTGGGGTTCAATCCCAGCTCGAGTCATACCAAAGAAAAAAAGATAATGGTACTTGATGCCGCCTTGCTTAACACTTAGCATTATAAGGTAAGGATTAAGGGTAAAGTGAAGCAATCCAGGGAATGGAGTAGTGCCCTTCCCTACACCTTGGAGCAGTAGCTATTGAAAAGGGAACCTTTAAGTCACCCTCGACTATGATCGCCAACTTTACTTTTTTTTGTTATATGGTTTCAAGTATACTTATCTAGTATTGATAATTAATAATATTATGGCTTTAAGTACCTAGTCTTATTTAATAAGAATTTTCTTGCACACAGTTGAATTGTTGCAAGTATTCCAATCTAATACTAATAATTTTCAAACAGATCTATTTGGCCCATCAATGGGATCCTAACAGGTATTAACTCCTTGGGTCAAAATGGCTCTGAGAGTAATAGCAATGGGTTTTATCTCTGTGCAGGGAATGCAGCCAGCATATTCTAAATCTTATTGACAAGCAAGTTAGATTTTGTTGATGACATGACAGTAAATTCTGTTTAACAATAACTGCTTGTGAATGCATCAAACAATACATCATCAAGCTCATTTATTTATAGATAAGTCTTCAAACTGGCAGCAGGTTGCCTTGTGTGGTGTAATGGTTAGCAAGTTGGATTAACAAGCCATTGTTAGTGAGTTTGATTCTGTTCATGTTCTAAACCAAGTAAATGACTTCTAGATGAGAGCATTATACAACATCCTTGCAGATGTACGACATTTGCATCACTTCTAAGTTTACACTAACAAAAGGAGGCACACTTTTTTGTAATGGTTATTATTGTAGGATTGGTTTGATTTTATGGCATATCAACTATTGTAGGTTATTTAATACCAAATCCTGTTTTTACATATTTATTATATATATATATATATATGATTTGTAAATATAAGTCAACAAAGTTAAATGGTTCCAAGTATTGCTATGTATAACAAACAATTCAATTAAACCTCACTCATTTGTTTACACACAGTTTAATGATCAAACAGTTCTATTTCTAACAATTCAATTTAGTATAAGTCATTTGTTTGCACACAGTTTAAATGTCAAAGTTCTATTTGACCCATAGATAAGACCCTATCAGGTGCTACCACTCCAGGCCAGAGTGGACCTGTGAGTGATAGCAATGAAGGGGTACTCTGCATTTCCCAAAGCTCCAGAATTACTGGAGCCTCATTATCAGATTGTTAAGTGTCATATCTAGGACACTTATTTGGGTGGAGGGGAATCTCACTCCCCTGCAGAGGCGCAGTTGGTGTATTCTACAGCCAACTGGGCTGTATTATTGCAGGAAATGGAGTAGGCAACCCGAGTTCGAATTCTAAACAAAGTTTACGTTTCACTTTGTGCTAATGTCATTGGGAAAGGCATGAATCCAACTTTCCCCCACCCAACTATAAGTAAATAGTAAAGGAAATTAGGATCTCTAGCTTTGTTTAGGCAACCAGTCTAGAAGGAAAACTGAATTCAAACCAGCAGTAATCTGCTTAAAAAGGGTTTGATATCTGTTTAACAGCATATCAACCTTCATAGGTTATTTAATGCTGAAGCCATCATGGTAGGGGGACAGTAGTGGTACTATTTAAAGCATAGCTGGAGACGGGGAGGAATTAAGAGGGTTCATCACTTTCTCAAGGAAATTAGTCAGAAAGTGAATGTAAGAAAGGAACTGGGTTCAAACTCTTATTACAATGTCGCAGTCCAGTATCTTATCCTCTATGCAATGAAGACCTCACTCCATGTAGCATCTTGTTTGTCATGGACATGTTTTGTTAATACATAAACCTTAAATGTTTCTAAAAAAAAGGAAAAACTGAAAATCCGCAGAGGAATTAAAATTATTCTAATGTGTAAACTCAGTATTTCCTGTAAGCTGCATAAATATGCACAAGAAATAATTCCAGTGTCCACAAATTCTGAAAATTTCAAGTAAAGAAAAAAAGAAATACTTTTGAGGCTTAAAATCTTATTACCATATTATTTTTTCCGAGATGTTTCTTTCATAAAATAAATCAATGATAGTCACTAAAGTAAAAATGTTTCCACACACTTCCTGGCTTTTGGTCCTACACAGAAAATAATTAAAAAAAAGAGGACACTTGTCAGTATGATTGACAGACATCCTTTCCATTGTAATAGGGTTTACTAAGCCTCCAGTTAAATGTGGTAAAAAAAAAAAAAAAAATTACTTTCGTTTTTTGTTGTTTTTTTTTTTCATCCCTTTTTATATAAAAAAACAAAAACCAAAAAAAAAAAAAAAAAAACTTAATTCAAAGACTTTAAAATAGAATTATTTTAAAATTTTATCAAGTAGAAATAAACTTAATACAACTCAACTACAAAAAAAAAAAAAAAAAAAAAGATAGAAAAAGAAGGAGGAGGAGGAAAATTGATGAATTAAAACATTTTTTTTATGTGTGTCTCAGGAAAAGATTTTCATTGATTCAATGAAGCCAATGTGGCTCCTTATAAAGTAACAATTGTAGCTTCTGATAAAGTACCAAGGTAAGTCTCTTTATTTAATACCAAAAATTTTTAAAAAGTAAAGAAAAAAGAGAGCAAGAGAGAGATGAAAGAATTAATAGAGGGAATCCATCTATGTCCATTTAATTGGTTAATACCGGCCACCTGATTGGATAAAAAAAAAAAAAAAAATAGTCAAACAATATAATCAACAATATTTAAATAAATTAAAAAAAAAAAAAAAAAAAAAGAAAAAGAAAAAAGAATAAAAATCAGGAATGAAAAAATATGAAGATGATAAATGCTAAATTAAAAAAAAAAAAAAAATTTATATATATATATATATATATATATATATGATAGAAATATGTGGAAAGTTGGATAAATTGAATACTCAACTCAAATTTAGATGTGTGATAATTCGTTTGGCTTTATTTCATCTTCACGAACTTCTTCAAGACAGAGACTGTTTTCTGAGTTTTCTTTTTATTTAAAAGCATGTGAGGAGAGTGGAGTAGGTATAGTTGTAGCAGAAGTTGGGAGGGATTTAAAGTAAAGTATCAGGTTTCATTAAAAAAAAATTTTGTTTTGAAAGTGGAGATATATTTTAGGGAGTTGATAAAAACGCACATTCAATTTTTTCCCAAGCCACCCTAATCAAACCAATACACTGCTCACATGCTTTTAGATAGAAAAACTCAGAAAACAAATCTGTCTTGAAGTTCGTGAAAATGATATAAAACCAAACAAAATATCACACATGTAAATTTGAGTTAAATGTTTGATTTATCCAACTTTCCACATTTCTATCATACTGTCAGATTCACTACAAATCTATCTTTATATATATATATATATATATATATATATATATATATTGCTAGTACCCAACTCTGAATCGGGGGAAAAAAAAACTAAGAGGCAAAACATTTTAATAAAATAATTTTGATATATATTTTAGCAAGGTTCTATGGATACAGAAATATGAACATTAGATAAATACACAACAGAAAGTTTTAAATAAAAATTCTTATTAGTGTCTTGTACATAAAAATTTCTTGATCTATCTTTTTTGGATATATGTAGTCCTACCCATGAACATAGCTGGCTATAGGAAAAAATATAGATAAGATCTCATCTATCTCACCATTTATGAGATCAAAAAACATATCAAAGTCTCTTTCAAAGTCTTGCCATAAATGTCATTTTTGCCATCTAATGATCTCCAGTGACATTGAATAACATGAAAAGTTAATTTTATTGTTTGCATTGGCATCAAGGTCATCAGCATTCATTAAAAAAATTTCTTTTTTAAATAGATAAAATAAAAAATAAAAGAAATCCCTAGGACTTGACCTTTAGCTGTGATCCTCAGACACATATACAGAGAAATGCAGAAAGATCTACTCTAAATATGTAGAGTTCTTTTTCACTACCAGTGGATATCCAATATATAGTTAGCCAAAAGAAAAATATAGATATGATCTCATCTATCTCACCATTTTTATGAGATAAAAAAAATATTAAAATCTTTTTCATTGCTTGGCCAGAAATGTCATAACTTGAAAAGTTAACTTTGTGGTTTATTGCTGGAATCCAAGATCAAGTTAGGATCTATTAAAAAAAAAATCCTTAGGAATTCACAGTTAGCTGTAACCCTTGACAAGAAACATCAGCATAGCTAATCCATATAATAACCATATTAAACTCCTTAAAATCTCTATTTACATTCCATTGACTAAATGAAAAGTTGAGGTCTGTGGAAAGTGTTTGGTTTTTGTTATATTCAAGATTTTTATACTGGCCAAATTATTCTTTGTCACATTCAGAATTTGGATAATTAAAAAAGAATGATAACCCTACAAAATTATCAGTCAATTGCAAACCAAATTGAAAATAGTTTAATTCTCTAATTAAAGTTCATTACTTTCACAAATTTCTTTTTTTTAAACTCTATATAATGTGTGGTTTTTTGTAGGAAGGCATCCAAAAATGGAAAAAAAAAAGAGAAAAAAAAAAAAAGAAATTAGAAATGGTGATAATCTAAACAATTATCAAAAAAATTGAACAATGAAGAGAAATGAATAAAATTCAATCAAAATACTCTGATAAAAGGTTTTGAAAAGTTCTTGGCTCAACTAAGAGAATTATTTTTGTAAACTTTCTGGGGGAACTTTTTTTTTTTTTGGAAGAGTTAAAAGAAACTTAAGAAATGATAGGTCAGGCGTATTGACCTACAGGGTGAATATATAGAATAGCATCTATCTTTCATAATTCTAGGTCATCCTCTTCTTCATCAGGCTGAGAACTAGTCAGCATCCATTCAAATCAAAAATTGCCAGAAGCAACAGAATCAGGAAGGGTTGAAGCCATGCTAACTATAACCACATTTTAAGAAGTATGTACAACAGTGGAGGCACTCAGGAAGCAGTGGTTATCATCATAGGAAGGGAACTCAACTATCAAATCATAAACAAGGCTGTTTACATAGCACTCATGAAAAAGGTAGGCATCCAACTATTCTCCATCCAGCTGTGGGTAAACAGTAGGGCAGAATGAGCTCTTTAACTTTGGTATGGCAACTGGTCTAGGAGAATAAAAACTCAATTAAAACCAGACCTGGGTTCCATCAGCCAATTTGTGCTCAAGACATACTACATGAGGAGCACCCCACCCCCATGACTACACAAGTTATGGGATGTCTAACAGCAGTGTGCAAGGTTTGAAGTAAACAAACTATGAAGTGCTGTCAAAATTAGACAGGATAATTAGGGAATTAAAAGTAAACATTTATATAATGACATTATCAGTTAGAGGCAAAGAAGTTTATTAAGCTGTATTGGCTTCCCACACTCTGGATAGTAGATGTGTCAAACATCTGCAGAGGTTACAGTCAAAGCTCATTACTGCCAACCAGGGAATCATTGGAAAGAAGCAGTCACATGAGATTTGAGAGATACAAATTTTAGTCAGTTGAAGTTTTTGAGAATAACAGAGTTGAATATGTTTAGAGGATTTTGATATTTACAAGTGCCTTTTGGATGGGTTTCTTTGTTTGAGGGCATATCAATCTTCATGGGTTATTTAATGCCAAAGTTACCTTTGTAAGTAAAAAGTAGTAAGTAAAGTTGGCAACCTTAGTTGAGGGTGACCCAAAGGCTCCCTTTTCAACAGTTACTACACCAAGGTGTAGGGAAGGGTGCTACTCCATTCCCAGGATTGCTCCACTTTGCCCTTGATCCTTACCTTATAATGTTGAGTGTTAAGCAAGGTGTCATCAAGTACTATTTTTTGAGTCTTTGGTATGACTCGATCTATGATTGAATCCCGGTCTCCCTGGACCATTGGTGAATACTCTACTCATTAGGCCAATGACCCAGTTATCTTTGTAGAAGAACACCAATGATACTATTTAGCCCAGACCTGGATGGATAAGGAGGTTCATACCTTTCTCAAGGGTATTAGTCCAAAAGTGAATGTAATAGCATGATTGGAGTTTGAACTCGGTTACTTTGAGGCTGCAATTTAGCATTTTAGCCATTACACCACAGGGACTATTCTGAATAAATTTGGGTACTGACTTTAGTCAAGGAGTATGCATAGCATTCAGCTGCGCCTGATTTTGTGAAAAAGAAAGTGTATCAATAAGCATAGCAATAGCACCTTTCAAAGTTTTTTGCCTGCAGTAAATATCGAATTAAAAGAATCTGCTTCAGTTGAATTCATTACTTATTATCAAAGTTCTTAGAAGATAAGATTAACCTAATTTAACAATGCAAATAAAAATTATTATAATACAAATGGTATAAACTTTTTTTTGAATTTGTTAAATTTTGTTCTAACACTCTGCAGTTAATAATTATAAATGCAAACAGTTGGAAAAAATTCATGTGACATTCCAGAGGTAATGTAATGTATTTAATCTAATCTTCAATTATTTGCTATTTAGAGAGGAGCCTTACTTCTCTGCATGGGATGGAGTATATGTATTGTAAGCCCTGATGACAAGATGTCCTGTATTTTACATACCCACATAACTATATGTTTGTTTTATGGCTCTAAGTCTTTTTCTTCTGAGTCTGGCCCAAAACATTTTAGTACTGTTTTAGGAAAGTCTTCTTAAAAATTCTAAAGTTATTAAAAAGGGTTCCATCATAACTCAATCAGTACTGATCAAGATTTAAACACTTTTCTTTCTTAACACAGAACTAAATCATAAGATCCAAGATCAACTTCAACATCTCAAAACTAAACAGAATTTACTAAGTGTTTGCCAATGGTCAGGAAACAAGTTCTATCCCAGGTTGAGTAATATCTGAGACTCAAAAAATAATACTTGATGCCTCCTTGTTTAACACTCAGAATTATGAGGTATGGATCAAGGCTAAGTGGAGCAATCCAAGGAAAGGAGTAGCGCCCTCTGCTACACCTCAGCGTAGTAGCTATTGAAAAGGAAGCCTTTGGGTCACCCTTGACTACAGTCAGCCAACTTACTTACTCTTTGTGTTTAGAGAGATTTAAAGAGAAATTCTTTTTATTATAAAATGTTTTAAACTAGATAAAGTATTATTGCAAAATGTTATACTGAGCAATTGGCTCATTTGAACGACACCATGGAAAACCTTTTACTGAGCAAATGATATTTTGCTTTACAATAGAGCCTATATCAAATGCAGCAAAACCTTTTAGAGAATGCCTGACGACATTGGTGATAATCTTCCAAAAATTCTTTCACTTAGAATTTTTTTTTACTAGTAGATTATCATTTTTATTATATTTACATTTAACAAATTATTGCTTGGAGAACGAGGAAAATTACTAGACATCATTCTTAATCCTTTGATTCCATTACTCAGAAATATTGGTGGTACTTTACATCTTGGCTGGATAAATGATAGAACAGACTGAGCCTTAGTTGGCAACCTGTCTAGAACGAAAACGCTAAATTCAAACCAGTTGTACTATACTTAAAAAAATGACCTTGTATTGCAGCCTGCTCATGGGAGTAGGGTCAGATCTCCTTGGGGACCAGTGTCATAGCTTTTCCACCTCTAGTTTATCTTAATGTTGCAAATATGATGCAAGAAATGAACATAGAGAAGAAATAAAGAAACTATCTTAGTTGGCTTATGACTTTTCAGCTGGTTCTCATAAACTCTCTTGAAAAAAACCCCAAAAAAAACGTCTTTTCAACAAAATTTTTCTTCTGATGTTGATCTAAGGTGGAAACTAGTAGATTTAAAAAAAAATAAATAAATAAAATAATAATTTGTCTTATCACTTTTGTTAAGCACTCTCTCTCTCATATATACAGACAAACATTTTCATGTTTACTGCATAGGAAAATCATGTGAGTGTGAGAAAATATGAAAATATAATATATTCAAAGGATGTAAAATGTTTTGTTTTTTGCTCTGAATGTGTGATTAATAGTGAGCTTTTATTCAAGTGTATTGGGAAGAGGACACAATGAAAAAATTTATGACTAAAATGTTTTTCAATATTAAAAGACAGATTTATTTACTTATATTTGATAGCCATAGGGTCGCATAATATTTATCAGTAAAGGAAATAAAGACTCAAGTTCAAATTAAAATAATTCTTCCTGATTTTATTTTTTATTTTTGTGAGTAAAAATTTATAAGATTATTTTTATTTGTGGTTTTTCTGTAGGCTTTGAATTTCAACTTGTAATTTTCTTGAATTAGTAGAATGTCTAGGAAATGTAGTGTGGTATTTGTTTCATCTTTGAATGTTAATTTGATAGTGGATTCAATATCATTTAATTTCATGATGATAACCGGCAATTTCGTTGAGTTAGGTTTCAAAAATATATCTAGTGTCCTCACCAAATCAATAGTCAAGGAGTGTAGGATACTAAAAGATATGAAAAGAAAAAAAAAATTAAACAGAATGATTTAGATAAGATCTAAGCTTTAACCAATACCGAACTGCTATATATCTATTCATCGATATACAAAAACAAAGATTTTAAAGAAAGTGAATAACTTATCTCCTCTATGTCACAGGTAGATTTAATTTTTGTGACATAAAATTAATTCTGAAGATTGGTTTAAATCATTGTAGGTTATTTAATGCCAAATCGTCTTTATACATATATATATTAAATATATGATTTGTAAATATATTTTGTAGATAACCATCTTAAACAATCCAGAGCTCTTTCTTGTACATAGTTAAATGGTTTCAAAAATTGCTATATAACAGTCACAATTTAACATCAATTATTTGTTTGCCCGCATAGTTTGTTCTATTTGACTCAAAGAGAGGATCCCATCAGGTGCTACCACTCTGGGTCAGAGAGGACCTTGGAGCAAAGGTAATGAAGAGGTGTTCGGCATTTTCCAAGGCCGGAGCCTCACCATCAGATGGAATAATGCCATATCCAAGACACTCATTGGAGAGGGGGAGTTTTACTCCCCTGCAGAGATGCAGTCAGTGTATTTTACAGCCCCAGCCAGCTGGGCCAGATTAGTTTTGTTTGATCTGTTTGTAAGAGTTATTTAATGTAAAAAATTTGATACGAATAATTTGCATAGAATTATATGGTTTCAAGTATTCTTATCTAATACATATGATTTTCAAAGACTTGAGATTGAACCTTAAAAGCTACTAGCACTTTAGCGTCAGAGTGAATCTAGGATTTAAGGGGTACTTTACACTCCCAAGAGCTCCAGAACTGGAATCTTACAATTGTATGCAGTTTAATGACATACCCAGGA
>OY757937.1:55797477-55942477 GCA_963585895.1 Sepioteuthis lessoniana | reverse complement strand
TTTCTATTTCAAGCTATTCAGTTTAATCAAATTGTTCTAATTCAAAGAATTCAGATAAGTGTAAGTATAGTTTTTGTTTACACACAGTTAAATGTCAAAACAGTTCCATTTCAAACAATTCAGCTTTGCATAAATACATGGTGTAAATGTCAAAACAGTTTTATTTCAAATAATTCAGTTTAGCATAAGTATACAGTTTAGTTCTATCAGACCCATAGATAGGACCCTATCAGGTGCTACTACTCCAGGCTAAAGTAGACCTGGGAGCAATAGCAATGAGGGGGTACTCTGCATTCCCCAAAGCTCCAGCATTACTGGAACTTCACCATCAGATTGTTTAGTGTCAAACAGGACACTCATTGGAGTGGGAGGGTCTCTTACTCTTCTGCAGAGAAGCAGTCAGTGTATTCTACAGCCCCACTCGACTGGGCAATAAAAATATCTTAAGATTCTCTTGTGTCTTATATGCCATATGGAGGCTTAAAATTTGCAATAATCGGCCAAATTAGCTACCTGGAAACTCCTATTAGCTTAGACTTTAGAATAACTTTCATATACCTATTGTCATTATTTAAAAGGCTATTATGCAGATTAAAAGTATTATCATTGATAATCGTTATATTAATTTCATCACATTTAATATCAAACCGGACATTGGCCTAGCGGTTAGAGTGTTCGCCAATGGCCCGGGAGACCTGGGTTCGATCCCAGGTCGAGTCATACCAAAGACTCAAAAAATGTTACTTGACGCCTCCTTGCTTAACACTCAGCATTATAAGGTTCGGATCAAGGCTAAAGTGGAGCAATCCAGGGAAAGGAGTAGCGCCCTCCCCTACACATTGGTGTAGTAAGCTATCGATAAGGGAGCCTTCGGGTCACCCTCGACTATGGTCGCCAACTTTCCTTTTTTTTTACTTACATTTAATATCAGTACTTTGTTTCACTAAAAAATTTCTTGATTTGCTCAGTTAAAATTGAGCTGAGTCTTATATGCAGTCAAACAAGCTATTTTTAATACAAATGATTTCAATAGTTCATGCATTCCAATCAAAATGCAAATAATTTTTAAACAAATCTATTTGACTTCTAGATGGGACCCTAATTGGTATAACCTCACCACCAGTTGCAGTTTTGTGCCAAATCCAGGACACTTCTACAGTACCGAAACTCTGAGACCAAAAATATGAATATGTAGCTTTTTCCCCCTCTTACATGGTTAATTGGTTTCCTATTCACCCAGCAATGTTCCTAAAAAAAAAAAACTTTGTATGCTTAAGACCTTCACATAAATCATAACAGTTATCATCATCGGAAATGGACTCAGAGACCCAAGTTCAAATCCTCGACAAGTTTGTTTACATTTCACTTTGTACTAATACACTTGGAAAAGCATTAATCTATCATTTTTTCCCCCTGAAGTAAACAGAAAGGAGCCTTATTAAGGTGACCAGTCTAGGAGAAGGAAAACTGAATTCAAACTAGCTGTACTCTGCTTAAAAATTGACCTTGTTTCACACTATGCCTGCAGCAGAGATGGTTTCCTAAGTCATGAGTAAATAGTTTCGCAGCTGGAGATCTTCAGCCTTGTAAAAAGGCAACCCATCTTGACAAGATGCTAAAAGAACAAACTGAATTAGGTAATAAATTTATGATAACTCCAAGCATCTGCTTAATAGAATTTTTCTTTTTTTTTTAAATTTACAAAAAGTGTAGCATGTATATCAAAATTAAAGATATCATTATACATATAATAGCACTATTGTAATGTAATTAATTACCCCCACTATCCTCAGCACTCAGGGTAGTGGATGCATCAAACATTTTAAGAGGCATAATTGACAGGTGACTGGTTATAACTGCCAAAGCAAAGCCTGGGAAGCGTAGAAATCAAGCATAAAGAAGTCATGTGAGATTTGAGAGACATGAAAATTCAAGGCAGTATAAAACAGGCTTTCAAAAGGTGAAGTTAGGATATACCTCATTGAAATGGGAGAAAAAACGGTTTATTAATAAAAGGGGTATCTCTAAATCTTGCCAATCAATAATGTCCTCCTACTGCATGAACATGCTCACCTACACACAAGCATCAGGACAAGGGAGACAATTCGAGTGAACTTTACTGCATCCTCCATTTTCACCAGATTTTGTGCATTTAGACTATAATCCCTTTGGCCCCATGAAGAAGAGTTTAAGAGGAAACATTATGTCAGTGACAAGGAAGAGAAAACTGCAACGATGAAGTGGCTCAGAGAACAGTCAACAGAATTTTACGAGACAGGGATACATGCTCTTATTCAAAAGAATTGCTATTGAGAGAAATAGTGACTATGTTAAGAAGTAGGGATGTGATCCACAAAGGACCAACTCCATTTTGATGTACAATACATGTTCCTGTGCTGATAATTATTCCTGTACTAAAGAAAAAGGCATTACTTTTTGACTCACCCTCGTGTATATATATATATATATATATATATATATATATATATATATATATATATATATATCCTATTTACCCAACCCCTCCGCTCGGGCAGGATATGACACAAGGTCAATTTTTAAGCGGAGTTTAACAGGTTTGAATTCAGAGTTTTCCTTCTCCTAGACTAGTTGCCTACCCAAGGCTGAAGAACCTAGTCTGTCCTACTATTTACCCATAGCTGGAGGGAGAATAATTGGATTCATACCTTTCCCAAGGGTATTAGTGCTATGTGAAATGCAATCAGTCAAGTCCAGGACTTGAACTCAGGTCGCCGTGTTCATTTCCTACGACGATAACAATTACACCACGGGCACCTCCAATGTATGTATATATATATATATATATATATATATATATATTTCTCACATAAAATTGTATTTCAAAATTAGAAGAGTCCATAACAAGGTTTAATGTCATCATAACAATAACATTTTCTTTTATTATTCTGTAGTGAGACCAGATTGCAAAATTGGTAAATATATAAATCTATCATTTCCTTCAACCATCTGTGTCAACTGGCAACATTGTGACTTCCTTATGAAAGACATTATTTCATCGCACACTTCAATCTGTTAGAAATACTTGTACTAGTTTCTGACCACTGACAATTTTCTTTTTTTTTCATGCAGTTTGAGAGTAAAAGATTATACATTTTTAAATCAAATTACTTTTAAAAAATTTGTTAAATCTTTTGCTTTGTTTTTTCAGTACAATACCTACCAAAAAAAGAAAAAATGTTTAAGACGGAAAAATTTAATCCTTGATTTTGGATTAGTAATATGTTAGATGTCCACAAGAATTTACTACAATAGAAAATAGGTTTCACAACAGGCACTTAACTAAATCAGTTTCTATCATTGTGTATTAACCCATTCCAAACAAATTAATCTAATGATACCAATTGACTATATATATGCAACATGAATGTGTTTTAAATTTGAGTCACGGGTAGAATTTAAACTTAAGGGTAAACTTTTTAAATAATTTCAGTCTGGAAAGGGTTAAAAACCTTTTTTTTCCTTGTTTATTGGTAAAGTAAAATCTTTAAAATACCTTCAAATCTGTTAAGATCTTTTTTTTTCTTTTTTACATTAATAATGAAGAACATTTATGACTGATAATGAGACCAAACTATTTTGAGGAAAAAAAAAGTGGAGAGGGAGTCTTTTCTTGCCCAATTTCTATCATGGTATATATCTAAGCAAAAAGTAAAGTTAACGACCGTGGTTGAGGGTGACCTGAAGGCTCTCCTTTTCAATAGCTACTACACCAAGGTGTAGGGGAGTGTGCTACTCCATTCCCTGGATTGCTCCACTTTACCCTTGATCCTTACATTATAGTGCTGAGTGCAAAGCAAGGTAGCATCAAGTACCATTTTTTGAGTCTTTGGTATGACTAGACCTGGGACTGAACCCCGGTCTCCCAGGCCATTGGCGAACACTCAACTCATTAAAATTCCTCTTAACCCATAAGTCACATATTTTAGGCTGAGTACTATTTTAAACTGGTCCATTGGCATAATGGTTTGAGTGTTTGTTGATGGCCAAGAAGACCAGGGTTTAATCTCAGGTTAAGTCATACATAAAAAAATAAAAAAAAGTACTTGATGCCTCTTTGCTTAATACTCATTATGAGGTATGAATCAAGGCTAAGTGAAGCAATCCAGGAAACAAGTTGCACCCTCCCCTACACTTTCAGTCAATTAACTATTGAAAAGGGAGCTTTTGGTTGCTTGACTATGGTCGGCTAACTTACTATGAAAATGGCCCCGAGATTCAGTGACCATTCACAGCCTTTCTTTTAACCAAATGAAGGGATAACTTCAAACAAAGATGTCCGTCACATGAAGTAAAACCTGAATGGGTTTATGTTTGATGTTTTTGCTTTTGGGAATTTTCTGAACTCAGATATAGGTTATCAAGGGGCCAGAGAGGTAAAGGTTCAAAATTTTTTCTTCCTATTTATTCAAAGAATTAGTAACTTACAAATGATCTGCTCTTACTTTTGTTTCTAACAATGAATAAACCTGTTCTATATCAAAGAAATGAATATCATAATGTTAATTATATAAGAACTAAGTGATCCATTAGCAAAGATCACCATGTCTGATCCAAAGGAAAATGTAGTAGGAAAACAGTGTTGTATTAATCTACCACCTGAAGTGGAATTGTCTAACTTCTTTGAGAATCCTAGATTTTACATGGATCTAAACCCAACAATGGATGCAAGAAATATATCTGCTATGAAGAACAGGGTACTTGAGAATGTATTTACCCAACCCCTCTGCCATAGGCAGAATGTGACACAAGGTCTATTTCTAAATGCAGTAAAGCTGGTTTGAAATCAGTTTACTTTCCCCTAGACCAGTTGCTAAACTTAGATGAATGAACCAAATCTGCCCTACTATTTATATATAGAGGGAGAAAAGATGGATTAACACCTTTCTCATGGAGTGAAAAGGAAAACCTTGTCCAAGATTTGAACTTAAGTCAGCAATTCAATTTCCTATGACAATAACTTATGCTAAACATGCCTCCAAAAGCAGGCTACACAAGTTGATTATTTCAAGATTATTCAAAAATTCATTTTCAATATTTTCTGAGCTTAACTCTGCCTGGAACAAGGCTGTTAAATGTGGAGCAGTTAGTGAGGATTGACCTTAACTATTAGCACTGTGTGGGTGTCTACAATTGCTGAATAATGGTATGTTTGATTTTCAAAAGCAAAAAGATGACCTTTACTGAAATCAGGCTTTCAAAGTGGGGGAAAAAAGTGAAAGTGGAAGAAGCAACACTCAAAGCTGAATTAGAAAGGCAATACAATTTTAGTGGAGTACAGCTGGTTTGAATTCAAAGTTGTTCTTCCTTTAGATTAGTTGCTGTGCTAAGGCGAAAAAATCCCTACTATTTATTTACTCATAGCTGAAGAGGTAGACTGATACCTTTTCCCGAGGATTATTAGCACAAAGTGAAATGCAGTCTCATCCAAGACTTAATTTGGTTTAGTTGGGTTTTTATGGCATATCAACCATTGTAGGTTATTTAATGCCAACTTTCTTAAATGACTCTGAGATCTTTTTTGAATACAGTTAAATGGTTTCAAGTATTGCTATATAACAGTCACAATTTAACATCAGTTATTTGCTTGCACTGTTTGTTCTATTTTGACCCATTGATAGGACTATCAGATGCTACTGCTCCAGGTCAGAGTGGACCTAGGAGCAATAGCAATGAAGGGATATTCCACATTCCCCAAATCTCCAAGGCTGGAGTCCTGCCATGAGATTGCTTAATGTCATATCCAGGACACTCGTTAGGAGTGGGGGGGGGGGTCTTAGCCCTCTGCAGAGATGCAGTTGGTGTATTCTACAACCCCAGCTGACTGGGCTGTTGAATTCAAAGTTTTTCTTCCTTTAAATTGGTTGCTGTGAAAGAATCCCTTCTATTTATTTACCCCTAGCTGAAAAGGGAGAAAGGGTAGACTGAAACCTTTTCCCAAGGGTATTAGCATAAAGTTAAATATAGTCTCATCCAGGACTTGTTCTTGGCTTGCCGGATTAATTTCTGATGATCATAACTGTCATGTTTATGTGTGTATCCTTCATATTAAACATTTGTGGAACAAGCTTGCTAGTTGTACCATGTTGAAGTGTCAAATGGAAATTTATTTTCAGTGAAAAACCTGTTAGTGTTGTGACACAATGCAAAACTTTTTTAGTCAATGATTATGTTTGCATCAGTGATAAGTTCAAGTTCTCTCATCCCTAACTGCTTGCAAAAACTAACTTCTGTCAAAAATTTAATATCTTTGCAACAATTTCCCTTCTAGTATATAGTGCATTATTTTGTCCACTATACTTTTTGGTCAATAAGATATCTTATGGTTATTAGTTTATAATAAAGGAGAAAAAAATTATTTAATTTATTGAGTACAGCTTTGACCAATTTTCACTTTATCAACAGCCAATTATATCTAAACAACTAGTGTTTTTTTCTCCTAAAATCATGGCATGATTTAGTTGGCACGCTTTTAATCAACTTATTGTTTAATCATTAATAGAACTAGCATAGTTCTTGTAAAAGAATTATGGCATTATTAATATATGGATTGGCACTTTTGTCTAGGAGCAAAATGTAGTATCTGTGCACTCTGCCAAGGATAATACCTGCACCCTTGGAAATTCCATGGTTTCTTTAAAAACTATACAAAATATACAAATAAAATCATTTTTTTTTCATTCCTTAAATAGGAATAGAATATATATATATATATATATATATATATATTAACCGGGACATAAATGCCCAATGGTATATGTACAAATAAAACAAATTGCTCATTCCTTACAAGTAGAATCAGACAAATGCAACCCTTTATGTGGGTGCAATAGAGAGGTGCTGCTGTAGAGTCAGATTCTACAGAATCATGTTCACTCCCATCTTTTAAAAACAATTTTACAGTTGTATTTTGCCCAGAAAACAAGAACACAACCAAAGAAAGCAACAGATATTATCCTGATTGTACAAAGAGCCAAGGTCCTATGCAGGATACACAGATACATTTCCATCCTAACTAAGGTTAGGGATAATGAAAAAAATATTTTTAAAAATTGAACAATGGTATTATTCTACACATGCACTCATTCAGGTTCTTTTAGGAAAAAAATAATTTTCTAGCAAATTTGAACTAATTAGACTCTCTAACTCCTTGCCATATTATTTATTAAAAAAATCTCATATTTTATAAGCAGGTTCACTTTTGCATTCTAAATCAATTTAGAATGATTACTGGAAACAAGTATTAAATTAGAAGAAAGAAAAAAAAAGCAAAGTAAAAAGAATAAATAAATAAAATAATTCCACCGGTCTTGTTATTTGTCTTTTCCAAAGCAAACTGTTTTTGAAATGAGTGATCATTCTATATTGAATTAAAAAATCTAAGATAACTGTCTTTTTGTTTTTTTGTCAAAAAAAAAAAACAACAAAAAAACAAACAAACAAAAACAAAAAAAAAATCCAGCGAGTTTGGAGGTCTACTTATTGTATTTGACAGCATATAATACGCACCCAATTTCAGTAGGGTAAATCAAGAAAAAAAAAAACCCCAAAAAAAAACAAAGTTCTAATATTAAATGTGATGAAATCAATATAATGAATATGATCAATGATAACATCTTTAATCTGTATAATAGTCTTTTAAAAGATGATAAGTATATGAAAGTTACTCTAAAGTCTAAACTAATAGGAGTTAGCAGGTAGCTAATTTCGGCTGATTATCATGAATTTTAATCCTACATATGGCATATAAGATGCAGGGGGAATTTTAAAAGATATTTTTTGTAAAAAAAAGAAAAAAGAAAGTGCACCTTATATGCTGTCACAATAAATAAATAAATAAAACAAAATTAAAAATAAATAAATAAAAAGAGAGAAAAAAAAAGAAAAAAAAAAAAAGAGAAAAATACTAGAAAATTTTTTGACCTCCAGTGAACTTAAACATGGGCATGTGTAGAATTTTCCCGATACAATTATGTGGGTTGTCTACTCTGAACCTATTACTTTTGTGAAATGGGAAGGCCCTGCTCTCAGGGTCAGAATCCCCGGAGTCAAACTCATGCTTTTTTTCTTCTACTGCTGCATCCTACCCAAAGAGAAAAACAGATACTACACTTATCATATGGAGAAGTGTTAGAGATTGACACTTTCAACTTAGCTACACAGAAACTACATTCTTATCATAGCCAAAGTTATAATTGTGAACTAAGTAAACAAACTGTTCATTATAGATACTTTGATAAAAACAGGTTTGAAATAAATGATATCACAAAGGTGTGTAATCAAATTCTAAAGAGTCTTTTCGGATTATTATATGCTGATGTACTCAGGTTATTATTCTCAAATGGTTATTCCAGCTACAATATCTTGGCCTTTGTACCTTTCAGCCTTTTTCAGTTACTTGTTTTAATTAGTAACCTGTTGTAATTTCAAACCAAACCCTTCATTAAATTCATGAGAGTAGAATCAAGGTATGTATTTTTCCCAACCCAAGGGTAGGATGAGATGCAAGGTCAATTTTTAAGCAGAATACAGCTGGTTTGAATTCAGTTTACCATCTATTTAACTAGTTATCTAATCAAGACTTAATATCCCAGTCTGTTCTATCTTCTCATAGCTAGTGAGTGACAGATTTATGCCTTTCCCATGGGCATTAGCTCAAAGTGAAAAACAAACATCCTTGTCCAGGTTTTGAACTTGGGTCACAGATTCCATTTTCTACAAAGATAACCATTACTTTTTATACTAACTGACCTAGGAATTTGATATGCTTTAATAGATGCTTTTTATCCAACAGGCAATTATCCCATAACTTATGAAATATCCTCTGATCATAAACAGCAGAATGAGAACAATCTAAAAGGACTGAATAAAAGGTCCAGAGTACAAAGACCAAAATGTTTTGACTAAAATAAACAAGATGACACTAGTCAGGATCCAACAATGTGTAATAATAAGTTCCCATCTCAGAAATTTAGATGTAAATAGTTTTTTTTTGGTAGTATATGAGGAAAATGGTATGGATTTCAAACAATTGTGGAACACCATGCAACAAATGAACAAGACTGACTCACCAGAGTTGTAATAAAGGCCTGGATAGCCTGGAAAATTTAACATACAATAAAATGTGGAACCTGTGCTCATTGATATACTGTTACACTAAGAATTTAACACAAACCTCTAGCCTATCAACCCTCAGAACTCTGAGCTTCCCACATTCATGGACCCCTCCACCCTGGTTGCAAATATAAAATGTTGTAATCTGTTTTTTAACAAACTTACTTTATACATAATAGCCATGTAGAAATGGAGATTCCCTAGCTGGAAGTGATGGTGACTGGGTAAATGTACTTCTAGGTATTAGTACAAATACCAGTTGCTCAGGTTCAAAGGGTTAAGGACTTGGGTTTTCCTTTCGATATTTGATTTTAAAAATAATACATTTCCAAGTCTTAAGGACTTGCAAAATTTTGAATAAAATCAAATAAATAAAAGATAAAATTAAGAAAAATAAAACAGTAACCTTAAGTCTATAGGACATAGGGTAAATTTTCAAAATTCATCTTAAAAAAAAAAAGAAAAAAAAAAGTTTTTGACAATGGGAAATACAGCAGTAATTAGATATAAAAAGAAACAATTTTAATCAAGTTTCTCATAAACCAGTATTTGATTATTACTGTTATCTTTAGGATTTTTAAAGATAGATGAGAACTACACAAGGATGCTATGCATGATTTTAAACAAATCCTGGATGCAGCACCCCACAAAACAGCAGCTGTATAATCACTTACCTCCCATCTCACAAACCATCCAAGATGAGCAAGACATGCTGGGCAAGTAAAGATGAACTCATAAGCAACATTCTCTTATCGACACCAGTGTTGGTTGACAAGCAAAAACTTAAATTCATCAGACCTGTGCAGACACAGCATGCCATCTAGGACTTACCAAGATCAGTGGTCAATAGCAACAGATTGCAAGAGATAGTCAAAGGAATCCATGTTGTCGGCATGCCATGATGATGATGATGATGATTTCTGCAATACTATAAATACTGTGTTGTATGCTACTACATGCTTCTCTCAGACAAACAAACATTCCACTTAACCAGTTTTACTATGAGCTTCACATAAATTGATTGGCTTCAGACCGATTAAGATAACAATAACTGAGAGTCTTCTTATCCAGTAACCACAAAGAAAAAAACAACTTACACTATATAAAAATAGACATTTCAAATTGTAATGACCTAGCTATTTTGCCTTCATATGAGGACAGATGAAGAATAAACAAAAACAAAATAAGTCACCATTGTTGACAATGCAACATAGCATTAGCTCGGATGATACTTGAAAAGGCTTTTGACTGCTGGGAAACACCACACAATTACTATCACGTCACAAAGAAATGGGATATGATCCCATGCTGTGAGAAACAGACTAACATAGTCATGTCAGAAAATATTGCTGAGCAATCATATTAAAACTGTTTGCCTGTGTTGATAAAGGTCTAAGTCTCAGACTGAGATTGGAAATAGATGGAAGAAAACCAGTGTGAGGATTTTACCACAGAACACAGGATTCTTTTGTTAACAGTTTAAAAATTTTTTTGTTTTAACTTGAACTATGTCAAACATTGTCTTGACTTTCTAGCCAAATTGAACATAGTAATCTCATCAGTTGATTCAAATCTACACATCAGTGAAGAAAAATTCAAAGAACAAATAATCCAAAATTTGATGAATTTATAATAAAAGTTGATGTTGAACGTTTCGGTCGTAATAAACTTCTTCAGGACTTTAAATTCATGAAAACCAAAACATTCAACTTTCAAGATAAATTCATCAAATTTTGGATTATTTGTTTTTTTTTCAACTCCTCTTCATAATGTCGGATTTATTTCCTTATTTACTTCTACATCAATGAATCAAAATTATTGGACTTGTGTACACTGACTTTACACCTGAATTTCAGGTTCAGTTCTATATTCAGTGACTTGACGTGGTCATCTCCACAGTGAATTCAAATCTTATGTCATTGAATTAATGCTTTATTGCTGGGCTCAATTACATGGTTGGAAAGTTGTGGAAACAACAAAGGGTTACATGAAAAGGCTGGCATTCCAAAAATGTGAGAGAAAAACCAACAAAGTCTGGAAGTATTGTAAAGTACAACTGGTGTACTCAAAGTTAGTGGTAATGATACTTTGGTCACAAAACCATGCTTGATCCCCCAGTCATCATCTGATGAAAGCTTTGTATTTGTTTTTTCCTTTTCAGCAGCAGCATGTGTAATATTAAGAATATATAAGTAACCATTCATTTATGTTTTTGGTTACAATATATCAACCATGTTTTCCTGGCTGGTGTTATTTTATCATTAATGTCCAATAGGTATTTAGCATTCTCTTAGATAAGTTACTTTTAACTAAAGCTATTTGGGTCCCATGAAAGTAATTTCTCTTAGTGGCATCTCTTTAGGTAACAGGTTACAAAAGTTGTATTTACCTTGTGGAGGATACCCTGGTGGTGGAGGGTAGCCAGGTTGTGCTTGGGGATAACCAGGTTGTGGAGGAGGATAGCCCTGTTGCTGGGGTGGGTAACCACCAGAATCTGCAAGGTTAAAGAAAAACATTTAAACCTATCAAAACAATACACTAAACATTAAACAATATATTCAAATATATTAAACATTTAAAATGATTAAAACAATATATATATCTAATTGACAGAATAAAATCTTTTATTAACATTATACAAGAGTGAGTCAAAAGTTTTGCAATATTTTGGTACACGCTAGTTTACTGTGCAGATATCATGTGACCAAAGCAGTCAAAGCTGTGGGAGTTATCTGCTGTGGTTGGTATTATCATGGTAGTTGATGCACTGATATTTTGTGTATTGTTTCACCGTGTGATTTGAAAGTCACACAGATGAATATGCAATGTAGGCTAATTCAGGAACTTACACTTCATAAGTTTGAAGTGGGCTATAACATTGCAAAAGCAACCAAAAACATTTGCTGCACTAAAGGTGAAGACACAGTTGATAACCACATTGTTCAAGAAATTTGACAATCAGGCAAGGTTAGAGAGGCCTAAAACTGTGGAACCCAAGACTATGCTCCAAGTCAAAGAAGCACTAAATGTATCAGATGAGCTCAGTATATCCAAGTCCAGTATAATTCATCACCATCACAACTCTGCCAAAAGCATCTGGAGCTGCTGTATTGTACCTCATGTTACCAAAATATTGCAAAACTTTTGACTCACCAGAAGTATGTATGACTCAAATCTAATTTTTACTTTGTTCAAAACCAGCATAAATTTTGCTTTGCTCTAATTGTAGAACAAAGAGACTTGCACAGTTTTTAGATCAACTACACAGCATCTCACTAAGTTTAATTTAGATATATGAATAACTATGAATTTCTGTGCATAATAAACATCTTGTTATATACTCATAAGGAAGAATGATGGACCATAATGAAGATGAAGGTATAAAGAATACACTTCTTTATAAAAATATATTTCTCTTTATTCTTTCTTAAAGGATAGTATCTTCTGTGGTAAGAGATAAATGGAGACGGAGGGAGATGACAGACTGTCATATTGGCCCATAACTTCTTATCTTGATCATACTATACTGTTATCTTCAAGGCCTTACATCTTCTCTTCCCTGGTGAGATGTACTCAACTGGGGGCCTTGCCAGGGGGCCACTAAGACTGACCACTGCAAGACTGCATATCTTATGTGGGCATCTGCATATATCATTTCATAATGCCCACACATTTCTGCTCAACCATGTGACTGCTTCCACTTATTTACATAGTTGCATCCTGTGCAGAGAATCTCTGAGTGACGTCTAGGTCAAGTGTCAATATGCAACAATCATATCTATCAGATATAGGACAGAAGCAACATACGCATTTGTTATTCTATCAAATTATTTTGTACAAAATTAAAAATGTCTATTTCATTTGCATCACATAAGAGTCTCTGGAGACTTGCTAAATTTATACTTATTGTAATCAATACACAAAACTTATTAGACATTTGCCTTTGAAAATCTCTTCCTTTAGTATGCAAAATTCAATTTACAGTAATCTCTTTCTATAATAAAATGATAAAACACTTTGTGAAAAAATATGTGAACTGGACAAAAGACTCAGAAATTCACAATGTTCAGTGCCTGTTGATTTGGTGAATGAGAAAATAGACCAATAAGAATTGAGTTTTTTGATATTTTCTTTGTACACAGTAAATATTTTATTATTTTACTTAGTTTCAATTAAATTCATTACTTATTATCATAGTTCTTGAAAGATGACATAAACATAAATAATTTTAAAATGCAAATAGAAATTATTGTAATTCAATATTACATTTTTTCAAATTTGTTAAATTTGGTTCAGTAAATTATACCCTCAGTAATAGTAAAGTAAAGTTAGCGACCATAGTCGAGGGTGACCCGAAGGCTCCCTTTTCGATAGCTACTACACCAAGGTGTAGGGGAGGGCGCTACTCCATTCCCTGGATTGCTCCACTTTACCCTTGAACCGTACCTTATAATGCTGAGTGTTAAGCAAGGTGGTATCAAGTTCCATTTTTAAAGTCTTTGGTATGACTCGACCTGGGATTGAACCTAGGTCTCCCGGGCCATTGGCGAACACTCTAACCGCTGGGCCAATGTCCCGAACACCAACAAAAATATTCACTTGACATTTAGGAAATAATGTGATGCATTTAATTGAATCATTATCTTTAATTGCCCCTGCAAGTTCCTAACAGTCTTATTTGCTTACTCAACCATATTTTTCAGGGAAAACCACTGTTTAAATAATACTATAGAAAAATTTAAGTAATTTGTGCTTAAAAAGATTAAAAGTTAAGAAACACTGACAAAACTTACGTGGGTATTGCGGCTGTGGAGGGTAGGCACCTGAAGAAATAAGAGAGTGAAATCATCATTTTAGACAATAATGAACAGGGTGATTTTTTTTTCTCTGTATGTTTGTTTGTTTGTCTGTTCCTAAATTGTGTCACGCTAAAAGTCCAAGTGGAGAACCCACAGTTGCAATAAGCCTTCTTAACTAAGAGTTTACCTGTTTTTTTTCGAAATGGATACCTTTCTATTTTAAGATTTATCTTTTGGAATCACATATGAATAAAAATGAACTTAATCATAAATATTAAATGAATATTACAACCAAGATTTACACTGAGTAATGACATTTTGTAAGAGGGATGTGCTTACTTTGCTTGGTACAAATTGTCAGTCTTGGTGATATTTTTGATAAACATCCATGTAATTCACTTTGCACAAGTCTACATCTGTATTTGGTCATCATATTGATGAGAGCTGGAAATATGTCATTGGAAAATGGAGCAGCATTTTGATCATCTTTTTGCAACGATAATGAATACTCAGAAGCCATATGAAGTCAAAATTTTAGGAGTGGTTGCTGTTTCAACAGAATTTTCGTTGTTGTGTACTCAAACTAGACATACAAATTTGGGGTTCTATCACTAATCAGATAATATAAATTTTTAGCATTTGCAAACTCCAGCTGTTGATGTTGTGGGCCTTGTGGCTCTTGGTTCACAGTTTGAAAGCCATCAAGTGCAGTGTCCACAGCCTTATCAAAATTTCAATTAAAATCATGTACTATCATTTTAGAATCTGATTTCACAATGCTTTTGATTAAAAAAAGCTAACTCAAAAAAGTCCTTAAAAGTTCATTTAAGAAGTATTTACCCAACCCCTCTGCCACAGACAGGACGTGACACAAAGTCAATTTTTAAGATGAGTACAGCAAGTTTGAATTTAGAGTTTTCCTTCTAAACTGGTTGCCTTACCAAGACTAAAAGAACCTAGCCTGAACTACTGATTTACCCATAGCTGAGGAAGAACAGATGGATTCATGCCTTTCCCAAGGGTATTAGCACAAAGTGAAATGCAAACAGCCTTGTTCAAGATTTAAGTAAGACTTGGCTAGTTGATTCTTTTTCCTTTGGCAATAATTGTGAGGTTAAGTACACCTCCATTTCATTTAAAACAAAAAAAATGTTGCATTGTCAATTCTTGAAACTCAAAGAGAGTCCTCGTGGTGTAATGGTTAAAGCGATGGACTGCGGAATCATAGTACACGAGTTCGTACTCCAGTCGCGCTATTACATTCACTTTCGGGCAAATACCCTTAGGAAAGGTATGAACCCCCTTATCCTCCCAGCTATGGGTTAAATAGTACCACTACTGTTCTTCAAGGAGAATAGATTTGGCATTAAATAACCTACAAAGGTTGATATGCCATTAAACAAAGAAACCAAACCAATCAAAGAAAGTAGAAAAATTGGACATTTTGTCACTTGATCTCCTGTAATGAAAAAAAATGGATGAACACATGGTTTCAATTTTGTTTCCATGTTTATTATTTCAATAAATCAGATTGGCCATTTCTAGGTCTTCCAATGTCTCTCAATGAAAATGGAAGAAAGTATTTGCATTTTATAAAAGTTTATATTGATGACGCTTTTTATAAGGGGTCCTCTAAAATCATTTAGTAGATCTATTCTTCATCTGAAATCAACTATGAAAAACCCTAAATTCCCTTTTTAGACTCCTTCCTGTCTGTTAAAACAACCACACTTGTGTTCATAGCAACATCTGTACACATATCATAGAAAGCCGGAACACCCCCACATAAACAATTAACAAGTTCTACTTGATAATTCAAAAATCATTAATTGCAAAAAAAACGTCTATTAGAAGCAATACTAATAAGGAATAGATACCCTACATGAAACAAAATTTCTTTAAGCTTAGGGATGGGAGTCATAATGTGGCACAACAATGGGCATTAATGTGTATATGTATGTATATGGATGTGTGATTGGTTGTAGGAGAGATATTAGATAAAAAAAATCCTTTATTCATGTAAGGGTTACAATCTTCAAATTATCTATCATAGAGGTGAGGCAACTCATAAGCCAAGATGTGTCTAGAGTTGACAATATGGAAACATTAGATATGTTCATAATGAAATGGATGAAAGACAAGGAAATCAATATAAATCAGGTAGGAAAAAAAAAAAACACTCAACATGTCCACTTGCCCATCAGTGAACAAACAGTGTGAATAAAAACGCTTGATGAACGACACTTTAATATTCATGGTTTTTGTAACTTATCTCTGTTCAGAAAAGTAAAGAGAATAAATAATATTTATCTCGTGTTTTAATTTCTGTACACAGTAACTAGTCAAACAAGATAATCGATAGACGAAAGGTAAAAAAATAAATAATAAATAAATTTAAAAAAAAAACAAAAACAAAAAAAAAAACAGTAAATTCATTTACGCTGACATCAAGACAAAAACACTTGACATGAAAAAAAAAAGCTTAAAAGTCATGATGAAACAACTTATGCATAAAATATAGGAAGTGTTGGTGATGTGATGTTTACCATCATAGGAATTGAAATAGTGACCCGAGTTTAAATCCTGGACGAGGCTGTTTACATTTGACACAGTGCTAATAACCTTGGGAAATGTATGAATCCAAAAATTCTCCCACTTTGACAGCTATGGGTAAATAGTAGGGCAGATGTTACATATCTAATGTTGTATATCACTTCTCATGCCCTTTGAAAGATTGTATCTCCAATACTAATGATAAAAAAAAACACTTAATTCATACATCAGGCACACTAATACCAACCAGCCTCTCCCATAGACTAACCTGCCATTTATCAAACACTAGCAACATCTGTACACATATCATAGAAAGACGGAACACCCCACATAAACAATTAACAAGTTCTACTTGATAATTCAAAAATAGTATTAATTGCAAAAAAACGTCTATTAGAAGCAATACTAATAAGGAATAGATACCCTACATGAAACAAAATTTCTTTAAGCTTAGGGATGGGAGTCATAATGTGGCACGACAATGGGCATTAATGTGTATATGTATGTATATGGATGTGTGTGTGGGTCTCTGTATGTTGTGGATGGCCAGGGAATCATCCTCAACATCTTTGAAGTGGTGTCAGAGTGTGTAGATATTTCTTTGTCTATTTTGGCACAAAGACCACACAAGGAGCTATGCCTGCAAAAACCTGTGAAACTCGAAGAGAGGATGACGAGAGCAGTCAGAGAGGAATGAGACTCCAGAGCAGAGAGTTGGCTCTAAGGGGTACATCCAGAGCAGTTGGAAGGCGGTATGGAGTCAAGAACGAAGACATAGAGCAGTGAAGACGATGACCAGATGAGTCAGCATATTTGGTAGCTGAGTAGGATTTTTGCAGAGTTCTTGTGATAGTTATGAACATACATAGAATACTAAAAAGTGCAAACTTCACCTTCCTGCGTTTTGCAGTTCTAAATCTGTGTTTGTTTCTTCCTTCAACCCTGTTTGTCTTTTTGTTTTTATAACCTGTGAAATGCCCACACAGCCTGGTGTGAGAAGAAACAACGGAATCCACACCACTAGATGAATTGTCAAACCAACAAAACCTGGTGTGTGGGTTATTTCATATTAAAATGCATCTGATGAAGATAGTCCTACAGCCTCAGTGAATCTATAGTCATATGATCCTCAGCCGTCATCTCTACACTTCGACACAACACCAATGGCCTACGTGTTCATACATGGCATCATACTCACCTAAAAATTCCTTGAACTCAATCAATCCAGCATTCCATAAAACAGGAGCACCTATGTTCTCAAAAATGACCAAAGATGGTCGTAAGTACCCATACTTGGACTACATTAACAGCAACTTTGGACAGTCTTTAAACTGCCTATAACTACAGGTGTGACATCTCTGCCAAACAGAAAAAATGAATACAAAGGTAAACAATGAATTCTTGTCTGTCATCTTCAATCAAGACAAGAGAATTTGAGTAGGTGTAAAATTAAAATGGCAAATTTTGGTTAACTTTGCAAAAGACTAAGTCTCAGGTTAGAAAATAACTATAAGCCAGGTAAAAATAAAAATAAAAAACCAAAATAGATGTTCTTCATACCTTGAGGAGGATATCCTGGTTGTGGTGGGTAACCTACTCCAGCTGGAGGAGGATAAGCACCAGGTACATTTCCAGGATAGCCAGAAGATGGAGGTGGTACAACACCTTGTGGGTAAACAGGTTGGCCAGGGTAACCAGTGGACCCAGGGTAACCCTAAAATAGGAAACAAAATGTTGTAGATTAATTTGTATGGTGTAAATAAATGCACAGAAAGAGTTAAGGTTATCTGTTTTGGTTTTATGGCATATCAACCACTGTAGGTCATTTAATGCCAAATCCTTTTTAT
Source organism: Sepioteuthis lessoniana (assembly GCA_963585895.1). Lineage (NCBI taxonomy): Eukaryota > Metazoa > Mollusca > Cephalopoda > Myopsida > Loliginidae > Sepioteuthis > Sepioteuthis lessoniana. The sequence continues at coordinate 55,924,125 of OY757937.1, read as the reverse complement.
ACAAATATATTAAATATATGATTAGTATTTTTAAATGAATCCAAACTCATTTTTCTCAATTAAATGGTTTCACTTATTTCTATCTAATACGAATACACAGTTAAATATAAAAGCAGTTCTATTTCAAACAATTCAGTTTAGCATATCAACAAAGTTAAATGGTTCCAAGCTTTGCAATGTATCACTAACAATCCAATTAAACATCAGTCATTTGTTTACACAATAAAAAAACCCACAAAAAACAGTTATATCCCAAACAACTCAGTTTAGCATAAGTACAGTTTAAATGTCAAACAGTTCTATTTGATCCATAGATAGGATTTTATCAGGTGCTACCACTCTGGGCCAGAGTGGACCTGGGAGTACTTTGTATTCCACCAAAGCTCCAGCATTACCGAAGCCTCACCATCAGATTGTTTGGTGTCATATCCAGAACACTTGGGGTGGGGGGAAGTCTTGTTATTTTTGTTGGTTCAATTCCTCAGTGTTGGCATTTTCTGTTTTTTGTTTTTATTAGCACTAGAAATTTATTTACATAAAAATAATTTCTTAGCTAATCAAAGAAAAGCAGAAAGAGTTGCTTGAATTTCTTTCTCACAGAAACAATTGATATTCTATTTATTCGTTTAAAATGTTAACTGTCTCTTGATGAAGTCTATTAATTTAATAGATTGGGTTTAAAAGTTAAAATTATCATCTAGCAACTTCATACGACATATTGTAATTTATTGCTTTGGTGTTATTTTGCTGGTTTCTTAGAGAGTTGGGTAAATGGATTGACCGATTTTAATGGCATATCAACTTATCAAGGGTTATTTTATGTCTAGGTTAGGAAATTGCATTCATTTTACATTTATATTTTTTGTGTAGTTATTTCTTAAAACTTTTCAACCCAGTGTTATATGATATCATGTATTGCTATCTAATACAAATAATTTGCAATTTAATTTTTCCTGATTTAAATACTGCCTCAAAAATGCAGGTTCAGGAGGTTAAAATGTAAATGAATATACAATTTTACTTTATATGCTAAAAATGATGTAAAATCAAGGTTCTCTTTTTTTGTAAGTGCTAAGAAACTTTTATTTATAATATCAAAGATTTATTTAGTTATTCCCTAAAAATTATGAAATGCAGTATTTCTGCCACAAGGTAAAAAAATTCAACCTTATATTTATAAGTTGGAAATAGCTCTCATTCAAAAGAAAATTTTACATTAAAGCAGATAGTGGCTCAAGAGAATTCCAGTTCAGGTAAATCTGAGTAAATAAAGAATCTTTTATGGTGATTATGAACAACTACTGGATATAAATTTATAAAAAAAAAGATACACAAAAAATATCAAAAGTCTATTTTACTAATAGGTAACTGAGCAGAATTTTTTTTAAATGAAAAGTTACTGGTCTATAATGCTGAACTTTGAGAATGGCTCACGACAAAAGTAACCATCAAATCTTAACTGCTAAGAGACTACATTAAATGACATTCTTTATTCTACTTTTCAGCCAAATTCACAAGATTCACATTACTGTGAGGTTTTGTAAATAAGCAAAGTATGCTTGAGCAAGTGAATTATATGAGAAAAAACAGTAGTCAAAATTTAATTTTTTTTCTCAAGTTTCATTTCAAACATCAAGTTTCATTTCAAACAATTCAATTCAGCTTAAGTTAGTTCTATTTAACCCATAGAGGGGACCCTATCAGGTGCTACCATTCAAAGCCAGAGTGAATTTGGGAGCAATGGCAATAAAGGGGTGCTCCACATTCCCCAAAACTCCAGCATCACTGGAACCTCACCATCAGATTGTTTGGTGTCATATCCAGGACACTCATTGGAGGGGTCTTACCCTTCTGCAGAGGTGCAGTCGGTGTATTCTACAGCCCCAGCTGACTGGGCAAACCTGGGTTAGTAGTATCTGTTCAAGTCCTACAAAAGTTAAATAAGTCTGATAATTATTAGATTGGTTTAGTTTTAACATATCAACCATTGTAGTTTATTTAATGCCAAATATGGTTTATACATATATCTTAGATATATATGATTAGTAAACATAAGTCAACAAATTTAAATAGTTCCAAGTATTGCCATGTATCACTAACAATTTAATTAAACATCAGTCATTTGTTTACACACAGTTAAATGATCAAACAGTTCTATTTCTAACAATTCAATTTAGCATATGTCATTTGTTTGCCCTCAGTTTAAATGTCAAAGTTTTATTTGACCTATAGATAGGACCCTTTTAGGTGCTGCCACTCTGGGCCAGAGTGGACCTGGGAGTGATGGGTACTCTGCAATCCCCTAAGTTTCAGTATAACTAGAGCCTCACCCTCAGATTGTTTAATGTCTTACTCTTCAACAGACATGCAGTCAGTGTATTCTACAACCCCAGTTGCCTGGGTTTGAAAATTATTAGAGCAATTCTTAAAATTGCATGCAAACTATTTGCATTGAAAATAGTTATCAGAGCTATAATTGTTTACAAATGATTGTCACTAGTTACTTAAAATCATCTGTGTAATTTAAGGTTGGTAATTAATGATATTAGTTGATTATTTTATTTGTGGTGATAAATTGTAAGTTAGCTAAAATCTTTGGATTGAAGTGTAGGTCACATTGAAAAGGTTGAATGCATGCACATACGACAACCAGGATGTCAGCTCATGTCAAAATAGGGTTTTGTTTTAAACTCTGGGATGTAGGCAGGATGTTTAAAAGTAAATAAATTGAAGGCATGTCAGCTGACTTAGGAAGATGATGTGACACTAAAAGTTAATAACAAGTGTTCTTATCACTAGAGGAGGAGATAATTAATATATAAGCAGGGAAATTTTCGGAATTCAGTTAAGTTCAGTTAGAGTTCAAAGGAGGAAAAAGTTGGTTGAGTTCAGAGATTCAGGTTTAATTACAGTAAAACCAACTAACACAAAACTTAAAATTTAAGTTGAGCTTTTTATATTAACAAATAAGTTTACAAAGTTCCAAAAAGTAATTCAAAGCTGTGCAAATATAATGAAAGAGGATTTATTATATTGAGTACTCCTGTGTGAAAACAGCAATAAACTAAAAGTTGCTGAAATCACCTGACTCCAACAGCCGTCTAAGTGGTTCTAAAAGCTGATCAGTCATTTATTTCTAACTAAATCTCTTTAGAGGAAACTTCAAGTTAGACATGGATCAAAAATAGATGTGAATCTCCTCATTTGTAGTCTTGTTTCCAAAATTAAGCCCAGGGAATATTTGATGAGCTATAACCTGTCAAGTTCTCATTGTAACAGCAGTAAATGATTATATTAACTCTATTTAGAAAGGATTTGGTTTGGTTTTGTGGCATATCAACTATTGTAGGTTATTTAATGCCAAATTCATTTTTTATACATATGAACAGTTCTATTTCTAATAATTCAGTTTAGCATAAGTACACAGCTTAATTCTATTTAACCAATAGATAGGACCCTATCAAGTGCTACCACTCTGGGGCAGAGTGGACCTGGGGGTGATAGCAATAAAAGAGGTACTCCATATTCCCCAAAGCTCCAGCATTACTCAAGCCTCACCATCAGATTGTTTTATGTCATATCCAAGACACTTGTTGAGAGAGTCTTACCCCTCTACAGAGATACGATCAGTGTATTCTGCAGCCCCAGCCTATTTAGAAAGGAGTGAAGGTTTCTAATTAGTGTGATTAAAAAAGAATATTCAATGTGAAAAAAGATTTTACAAAATCATTCAGTTGCAGATTGGACTGGAAATTGCTTTATTTTCTAAGAGCATTTTAAATGTATAACTAAAAAATTCTGGCTAAGATGGCATTTTTTTCTTGGTTATGATTACATATATATGAACAAAATGAGAATTTTACTAATATATAGATAATGTGATTTGGGGAGTGGGAGTTAACTTTTATATACTTATGTAGTCATAAAACAATATGATAGAAACAGTAAAGAAATATTCAAAAGACTTACCATTCCAGGATACATTCCAGACTTTTTAGCTTGCTAAAAAAAATAAAAAATAAAATAAAATAAATAAATATAGGCATAATAAAATCATCGGCTACATAATTAGAAAAAGAATTATATCAAGTAAAATATTTCATGAAGAGAAAAGAAAGTCATTCTATACTTTTAACCACTTACACGCTTTATGCACATCTTATATATATATATATATATATATATATATATATATATATATATACACACACACACACATGTACAAACATACATAAACACATGTAAATGATGTTTGGCAAATAATTACCCAAATATGTATTGAAAATAAAATGTTTTTTTTAAGCTCTTAATGCTAATGTGAAATGAAGCGAGATTTAAAATCTCACATTTTAAAAGCTTCACAATATCATAAATCAGTTGCTTTAAGACTTGTGTTTATTGGCACAATCTTCAAAGAGATAACAAGTCTTAAGTTGTTTACTTTGTTCATTTTCAAAAAAAGAAAAAAAGATTGTTTACACACACACACACACAAAATGTTTTAAACAGGTTCCAAGTAGACAAGGTGGAGGCGATAATAGGCTATGCCTAGAGAAAAAAATTATGCATATTGTAATATTCAGATGTTAAATCATTAAACTTAAAAAAAAAAAAAAAAAAAAAAGTTGTTTTCCAAGTGCAGATATTAAAATTTATTTTTATTGCGCCATTTGATCCTGGTTTAATTAACCCCATTTAAAGAATTTTTTTTCCCTTTTTTTTCCTTTATTTTATTGGAGAACAACCTTTTTTTTTTTTTATAATTTTGTATAAAAATCAGAGTAATGAAATGAAAATATTGTGAGGTGTATATGAGTAATATCTAAAAAGAAAAGTTTTCATAGGCATTGTGAAAGCTGTAAACAGGGAATATACAATACTTTTTCTAACAGTCAGAACACACTTAATATTAAGCACATGCATGTGTGAAATCACAACAAAGATAAGTGTCTGTATAAAATAATGGACAAACATAGGTGCTAGGTATAATAGAGCTATGGAATTTGATATTCCAAAGTCAGTGGTCTATGAAATAATTCTTGATAAGGGTCATTTCATCGAATTCCAAAGCAATAGACAAAAAACACAAATTCCAGCATGTTTTGATATGGTTGGGTTGTTTTACAACATCCACTGCATAGCCTTGATTAGGCTCCTTCAAATTGTTTGAACCCCTTAAACACAATTTATTTGGGAAGTGATTCCACATAAATGACACTGTTGTTGAAGAGATGCAAAGGTAGTTCCAGTTGATTGACAATGCGTTCTTTGTGGCATGGTAGTACTGGTAACATGTACAATGTTTTAATTGTATCATAATAAACATGTTAGATTAGTTTAAGTTTGTAACTTACTTTTTTGGACAGTTTTTGTGTGTGCAAGAGTATATCTCTCTAAGTAAAGTAAAGTAAAGAGGGCGACCCAAAGGCTCCCTTTTCAATAGTTACTACACCAAGGTGTAGGGGAGGGCACTACTCCTTTCTCTGGATTGCTCCAATTTACCCAAGACCCTTACCTTATAATGCTGAGTGTTAAGCAAGGAGGTATCAAGTACCATATTTTGGGTCTTTAGTATGACTTGACCGAGATTGAACCCAAGTCTTTTGGGCCATTGGCAAACACACATATATATATATATATATATATATATATATATATATATATGAGACAGAGAGAGAGCAAGCATTACATTCTAAAATGCCTATAACATATTTCCCAATAATTCTTCCTCTTATTTCTAGTAAAATTTTAGTCTTTCATAAATTCCACTCCTACTTGTTTTTCCTCCTACTCTTTATATAAGAGTAGGTGACTCATCATTATGTTATTTCATTATTCACCCTCTTGAAGTTGGCTCTAGTTGACACTGAAAGTAATTGGGAAACATACAGCACCTTCCAAAATTCATTCCATCCAAAAGTCAAATGACTCATATGGAGACTTGAACATATAAAATAGAATAGGCAAACACAAAGCATCTCTTATATTTAATCAAACATATTTAAAATAGAAAATGCTGCCTATATATATATATATATATATATATATATATATATATATTACAAAAAATATTTTGTAATTTGTTAGAACCATGGTACAAATTATTTTATTTTATTGTATTCTATTAATTTGTAGAGCTATAGCAATGCGAAATAATTATTCAGGTCTAATTAATTTCAAAGTAAAACTTCATCAGATACTTTTTTTAAAAAATGAACAAGGTATTGTATATTTAATTCTTTTTTTTTTGACATTGTAAACATGGTATCACATGGGATGTTAGAACACCATGTTGGGTGTTGTAACCATGGTGCTACATGGAGTGTTTAAAAACCATGCGGAAAAGATGCGACTTCAGTTGTCCTAATCAATTTCATTTTATTTATTTATTTATTTAATTTGAATATGTATTTAAAAATGTGTATGTCAATTTATGATATATTCAGTATTTAATTATAACCTACTGTTAATTTGAGGGTTAACTTAGCTATTAATAAAGCCTCCTTAATTCTGAGATTACCAGTGGCACCATGGTTACAACACCCAACATGGCATTCTAACACCCCACGTGACACCATGTTTACATTAAAAAAATTCTCAGATGAAGTCATTCTTACTTTGAAATTAATTAGACCCAAATAATTATTTCACATTGCCCTTTAAATTAAAATATTAATATATATATATATATATATATATATATAAGAATACAACAGTTCAGTTAAATATGTAAACTGCTTATATGACTGATTTGTTTATAGTTGTGAAGGTCTGTGTAGGACTTATTTTGATGTATTGATAACAGAAGAATGGTGCATCAGTGTACCAAATTCTCCCAAACAACACTCCTTGGGTTTTTAAGTCAGGTTTTCCTTTTCCAAGACCAGCTGCTCTGCTGTTTTACCTGAGAGGAGAAAAAAAAAAATTTCTTGCCTCTCTCAAAGGTATAAGTGATAAGTAAATTGCTAACAGTCTCATTTAGGATTTGAACTTGGTGTTACATATTGACCTTTGATAGACCTGTCAGTTAAGGATTTCTAAACAGGATATTCCAGTTGTGTAAACAAAAGAACTGGAAGGAATGTATAGGTGCTATGAAATATTATATATATATATGAAAGACAGAGAATGGTTAGTCAGTCAGTTAGATTTGGAGAATAGCTAGTGAATGGCCCTTGTTGGCAGAAAACCTCCGGTCAAAGAAGAGCTCAGTGAGAAGATAATTTTTAATATTTTAGGTTTAAAATGCACTCTGTGACTAGAATCATTGAGCACTTTTTATACAACCTTTCTTACTTGCATTTCATATATATATATATATATATATATATATATAAAACCTTTTAACTGCTTGCAACCAGTCCTGTCTCTTTCTTTCTCGCTTACTTGCCATGTCAATACACTGGTTTGCACAATCCTACTGTGAAGCAACAAATGCCCCGAACAATGCTGAGATTACTTCTTTTATACCAGTTCTGACTGACCAAAATTTGCATATGTCGCAAACCCCGTCCCACCAGAAACAAGACCTGTGACCTACAAATTGCACTCCCAAGGATGCTCATGCTTCCATTTTTCTATACTTCCGTCGGTTGTTGCTGGATTCATGTAAATGTCGGCTGTTCTGCCTTCATATACAGCACGCCACTCATCTTTGAATGACAAACCCCGGTTGGCTCATCGGAGGCAGCAGTCTGCGGGTTCTGCCTTTCAATTTCACTACAATATATATACATAGAGAGAGAAAGAGATACATAGAAGTGCAGGTGGCTCAGCAGTTATAAGGAAAAAGACTTCTCAAGCCATGTTCATATCCTGGATGAGGATGTTGGCATTTCACTTCACACTAATGCCCTTAGGAAAGGCATGAATTATTCTCTTCTGCCATTTCTTTTAATAGAAGTAACTTATAAATAGTATGACAGACTGTACTCTCTAACTTTGGTAAGGCAAACAGTTGAGGAGGAAAAACTCTGAATTAAAAAAAAAAAAGAGGAGTGTTTTTCAGTAGAATCTGTGGTACATTGGTGCACCATTATCATATCTAAAAAGCGAGTCTGGTTCTCCACATATCTTTACCACAACAAACCAAACACCTGTGTAGGTAGTCCAATGTTTCATATCTTTAAATGAACTGTTGAGATTGACAAGAGACTCCATCATATATATTAGACTATATTTTGGCAGCAGTTATTTTTTTTTTGCAAACAATATTTTGTAAAGAACCAGAGAAAAGGTTTGTTTGAATGTTTTTACTCATTTTCTATCTTTGCATACAACTATCAATGTTTGGTTCAACCTTGGATAGGAAATGATCAACATTTTCTTCTTTTAAGTGCTTTTAATCATTTCAAGTCTAAAACTGAGATATTGCGGCTTTTAGATTTAGAAAAATTCTAGTGTATCACTTTTCAAAAAAAAAAAAAAAAAAAAAAAAAAAAAAAAAAAAAAGTCTGCGGTGTTTACTTAAAAATTTAAATACATATTCCAATGTATATGCTGTACGAAACTGCAATATGCAGTTTAAGGTTGGACATTGATTATACTGGTTCCTAGATTTTATTATCTATTAAAGTCAGCTGACCTCCCTAATTTGTTTACCTATCCTTTTGATACAACTATACACAAACAACAATGTACATACATATATGCTAACTATGCCCATATACATGCACACAAATCTATACAGATACATCTACATGGATACACACTACAACTACATGCATATTAATATAGACATTCTCACATGCACAATTGCACCAAAATATATGCACCCAGGGATAAAATAACTTTTGTCACACTTGAGTATTAATTCAACATAAGTACTATCATACTGACAACTCTTTTATAATGTACTATACCTACACTTTATTTGTGCTGACTAAATTGTCAAGATTCTATTTGTCTAAATTCCTGAAATGAAGCTTGATAATTTTATTACTTAGAATATTTGGACTATTGCCTTCATCTTCATTGGTATACTCACAATGTTTAAGCCAATATGTCCTTTGGCTTTTTTCAAGTGTCCTGCAAGACACATGGGACAGTGGGATAAAGGCATTTGGTTGAAAAGTGCTAAGTGAAATCATCTTGAGGTTGCAGGTTCAATCCAAAAACAGGTAAATAACAAGCAGTACTTACTATAGCTTAGCACTTGTACCCGGTCATGGTTAATGGAATTAAAACAATCTACTCCCATGGATTAAATAGAGAGTTCAACATGAAATACCTCAAATGCTGTCAGTATAACAATGAGAATGTGAAGACAACAGTCCGAATATACTAGATGATAAAAAAAAGTCAAGATTCTCTATTATATTTCACACTATTTCATATGTGCACATTTTTAAAATCATAGAAGGTACGATCAAAAGATAATTCAACTAAAGATTCAAAAAAGTGTGGACAACTGAGTAACTTATATGATAACGTGGTATTTATGGTGTAATGGATACTGTCAGAAGAAATGAACAAGGCAATACAGGTTCAAATCCTGGACAAGACTTTTGGCATTTCACATAGTGCTAATACCCTTGGGAAAGGTATGAATTCAATTATCTCTCCAGCCATGGGTAACTAGAAGGGTAGACTAGGCTCTTCAACCTTGGTATGGCCACCGAACTAGGTGAAGAAAAATTCCAAATTAAAACCTGTTAAAACTGTGCTTAAAAATTGACCTTGTGTTGCGTCCTACTTGTATGGAGGGGTAGATGTATGTATGTGTGTGTGCGTATAAAGTGGTAATGTCTAGATTTAGTTTAACTCAGTCAGTGCCAATTTGGAAAGAAAAAAAAACAATCATGTAGCCAGTTCCAATACTTTCTGAATAAATTGTTTCCAGTAAAACACAAGATTTTGTATATGTGTATCATCCATACTCACCAGACTTAGCTCCGTGTGATTTTTTCACTTCCTAAAATGAAAATTTATCTCAAGGGTAATATTTGAGGATGAAGAGGATGTTAAAAGGAAATATAAATCCACACTTTTACACCAAAATAGAAGTTTCAGAGGTGCTTTGATCAATGAAACACTGACTGGAATAAGTGTGCCAAATACCAAGGAGACTATTTTGAAGAAAATTAATGCTTCATTCATTGTTCATTTTAGTCTTGGTAAATATAGCTTTAGTCACAATATCTTTTAAACATAACTTGAATATCTTAAATATAAAATATACTATGTGTATTATGACTAAGTATAGCTCTTGAGTATCTGAGGTCAGTTTCATTAACATTTTAAAGCAAATACTGTAGAAAATATAAAGAAATATTTTTCTAGTATTACAGTATATTGTAGTAAAATACAGCAATTGATTTAGATGGATAAACTTAATGTAGCATATTTTGACAAAACATTTTGTTTATATTTATCAACTTTTAGAAATTTCAGTATTCACTATGTTTCAATACAGTATAATTTGCCCTTCTTCTAGAAATCATTTTTACAACTAAAAATGGTTAAAAATGATGTTTATTATAGTAGGCTGGATATAAACAAACTTTAAGAACTCTGGATGTGTCTTAGATAATAAATTTACCACTAGTCAATTATGCCTCTGCAAATTTCTGACACAGACACCAATTTTAGAGGGAGGTAAGTTCAATTCCTGCTGATTGATTGATTTTAATGGCATTTCAGCTTGTCAGGGATTATTTTGTGCCTAGAAGTTAAAGAATTGCATACATTGTATGTTTATATCTATATTTTAGTTGTAGTTTAAGCTTTTTGCATATGGATATATGGTTTCAAGTATTCCTATCAAATACAATAAATCACTAACAGGTCTATTTGACAAATAAATTGAACTCTAACACATACAACCACTCTTGGTTTGGTTTTATGGCATATCAACCATTGTAGGTTATTCAATGCCAATTCCAGTTTATTCATATATATTAGATATATGATTTGTAAACATAAGTCAACAAAGTTAAATAGTTGCATGTATTGCTATGAATGACTAACATAAGTCATTTGTTTACACACAGTTAAATGATCAATATGTCCTATTTCAAACAATTAGCATAAGTCATTTGTTTGCACTCAGTTTAAATGTTCAACAGTTCTATTTGACCCATAGAAAGGACTCTTTCAGGTGCTAACACTCCAGGCCAGACCACTCAAGGATCAAATAAACCTAGGAATAAAGGCAATGAAGGAGTACTCTATACTCCTAAGATTTCCAGAACTAGAGCTTCACCAGATACCATTTTGTCTAATACCCTCTGGAGGGGATACTGTTGACATATTAAAAGTCCAACCGACAGAGAAAAATCACGCCTAAAGAGGGCCTGGTAAACACATCGGTGCTCAATGATTGGCTATATTAAGTTTCATGGGATTTGAGAGATTTGAAATTTCAGTCTGGTTTCAGATCCTTCTTAAAGGATTTTTATTCTTAGAAGCTCATGTGAAAAATTCAGAAGGAAGTTTTCCCTTTCCAATGATTAAAAACCTGATGAAAAGGCTAACCTATTTATTTCAAAGATTAGTATTTAATGTGGCAACCAAATTATAAATATGTGTTGACTTCTTTTTAGAAGCAAGTGACAACAAAAAAATCTCTACACAATGTTACATATATATGCAGTAGGTAGAGGCAGTTATGGTGTAATGGTTACAATTGTAGGAAATGGATACAACAATACAAGTTCAAATCCTAGACAAGACTGCATTTCACATAGCACTCATGCCCTCAGGAAAGCTATACATCCAATTATTCTCCCTCCAGGACGAGGTAAATAGTAGGGCACTAGGCTTTTTAACCTTTGTATGGCAACTGGTCTAAGAGAAAGAAAACTCTGAATTCAAACCTGTTAATCTTCACTTAAAATTGACCTAGTATCGCATTCTGCTCATAAAGAGAGGTATCATCATCATCATCATGTCATGCCGCCAGCACGGATATCTTTGACCATCTCTTGCCACTTTTCCCTATCGTTCATTGCCTCCAGCAGGTCTTCTGGGTTACATCCTGTGTCCTCACATAGCTGCTGTATGTAAGTTCGGGCTGGTCGTCCTGCTTTTGCTTGGCCATATGTGGGAGTCCATAGTAGTACGTCACTTACGAGCTCGTCCTTGCTTCTCCAGCAGTGTCCGGCGTGTCTGGCTCGTCTGACCTGTATAGTTTTCGTGATGGGAGGCAGGTGGCCGTACAGTTGGCGTCTCGTGAGGTGTTGTCGCCAGGACTTGTCCAATATTGCTCTCAACATTCTTGTGTAGTTGCCGACAAATTTCTTCTCCAGCCGTTTGGTTAGCGTCCATGTAGTGCATCCATATAGCAGTATCGATACAACCGCTGCCTGGAAGAAACTGCGCTTCATTTCATCTGTCAGGTCTGATTTCCATATTATTGAGAGCCTATCTATAGCCGTCCATACTTTCGTCAGTCGTGTGTCGATGTCGTTTTCTGTTGTTGAGACGCTACTTCCTAGGTAGGTGAATTTGTCCACTAGCCTCAGAGAGGTTCCGCCTAGAGTGGTAATGTTGCCCGTTTGGTTGTAACACATATATTCAGTTTTGTGCGCATTGACATGGAGGCCAATGCCTGCTGCAGCTCATTCCAAACTATGCAGTAGTGTCTCTGCTTGATTAGGCGTATTCGCCAGTAACGCTAAGTCATCATCATAGTCGGCGTCTGTGATTGTTTTTGTGGGGTATCTTTTGCTTCTTTTCTTTGTCAGCTCGAAGCCATTTTCTCTGATTTTGTCGATCGAAGCTCTAAGCACACAGTCTAGACAGATGATAAAGAGGTATGGGGCTCGCGTGTCTCCTTGTAGTACTCCAGCAACAATGTCGAAGTATTCCGTGTCTCCATCTGGTGAACGTACTTTCACTTTTGTGTTTTTGTAGAGGATCATTATTGCTGCTACAGTTTCTTTAGGTAGGCCGTATGCTAGTAGGATTAGTTCCATTTTCCCTCTGTGGATGGAATCAAAGGCCTTGGTAAAGTCGACAAATAGTAATGTCGCCTGAAGGTTTTTTGCCCGGACGCCTTCAAGGATTCTATGGATGGTCAATATTTGTGAGGTTGTGAATCTATTTCTCCAGAAGCCATTTTGGTTTTTCCTAAGGATGTTGTCTATTTTGGGTTCTATGCGGTTTTGTAGTAGGGCATTGTAGATTTTGGCTGCTATGGATGTAAGTGTTATCCCTCGGTAGTTCTTGGCCTTTTTTAGGGAAAGGAAGGATGCATCCCTTCATCCATCTTTCTATCCTATTTTGACTATAGACAGCGTTGCATTGCCGGAGCAGTATATCGTTGAATTGTCTAGTCTTCCATACTTCTGGGGGGATCTCGTCTAGCCCTGCAGCTTTCCTATTTTTAATTTTTTTAAGAACCGAGTCGAGTTCTTCTTTGGTGAAAGGCCCTAGTTTAATGTCTAATTGCTTACTGATAATTCTGGTGATCAGTTCATCCGTTATTTTCGGTGGGCTTCCTAGTAGATTTTTGAAATGCTGTTCCCACAGTTTTACTCTTTCTTGTTGGCTTGCAGCTTTCAATTTTGCTTTGGCTGTGCTCTTCCTTCTACTTACTTCGTTTATTGTTTGCCAGGCTATCCTGGATTGTCTATCTTCCACCAAGTCTCTAATCTTATCTATCTGATTTTGTATGTATTCTGCCTGTTCTTTTAGATATATTCCTGCTAATTGATATTGTGCTTTTTCTAGTTTTCGGGTATTTGTGTTTGTTGGGTTCTTCTGATAGCTTTTGGAGGCAGTTTTCATGAGTGCACGTTTTTCTCTAACCTCTGACGTTTCCCAAGGGACTCTATATTTAGTTCTAGGTTTTGTTGGGATACACTTTGATGCCGCCTCTAGGTGTGCTTCAACAAAGTTTTCATATTCGTCATTTGGGGTAACTTTTTCTGTCTTCTCTTGTAGTGTTTCGAATCTGTTTCTTAATTCTAATGCAGATTTGTCTCTAATGTCTCTGTTGTTAAGTAGTGCCCAGTCATAGTGTCTAGTTGTCACTGTTCGTGTGGCGTTTTTTCGTAGGCTTAGACGTATTTTGGCTGTGACTATTCGATGATCGGAGGACACACCCTTGAAAGTGGAGTATGCCAGGCAATTCATCGCACTATTTTTCCATTTTCTGTTTATAAAGAGGTAGTCTATCTGTGCTTTACTCTTGTTCGCGTATGTGTGGGTCCATAATTTTCCCTCCCTTTTTTGAAAGTTTGTATTGAGGCATGTTAATCTATTTTCTATCATGAAATCAATTAGATGTTGTCCATTCCTGTTTGACGTGTTGTGTAGGCTGTATTTGTTGTTTCTGTTTTTCCCGATTTGTGCATTCATATCTCCGCCAATGACTAGCAGGTTGTGTTTCGGAATGCTACGTACTAGGGAGGATAGCTCCTCATAGAAGGTGACTAGTTCGGTTTCTTTGCTAACATTGGTAGGGCTGTAGCAGGAGATGATCGTTGCTTTGGGGTTGCCATTAAACGTTGCGGCCATCATCCTAGGTTGTACTCTCTCTCAATGCTATTAAGTGTTTTTAGTGCTCTTGGTCCTATAAGCATTCCCACCCCTCCTACTGATGCATTGACATAGTTTTTCCATGCCGATAGTCACCAGCATCCATCCATTGCCAGTTTCGTGATATTTGATATCTTCGGTGTGAGTGTATTGATGTTCTTGTATACAGATTATGTCTATCTTATGTTCTATGGCTGATGCAGTTAGCTCTGGTAGTTGACCTATTCTATTTAGGGTTCTAACGTTAAATGTCGCTATCTGTATTGTTTGTTTGCATTTTATATATGCAGAAGGTAAAAAGTGAAAGATTTATCTGCAACCTTTTATGCAAATGAAAAACTTTTACAATAATTATAAAGCTAATGACAAAGAAAAGAAGCAGAAGGTACCCCGCAAGAACAATTACCGACGCCGACTATGCCGATGACATAGCGTTACTGGCGAATACACCTAACCAAGCTGAAACGCTACTGCATAGTTTGGAACGGGCAGCCGCAGCATTGGCCTCCATGTCAATGGACACAAAACTGAAGATATGTGCTACAACCAAACAGGTGACATTTCCACACTTGACGGAACTTCTCTGAAACTAGTAGACAAATTCACCTACCTAGGAAGCAGTGTCTCATCAACCGATAAAGACATCGACATGCGACTTAACGAAAGCATGGACAACTGTCGATAGGTTCTCAATCATATGGAAGTCAGACCTGACCGATAAAATGAAGCACAGTTTCTTCCAGGCAGCGGTCGTATCGATATTGCTATATGGATGCACTACTTGGACACTAACTAAATGGCTGAAGAAGAAGCTAGACGGCAATTACACAAGAATGTTGAGAGCAATATTGAACAAGTCCTGGTGGCAACACCTCACAAGACACCAGCTGTACGGCCACTTGCCTCCCATCACGAAAACTATACAAGTTAGATGAGGCAGACACGCAGGACACTGCTGGAGAAGCAAGGACGAACTCATCAGTGATGTACTCCTATAGACCCCCGCATATGGTCAAGCATAAGCAGGACGAACAGCTCGAACATGCACACAGTAACTATGTGAGGATACGGGATGTAGCCCTGAAGACCAGCCAAAAGCGATGAATGATAGGGAGAAGTGGCGAGAGAGGGCCAGGGATATCCGTGCTAGTGGCACGACATGATGATGATGATAAAGCAAATGGCTGGGAGGTCACAAAAGTTTGGTCAAATAAAAATTATTTGTTTAGATGGAATATCCCATAATCTTGGGTTGCATCTTTAAACCCCCCCCCCTCAAATGTGAGAGAACGTAAGAATAAAAAAGAAATCAAAGTTAATGTTCTTAAATAAATTACAAAACTGCTCATGACAAGCTGGATACAGCAATTTAATTCTATGTACTACTAATCATTTGTTTGCACACAGTAAAGGGGTTACAAGTACTGCTGTTTAACTGTAATTGTGTACAACAATATTCATTCATTTGCAGAGAGTCAAATGTTTCCAAGCATTTTTATGTAATACCAATAATTGAATTTAAGCACACAGTTAAAGTTTCAAGTATTGTTATTTAACACTAATAATTTTATTTAGTATTTATAATTTGTTTGTAAACAGTTAAATGATTCCAAGTATTCCTATGTATCACTAACAATTCAATTAAACATCAGTCATTTATTTACACAGTTAACTTAAACAGTTCTATTTAAAAAAAAAAAAACAATTTAGCATAAGTCATATGTTTGCACTGTTTAAATGTCAAATAGTTCTATTTGACTCATAAATAGGAGCCTATCAGTTACTACCACTCTGAATCAGAGTGGACCTGGGAGTAATGGCAATGAAGGGGTACTTTACATTCCCCAAATCTTTTCACCATCAGATAGTTTAATGACATATCTGGGACACTCACTGGGGAGATCTTACCTCCCTGCAGAGATAAAATCAAGTGTATTCTATAGCCTCAGCCGACAGGGCTGATAAATGAATTGAAACAGCCAACTATCAATAGAATTTTAAAATTTCTTCATGGGTAACAGGCTTTGCAAACAGTTAATATTGCTTCCTTAAGTTCACTTTCAGATCCAAATTGCTTGCCATCTTCATAAACACGACTCTTGAAAAAACTCGAAAAGGTTCTCACAATTAGATTAGTTATTGGTTTTTCACCAAAAATGTTACATGTATATGCAGAAGGTAGAGGCAGTTTGTTTATACTTCTCATCATAAAATTATCAGGGATCTTAAGACACATGTGGAAGGAATTTAAGAGAGAAGTGTGTGTTTACTATATTTTAGATGATCGTACATAAAAATGTGTTCTTTATTAAATCCAACTTGTTCCCATAGGAATTCTATGGAATATATAAACATAATTGCACAGATTTAAACTATTAATAACATTTTGTAATAAATTTCTATTTATTTTAAAATTTGGTTCTGTTTTATGGCATATCAACCCTTGTAGGTTATTTAATACGAAATAGTGTTTTTATAAATGATTTGTAAGCAAATAATTTGTAGGTAACATTATTTCTAAATGAGCCAGAACTCATTTCTTTGCATACAGTTAAATAGTTTAATGTATAGAAAATATTTAAATATTTCTATTTGATGCATAGATGGGACCTTAACAGGTACTACCACTCCAGGTCAGAGTGGACCCAGGATTAATAGCAATGAAGGAGTACAGTTAAATGGTTTGAAGTATTACTAACGCTAATAATTCTATTTAATATTTATAATTTATTGGTACACAGTCTCAAGTATTGCTATCTCAGCAAAAATTACCCACAGCAACTGCCTTCTAGCATCTTCAAGATAAAAAGGATTGGATGTTTGTTTATCACAAACACTGACAGGCTGTTTAAACTCAGTCAAGGCCAAAGTGGGAATATTGCAGGTCACTTGACCAGTTAAGTTGAACTTGGTCAAAGGCTGCCCAGCCACCAAGATCCTGTCTTCAAGTATTACAGATCACCACACACACACCTGACAGGTCACCTCATTGGTGGGTGGGGGTCTTACCCCTCTGCAGAGGTGTGATAGGTGTATTCTACAGCCCAAGTTGATAGGGCAAATAAAATTAGACAAATTAACAACAACGCATATTCTACCAAAATAAATGAAATGAAAAAAATTCAGAAATAGAAGATTTCTGGTTGGTTGATTGTGTTTTATGTCATATCTAACATAGTAAATTATTCAATACCAAACGCAGTTATATATAAATATTTGGCAACGAATAATTCTTAAGTAACAATTTTTAAACAAGCCAGAGCTCATTTGTTTGCACACAGTTAAATGGTTTCAAACATAGAAAATGATTAAATATTTCTATTTGCCCCATACATGAGACTCTAACGGGTACTGTGACTCCAAGTCAGAGTGGACCTGGGAGTAATGGCAATGAAAAGGTTCTCCAAAGTTCCACTAATGGAGCCACACTATCAGATGGTTTAAAGTCATAATCAGGATGCATATTGGTGGAAGGGAGGTTACCCCTCTGCAGAGATGCAGTCAGTTTATTTCAACAGCCCCAGCCGACTGGCTTGGGACTGTCAGTGATGTAGACTATATACACGTGGATAGAAAAGTTACTTTCTGATCATTTTTTTATGTTTCTAAAAATAAATTGAAACAATAGATTTTTTTTTCAAGTTCACAAAATGCTTTTTAAAAATTACTATGGAAAATTATATTCAATAACTACTCAAGTTATCGGAAGCAATATAATTTTTCTTCTTCAACTAAAGAGAGATTTGACCTTCTCTGTAGATAGATAAATATGGATATACTGACAGATACAGATAAATAGATTTACATCTGAAGATATAAAATTCATTATCTTTGAAATATGGAACAATCTCAAAATCCATCCAGAAAGCATAATTATAAATAATCTCAGCCCCAGTACCCACTCTTTAAATTTATATTGAATGCCTCTTAAATAATACAAAGAACTGCATTGCTCTTTCTAATTATGCTGGCAAAGATTAACTTAATTTGCAGTAATCTCTTTCAACGATAAAAATGATATGACATTTCTGATGAGACATGGCATGAATTAGGGTAAAGACTACAGTAAGCCAGCATGCAAAGCATTCAGAATCAGCTGCAATTAATGAAAGAGAAAGTTAACCCATACACATAGCATTTTTTATATATTTTATCAGCAGTAAACACATACTTTTTGTTTCAGTTGAATTTATTACTCTTTATCATAGTTCTTCAATAATTATAGGTTGATTGGGTTTTACAGCATATCAACCTTTGTGGGTTACTTAATGTCAAATCCTGTTTATATATAAAAAATATGAAAAAACCTTTAAAAATCAATCCTATTTGTTTGTGATAATATTTATTTCTGCTGAGATAAATATTATCACAAAACAAATAGGGATGATATTCGAAGGTTTTTCTTTTATATGGAATTATTTGCTCTGTATTTTAATTTATCATAATTTCTTTAATAATCTCTATGTAAAAAATATATATTTTTACATGGATATTAGAAAAAAGAAAATCCTAAAATATAATTATTCCTACCATCAGCTGACTTGGCTTTGGAGATTATATATATATATATATATATATATATATATATTATATGATTTGTAAACAAATAGTTTGTAGGTAACTTGTTAAACAAGCCAGAGCTCATTTGTTTGCACAGTTAAAGGGTTTCCAAATATTGGTATGTAACACTAACAATTCAATTTAACATCAGTCATTTGTTTGCACAAATGGTTAAACAGTTCTATTTGACTCATAGATTGGCATTAATAGGTACTACCACTTGAGGTTAGAGTAGACCTAGGAGTAATGACAATGAAGGAATACTCCACATTCCCCAAAGACCCCAGACTGAAGCCTCACCATCAGGTACAGTTTAGTTTTATATCAAGGATACTCCTCGGAGGTGTCTTACCCCTCTGCAGAGATGTAGCTGATGTATTCCACAGCCCTAGCGAAGTGGGCTGGGAAAAATAACGGACAATAACTAATATCAAAATAATTTAATAATGCAAAAAACAACAAAATTTAATGGTATAAACTTTTCTGAATAAGCTAAACTTTTCTTGGGTGGGTTGGGTTTTTTTATGGCATATCAACCCTTGTGTGTTATTTAACGCCATATCCTGTCATGTATATAATTTATAGGCAAATAGTTTGTAGGCAACTTTATTTTTAAACAAATTCTAAGAGATCATTGTTTGAACAGTTAACTAGTTTAAATCAATAACGGCCCACTGTGGGGCATGGTAATATTTTGATGGGGTATGGTAATATTTTGGTAGAGCTTGTTTAGAGACAGAGTAAATGGCTTTTAAGTTTCCTTCATATAAATTGCAGTAAAATTTTTAATATACAAAAATTAAATATTACAGACGACATCAGAATTTTAGAAACCCCAGAGTGGGGCATGGTGCAAAATCAGTAGAGAACCACCGATTTAATGTATTGCTACTTAACATTAGTAATTCTACTTATCGAATATTCCTCTCTTATATGAATAATTTACACACTGCTGTTTGGTTTCAAATAACTAAAAATGATCCATAGTAAATGGATGAATTGTTCAATTTGATCCACGATGCAAATGAATGAACAGTTCAATTTGATCAATACTAGAACTTTAATGATTATTAACAACCTGGATCAGAGAGGACTAGAGAGTAATGGCAATAAAGGAATGCTCCTCATTCTGCAAAGCTCCAGGACAGGAGCCTCACCATCATATACAGTTTAATGTCATACCTAGGAGGATGTCTTATTCTTCTGCAGAGTATTCTAAAGCTCCAGCTAACAGGGTGGAATTTAGTCTTGAAAGTTAAGCTTAGAAGTTAATTGTAAATACAAACACTCAAAAATTCAGTTGACATTTTAGAGGTAATGGGGTGCATTTAATTTCATTTTTAATTATCTTTAATTCCATCTGCAAGAACATAACAGGGTTATTTGCTGACTCAATATTTTTTGGTATATATATATATATATATATATATATATATATATATATATATATCTGTCCACATATACACATAACATGATAAACTTAGTAATATACAGATGTTCAGCTCACCATAATTCTTTTTTATTTACTTAAAATAAAAAGCAAAATGCCACAGTAGGTAAAGAAAACTGAAATTGAAAGTGAAGCAAAAATTTTTTTTAAAAATTCAGAACCAATTTAAAAAATACCCATTAACACACCATAACAGACTAAGAAATATGATTTCTGTTATTTAAAATTGCTACATGTGTATATAAATTTCTTCCACTAAATGTGTTATTATTATGGGACATAGATAATATAATTCCTTTCTAGTACTACCTTGGTTTTTAATAATTGCTACATGTGTTTATAAATTTCTTCCACTAAATGTGTTATTATTATGGGACATAGATAATATAATTCCTTTTTAGTACTACCTCGGTTTTTAATAATTGCTACATGTGTTTATAAATTTATTTCACTAAAAGTAAAAACATGGCACTGTAGTAATAAAATTATAACTTCAAGAAAGATTATCCTCAACAAGTACATTTATTGTGGAGTGTTTGTTGTTAGTTACCACAAAATTTTTGCTGATCCATTCTACTGCCTCTAAGTATAAAATCCTTAAGTGGAGGGTGACTTCCCTACTTAAAAAAAAAAAAGTAGCTAATATATTGATCAGCTGGGCTAAGTCTCCCTGAAAGGTATACACCTAATACTATTCTATACAACTCATGTAATTCAAATGATTCCATATTTATACATAAGAATGCTTTTCAGTTCATTCTTTGTGGAACATCTAAAAGCAACACAAAGAAGGAGTTCAATTGTCCAAACAACTCTTGGAAATGAATACCTATTTTGTACTAATTGCTATATATCTACATAAATTTCATACACTAAATTTAATATCTATTAGGGGACTGTAAACTATTCAGAATAGAACAAGCTTTTCAAGGTAAACATTTCTAGAGACAAATTATAATAATCACGATAATTCTTAAGTATATGTTCATATTGTTTTAAATAGAATTTGAATTAAAAACCTCTTCTCATGCAGGTGGCATGATATTAGTGATAAATATTAGATGTTACATTCTTAGGTTTACAAAAGTTAAAAAATAAAACTATTTAACCATAATATCAGGTCACCTACATGTGAGGAGAGATTTTTAACGTACATACTGTTTAAAAGATTATGAACACATAACTGAAGAAAAATCTTTTTGTTTCTATAATTAAAATAAATATATAAAAATTTAAAAAATGATTACATTGCATAGATTCCTTTATGCAAGAATCTAAACTAGCAAAGTGAACAAAATAAATAAATAATAAAACAAAAACAGCACTGCTTTCTCTAACTCTCAGACCCAGGGTAAACACTTCTATGGGTCTCTCCAAATCTCAGATGTCCTCACATTTACCAATTCTCATTTCACACTATGTAAATTCACCGAGAGATATTCAACCAAGCTTTTATCGTGACAGACCAGCTCCAATTAGCCAATTTACTCAGCCAATAGTTGCAAGCTATTCCTTAAAAAAAAAAAAAAAAAAAAAAAAAAAAAAAAAAAGAAAGGACCTTATGAAACAAATGCATCTTGGTTTTCATGTGATGAGTTCATTGTTCTTAATTCTTTTACACATCCACTTGCATGAATGAAAATAAGTAAAAGAAAATCCTAAAACCAGATATCATTTTTTAAAAAGAAAATATTCTAAAATATTTATCAACTTTTATGTGTGACAAGTCAGGGATTGCTTCTTGTTACTGGTATAGTTAAATCATTTTATTATATGAAAATCTTTATTTGCCTATTTGATGCCAGAAGTTGATCCAATCCATTGTTCCTGGAAAACCTTTGGATATAAAAAAATAAAAAAAAAAGCAGGAGGTAGGTATAAAATAACACTTATTCATCAGCATAATCTAGCGACAAGATTAACTGACTTTGGTTTTGCTCAAGTCCAGAGCCTATGATGTAAAGGCTATCATAGCAAAACGATAGACACGTCATCACTGCAGAAGCCATTAATACTAAGTAAAAATATAGCAAAATACCTAAGAGATCTTTCAATAGTGGAAGCAACCAAAATGCCAAAGAGTTGATGATGGAAAAAAAAAACCCAAAGAAAATGAAAATATTTTTGATACATCCTAATATAAACCAAAAAAATTATCCTCTCCAAATTTTTTAAGACAATAGATAAGTAATTTTATGCATAAACTATAAACTTTTCCAATAATATATCAAGATTTCTTTCCCTCCAATAGACTTCATATTTTCTCTTCATAACGGATTAGTTTCAGCACTCACAACAGGTAAGTGAAACTGCAAATATATATATATATATATTTTTTCTGTACATATGCACTCATGTGGGGGAATGTCTGGTAGCCACATAAGTGTAAAAGCAAAGCTCTTCTCATGAAGTGAGCACTCTGGTAGCTGATAACATGTGAAAAATTCCTTAGCTTATACTGAGAATAGTTCTGAGGTAAGATATCCAAAGTCAGCTGGGTTTCAATCCTAGCTTGAAGTATCTCATGTGTCTAGCCACACTGAAGAGTAGTGATACAACAAAACAGTCTGTGAATGACTATATATATATATATATATATATATATTTTTTTTTTTTTCTCGATGTTCAATTTATAAATCAGACACACTAAGAAATTAACAATAACTAATAAAAATTATAGCAATATACTGCAATAAAAGTTGGACAGATTTGTTCTTACAGTGTACTTCAGTTACTTGAATAAATTCACTCTTGGATTGGTTAAATATAAACTCAAACTGAACATAATCCTATTATATATATATATATGTATGTATAATAAATTCATACAACTGCTGCCACAAAGACAAAAGCAGCAGTACCACCAAAAAAGCCTTCATTATATAATGACCCGAAGTCAGGCATAATTTTGAAACCAAAAGATCATAAAGGATCAATGTAGGAATAACAAATTCATGCAGATGATCTCGTAGCTTCTTAGTTTATTTTTGCTTTTCAAGATATATATATATATATATATATATATATATATATATATATATATATATATATATAAAAATAAATAAAATGTTCAAGCAACTTACAAATTGAATTTAAATTAGTTGGTCAAAATTTAGGAATACATTTACTGTGATGAGTTAAACATATAATGAATGTTATATAGTTTTAAAAAGGCCACAGAATTAATCTATTTTATGTAATAATAAAAAGTAACAAAGATTGAGTTCAATAGTTGTGTAGAGATTTTTCAAGTTATTCAATTTGTAACTTATAAGACTCATGTAATTAGAATATTATGTTCTGTTTGGGAAGAAACCCAAGGGAACAATTTTTATTGATGTTTAACTAAACAGGAAAGAAGATGCAGAAAGAGAAGAAGTGTGAAAGTCTGTGTGATAGGAATAAAAATTGGTCCATTTTATTTATTTAGCAAAAATTTCCTTTGCTTATAAACAGCTGTGATCAGCATATATGCTGTCAGGCTTATATATTATACTGACAACACAAAACATTATATATATTCCATTAGAACAAGGCTTCTGAACCCCTAATGGGGATGTTCACAACCAGATGAAAATTTGTCTTCTTCCTAAATGCTAAATAAAAAGGTCTATTTTCCTGCTCCTTTTTTTTTTTTTTTTTCTATGGTCATCTGTAAGTAATCATTTGTAAAATTTAACCAGCATGCAAGGGCAGATAATCAAACAGTTTGAGTGACTTGGAATAAAAGTTAAATATAAGTGATTAGAAGCCTAGTTTTATCATTGCCCTTTTCAAAGTGTCAGCTAATTCACTACCATCCATTCATACCTAACAAATCATCCCTCTGGATTAAATAACATTTACTGCTAGCAATTCAGTCACAGTTCATGCTAGTAATTACTTTAAATTAGCACAGAAGTGGTGATTAAACTAATAAGAGTGAAACAGAAACTTGCTAAATCAAACCAATCGATTAAAAAGAATTCGCAGAATAAGTTGTAGGGAGACAATAAATAATTATCTCCCTTACATAATTGGCATGTCCATTAGCGGTTTCATAGAGTGGCACATGACAGTCACAGAAACCTCTTTTAGCTTCTGTTCTTTCAACAGTAAAAATGCCAGGGAATGATAAAGCCATATAGCTATATTATCCACACTTTTAAAGTAAGCCTTTTTCCATTTTGTACCTCTTCAACATACATGTTCATGGAACAATATGTGTATAACTTGTGTGTATGTGTATGATTTATAAATGAATAGGTTGTAGGGAACATTTTAAACTAACCAGAGCTCATTTATTTGAACAGTTAAATATTTTCAAGTATTGCTATCTAACACTAACAATTCAATTTAACATCAGTAATTTGTTTAACAGTTAGATGTTTAAACAGTTCTATTTGACCCATAGGTCAGAGTGGAGCTAGGAGCAATGGCAATGAAGGAGTATTCCACATTCCCTTGACTTTCAGATGGTTTAGAATCATATCTAGGACACTCAGGGGTGTGTGTCTTACCCTCCACTCAGCAGAGATGAAGTCAATATAACCTACAGCCCCAACCGACTGGGCTATGCATTTTAATATCACCTGCATGTATATTGCAAATATAAAATAGAAAGTGTTCTTGTATGTGTAAAGGAGTTTATTTTGTCTTTCCTTTAGTTTTGTTGTATGTTAGTATGGTTGTACTAATGTTAACATTAGTCCTTGGGGATTGGGAACTTGACTAAATAACTTACCTACTACCAAGCTTTTTAATAAGAATATTTTTTAATATGAACCCATTCATAAAAATGATCATTTCTGATAATTATTACATTCCTTGACTTTTTTCTCTTGCTCATTACTTAGTGATTTATTCATTCCCACCTACTGGAACATTGACACTGATTAGGTTTCTATGGCAATAAGATTAGTGAACTTTAGCTTATAATGTTGGAATCAGGGGACTAACTTCATTCTCTTTTTTTTCTAACACTTAATTTGCACCTGGTATTAATATTCTTAACTGGGCCATTAGCCTAATGAGTAGTGCATTTGCCAATGGTCTGTGAGACCAGTGTTCAATCTCAGGTTGAGTCATACCAAAGACTCAAAAAATGGTACTTGATGCCACCTTGCTTTACACTCAGCATTATAAGGTAAGGATCAAGGGTAAAGCAGAGCAATCCAGGGAATAGAGTAGTGACCTCCCCTACAACTTGGTGTGGTAGCTATTGGAAAGGAGCCTTTGGGCCTTTGACTAAGGTCACCAACTTTACTTATTAATATTCTTAAACAAGGTTAGTGATAAATATTCGGGCATGAACTATTTATGGCAATGAATTGAATTCAATGGCATATCAACTCCCAACAGGTTATTTAATGCCAAAATTTGATTCAAATGATTTGCATATAACTATATAATTTTAAGCATTCCTATCTAAGGTTAACAATTCATACACAATTATATGGTTTCAAGTAACTATTTAATAATTTGTTTGCAGTTATACAGAATCAAAAACTATCAAAAATAATTTGCCCTCTTATATGGTATCAAGTATTCCTGTCTAATAATTTATACACAATTATATGATTTTAAGTATTCCTGTCTAATATCAAGTATTTTCAAGTAATTATGTGGTTTCAAGGTTAGGTTAGGTTATTTGGTTTAATGGTATATCAAACATAGAATGGTTATTTAAAGGCAAATCCTGTGTATGAATATATACATACATATATATTTTAATGTTAATAGTAGGTAACTTTATTTTCAAAAGAGTTAGAGTTTATTTGTTTGCACACAGTTAAATGGTTTTAGGTATAGCTATTTAACACTAATAATTCGATTTATCAAGTATTCCTATCTAATATAAACAAACTGCACACAGCTATATGCTTTCAAAGAACTAATAATAATCGTGTGTAAATTACTGAACAGTTCTATTTGACCCATAGACTCTAACAGATCATAGACCTTCATGGATCAAAGTGGACCTTAGAATAATGGTAATAAGTGGTACTCCATATTACTCAAACTCCAAGACTGGAGGTTACCATCAAAGGTAGTTTAATGTCATACCAAGGACACTAAATAGTTTCAAGTATTGCTCTTTAATGTTTATTGTGATTTAATAATTTATTTAATACTGATAATTTCTTTGCCCACAGTTTAGAAAGTTTAAAGTATTGCTATATCAGAGCAATTGACTCTCAGTTATTTCCTTTTACCACCTTTAAGATAAAACTAAGGTTAGGTACTTGTCAGCCACAAGAGCAACTTGAAGAGTACAGTCAGGACAATCATATTGGTGTAAGGGCTTGACATGACTAGTTGATAGATTAAATTGAGTCACTCCGACTGTCCATTTAGTCCAGTAAGGGCCAAAGTGAGGTTAAAGATTGCTCAACTACATGTCTTGAAGCATTACAGGTTATCACACATGGCCAACAGGTAGCCTCAATGAGTATGGGTGGGTTTGGTTTGATAGCATATCAATCATTGTAGGTTATTTAACACCAAATCAATTGTTATACATATAAACAGTTCTATTTAAAACAATTTGGTTTAGCATAAGTCCTATTGAACCCATAGATAGGACCCTATCAGGTGCTACCATTCTGTGCCAGAGTGGACCAGATAGAGATAGCAATAAAGGGGTACTCTGCATTCTCTAAAGCTCCAGCATTACTAGAACCTCACCATCAGATTGTTTAGTGTCATATTCAGGACACTTGGGGGAGTCTTACCCTTCTGTACTGATGCAGTTGGTGTATTCTACAGCCCCAGCCAATTAGGCCATAAGTGTGGGAGTCTTACCTCTCTGCAGCAGTGCAGTGTATTCTACAGCTCCAGCCAACAGGGTAGATATGGTTTCATGTTATTATTCCAGTTTAATAATAAGTAGCTTATTTGCAGTTAGTTTCAAGTATTCCTTATACTAATAATTTTCAATATCTATTTGACCCACAGATTGCACCCAAACAGATACTATCACTCTACGTCAGAACTCCCAGACCAATTTTTTTTATAAAACAGATAAAGGTAATTTTATGTCTAAACTATGAACTTTTCCTAAATCAAAGTTCTTCTTGCTCCAACAGTATTAGAGCCTCACCACTAGGTGCAAGGTTAGTATCATACCCAGGACACCCCTATTTCCTCAGGGGGTGACAAAGTCAGTGTATTTTAAGCCCAGCTGATCAGTGTAGATATGAATTGTTGTAGATGAATGTTTATATTGAAAGAAAAACAATATGAAGATTGAGTTCAGTAGTTTGTGTGGAGAGCCATTTACGATAAGAATCTTAAGTGGCTTTAATAATGAATATTAAATCTTAAGAGATTAAAGGCCTAGTTTTATCATCGTCCTTTTCAAATGGAAAGGCAAGAATTGTTAATAATTTAATTTAAAAAAAAAAAAAAAAAAAAAAAAAAAAAAACGGTCAAAAGAGGCCATAGATTTGAATACCACACATACACACCTTCTTCAACTTCTTTCTCATTTTTCTCTCATGTTTCGGCAGGTGTTTGAATTCATCATCAGAACTGGAACTTGAGGAGCTGCTGCTGCTGCTGCTCCTCTTACCATGTTTCTTGTGCTTAATCTTCACGTGGCCTGGGTACATGCTGGGGTGATGGGGTGTGGGCACAAACAACTACACCTGCAGGACAGACAAACAATGCAAGAACGCAACACAAAAGCAATATCGACAGTCCTGGCACAGTTTACAATATGAGAAAGGTTCAAATAAGTGAGTTCTATTTCTTAAGAGGTCTCATATTTTACAAACTTTTAAAAACACTTTAGAATAGAAATTATCAACCCATATTTATGCATCTCACTGTTGTCCTTATGTGGATTGTCATATTCACATTTTGACCAATTGTATCCTATGGCATTCTTTAGATATCTTTTGTCATTGTTAGTAACTGTCAGAGAATTTTGATGTTAGGTTTTATGGCATGTTACATGTTGAATAATAAAATGCCTGAGTCATATATAAGTTAAGGTACCATAGAGTCAATGGTGCTTAGTGACTGTCAGTTTCTCACCTATGTAATCATCAGACCAAGAGCTCATAGACTGTCTTCACTATTCTAACTTAGATTTACATATACTCAATCAACATTAAGTTTTTTTATTTATAAATATGGGAAACTACACACAAATTATATATATATATATATATATATATATATATATATATATATATAAAAACATTCCAAATAAATATAGATAAAACTCAGAGCAACAAACAACCTAACACAACCACTGAGGATGACCTGCAAAATGGTCAAAAATGCTTGGGCTAGTATGGGGTTCTTTTTTCACCATCTTGACCAACACATAAGACTCAAACATCTTCATTTAAAGATTTTGAAAAAGGAAACAATCCACGGTCTTTAACCAAACATATTTAGATAAAGATTTGGTGCCTAAGTACACAATGTGTGTGCATGTGTGAGAAGACTCAGTTTTTAGTTGACTTCCTCCTTCAAAACAGTATATTTGAAAACAATTGTCTCAGGACTATAGTGGAAGTTTCTGGAATCAAAATGGATGATCTAAAGAAAAAAACATTATAAAGAAGGAATGACTCAAGTGTTTTGGTTGTGTGGTACACAAAGACAATGCCAACTATGTCAACCATTTATATAATTTCACCAATAGAATTCTGAAAGGGTGACCCCACCCCAAACAATTGAGTGACCTACTAAGAGGAGACATAAAAAACCTATTATTATAAAGATTTTGTTGAAAAATATATGAGAGGAATCCTAATGGTTTTATACAGATAACAAGAATTTTAGTAATATATAGATTTATAAGGATGTACCACTGTAAGTAATCCAATCTTGCATACCTATTGCTCAAGGATGGACCTAGGAACAATGGTAATGAAGAGGTAGGTACTCTTTCTCCAAAGCTCCATCATTACCATCAGAGGGTTTGATGTCATATCCAGGACATTTGTAGGGGGAGTCTTATCCCTCTGCAGAGATGCAGTCAGTGTATTCTACAGCCCCAGCTGATTTGACTGACTAGTCCTGGAGCTCTGAGGAATATAGCATTACTCCATCATCCACCAACTCAGATTGGAAGTACTTATTATGGTCTCATCTATGGGTCAAATAAATCTCTTTAAAAATTATTTGTGTCAGACAGGAATACTTGAAAACATAACTGCGTGCAAATTACTTGTATCAAATTCTGGAATTAAATAATCCATAAGAGGTTGATATGCTGTTAAATAAACCAAACTAATAAATCGAGTTTGCTAACTTGAAAAACAGCATCAAAGACTTAATGCTTACCATTCATGATTTGTGGATTTTACCCTTTAACTGTAGCAAGTTTGAGCAAACATTCAATATTTAATTCAATAGTAGCAGCTAAACAAAGTATGTAAAATGGATATTGATTTTTTATAAGAAATATACTATGTAAACTCTTTCATTCAATAAATCAGCCATTCTGATTGAATTAGAAATCATCTTATATGAATAGTACTTCCAAGAAGAGAGGAAAAAACTAGATTCAGGCCTGGTAATTATATATATGTATATCACACAAAGGGTCCAGTAAAATGATCTGTTTGGTTGTTAGTTGTTTGGGTTTAATGGCATATCAATCCTTGTAGGTTATTTGAAACTAAATCCATTTTTATATAATCAGTTCTATTTCAAAATATTCAGTTCAGCATGAATACTCAGTTTAATTGTCAAAAACATTTCTATTTAAAGCTGTTCAGTTTAGTCAAACAGTTCTAATCCAAACAATTCAATTTAGTATAAGTATAGATTTTGTTTACAGTTAAATGTCAAAACATTTCTATATTAAACAATTCAGTTTAATGTAAGTACAGTTTCAATGTCAAAAACAGTTCCATTTCAAACAATTCAGTTTAGCCTAAGTACACAGTTTAAAATGTTAAAAACATTTCTATTTCAAGCTATTCAGTTTAGTCAAAAAGTTCTAATTCAAAGAGTTTGGCATAAGTACACAGTTTAGTTCTATTTAAACCATAGATAGGGCCCTATCAGATGCTACCACTCTGCGGCCAGAGGGGACCAGGGAGCAATGGCAATGAAGGAGTGCTCCACATTCCGAAAGCTCCAGCATTACTGGAACCTCACCATCAGATTGTGTAGTGTCATATATCCAGGACACTCGTTCAGGTAGGGGGGGTTACCCCTCTACAGAGGTGCAGTCAGTGTATTCTACAGCCCCAGCCGAGTGGGCAATATACAGAGTTAAATGTAAAGTTTTAAATCAGATAATTCAATTTAGCATAAGTATGCAATTTAGATGTCAAAACAGTTCTATTTCAACCAATTCTGTTTAGTATAAGTACAGTTTGCATGTCAAAACTGTTCTATTTCAAGCAATTCAGTTTAGCATAAGTACACAATTTTGTTCTATTTGATCCATAGATAGGACTATCAGGTGTTACCACTCCAGGCAAGAGTGGACTTAGGGGCAATGGCAATGAAGGGGTACTCCACATTCCCCAAAGTTCTATCACTATGGGAACTTCACCATCAGATTGTTTTGTGTCATTACAGGACACTCGTTGGTGAGGTGGGCTGGGGGTCTTACCCCTCTGCAGAGATACAGTTGGTGTATTCTACAGCCTCAGCCAACTGGAGATCTGTTTGGTTTGGTTATATTATTGTGACTTAATTTGAGTGTGTTTGTGACATGCTATATATTATACAGAAAACCAACAAAAGCCTTGTGCTATTGTAAGATACTACTGGGTCACTCTGAGCCAGTGGTCATGATGCTTTGGCCATGAAACTATATTGACTATATAGAGTCATCATCTGATGAAGGTTTTGTTGGCTGCACTTCAGGGTTGGGTTTTTTTTTGCAGTGTGTGTGTATATATATATATATATATATATATATATATATATATATATATATATATATTCTGCCTGAGTATATATATATATATATATATATATATACATACACACACACACACACACACACACTTGGGCAGAATGATCTCTTCTTTGGAAATTAAATAAAAAAGGTAGCATAGATTCTATTCAAAATTTAATTTTACTGTAAGAACAATATTCACCATTTTGTTTTATTCTTGTAATCACTATTTTAAAGATAATAGAGTCTAAATGGTTACACTCACAAGATATACATATCGGAAGTTTTATCCTGAAGTTCTACAGCACTTGCCCTAGATATTGCCTCTGGTATTATTGTGATTTCATGAAGAGAATCTTTCAGTTCATCAATTGACTGCATCCTACATTTAACAACTTGAACTTTCAGGCATCTCCAGAGGAAGTCATTACAAAGGGATAGTTCTGGAGAGAAAGCCAGCTATGGAATTTCACTACACTGGAAATTATTTTGGGACCCCCCCCCCCCCACAAATGCACTATTCCACACCATTTTTAAACTCAGCCTCAAGGCTGATAAAGCTGCTTGTAGAATCAGCATAATGAAAGCAAATGAAATAATATCTTATCATATTGTCCAAAACTGATTTTAAAAGTTATTGACTGGTCCCTTGAAATAAAGCCTAAAAGTGAATGATTACCAGCTATTGATTACAAATCTTTAAAATTCAAGCTAGAAGAGAACAAGACCAGAAAGGCTCGAAAACTTTGAAAAGACCTCGGGTTGTTGAAAGATACTATATGTATCTAAGATAAAAAAAAATCATACAGTCGATTTTGAACTTACCAAGGAACTCTCAATTGGTACTTTTGATACAGTGCAATACATAGATTATGCAATAACAAATTTTTCATTTTTGGGGGGTTTCTGTGCAGAAAGTGTTATTTCCTAATTGCTTCTGCCTTAAGTAAACGGGAAAAAACCCCAAAAAACATTCTTCTTTTCAAACTTTGCTTCTGTGATCTAAGAAATGAAATTTTGAAATTTACCCATTTCCCAAGTAGATTCAGTGCTAAGTGGCTAAGATAATTTAGAATTTTGGTCGTTGGTCAGGTGTTTAATGGGATAATCAACTCTTGTGGGTTACTTAATGATAAGTCCTGTTATATATATATATATATATGATTTGTAAGTGAATAGTTTGTAAATTTATTTTCAAACAAGTTATTAGAGCTCATTTGTTTGCATACAGTTAAATGGTTACAGGTATTGCTATTTAACATTATTAATTTTATTTACCAAGTATTCCTATCTAATATAAATAATTTGCACAACACTGTATGGTTTCAAATGATTAATAATCCTTTGTAACTGTTTGAACAGTTCTATTTGACCTCTAGAGGGAACCCTAAAAAGTACTACCACTCCAGGTCAGAGTAGACCTGGCAGCAATAGCAATGAAGAGGTACTTTACATTCTCCAAAGCTACAAGATGGGATTCTCACCATTAGATGCAGTTTAGTATCATAACCCAAGTGCACCAACTGCAGAGGTGCAGTTGGTGTATTGTATAACCCCTTTTGACAGGGTGGCATTAAGAATTCACCAACATTTTCATCTAACTTTAGCATAAATACATGTCTATTTTGATTCATATATTGTTTATCTTATGTAAATAAAAAATGTGCAAATTAGCTAGTTTTACATAGAAAATAGTCTAATCATTAGATTTCCTCATCCAGGGCACAAAAACAAATTTTGAAGGGAATAATGGCCATTTTCTATACTTTACAACATAAGGAATTAAGAAATAACACATATGATCCAGGAGAAAATCTGGGTTACATAATTTTATCTCAGTCTATTTTCCTTGTCATTGTTGCCTCATATTTTCCATTGATGTACTCTCTGGCCTTCTTGAAGTGTCTACTGACAAGTACAAAAAAAATAATCTAATCACAAATATTCATCTCCACATTCAGCATTACATTCATTCTGGTGATGGAAATTTTAGAATCTTAAGTACATTGCCATGAATAAAGAATTTGAAAAATAAATTAACAAAAAACAAAAAGGATTAACATAACATTTGAACAACAGTGGAGGTGCTTGTGGTTTAATAGTTATGTCATAAGAAATGGACACAGTGACCCAAGTTCAAGTATTGGACAAGGTTGTTTACATTTCACAGTGCTAATACTTTTGGGAAATTTATAAATCTAATTATTCTCTTTCCAGCTATGGGTAAATAGTAGGGCAGACTAAGCTCTATTGTGATTTCATGGTTTGGTAACTGGTCTAAGAGAACAAAAACTCAGAATTCAAATCTGTTAAACTCTGCCTTTGTGATGCATTATGCTTGAGTAAAGAGGTTGGATAAATATATATTCAAACAAGATTTGAAGAGTAGTTATAATCAATTTTTACTAGCATTTTTATTTTCTTAATTTTGTAAACTGCCTTAAAAATTTTTTTCTTTCCCCCCCATTAAAACTTAGCCAAGTCCTCAAAAAAGTATGTGGATTAGAAATTATATGTACTTACCAAAAGCCTCCCACAACAGAAGGACATGATATAAGGTTGATTTTTAAGCAGAATACTGCTGGACTGAAATCAGAGTTTTCCTTCTACTAGACTGGTTGTTTTACTAAAGAAAGAACCCATGGTTGAAGGGAGAACAGAAGTATTCACACCTTCTCCAAGGGAAACGAAACACAAACAACTCCATCCAAGATTTCAACTCAAGGTATCAATTCCATTTTTTACAGCAATAACTTATGCTAAGCATGCTTTAATTATAACAAGTAAGCTAGCAATAAGATTCAAACTTGAAAACTCTTTGCCTTTGGAAAGCCTGGCTGAATACATTAGATATTCTACCAAATGAGCTATGAAGAATCATTCAATTTCAGAAGCTCAAATCAAACTGATATTAATCTCTCTCGTTTCAATATTGCTATGTGCTACTGAAGAAATTATTGTACAATCCATTAGTGAGATTATATATAATCATATCAATAGATTCTATAGATATACTTAAACAGAATTATCCAATAATATATATAAAATTCTTTGTCAGAAATTATCAAATGTATAATCAAATGAATTAATTTTACACTATAAATACATAGGGATGTTCTTGTTTGGGGCTGTTATTTTAATCTAGTTGTAAAAAGTGATGAGCAATTTTATGCAGGAACATTACATGTTACTATTCTGTGTTGAATTTTCTACTTTCTCTAAAATATGAAACCAAGCTATAATTGTTCATTGCCAGATTAGCAAGGCTTAAAATATGTCGACTATATACCCTGCAGAAGGGTAAGATCCCCCCGCCAAAAGGGGTGTTCTGGGTATGACACTAAAATGCATCTGGTGGTGAGGCTCTAGTTAAGGAAAGTGTAGAGTACCTTATGATTGCTCATATTTCCTCAGGTCCACTTTGAGTCAGAATAGTAGTATCTAATAGAGTTCCATCAATGGGTCAAATAGATTAATTATTTGTATTCGATAGGACCGGGAATAAAAAAAAAAAAAAAAAAAAATTGAAACAACTATACAAAAAATGAAAATATGAACATACTATGAACACAATTCCCTAACCTGCAGGCATAAAACAACTCTAGATAGGTTGGCATACCATTAAAATCAAATTATTAATTGTACAATATACTTCATATATCACACATTGTCCTATTTTTTGTAAAGGAGCAATAGCTCAAATGTATAGGCTCTGTAATCACTAGAATCATAGCTTATAATAATATGATTTGCTAGGGTTATTTTGTGGACCCTGCAATGAAGGCATTTTTATTTGCTTTCTAAATTTTTTAATTATTTCAAAATCTTTAATAAAAGACAAACTTCATAATTCTTTAGCTTAATACTTTAGTTTTGCCTCTCACAGATAGCTGAAACTACTTTTTCACTCTTATATACTGCTGTCTTTTCAGGAATTTGAGGAATGACCATAATTAACACCATTTATGACCCTTGTTAACAGCAGAAGCAGTCTATCGTTATTTCAAAGCAATCAACAAATATCATCTTTTCAGAATATTTTTCAAGCAGTTAGGCAACAATTTAAATTAGTTCATTTTAGTTTGTTTTTTTTTTACACATTTTACATAACTTAAGTGTTAAAAACCTTTTACTTCCGTAATAAACTATAATTTTTTTTCAATGCTGTCTTTCAAAGAAAACTGCTTTAAAAAGGTTCTATTTATTATCTTTTTTGATAAGGTGTCTTAATTGGTTCTAAAAAGAGAAAAACCAAAACAAAAGAAAATATACTAAAATATACCTATATATTTTAATATATAAGCACCAGCTTTGCTATAACATATATGCATACAAAAATTGGATCATTATGATGTAAGAAAGAAAAAAAAATTTCTCCGTAAAAAAAAAGAAAAAAAAAGAAAAAAAGTGGTCACTAATAATAAAAGATTAAGGAACAAGACTGATTTTCATTCTCTCAATTGTAAAATTAATTGAAGTAGGTAAAGAAAAAGGACAATTATTTTTTCTTTGAACAATTTATTCTTCAAAAATGAAAATAATATTTGACCTTTCTCATATTTATTCGTGTTAACAAACAACATAAAAACCAGACACACAAACGGAAAGAATAAAAAAATAATTAAAACAATAATAATTTATACAAGCATTTACAGACTTGTTATTTTGGTAAAAAAAGAAAAAAATTTTTTCAGGTGCTTGACATATATGAAGCATTTATAAGCCTTAATTCAAATCAATAATACTGGTTTACAAATGAAAATTGCCATCTTCAATTTTAGAAAGAGTCATTAAAATTCTAAGGGTTGTTAGGACAATTGCCCTCGTTCTTTGTGCATTGCTTTTATTGCTATCAATCATTTAGCCAAAACATTCAATAGATTAATAAGGCAAAAGAAGGGACGCATTTCTTAATAAATTAGTGGCAGATAGGAAAAAACTGATTGTATATTTAAAGAAAACTGTTAGGTGAATTGGCTGAAATAGTTTAATAACAGTGTAAATAATATAAAGAATAAGAACAAGGTTGGAGTGAAGACAAAAAATAAGTTCTTCAAGCCAATAAAAAAAAAAAATTAAAAAAACTTAACTATAAAATATACCATATTTTCCAAATTATAAGATATTGATTTTTCTCCAAAAAATCACCCTGCATCTTATAAGGTCAAGGGTCAGCTTTGGGTTACTGGCTAGTGGAATTCTAGAGCAGCAGTTACCCTTAAATCAAACTGCAAACATCTCTGCTAATGTAAACAAGTTGACATTTATTTCTACAATAACTTTATTTTTAAGGTAACAGTAGTACTTACCAATAATTCATATAAAATAACACCAGTCAGGAAGAAAATTAAGTGACAACATTAAATCATGCATGCACCTAAACAAACCCATTAAGATTTTTAGATGTAAAATATTGGAATTTTATAAAGATCTGAATACATAGAAAACTTTAAAAATGACTTTATAGTGGATGAATATTTGGTGAAAACTTATCACCTGACATTCATAATTTAGATCTGGTTATTTTTTTTTTTAATTGAGGGGCCTCTAATAAAGCTGTCAAACATGGTACTTTTTAAAAATCTTTTAACCATATACTAACAAGAAAAAAAAAAAATCAAAAACAATCTTATAATCATATACTTAGAATCAATTGTAATCCAAGTCTTGACATTTTACCCTGTCTAGATAAGTACTTCAGCTAGTAAATAATTGCTTAGGGTTCTAAGTTATGTGTGCACATTTCAAACTAGTGTTCTTAGGAATTCAAAGAACAAAATGTATAGCTGGTCCTATTTATCAGGTTGTCTGGAAAATAATGAATAATTTTACAATTTAAATGTTCAATAAAATTAGTGATCATTTTCCAAACAATCTAAGATAAGATAAAATTTCTAGTTTCCAGAATATTTCTTCTTACTAGCCAACAGTATCATACTAAGATTGATGATCTTCAATTTATCTATGCTGCTATGCTGTACTTTGTGTGTGTACGTATTTGTCTATCTGATGATCTCGGTCAAATGGATTGATTCAGAGACCCAATTTTTTGCATGGATATTTGACTATTCAGAGTTGGTCACTGGAGGTTATCAAATGGCAATATCAACCATTTCTGGTCAAATATAATGAAATGACTTGGTTTCAAGTACTGCTATGCAACACTAACAATTTAATAAGTCATTTCTTTGCACACAGTTGAATATAATTTTCAAGTGAATTGTTTGTAGATGATCCTATTTTTAAAAATGTTAGAGCTAATTTGTGTGCACACCGTTAAATAGTTCCTAATATGGCTATGTAATAACAATAATTCAATTTTTTGCACACAATTAAAGGGTTTCAAGTACATCTATTCAACATTAATCATTGATTTGCACACGGTTAAATGGTTCCAATTATTGCTATGTAACAGTAACAATTCAATTTAATATCAGTCATTAGTTTGTACACAGTTAAATGGTCAAACAGCTCTATTTGACCCAAAGATAGGACCCTATCAAGTACTACCTCTGCAGGTCAGAGTAGATCTAAGAGAAATGACAATGAAAGGGTACTCCACATTCCCAAAAGCTCCAGAACTGGAGTCTCACCCTCAGATTGTTTAGTGTCATATCCAGGAGACTCAGTAGTGGTGGTGGAGGTGGAAGGGGGGGGTCTTACCCCCTCTGCAGAGATGCAGTCTGTATATTCTACTGTCCCAATTCTAATTATAAGAGTAGTTCTCTATTTTTTGCAAATAGAGCCTACCTTTTGCTTTTAGTTACTACAGGAAAGAAATTACAAGGTTTAAGAATGGTAACCCATACTATGTTTATTGCATGAAGAAAACCTGTTTCTTTTTTAAATAGTGAAGAGAAATTCCAGAGGCAAATATTTGCTTTTTAGATTGGGGTATCACTTTTGTAATGAGAAAGTTTGGAAATTCTGATATTTAACTGTCTTTCTATGGGGATAGTTTGTGAGACAGTTTATGTGTGGATAAGGAGAAAAATTGCCTTATCTCCACAACCAGTATCCCAAAGGCATTAAACTACGTTGATCTACCTCTTTAGTGCAATGGAAAAATACTGTTTTGGAACACAAATTCTGAAGAAAGCAGCATGAACAGATCAAATATACTAATACCAACAGAAAATCCAAAAAAATTGGTTCCCTAAAGTTGATAAACGTTTTTTGTTTTTTTTTTTATCTTAAAGCAATTTGATTAAAGGCCAGTATTATTGAATGAGCAAAAAAAAAAAAAAAAAAAAAAAAAAACATTTCTTTTAATCCAAGAAACAAAACACATGCATAATTAATATTTTTGCAGAGTTCTGGGCATTGGTTTTTATTTACTGGAAATCAAAAATTTTTTTTGAAAAGGTTATCTTCTTTTTTTTTAATTTGGAAGCAGCAAGTGTTATTTTCAAATAATCACAAATTCAAATATCAATAAATATTTATACAATAAAACATTATTCAATTCAGATGATCAAGATATCAGTGCCTCTAGAGCTGAGAATAATTTCTAAAAAGAAATAGAATGGTTACCTTCATACCATATTAAAGAGAAGAGTTTCAAAGGTGCTTTGAACAATGGAATACTCACTGAAATAAGTGTGTTGAATGGCAAAGAGACAATTTTGAAGAAAATTAACATTTCTTTTATTGTTCCTTTGTACCTTGATAAGCACAATTTGATGCTTTTTCAACATACTTATGTATCATACTATACTATATTGGAGCTTAGTTTCAAGTCTGTTGATTAAAAAATAAATATAAAACATGTTTGATACACCATTATAATAATAACGATAATAAAAACCCATTGAACTCTAAACTTTCTCTAAAGAATTTTTGACGATTCTGTCCCAGTTATAGAAGGATTTTAAGGAAAATGTCTTGGGGGGGGGACAAAAAAACACTTGTGTAGAACTATTTTTTAAAGGATTCAACTTTAAAATATTTATTCTGTAGTTTTGTCTCAGAGGGTAGTTCAAGGAGCTAACCAAAATATCAAGGAATTTGAACAGTATGACTAGTTGATTTTATAACATGTTAATCCTTGTTGGTTTATGTTGCCAAAGTCAGTTAAGCAATTATGATCTCCAAGTATATATTATACAAAAATGTATCTTTAAATTCATTTTAAGCTGATAAACAGTTCATTATCTATTTGATCCAGAGATGGGACTCTAATAGATGCAACCCTGGGTTATAGTAGACGAGGGAGTAATGGCTTATCAACCATTGTAGGTTATTTAATACCAAATCCTCTTTATATATATATATATATATATATATATATAATATATACATGTATACATATTTTAACATTTTTAAATTAGTCTAAACTCATTCTTTTGTAGTTAAATGGTTCAAGTATTGCTACGTATCACTAACAATTTAATCTAACATCAGTCATTTGTTTACACACAATTAGATGACCAAATAGTTCTATTTCAAACAATGCAGTTTAGCATGAGTCATTTAATTGTACACAGTTTAAATGTCAAACAGTTCTACTTGATCCATAGGTTCTACCAGTCTGGGTCAAAGTGGACCTAGAGCAATGGCAATGAAGGGGTACTCTGCATTCCCCAGAGCTCCAGCATCATTGGAGCCTCACCATGAGATGGCTTAATATCATATCCCGGACACATGAGTGTGGGGGGAAGGGGGCTGGATTACTCCTTTGCAGTGATGCATTTGGTGTATTCTACAGCCCCAGCTAATGACCATGAAGAGGTGACTCCATATACTCAAGAGATTCAGAACTGTAGTATCATTGGATGCAGTTGAGTACCATATCCAGGACACATATATGGAGTTGGAGGGTTTTGCTCCTTTGAAGGGGATATATTTGGCATATACTAAACCTTGCTGACAGGGTGGTTTAACAATATGTACAAACTGAACAGATTTTTAATGGTATGATTTTTTTACTCAGTGTGTAAACAGCAGGCAAGGGATTACTCTAAATTCCCTGAATATTTGGTTAATAAAGGGTAATATATTGTGCAGGACTGGAAAAAACAAAAATAAATAAAATAAAAATTAAAAACAAGGCCACAATTTCTTAAACATGTTCTCAATTACAATACATAATACACAATTCTTGACAATTAAATCCTTTCATTATCACAGCATCATGCATAGCAAAAACCTTTTTTTCAACTACAAAATGCAATTTTATGTTATGTACATAAATAATCATATTTTTATATTTAACGACGATAATGTATATTATATTAGAATCTATCAAAAGTATTGCTGACTCAAAGGATTAAAGTAAAAGATAGCTGGACCAAGAAAACTACCAATTAAATACTCAAGCTACAGTGGTTTGATTTTTGTTTAATGGCATATCAACTCCTTATGGGTTCTTTAATGTAGGAATTTTATCTCTAAATGCTTGCTAACAATAATAAATTATGCAACTCGCTTCTTGAAAAAGTTGTCCATACTTGTTGAGGTACCTTTGACATAAAATTCCCTGGAAATTTTGAGTAGTATGACCCTACTTAAATTTCAAAATAATTTTATGTTGAAGGTACCTCAACCATTTTCACAAAAGGCTACTATACACATAAAAGCATCTGCCTTAGAAATAAGGAAAAGTTGTGGGTTTTTTTCTTTGATAAAAAGATCTTTTCTATAAAAAGCTAAAGGGTCAGTCAAAAAACACCACATGCTGCAGTTAGCCCATGACTGCCGAAAAAAAAATGTAGAGGAGAACCAGCAGTACTCAAAAACTTTCAGAAAAGCTAGGTTCATTATAAGTAAAGTAAAAAAAAACAAAACAAACAAACATATAGAAGATTAGTGTTAATTAATCCAGTAATTATATGGATTGAATATCAAGTAGAATAAATTAATTGACCTGTTAATTTTCTTG
Organism: Sepioteuthis lessoniana; assembly: GCA_963585895.1. Taxonomy (NCBI): domain Eukaryota; kingdom Metazoa; phylum Mollusca; class Cephalopoda; order Myopsida; family Loliginidae; genus Sepioteuthis; species Sepioteuthis lessoniana. The sequence goes on along the minus strand of OY757937.1, from coordinate 55,882,893 downwards.
ATTAAATATCAAGTGACATTAATTAATCCATCCAATAATTATCTGGGTTGGATATCAAATAGAATTAGTTGTTAATCATCTGGATTTGATATAAAGCAATTGATCAAGTAATTATCTTCGAATATAGAATATCAAGCTGTGTTAATTAATCCAGTAATAATATAGATTGGATATCAAATTGAATAAAGATCCAGTAATTATAGGGATTGGATATCAAATTGAGTTAAGATCTAGTAATTATAGGGATTGAATAAATATCAAGCAGTGCTAATTAATCCAATAATTATTTGTAATGTATATCAATATTTATCAAATTGAGGCGAGTATTGCATAAAGCCAAAATTTCGTAGAAAATATATCAAACAAAAAGAAGACTTGTCTACCTTGAAAATCTGCATTCAAAGTTAACTTAACTAGATGAAATTTTAAAAAATGTCTTAAAGAAAAGATTATCCATCATTCAAACTAATAATTTAACACTTTTCTTGTAAAGATGATCACATTACAAGTAAAAATAAAAAGTATCTTATTATTCTGCTTATTTGTATTTGCATGTGCAACCATTACATTTTTCTACACAGAAGTATAGTGTAGCATCTTCCAAATCATCATGTTCCGAGTCGGAATTAGTTATGCTTTCTATTGAAAAAGAAAGAAGTGGGAAAAGTGAAAGAGAAGAATGAGAAGGAACAGGATGTGAAGGTAGCAACTAAGAATACAAGGAAAAAAACCCAAAGAAAACCAGGTGAAAGAAAAAAAATAAAAAGGAATGAAGGACATTGAGACACAAGCTTGTTTGGATGTCAGATAATATGCAAAAGACAGAAAAGCAGGTTAGAAAGGTGAAAACATTATGATATATTAAAATGGGGAGAGAGAGAGAGAGCAAAAGAAAGATGAGAGAGGCTGGCATAGAAAATATTGGATTTCTTTTTACATGTGAAACTAATCCAAGTTTAAATAATTTTTCCATTAAAATTTTTTTTAAAAACATTAAAGATTAGCAAGGATAGGGAAGAAAATGAGAAGATACAGGTTAAGGGTGATTATATATATACACACACACACAGAGTTACTCAAAAGTTGAAGAATTTTGAACTGACAGTTCAAAACATTCATCTGCTAAGTTAAAGTTTCCCATGTTTCACCAGATATTTCAAACATCTCTTGAAATCACTCCATCAGAAAATAAAGAAATTAATTTCATTGTTTTTTTTGTTTTTGTTTTTTTTTAAAAACTATTTCACAAAAATTCTGGTAGGTTGGGTTTTTACTGCATATCAACCCTTGCAGGTTATTTAATGCCAAGTTCTGTGTGTGTGTGTGTGTGTATATATATATATATATATATATATATATATATATATATATATATATATATATGATTTGTAAACAAATAGTTTGTAGATAATATATTTAAATGTGCTCAAGCATATCTGTTTGCACACAGTTGAAAAGTTTCAAGTATTGCTAAGTAATACTAATACTTCAATTAAACATCAGTCATTTGTTTGCACATAGTGAAATGATCAAACAGTTCTACTTGACCCATAGATAGGACCCTATCAGTTACTACCACTCTAGACCTGGGAGTAATGGAAATGAAGGGGCCTTCCACATTCACCAAAGAGCTAGAGGGTTTAGTGTCATATCCAGGACACACATCAATGGAGTTTTACCCTTCTGTAGAGATGCAGTCAGCATATTCTACAGCCTCAGCCAACTGGGCAACCAGAACTTCCACAGACCACCAAGCACCTATATAACAAATAACTGAACAGTTAATATCATATCATATCTATTGATTTCTCTGAGTAATGGTTTCTAATTATTGCAAAACTGATGGAAGAAGTGTGTGGACCACAAGGGTGACTGTTGAAAAATAAACATTTAGCCACATTCCATGAAACTACCTTGGTCAGCTTATGAAAATTTCAGCTACTCCATGTGTGTGTGTATATAGATTGATTGATACATAAGGATACTACATCCATTTTTGACACCAACTTCTTCCCCGTGTCTTTTTGTCCTTCCCCCTTTTTTATTAAATGAGTAAGAATCCATTGGGGAAAAAAAACAAACAACTTTTTTCTCTCCACTGTGTGATGTTTATCTGAAAAGGTTGGTTTCTCTTATTGAGTTGTCAGCTGAAATAAATTCATAATAACCAAATGATGGTTTGTTGAGTTTTTTCCAATTATATGGAAATTTGCTATGTAAGAAATTTATTTATTAATCATCATACATTGAGCATTGCTGGAGATTTATAAGATTTGGTTGATTGATATGCCATAAAATCCAACCAATCTTTGTAGTTTATTTAACGCCAAATCCATTTTTATGAAAATAGTTCTATTTCAAACATTTCGGTTTAGTACGCTATTTAAATGTAAGTACAGTTTAATTGTGAAAAACATTTCTATTTCAAGCTATTCAGTTTATTCAAGCAGTTCTAATTCAGATAATTCAGTTTAGTATTAGTACAGATTTTGTTTACACACAGTTAAATGTCAAAACAGTTCTATATTTAACAAATCAGTTTAGTGTAAGTACTCTGCATTCCCTAAAGTTCCAATATTACTGGAACCTCACCATCAGATTGTTTAGTGTCATATCTAGGACACCCATGGGGGGGGGGTCTTACCCCTCTGTAGAGAAACAGTCTGTGTATTCTACAGCCCCAGCCAACTGGGCAAAGATTTATAAGAATCCTCTTATTTATTCTCAAATAGAATCATTCTCCACTCATATATATATATATATATATATATATATATATTATATAAAAATAAATAAATACATGCCAAACATTTTTTTTAATAAGTTAATCCTCTTTTAAACCAGAAATACTAGGATTTTATGGAACATTATTCAATCAAAAATGGATATCATTAGTAATTATTTACCAAAAGCTACAGAATTAAAATTCTGTAACGAAAAAATATGAATTTGCAACAGTTAAAAAATAAGCACACAGGTCATTTATGCAATTTTATTTTTGGTTACAAATTTTCAATGCTTCAGAGATTTGGTAATCATGTCATATTTGTTTTGCTCATATAATGTTCCACTTGAAATAATAAAATCCTACTATTTTTGGTTTGGAAGAAGATTACCATTTTTACAACAACAACAAAAAAAAAAAAAAAAAAAAAAAAAAAAATGGTAAGAGATTATTTATTTATGGGATATATATATATATATATATATATATATATATATATATATATATATATATATATGCTGTGGGGAATGACCCAGAGTCATGGAATATATGTGGTATTCTATACATCCTGCAGTTCAACATATTTAATCCATCATTCTTCAATTTTCTTTAAATCTTCCTACCAAAATAAATAAAATAAAAAGATTGTTCCCTTCTTGGTTGAGCTAAGAACTTTTCAGTATCTTACCCTCATACACACACACGTATACATCTGTATTTGTACATATTTACAAACATGGTAAGTTAAAGACCATTGCTCCCATGTCTTACATTTCAGGGAAGGGAGGGCTCAAGTCCTACAGTGGACACAAAAAAAAGGCTGACAACACAGATGTGTGAGACACTGTGACCAGAGTTCAAATCCTGGATGAAGATGTTTTACTTCACAAAACAGAATACGCTTGACAAAAGGTATAGATCCGGTTCTTCTTCTAGCTATGGATAAATAGTAAGGCAGACTGGGCTCTTTAATCTCGGAAAGGCAACTAGTATAGGAAAAGGAAAACTGAATTCAAACCTGTTAAACTCTGCTTAAAAATTGATCTTGTGTCACATCCTGTCAGAGTGGTGAGGTTGGGTATATATATATATATATATATATATATATATATGAATAAAAATGTACTTGAAGGATAAAGGTAAATTAAAAAAAAAAAAGATTTATTAATAAATCATCACAACCTCATGTACAAAAAAAAAAAAAAAAAAAAAAAAAAATACAGGTGACTTTGTTAATATTACGATAGTCATATATAAATACAAAGCTTTTTCTAAATGTATTACTGGGCATCTTGAACATTGAAATGTTTATCGAGATAGTCTAGCAGGTAATAAGTTCAATTCTTACTAGATCTTCCATACTTTTGGCTTTATACTAAACTAGGTTTTATAAACAACTAAGCTTATTTCCACTAATATTTACATACAGCTCCAAGTTTTTATTTATGTATTATATTATTGTGATCAATTCTTTAGAATTTCAAAGAGATTTCATGAAGTCATCACTAAGTTTACTGGGTTTCAGCATCCAAACATTCCATTCATTGATATCAAGGCTAATAAGAATGTATGGGTATTTTCTCCCTTTCATTTCCTATCATTCAAAAATCATCCTGAATAATCATCAGTCAATCAGATTTTTAAAAAACTGTTTTTGCATGACCTGGAATTAAGATAAAAACCACAATATCTTATTTGGTTTGGTTTGGTTTTTATGGCATATCAACCCTTGTAGTTGATTTAATACCAAATCCTCTTTATACCTTTATATTAAATATGATTTGTAACCACATTTTGTAGATAACATTTTAAAATGAGCCTGAGCTCATTTTTGCAGTTAAATGGTTTCAAGAGTTGCTATTAACAAAAACAATTTAACATCAGTCATTTGTTTGCACAGTTAAATGTCAAACAGTTCTATTTGAGCTATCAGGTGCTACCACTCTGGGTCAGAGTGGGCCTGGGAGCAATGACAATAAAGGGGTACTCCACATTTCCAAATCTCCAAGACTGGAGCCTCACCCTCAGATGGTTTAATGTCATATCCAAGACACTTGTTGGGCGTGGTGGGGTTGTGTCTTACCCTATATCTTATCTGACATTTTAGAGATAGGAATTTGAAAATTGAGATCAACTATCATAAAAACTACAGGGTAAGAGGAGAGACAGAAGGTAGAGACTGTGTTCAGTATATCCTGCATAAAAGAAAAAACATGCAGCCAAAGTAACTAAATCCAGTTAGGGAGCCTTAATATCAAATGCAGTTCATACCCAGTACACTCCCCCTTTTGGAGGGAGAGGGTTTTATCCCAAGAGGATAGGAGATATGCATCTGCGTAATCATAACCTCATGGGCAAAGAAATAGACATACATTTTTAAACTTTTTTTTTTAAATAGAAGAATTATGTATTATAAATATCTTTGGAAGACATAACTCTGGAAGTGACCATGTCCTCAGTGTAACTACAAGACACTTCAGGTTAATTGGCAGCACATTTACCATGACTAGTTAACTTGGCATCGCTTGCATATGATGTGGACCAGTAGTTCAATGGTAGAGTTTTGGCTTTGCATTCTGTGGTCGCTGGTTCAATCTCCAGAGGGGGAGATCACAGTATATTCTGTTAATGAGACCTAAAAATGTTGAAACAGCTCTCTAGTGGTTTCATATGTTGCACGCAGTGCTTGCCAGATTTTCTGGTCATGGTAATTGAATCTATAATATATATAATTCCTCTATTTAAAAAATTTAAAAATGTATAAGGGTTATGGTTTTACTTATTACTTTGGATATTCTTTATACCAGTTTTTCCAAATCTTTTCGTACAAAGGATCATTCAAAACACTTCTATTACCCCCAAATTATACCCTTAAGTCAATGACCCCCTGAGAGCTTCTAATGCTCCCCACCATCAGGGTGATACAGGCCCCATTAAGAAACACTGCAGTCACATCATTAATAGTAGATGGATTAGCCTCAGTTTGCTCTTTATGAAGATGATGGTTGCTGCTAATTTTCTTAAAACTTATATCAATATAGTCAGGAGTTATAAAAGAGATGTTCATTATATCTATAAATATCATTCAAGATTTTTTTAAATTTAAACCAAGATCTATCTCATACTACCAGATAGTGTAGAAGGTAACTATGAGAACATACCTCAATCAAATTTGACAGCATAATGTATTTGTTTTCCCTTATTTATGCTTTCCTGATAATGATGATATACAAATTTGCTTACTACCCCCCCATAAGCCTCTAAATGCAGCCTTTGTAAAGTAATTTTAGTCACCAACACTTTAAAAGAGCAATACAAACTCAATTTAGAAACACTGGCTTATACTGTTAACTTGGTATCATTTATCCAATTCTTGGAACATTTCTATATAGTAATTCATAAGATTTTAAATTGTTCTACATCATTTTTATACTGTGGTTTCAAACTTTTTTTTTTCCACTTAATTTTTCCTTTAACAATTTCAGTTATTTTTTTCCTATACATTTTCAGCAATAGAAATTATTTTAAGAAAGTTGGAATTAGTTGAGTTCCAGCTAAAAGTATCTAAGGCAGCAATTCCCACCGGTGGGGTATGGTAATATTTTGGTGGGGGCTTGTTTAGAGACCAAATTAATGGCTTTTTAAGCTTCCTTTCACATAAATTGCATAAAATTTTGAATATGTAAGAATTAAATATTACAGGGGAGGGAGCATCAGAATTTTAGAAATACCAAAGTGGGGCAGGGTACAAATTCAGTTGGGAACCACTGATCTAAGCAATATTCAGAAATCAGTAGAGCACCAAAGCAAATTTCCACTTTTCACAGTATCTTTATGAATCTAGATTCTTAATTTTTATATACTTTATGTAAGTTATTACCTGTAAAAAAAAAAAAAAAAATGAAAAAAAAAATGCATAGATGTTTCAATTTCAATCGGATTTTTAATTCTTTTTTTTTAATAGAAAAGAAACTAAATGATATATTCGCATAAATTAACTGAATGAATTCTTAAATTCACTTTTCTTTTACAATGCTAACATGACATTTTCTTTCAAGTCATACTGAGTATGCCTTGTGTTACCATAACAAAGGATTCTTTTGTTACTGGATTCACCCATCAATGGAATAAAAAAAATCTTAAGCATGAAAGTTTAATATATACATATGCACAGTATGTGTGAAGTCTAATAAAAGTCCCATTACAAATTATGCAATTATTTTGATACAGATCAACCTCTTTGATTTGTCTATGGGTGTGAAATGATGGCATCATTTGTGTGAGCAAGTTGAGAATGTAAATGAAAGATCACAAAGTAATGCAGAAAAGAGAAAAGATTTAAGTCTACAAAGTTATGAGAAGAAAGAAAAATGAAGGAGAAAGAAGTGAAGTTATTACCTGTAAAGAAAAGAAAAAAGAAAATCAGACATATCTGATTTTCTATGATTTTTTTCCTGATTTTTTAGAAAAGAAACATATCTTAACATAACAGAATTTCTAATTACTCAAGAAAAAGAAAAAAAATATCTGTTTATTTAATTTTTTTCCTCACAACCTCCAGTTTGATGACTGCATTTTTTTTTCTTTTGAACACATGTAACTGCCAATCTCAGTCGTCAAAAGAACTCTAATGTAATAATTATTTTATTTCTTATACTGCTCTACTTGCCACTATTTGAGCTCTTTTTACTGAAACAATTTTTGCTTTTTTCATATATTTTATTACACACCAACAATATCTGTCAAAAATGATAGTATTATTTACATGTTATATAACAAATTCTCTAAAAAAACCTTTTAGGATTTAAAACAATTCATACCAGCAAAGGAATTTCGAAAAGTGAATTTCCTGGTAAGAATTTTTTTACTTTACTGTTTATTTTTTTGGAAACTTTCTGGAAGAAGAAGAAGAAAAAAAAAAAAAATCTCAGTTTAACCTGAAACCCAAAAAATAAATGCACATTAAGAACCTAAGATTTGTTTCTTTTTGTTTTCTGTAATTTTTTAAAATTGCCCAACAAAACTGTAAATTATTTTTAAGAAAAATAAATTGATGAGGGAAATTTATGTTTCAATTCATTTCAGCATGGTACATTCTGATTTAATGACAATTATATATATATATATATATATATATATATATATATATATATATATATATCACTGGGAGAAATTTCTTTTATTAAACTAAGATTTGATATATACCTGTCCTCATTTAGTTGGTCCTATATTTGTTGCTATTGTTTCACACATTAATACTATTAAGATTATATATATATATATATATATATTACTCAAAGTTCTATCAATCATTATTAATAATTCTAACTGATACTGAATGGCTTTGAGGTATTGAGACTTTGGTGATACTATCCCATATTGTCATTGCTGAATTGATATAGCAGTTGGTCTGTATAGCCAGACTTACCCAAGTCAGAAGGATATGTGATTTTCAATCTCATCAGTAATTCATTTTTTACTTTTAGAAGTCACAATCTGAGTGAGTTGTGATAAAAAAGTAATTAAAATTAAAAAGATGAAGTATAATACGAGTTAAAATCATGCATAACAACATAAAAATTGTTTTGTGTATTAAAAGTTATGCATAATACTGGATTGGTTCAAAATTAGACAATTCTAAACATTTCTTTTTAGTTTGGTTTGGTTTTATGGCATATTAACCATTATAGGTTATTCAATGCCAAATCCGGTTTATACATACATACATATTAAATATGTATTTGTAAACAAGTCAACCAAGTTAAATGGTTCCGGGTATTATGTATCACTAACAATTCAATTAAACAGTCATTCATTTGTTTACACACAGTTAAATGATTAAACAGCTCTGTTTCAAGTAATCTAATTTAGCAGAAGTCTTGTTTGCACTCAGTTTATATGACAAAGTTCTATTTGATCCATTGATAGAACCCTGTCAGGTTCTACCACTCTGGGCCAAAGTGGACCAGGGAGCAATGGCAATGAAGGGGTACTCTGCACTTACCAAAGCTCTAGGATTACTGGAGTCTCACAATCAAATTGTTTAATTTCATACCCAGGACACTCGTTAAGAAGAAGGTCTTACCCCTCTGCAGAAGTGCAGTCAGCATATTCAATAGCCCCAGCTGACAGTGTGACATTTCTATTTAATTACACCTAGTTTTCTGATTTTCTAATGTTGTTCAACCTAATTCTTTTTGGTTTGGTTTAGTTATTTAGCTGGATTATCAACACCTCATGGTTTATTTGAGGCCAAAATTTGATTCACTAATGTTTGGTTATAATCATAACTATTCATATTTTCAATGTTCCATTGTATGTGTAAATGAGTTTATCTTGTCTTTCCTTTTGTTGTATTCAATGTTAGTATATCATGGATATAATAATGCTAATATCGGTCCTTAGTGAAAAGGGACTTGACTAAAACCAAGCACTCTAATAAGAAGTTGTAAACAAATGTCTGATGACAAGGAATGAATCAAAGAAGGTTATAAAATACATCAGTGCATGAAGAGATAGAGCTGGACAGAATCAGTCAAAAAGTAAATTTAGCTCATAAATGCTGAGAGAAGAGATGGAGAGAGAAAGAGAGAGAGATATATGAAAAATGACTCCAGTCAAAACCATACCATCTCCACAGACTCATGAGAAAATGCAAGTAATAAAACTTTTCAAACTTGTCAAAAAAATCAAAAAAAAAAAAAAAAGATTTGTTGCCTTGTTTCCGAATTTCCTTCCATACAGGTGAACAAAGCAGAAGAAGCAAGCACCCCTTCCTCATGGGCATAAATTATCTCTTCACCATTGGCAATGCTTCCTGACAATCCCTTTTGTCTGTTTCACCAAGCATCCAAATCAAAGTCCCTAGTTATGTAATAAAAAAAGTGCCACATCACAACCAAAATCCCATCTCCACTACTGATGCAATAATCACCTCCCATAACAATACTACATTTGTTTCACATCTCACTAAACCTATGTTCAAGACGTCAATATATATCACCACAATATTAAGAAAGAATCCTTGTTGATATAGAAAAATATCCCTTTTATCATTCCTAGTAAACTCTTAGATTTAGCATTAGTTTTGTTAATATACCCAGATGAGAATTTATCACTATTTAATACCTCTCTATCTTTTTCATTATCATCAGTATTAAATACCTTTTCATTCATACAGTTGTCATAACAATTTTTTGATATTTCCTAGATTTACGATATTACATTGATTTAATTAAAATTTAATAACCATTCATTTTTTACCATGTAACCACTTTAAGCAAATCTTCCAGCATTTTTGTATAGGTTATCTAAACAATATTCTATGGTACAATTTTGTAGCATTTGCAAAAATTTTACTGATATTTCTCTCAGCAGATCATTAATAAACAGGAATAACAGAACCTTTCGTACATCATTTCTTAAACCTATTGAAATATGACCCCTCTAGACAGACTGAGTCCTATTGTATAGAAAATCTTCCAGAAAACAATTTAATTTTAGACATCAAATAGTAAAAGTAGGATTTATTAAATAAATATTTCAAAACACCCATTCATTCTAGAGATTGCATATATAGTGAGACAGTTAATTTTAGTGATTGCAGGAATAAAATGAAACAATAATAGCTTAATTTTAAAGCATGCTGCATTTGAAGCTCATCTATATAGATAAGGTGAGGGCTTTAAAAAAATGTCTAACTCATAGTGGTGGTGATATCTGTTGGTCTTGTAACGCTATGACTCGGCAACTGTTTCTGAATGCAGATCTTGGCAAGGCTGTAAGGAACACAAGCAGTTGCTTACGCAGCAAGCGTCCTCTATGTCATTGATGTTATCCAAAAGAAAGGCAATTGCTTGGCACCAGTTTCATTGCAAGAATTGCCAGAATGAGGCTGAAGATAACATTGAACTGTCTTATAAACTCAACTCCTAGTTTTAAACTTATCCTTCTCCAATATTGGTTACCCACCAAAGCTTGAGAGCCCAGTCTGCTCTACTATTTGACCCATTACTGGGAGATCTTCAAATAAAACCAGTATTGTCTTAGAAATTCAAATAAAAATAAAAAGTTAAGTTGATGACTGTAATCGAGGGTGACCTGAAAGGCTCCCTTTTCATTAACTATTACACTGAAGTATAGGGGAGAGCGCTACTCCTTTCTCTATATTGCTCCACCTAACCGTTGATCTATACCTAAAAATGCTGAGTGTTAAGCAGGGCCTCATCAAGTATAATTTTTTGAGTCTTTGGTATGACAAACTGTGATTGAACCCCAGTCTCCTGGGAAATACTCTACCCACTAGGCCAATTCAAATAGACGTCCTTTACATCATTTCATCTCAAATTTCAACTTAGTTTAGACATGCAGAAAATGGCTTGAGTGAATATTACTTTTCCTACCAAGACTCTAAATTCCAACTGGGGAATCCCTATTAATATATTACTTATACCAATCAAGTAGTTGAATAGCAGATAACATTTTACCCTTTCTGTCAAGAACCCAGCATAGGGAGCCCATGGGTATAGAGGCAGCATCAAGGTTTGAAGGGTTAAATCATGTTTTTGTGTATAATAATATTTTTCTTGTATGGAATATATGAAATCATCAATTTTCATCTTACTGAGGATTTTAGAAGCCAGTAGAAAACATGGACTTGAATATCTTTGGCTGCTTAGAGGAAGGGAGGGCAAAGATGAGGTTAGTTGATTTTACAGCATATAACTGTTTTTGGGTTATTTAATGCCAAAATCAATCTTTTTTCAAGCATTCTTAAGGTTTCAAATAATTTATAATTATTTGTAAACTATTATCACTTCAAGTAAATTTTATTAATACAAATTATTTGCACACAATTACATGGTTTTCACTCATAGATTTTAAACAGATATAGATAGGATCCAAACAGGTACTCCCACTTTGGGTCAGAGTCGACCTGGGAGTAATGTAATGACAATGAAGAGCTGACTCCACACTGACAAGAGCTCCAATACTACAGCCTTGCCATTGGATGTAGTTAAGACCCAGGACATACTTTTTGGGAGGATGGTCAGTGTTAGGTCTCTGCAGGATTATATTCTAGACCTTGCCAATAGGTAAAATAAAGATGAAGATTTTCTACAATTAAATTTATCTACTGGCTATATACATTTAGGAAGGAAAGAGTATGTGAACAATAAATCAATATTATAAGTATTCTAGCCAAGCAAAAATAGTCGTATATAGACAGTTTAACAATTCCTTTCCTTTTTTTTTTTTTAATGAGAGATCCTGTTTTACTTGTGGGGTCACTGTATGTAGCAGTTATTTCATTGATGCAATTAAACAATATTACACTTTGCAAATCCTTTTATTTTGGATTTTAATTTAATCCCCAACTTCTTGAACTGCACATGAATGAATATAGTATTTGAACATTTTAATGCACATTAAAAGTTACACTCTTAAGTGAGTACCCATTTAGTATATCAGTATATCACTAAAACCATCAAAATATATACCAAACTTTCAAGAACTAATATATATCTCAAATACTTCAAAAAATTAATTTGGTATGTGAATACTATTTATTAAAAAGAAGGGATACTACTCTATCCATAGTATTTAAACTTAATTTCTTTGTGTTACACATGAACAGTAAATATGTGAATTTTTAAAAAATTATTATATCAGTAAATTTATACCAGTTTTATCTCACAAGACATTTAATCTTCCCTGATCCAATAATAAGGCCCTGTGCCAAGGTAAGTTCAACTTAATTTAAATATCTCTCTCTCAATATACAGATAGCAGTTAGTGATGATACAAAAATTTCACTACTCTTAAATATGCAACAAACTTGCTTGAAAATGGTTCCATTTTTAGAGGGAGAAGGTAAAAAACATACAACACTGAGAAAATGAAAGACAACTCCAACTTACTTCATTACAAAATCATGTGTGAATAAATTACCTGTGCCTTCTATTTGAAAACTACATAGCTTTGCCAGAAATTTTTACTAACACCTCATATATATTGAAAAAAAAAAAAAGAAAAAAGAGAGAGAGAATCAGTTTTTCACAGGATGTATTTTGATTTTGGGATTTAAACAATATCCTCTGCCAACAATGGAAGAAGTTGGGAAATTCTGCACTCACAATTCTGTCATTCACAAAGTAGAAATAACCTCCCTCTCATTTTACTGATGTATTAAATAAAACAACATAACAAAAAAAAAAGCTTAATGTTAATGAGGACAACAAAAATTTAATGAACAATTTTGCATATTTATGAGGAAAAGCTTCTTGGAAAAATTAGTGGTAATTTCAAATTTACAGTTAACTTATCACTTATAACTAATACTAATTTACTCCCAGAGGGCAAAGTTAAAATTGTATAAATTCAATTATTTTTTGTGTGCTAAATTTTTATTATCAGTGAGTGTGCATACACAAACACATATACATATACACAGCAGAATTTACCTATTTTGGGGCCCAAGGCCAAACTCATAAAAACTTTTGGCATGTTTTAGTATCCAATACATATGTTTAGCTGTACTTTCTTTTTTGCAATGGCCAAATGTCCCCAAATACTACATAATGTGATTATTCTCTATACATTGTAAACTGCAATACTCATCTTGGTTGCTATGCTCACAATATTTTAGGGGCTGTATTTTCCAGCTTTCTTCAGGTACCTTTTGTCATACTCAGTAACCAGAAAATTCAGAAATAAACCTGACAAATGGCACCTGAAAAAGGCTGGAAAGTACAGGTGCCAAAATGAATATAGCAGTCCACAATGTGTAGAAAATAATAACAACAAAGCCTCAATATAGACATATATTATAATGTATGAAAAATATGAATTTCAACACCATGTAATGTTGTATTTTTCAACCCCAGTCAACTGGGCTGAAAATCAATTTTGATAATACTTGAATCTGTGTGGATTTCAAGCTAACTTCTTCCAGATGTTTTTTTATTTCCCAAAAAATTTGTCAACAATATTGTATGTATGAATGGATTGTAGGCAGCCAAATTCAGTGCAAAATAGTGCGAGTTTAATATGGTTTGTTAAACAGTAGACATCAGGTAAATTTTCACCTTTGATAGAGTAGAGTAGAGGAGATCTCTCTCTCTCTCTCCTTTAAAAATTTCATGGGGATGGTCAGGAAAATTCTAACCAAGGTCCTAATATTTGGAAAGGCAGTAGTAAAAATAACATCTTTGGACTTTAGATGTTTGTCACAACCCTTTAAGATTTAGAACACAAAATATCTTTAAATTGCAAAAACTCATCTAAAACTGATGTTTCCAGGTTATTGAAATTAGTACTGACAATCAATTCCAATTGGTTTTGAGATCACTATATTTCATAGTGTCATACTCAGTAAATAAGCAAAAGAGCTTCTTTATTTTTTTGAGTAGGCATTCACTGTGCTATAATTCATTTCTAAGGCAATATAATATAGCAAAGAAATTGTCCAATTTGAACTTCTCACATGGATCAAGTAGAATTTCAGAACCAACTGTTTCATCATAGGAATATTTTTTTAAAATTCTTTTTGTTGTTTCTGTATAGACAGGCTCAGTAAAAAGGACTAGGCTGATCTATTTCATTCAATTAATCCTGTCTCATTTCTGAGACAAAAAAGATCAACAAAAAGTCAGTCTCAACTTTTTAAAGCGATAAGCTGGTTGTATTAAACTTTATTAAATTTTTATACCATATTATAGTAAGAAGTGGTGTTTCAAATGGTTCCATTTGTTTTATAAGGCCTTCACTTTCAAGCTTTGTAGCCACTGTTTGTCTACTGTAAGAATATAATGTTCTTCAAAGCTGACTTTAGGTAATGTAAAAACTTAACAGCAACAAGTTTTTGAAAGGGATTTTACTACAATCTCTTCAGTAGGTAGAGTAGCTTTCAGGTGATCCCACCTATATGCAGAAGCAAAGAAAAAGTTGTATAAGGCTTGAGAAAATCTAAAATAGAGCCAAAGCAATTGCTGATAGCTGATGTTCCTACAGTATTCAAGGATAGTTTGGTTTGTTTGTTTTATTAAATGGCATATCAACCTTCATGGATTATTCAATGCTAAATCCATCCTTGAAGAACAATAATGGTACTGCGTAACCTTATAGCTGTGAAGAGAATATAGGGGTTCATACTTTTCCCCAAAAGTGTTAGTCTGAATGTGAATGTAATAGCACAACTGGAATTTGAACTTGCTAACTACAATGTCACAGTTCAGTACATTAGCCACTACACCATGGGGACTTCCCTCAAGGTTCAAGGAATGACCTGCACAAGGGGTATAATACCCTTGAGGATTTATAGTATTTATACTAGCTTTGAAACCAATGTAAATTGCTGATATATTGACAACCTTGTCATAAGTCTACCCTCTCATGTCAAACAAAATTTTCAATTACCTGCACTATGGTCATGTATATCTAGAAACTTAAAAAAAAAAAAAAAAAAAAAAAAAAAAAAAAAAAAAAAAATCAGGTTTGACATAATGAATTATGAATGTAAATTCCTTAGTCTGACAAACATTTGGTATGAAATCTGTACTAACTAAATGATATTTAGCTTGTTTCACTTCACTAATTATGATTGAGTGAATTTCTTCAGTCATTAAATTGACCATTTCCTCAAAAAGTGTTTTTGAAAAATATGAAGTATTATTCCATTATATGGTACCATATTTCTTCAGATGCACTACAAGGAAAGGGTCAAACTTTGCCAAGAGTTCCTGTAATCCAAGGTAATTACCATTGTTGTCAGAACTTATTTTTCACCTCTAAGAAAAAGACCTTGATAATAAAGATTTTAGCATTTTGACTGTGCAATAAAACTTCTTTTCAGTATTTTCTCTCAAATTCTACTTGCAAAGCTAAATGGAATCAATTCACCTTGCTGTAATTGCCCTCACACTATAAGTAGTAAATGTGATTTTATGCTCTTTGCTACTTTCATATTCAGTAATTCTATGCTAGTGAAATTTACAGTTACAAAACCCACTAGTTAACAGAGACTTAACTGAACAACTTACATAGAACACAAAATACATCGCCAGTTTTTGGAGAATACACAAGCAATTCACAGTAAATTCATTGTATTGGATTAATTGCTCTTAACTATTCAGCTTTTTTCATTAAATGAATAAATTTTTTAATTTAGTGATAAATAATTTACTGGCAATATATTTACCATATGACTGATTCACTGGACACAATCCATTCTCTTAACTTATCATTTGCCATATAAACAATGATTTGGGCACAAACTGAACTCCCAGATTTTCACTTCATGCAGATCTAAAAAAGTCATTTGGTTCACAATTTTCATTAAGAGGATGGTTTAGTACATACACAATCAGTTCATCATCAATTGTTAGGCAATCAACTAGATCACTTGATATACAAAAAGTGACACTTTGTTCCACTGAATATTTCTCAGAAGTTAACTGAAATGATCAAGCTAATTACAGGTGGTAGGTTCATTGCTGATTTACTTAATCTCTGTGACTGTCACTCAGCTGACCTCACTTCACCTGAATCATGAAAATGAACATCTGTGTCATCCTCTTGGAGTTTACTGTCACTGGTACTTGGCTCTAAATCTCCTTTTGGTTAAAAAAAAAAATGTTGGCAGCTGTGGAACTGAATGGAGTTGTATAGGTAACTCCTATAGTGTTGCAGCATAGACAAGCAGCTGATTAGCTTGCAGATTCAACTTCTCAGATGATTGCCTGTGGCTGGATGCAAAATGAAATAGCAAAAATCATCTTGAAGTGACCCATAAAGAGAAAAAGATTCATACTAGCTTTATTTGCAAAAGGCAGTGCTCCCAGTTGAAACAGAGTAGGAGGGGGAAGGAGAAAGCAAATGTAGTGTCTAAGGCAGTTACCCTCAGCTTGACTTGGAGCAAAACAACAGTGCCCTTTTATAGAGGCTTGGTGTCTTTGTCCTGTCAGAATCACCCAAAGAATCATCTATCAAAACCATGACTGAGTTTGATTGACCTAGTCCACTTGACCTTTGTTTTAGAAATGAACAAAGTTTCCTTATTATTTGCAGATACCCTCTTTAGAATAGAGGACACCAACTTATATCATTATACTCTTTTGTGAAACAAAATGACATTTATTTCAAGAAAATCTTCAAGGATAATCTGTAAGGAAAAAAAAAAGTCAAAGTCTATAATCATATATATCATTTATGTGAGTTCATGTATGGATTTTTTTATATTGGTATCTCTTAATAATAGAAACATCAATATCACAAAAATACCTGCAATTGATGAAATATTGAAGCCAATTTAATTAAACAAAATATCAGAGAGTACAAACATCAAGGTGTTAATGGTTTATTAAACTTTATTCTCTCCCTACCAGTATGTATGTATAAATAGTGGCACACAGACATGAAAAAAAAAATGCGTATATATATATTTATTTCATTATCTTATTTTCTTCCTTTCACTTTAGAGCCTATATCTATGACTACAGTGGACCAATACTTATTGTACAAGAGCCTCATACCATGAGCACTATATTTATTGAACAGGAATCTTTATGATTTTGAATATATTATATAAAGAAATAATCAGTGAGCATTTGAAACAAAGATAAAATCTGAGATATTATAAGGCAAATTAGTTTCAATGAACTCCTAGATACCCATGGACACTAGGCCAATGATCTACTATACCTAGTTTTGTAAATTCAACTCTGGACTTACCACTAACCTCATGATTTACCAATTTTAATTCATACCCACAGAGCAAAGTTTAAATTCTGTAAATCATTAAATCTGATTATTTTTTTGTGTGCTAGATTTTTTTCTTTATCAGTTAATGTGTATGTACGTACACTTATCTTGTTAAAAACCAAAAATCAAGTTTAAATTCGTCTGTGTTCTTTGAAAAATGATGTTTCATTAAAGATGGAGTGGGAATAAATTTTTTCTACCGTTTTTAAAGAACATTAAAATACAGGAATAAAAAAATAATCACTATAATGGCATAGTTGTTATCTCTGATGTTATCAATTTTCGAGAAATCTTGACCCTAACGAAACCATTCTCTTTCGCTGGTGCTGGTCGCCTATAGTCCAGGTTACAAGCGCGGTAAGGCTTAACTTTTAAGACCTTTTATTTTTTCGAGGTAGGTATCAGTAGTGAATGAAAGTTTTAGTAAACAGGACAAGCTTAAGCCCATTTACTAAAATTGCACTGGGAAAATGTCTTTAAAAAATTCGGGTTCGAGTAATCTTTATCGCGCTTTTAACTTGGACTATTAAACTTTGATTTTTTTTTCCCCATTTATCATCAGGGTCATTAAATAAGTTTATTTATATATTTGCTAGCAGACTTTATCACTGAGACCGCTATTAAAATGAACAAATATGTCGAATCCTAAAAAGTCATTGTGTGTTCAAGTTTTTAACCTTCAGGGGAGGAAAGAAAAAAAAAGTAGGAAGTGGTGACGGTCGGCAATAGCAGAAATTGAGAGGTGCAAGATTCATAAAAATAAGACAATTGAACAAAAAAAAAACAAAAACAAAAAAACACCTAATAATCAATTTTTGAATCAGTATCTAATTTCTCTGGTATTCTTTACAAAATGGCGATTTTATTAAAAAAAATCATAGGATGGTTAAGGGAGGAAAATCTTTTTTAAAAACATTAAAATATTGAATTTGTAAAGATGTATTAAACGGTTCGTAATACAATGGAAACGCAAATTTAAAATTAATTTAATTTGCTAAGTGGCTAAGCAAACTAGGCTTTCATTTCTAAAAATTCTGTGTGAAAATGGCTTTAAATAAAATAAATGTTTTCAAATGTAGAAATCTTTGCAAATTTTAAAATTTCTACAATTCATCAATAGTAATAACTCATCCTCCTCCCAAATATTTTTCTTGAAACTGTTTTCCCTAACGAGATTCTAGCTTTTATTTCAAGTGAATTAAATACACACAAATTCTAAAGACGATATAAAAATAATTAACAAAAATATACATACGTAACTATTTTGTGTAGCAAATTAGCGAAAAGCCAATCCTCTCGAGATGAATTAGGTTGTAGAGTAGTAGGTAAATATTTGCTTGTTGACAAAAACCGGTTCTAAATGTAACAGAAGAACATTATTATTATTATTAATAAAATTGACATAAGAAGAGGCTTTTCAAACCTTGTGAAGCTGTGAGGAATAATACAACACAAATAGTAAGAAGAGACAAGTATTGGCAAAGCTTAATCCCTTTTTTTCTTGAGAATTTAAAGACAACAAAAAACTATAAAAACCTAATGTCAAATCTTTATTCTTTCCCCAAGAACCTAAAAAAGAAAAAAAAAAAAAAAACCCAACTATTTTTTAAATTTTGAAAACGATTTAACGGCGTATTTTACAAAAATCCTTGATTTTAGAGAGCAAAGATATATAAAAATGAAGTACTATTTATAAAAAAAATTAAAAAAAGCCTATCTAAAGCAAGTTCAAGCAAGTAATAATCCTAGTGAATAACAAATTTCATGAAGCAACAAGTCTTACTATATATATATATATATATATATATATATATATATATATATATTTTAGTGTGTGTGTGTGTATAAAATCGGTTTAGAGCCATTTCATTCTCTCATTTTAAGACATTTTTGCCGAATTCGAATTCTTTCAATGAAAATTATTTTCAAATAGATCATCTGATATTTGTTTTAATCCCGACAAAATAACGGTGGTTGATTTTTAATAAATATTTAAAGTAGTTTAATTTTAAGAGAAACTTCAGGCTAAATAAATACAGTTAACACTAACGGCATTTTTTTTAACATCAAAATTTTTTTAAAATGGAGTAACTTTTGAGAGATTTGTTTGTTTTTTTTGTTTTTTAGTTTAAATTGTTAATTAAAGATATAATTTTCCTAATTAAAAATGCAGTTGCTTACAAAGGTCTGTGTTCGAGAATAGGTAAAAGTGAAAATTTCGAGTGTTGATTTTGATTACAGGCAAGATCTTCCAAAAGTGGAAGACTGGGATTAAAATTATTTTCTTTACTACTATTCTCCCCAACATATGGCCAAGGGCTATACAAAAGAAATTTCTAAATACATCTTGCATTTGCATTCAGGGTTAAAATCTGATTTTTTAAAAATTTCCTTTATTTATAACATTGTAGATAAATACTGCCATCCTCTTGTGCAGGGTAGCAACTCAAGAATTTTAAAATTTAATTTGGAAATGAGAGAAGAGCACTTTTAGCGGAAATGTTTTAGGAAGCCTGAAGCCATCTCAAAACACAAAACCAGAAACCTTAATTGAAGTGCAAATCAACAAAATTTATTTTGTTTACAGTATTTACTATTTACTCTAAGTATCATTGTACTTTAACTAGTAGTATCTTAAATTTATTTTAAAGAAGTGATCAATTATAACAAAATAATTACAATGTCTAATAGCAGACAGATAAAATTTTACATTAATTCTTTCTATAATCATAATAATAATGCGTTTTTTTTTAGTTCATTGTTACCCACTTCAAACAACAAAAATAAACAAACCAATTAGAACGAAATTTTAACGATGAATAACAGAAATATAACAAATAAACTTAGGAAAAAAAAAAAAAAAACAAAAAAAAAACAACTTTGAAACTTTTTTTAGTTAAAAATTCGTAATGCAAGATGGAAAAATCTTAAAAAGCGAAAATTAATTTATCTCCTCGTAAAAGAAAAAAAAAAAAAAAGGAAAACAAACAAAAGACAAAAACAGATCAAATAATGAAATAAAAGCAAAATCAAATACTAATAATATAATTTACATTTAACTTTCTAAAACTAATAGACATTAATTTAGTTTCTAATTACTTCACTAACACAAAACAACAGTAACCAATTTAAACACTTAGATTTCAAGTTCAGTAAGTAATGGTTGCTTATTGGTAGCGGAAAACAACGGATTTGGAAATTTAGATTTATCAAAATATATACATAAATAGATAAATAATTAAGCTAAAATTACAACAGAACCAAATTTAAATATCGCTATAGCACGCCAGAGAACGAATAAGTAACAAAGACATGTTTTTTTTTTTTCAAATACAAAGTTGAAGAGAGTAGAGTAATCAAATTCAGGGTGTGTCTAATTCGTTGTGTAGCACAAACGTCGAAAGAGGAGGAAATGAATTTTAAAAAAAAGAAAAAGAAAATTATTACAAGCATTTTTGTTAGTCACTGCATCATTTAACAAGCAGCAATACCATTTGATTTTTTTTTTTTTGTTGTTTTTTGTTAAAACATAAAGAGAAACGAAATGCGAAAAGTAAATGGTATGAGTTTACTTTTTTCTTTGGCCAAAAGCCGCTTGAAAAACAAGAGATAATTAAATACCTAAATTTACGTGAGGAGGATCTTTGCTGGAGTAGCGTTTCGGAACGTGTCACGTGATATGACTCCCAGAACGAATTATCTGTCCTTGGTTGTTGCTGCTGCGCCAACACAAATATAGTTTTGTTTTGTTTTGTTTTGTTTGGTGTTTTCCTTCATGATTTCCAAAAACTATGTTCTTTTTATGTTAGTTTTTACTGGAGAGATCAGTATTGTAAATTTGCCGAGGAACCAGACTTTGTTCGAGTATTAGGATACGAGACAAGGTTTTGGTAAAAGAATTCTTGTATATATTTTGGCAACATTCTATGGATATAGAAATATGATAATCTCTCTCTTTCTCTCTCTCTCTCTCTCTCTCTCTCTTTCTCTCTCTCTCTCTCTCTATATATATATATATATTTCTTGTTTTTACATCTTTTGCAAATATTAAACCCTTTCTCACTTTTTGATTGATTTTAATGGCATGTCAACCCAACTAAGTTTATTTTAAGCCTAGAAGTTAGGGAACTGTATTTATTGTACGTTCATATTTATGTTTTTTTTTGTGCCGTTGTTCCTTGAGAGGTCTTTTTGTGCACACAATCCAATCAATTGCTATTAAATTGAGTCAGAATCAGAGAAATGATAAAGAAGGATGTTTGATTGAATTTCTAAGACAGTAATGGTTTTTATTTGAAGATTTCCCAGTTATTAGTATAATAGTAGAGCAGACTGTGCTTTTTAGCTTTGGTGGGTAACCAGTATTGGATGTTTGAAATTAGAAGCTGGAATCCATAAGACAGTTCAATGTTATCTTCAGCCTCATTCTGGAAATTCTTGCAATGAAACTGGTGCCAAGCAATTGCCTTTCTTTTGGATAACATCAATGACATAGATTGAGGACACTTGCTGCATCGGCAACTGCTTGTGTTCCATACAACTTTGCCAAGATCTGCATCCAGAAACAGTTGCCCAGCCAGTGTTTCAAGACCAACAAATATCACCCCCACCCCCACTATGAGTTAGACATTTTTTTAAAGCCCTCACCTTATCTATATAGATGAGCTTCAAATGCAGCCCGCTTTAAAATTGGGGCATTATCATTTTATTTTCTTCCTAACATCACTAAAATTAACTGTCTCACTTTATATGCAATCACTAGAATGAATAGATATTTTAAAATATCTATTAAATTAATCCTACTCTTACTTTTAAATATCTAAAACTTAAATTGTTTTCTGGAAGATTTTCTATACAATAAAGTCATTTTAAATGGGTCATATTCCAATAGGTTTAAGAAATGGTGTATGAAAGGTTCTGTTATTCCTATTTATTAACGATCTGCTGAGAGAAATATCAGTATAATGTAAAATTTTTGCAGATGCTATACAATTGTACCATCAAATTTTGTTTACAGATCAATAAGCAAGAGGTATTACTAGGATGCATTGGGAATAGCAAGAAGGGATTATCAGGGTGTATTGTTATTGGTGAAGAGATAGTTTATGTCCATAGAGAAGGGCTGCTTGCTTCTATTATTGTGTTCCCCTGTATAGAAGGAAATTTAGAAACTGCAACAAATCCATTTAAAAAAAAATTTTCTTTCAATAGGTCTGAAAAATTTTCATTACTTGCATTTTATCTCATGAGTCAGTGGAGATGGTATGGTTTTGACAGGAATCATTTTTCTTCAATTGATTCACCATCTCCCTTTCAGTGTTTATGAACTGACTTCAAACTCTAAATGATACTTTGTGACTGACTTTATCCAACTATACCTCTTTAGTTGTCTAAACTTCTGAGACAAAGCTTAATGGTTTTTATCATTAAGGGTTTTTTGGACTATTGTCTTCATCTTCATTGTTATTTCCACAACATTTCAGCTGAAATGTCCTTTGGCCTTCTTCAGGTGTTTGTCGAACTCAGGAACCTTCACGGAACTTCAAACTATGTCCTTTATTGAGTCCACAGGGGTCACCTGTTCTGATTCTGTTAGCCATAACCTGGTACAAGTGTTAAATATTCCTGTATTATTACTCCTGCTGGACACATGGCATAATGGTTATAGGTGCTGGTTCCCTAAGCTTCTAAGGAGACAATCATCTGGAGGTTGCAGGTTCAATCCTGACTGCAGGCAAGTGAAAATAACAATAAAGATGAAGACAATAGTCCGAAAACCCTTAATGATAAAAATATACCTCTTTATACATACATACACACAAGCATATATATATATATATATATATATATATATTGTTATCCACTGGCAGATTGTTCCGTTGTATCACAACTCATCAGTGGGGCTAGACACACGAGATCCTTCAAGCTGGATTCAAAAATTGGCTGATTTTACACCAGTCAGATATCTTACCATGGGGTTCTCAGCAATCTCAGCATAAGCAAAGGAGTTTGTAATGTATATATATATATATATATGAATATTTTTTCTTTTTTTGGTTTTATACATGTATGCTTAACGACTACCGGGGTGCTCAATTCATTAGAAGAGCTTTGCATTATGTGTGAGTGGCAGCCAGTAATTCCTCGCAGGAGTGATCAACCCCCAGGGTGGGGAAGCGCATATATATATATATATACATATATATATATATATATATATATATATATATATATAAATGATATTCCTTGATTGATTCATCATCATCAGAGATATTAATGTTTACATGCACTTACTGTCAACAAAGCTAATGCAATGACAAACCTAATATCTCTAATATTATGTGTGAATGCAAGCTGGTACCTAATTTACAAGATATAAGAACAAGTGAAAAGAATTAGGGCTACTTGGGTATGACAGTAAACTATATTTGGTGGTGCGGCTTGTGTTCAGGGGAGTGTCTAGTCACCCGCTTCATTCAGTATTATCAGGTCTTCTCTGACCCAGAATGGTAGTACCTTTTTATTATTTTGCTTAGTGTATTTGTAAATTGTTAGTATTATAGATTTTTACTGACCCCAGATTCACAATGATGGGACAATTTTTGAGCAACTTTGAAAATAAAACAAAGCTTTCTGTTCCAGTGTTAATAATTGAACCTCAGCTCTCTCAACTAGAAAATGAGTCTTTATAGTTTCAAGTAAGTTTCTTAGCATGTAAATTATAATATTTTTAATGTCAAATCCTTTTTATACATATATATTGAATATCTGATCTCTAAAATCATTTTGTAGATAACATTTTAAAATGAGCCTGAACTCAGTTTATTGCACACAGTAATGGTTTTTATCATTCAGGGTTTTTGGACTACTGTCTTCCTTCTTCATTGTTATATTCATAATGTTTTGACTGATATGTTCTCCAGCCTTCTTCAGGTGTTTCTTGTTGAACTCGGGAGCCTACATGGAACTTCGAACCACGTGCTTTATTTAATCCATGGGAGTTGCTTACTCTGATTCTGTTAACTATAACCAGGTACAAATGTTAAGTATTCCTGTATTGTTACTTGCCTGTAGTCAGGATTGAATCAGCAACCCCGACATGACTATTTCTTAGACACTTAAGGAACTAACACCTACGACCGATATGTTATGTGTCCTGCGGGACAGTTCAGAGTGAATTTTTGGGACATTTAAACAATGTTCTTATGTCACTATGATTACTATTATGTATCATTTTTTACTTGAGCTCATATTACGATTTTTTTTTTGTGAATATAAAAATGAAGATGAACACAGTAGTCTGAAAAAACCCAGAATGATAAAAATCATCAAGCTTCTTTCAGAAATTCAGACAACTTACAGTTCAATGATTTCACATATTTCTATCTAATATACCATCAGACTGTTTAGTGCAATATCCAGGACATTCGTTGAAGGAGTCATACCCCTCAGCAGAGATACAGTTGGTGTATTCTACAGCCCCAGCTAACTGGGACATACTATATTTTTAGATAGTGATACTAGGTGTAACTTAACTTTTTGAACCCTTAGCCTTTTGGCTCTGATTCTAGAAGATTTTCCTCCTTGCCAATGGAACTTAGAATATACTGACTATATTCCCCGCAAAGAGGTAAGACCATCTCCCAAAATTGGTCTGTTCTGAGTATGACACTAAAGGGCATCTGATGATGAGGTTCCAGTTCTGGAGCACTGGGTAATGTTTGAGTATCCCTTCATTGCCATTATCCACTGATACAGAGTGATATTACCTTTTAGGGTCACATCTATGGGTCAAATAGATCCATTTAAAAAATGATTAGTTTTAGATATGAATAGTTGAAACTAATTCAACTGTGTGAAAATTGTTATTATCAAGAATATTTATTTGAATCTATAATTATTTACCCTATTAACCAAGCCCTCCGCTCGGGCAGGATATGACACAAGGTCAATTTTTAAGCACTCTGCTTAAAAAAAGGTTTGAATTCAGAGTTTTCCTTCTCCTAACCAAGGATGAAGAACCCAGTCTGTCCTACTATTTACCCATAGCTGGAGGGAGAATAATTGGATTCATGCCTTTCCCAAGGGTATTAGTGCTATGTGAAATCCAATCAGTCTCATCCAGGATTTGAACTCGTGTTGCCGTGTCCATTTCCTACGACGATAACTATTACACCATGGGCACCTCCATGAATCTATGATTATTTACAATCATTTGTCATTTGAAACGTAGTGGTTAACATGCTGGTCTGCGACACCATCATAAACAAGTTCAGACTTCAGTTGAGCAATTATGTTTACTTTTCAGACAAATATCCTTCAGAAAAATATGAACCCTATTAATCCCCCCCCCACCAAGCAATAGATTAAATAGTTCCACTACTCTCATTCTCTGTAGTAGTAATGCCACGAACAATCTTACCTCAAAGAAACAGAAGGTGTGCTCTCTCTGCTACCAGCACGCGGAAACCAGAAGAAGAAAAGGACACAAGAGGTGTGACTTATTTTATGGAGGAGAACGTGATACGTCCACATGAAGTGGTGAGATTTAATAAGCATATAAGAAACTAAGTTTGAGGTGGAAAAAGCAGAACAGTATTTTGCTTATGTCTGATTGGTGAACATCCATCAGTTTATTTTGCGTGTTAAATAATTTGACTACCCCCCAATAGGTTGATTCCATTTTGACTAGACTTCTAAAACCACAAACATTCTCTAAGAATGGCTTTGGGATTATGAAGGTTGATGTGCCATTAAACCAAGAAACCATATTAGCCATCGTGCCACAGGAACACTCCCATGGTACATGAATATTGTTATGGGTCTGTTAGCTACCCATTCATGGACTCTTCCAAATTCTATATGAATCGAGTGCCAAGTACTCTCACGGGAATATTGGATACTCAACCAATATTCAACTGACAAGTAAACCTAGCTTATGCCACCACTTTACTTCAATATATCTTTAAACTTATACCGTTTTCTGAGTTTTCGTGGTCCCAACCTGGGTCCACATCAAATATATATGTTAAGTAAATTATACTTTTATTAGATTTGGTTTGGTTTGGTTTCTTTGTTTAATGGCAAATCAACCTTCATGGGTTATTTAATGCCAAAGCCAACTGCCTAGAAGAACAGCAGTGGTACTATTTAACCCATAGCTAGGAGGATAAGGGGGGTTCATACCTTTCCCAAGGGTATTTGTCCATAAGTGAATGTAATACCATGACTGGAGTTTGAACTCACACACTACAATTCTGCAGTCTAGTGCTTTAACCATTACACCATGAAGACACCCACTATACTTTTATTATTTTGATTAAATTGGACTGGGAAAATGTTTTGCTTTTGTTCATAAAATGTTCATCTTTTATACTAGAAAAATGTATACTCATAAAGAAAAAAATGCAGAAAGAAATAAACAATGCATTTATTTATTTTATGTAAAAAAAAAAATTAAAATCTAAACATTAAATCACCATGACATAACATGCGATGTCAGTTGTGTATTATGTATTGTTCAACAGGGATTCAAGCTCACCAAAAAGTAACAAAAAAATCAAAAGATAAAAGAACATACAAGTCAAAATTGATAGTAATGGCTATAAATAAAATGCATGAGAGAAATAACATCGCAGATGATAGATTCATTTCAACCCTTTGTATGTGCAATTAAGTTTGATGGTCATTCCTGTAATAATATTAATTAGCCACCAAAAAACAACAGAGTTTCTGGGTCGGTGAGGGTTGACATGACATTTAGAAGTCATTGATGGTATATCTGCTTCTTACAATATAGACAGAGTATTTTTTTCAAAGCTATGGGGGTAAATTCACAGTTAACGGTAATAGAATTTAGGGTATATCCACTTTCCCTTTGAACCTTTAGGAAAGGCATGAATCCAAATATTCCCCCTCTAGATACAGATAAATTGTAGGGCAGACTGAGCTCTTTAACTTTGCTATGGTAATCAGTCTAGGAGAAAGAAAACTCTGAATTCCAACCTGATTGAATTGGGTTCTGCCAGGCTAATCTTGTTCAAGACATCCTACATGAGTAATCTAATCTCCCTCTAGTTATTGATAAATAGTAGATCAGACTGAGTTTTTTAACCTTGCTATGGCAACTAGTCTAGGAGAAAGAAAACTGAATTCAAACCTGTTAAACTCCACTTTAAAAAAAACTGACATTGAGTTGTATCCTGAGGAGTTGGGTAGGTTTAGTGTCATATCTAGGACACTCACTGAAGGAATCTTACCCCTCTGTAGAATTACAGCTGGTGAATGCCCCAGCCAACTGGACAAAACAGGTACTACCAGTCCAGATCAGAGTCGACCTGAGAGTAATTACAATGAATCACCAGAAACAGATTCACACTGTTAGATGTAATTTAGTGTCATACCCAGGACTCCACATTTTTGTGGAGGGGGTCTTACCTCTCTGCTGGAGATAGTCAGGGTATTCTAAACTCCTCTGATAGGGTGTGGATGTAACGAAAGTCTATCATTTAATGAGACATTCAAACTTATAACACAAGAAAAAATCAAACAAAAAGCAAAACAATTTTCAGTTATTCAATTATTTTATTTTCTCAATGAAAATAATAAAAATATACAAAATAAAAAGGCAAAGAAATGCTGCATGTAAGTGTAGATCAATAAGTCTGTAGCCTGACATGCAGGTATTAGTTGAATTTTGATGTATAATGAAAGAAATAATCAAAGAAAATTGCATAAAATGTGCTCAGTTTTATTATAGTAGAACAGATCAAAAACTTAAAATATTCAAATTATATATATATATATATATATATATATATATATATATATATATATATATTGTCATCTACAGACAGACTGTTTTGTTGTATCACAACTCTTCAGTGTGACTACAGACGGAGGACGCTTGAAGCTGGGATTGAAACCCGCCCAACTTTACGTCAGACTCAGTATCATACCACTCAGCCAATAAGCAAACCATGTCAGCTTGGGAATTATATGCCATTATGTAGTAGCTTTTGTTTGTTTATAGTTTTGCCTTACCGGATACCAGAGTGCTCAATTCGTTTGAAGAGTTTTGCATTATGTGAGTGGCAGCTGTAAATTCCTTCACCAGAGTGCTCATCCCCCATGGGGGAGGGTATATATTGTCATCCACATTATAACAGTGTATGGTTGTTACTATCTCACTTGGTAGGTTTGTGGTAGATCAAATGCGGTATAAATTGGGGAGTGCTCAATATCTATTATATATATATATATATATATATAAAAATCCTATATATATATATATATACATATACATAAATCCTATGGTGCATGTAAAATTTTAGAATAGCTTTAAGGAAAGCATACACTGTGAATTCTAAATAAGGACCCCTTTTTCAGTCACATCTAATCAGAGAAACTCCGTGGCAAGCAAGCAATACTGAAGAATAATTGAAAATAGTTGATGAAAAAAACAGAATGTGGAAAAAGAAAAAAATGTTTACCTGGAGGGATTGGTATGGATTTTTTTTTTGTTTTTTCTTGAATTAAGTCAGGTTTGGTTGCAGTATAATAAGTAGGGTTGAACAAAAGAAGATAGTAGAATTCCTTTTGCTTGCAGAGAGTAGGTTGGTATTTAATGATATAGAACACCTTGAAGTTTCTTGATAGGGAATTAAAGTTGTCAGTGCTAGAGGTGCTCTATATAACTAAATACCAACCTGTTCTATGCAAGCAAAAAGGAATTCTTCAATCTTTTTCTGTTTAAACCTACTGATTATACTGTTACCAAATCTGACTCAGTCCAAAAAATGTACCAATCCCTCCAGGTAATTTTTCCCCTCACTTTGGGGTTTATTCTTTTCTTTTTTCCTTTGTCATCAACTACTTTGATATATTCCTTGTTATTGCTTGCTTGTCACAGAGTTCTTCTGACAAGACATGACCAAAAAAAAAGGGTCATTTTTAGTTTGTTTGTTATTTAATAGCAAATCAACCTTCTTGGGTTACTTAATGCCAAATCCATCCTTTTAGAAAGACAGTAGTGGTATTATTTAACCCATAGATGAGAGGATAAGGGGGCTCATACCCTTCCCAAGGGTATTTGTCCAAAAATGAATGTAACAGCACGACTGGAGTTCAAACTCATGTACTACAATTTTGCAGTTCAGTGCTTTAACCATAGGGACACCCCCTCCTTTTTTAAAAGTCACAATTTATGCTCTATTTAAAGCTATTCTTATATATATATATATTTAAGCAAGTTTGACTAAATAGTAAAGACACATTTTGTCTATATAATTTAATTAAGATCCTTTCAAGTTTCCAGATATGGGTCTTGGTTTCAGGTTGGAATTGGTGGATAAATTTACCAAAATTGTCCTGAGCGCTTAAAGTCTATAATTTGAAGTTTTATGTGGTTCACATAACCATTAGATAGAAATATTTCTGTCAAATGATTGATTTAATCACAGGTAACTTCAAGTAATGAAGAGTTCATATATATATATATATATATATATATATATATATATATGTGTGTGTGTGAGTGTATGTGTGTGTGTGTGTAAATCAATAGCATGTATTCTTAAGAAGCAAGGTACACATTGCTTACCCCAAAAAGATTATTCTGTATCAGATTAAAAATATCTTTATTTAAATAACATATTATTTGTTTTACTAGTATCATACAATATAGATAGATTCAGTGAATTTCTGCCTATTGGAATGAACACTTGAGGCTTATAAGCAGATATTTTCTTCGAAAATCTCTTCCTCTAAAACGTAAAATTCAATTTTCAGTAAGCTTTTCCCATAATAAAATATGACCCTTCTCTATGAGACATGGGGCAAATTAGGATGCTAACTTTAGCCTGGGAACATGCAGAGCATATTTCAGCAGTAACAATAGCAGCTCTTGTTGATATACAATAAGATGCATAAAGTTTTTCAATATTTTTTCACTTGTAAAAAAAAAAAAATGTAATCCAGTGCTTTGAGCCAGGAGATTAAAAAGGTCTTGCTAAATGTCTAGAACAAAAAATTAAACAAGTGTGGCTACACACTTGAGTGGAAGTCAGAATGAGAATAGTGATCCCACTATATATCTTTTTTTATTTTTTGTTATTTTATGCAGAATATTCAATATTAAAAAATAGAACTGTAATAATACTACTACTAGTAATAATCAATTATTATCAATGTTTTAATAATCCATGACAACTGTTTCATGTTCAATGACATTTAATGTTCATTATAGTTATTAAAATGGATGTTTCATTGAGTGATCAAAATGATTGGTTTGTTTTTTGTTTTAATGGCATATCAACCTTTGTAGGTTATTTAATGCCAAAGCCAACTGCCTAGAAGAACAGTAGTGGTACTATTTAACTCATAGCTGGGAGGATAAGAGAGTTCATACCTTTCCCAAGGGTATTTGCCTGAAAGTGAACATAATAGCACAACTGGAGTACGAACTTGCTTACTACGATCCTGCAGTCCATTGCTTTAACTATTACACTATGAGGACACCCCCTGATCAAAATGAATATGTAACTGTTGTATTGGGTTATTAGATAAAAAATATAAACATAGCAGTTAATTTGTTTTCAGTATGGCTATATTGTTAGCCATTCGAGAGAAAAGAGCCTGAGTCCTGCTCTTCCCCAATGAACCCCAAATCTGTGACAAGTGAGTATAAACATCTTCATTATTCTTGGCTTGTACACCAGCTGGCAATTCGAGTAATAGAATTATTGCTATGTTTTTATAAACAGCCTCACTGTTATCACAGTATCCATGGAAGATCATAATGGCTTTGGGATCGATCTTCTCCAGGTTGACAACAACTACTACTCTTTGTTTATGATTGTCCACCATGGTACGGATCTGTTCATCGATCATCCTTTTCTGGACATCGGGACTTTCAGTCGACAAAATGGCTCCATTGACATGATGGAGATCTTTCGGATGAGAGTCAAGGAAATTATTGATGGTTTGAGCGAGTTGCTTTGAGAGTTGCAATGCCGGGTCAAGACTGCCAGCGGGTGTGACCATTAAAAGTACGGCAGGACCTTCGGGATTTTCTTGTGAGAGAAGGAAGTAAGGGAAAGATTTAATTATGTTCCAAAAATCATCTGTTTGTGGGCTATAATTTGGTTTGAGTTTTTCGATCTTTTTGAAGTACTGAGGTAATGTTTGGCTAGATTCTTGATGTGGAAAAATGAAATAAAAGAACTGGTACAATAGAATAGAAATAAGCGTCAGAATAGGGATGATGTATGTGCATACACTCCAAGTAGCTTGTTTTGCTTCATTCTTGCTCTCTCTGACTTTTTCCTTAGTTACTGTTCTCGTCTTTTCCTTATTATTTATTTCAGAGTGCTTTCTTTTGATAGCTTCAGTTTTAGTAGAAGAGTTGCTATGATTGAGTTCAAGGGTAGAGTTACTATCTTCAAGGGAAGTATCTTCCTCAGAAGTATCCAGATTAGGGTAAAGATTTGATGTCTGTTTTGGAAGATGTGGGTACATCTGTGACATCAGGTGTTTCTCTTTTTTAAAATTCAGGAAGTCTTGAAAACCTGCAATAGAATTTTAATAATGTTAAAACAAAATATCAATGCATATATACACACACAAAATCGATACATACATGTCTATATACAGGATGCGATGGGTAAATTGTCATCATTGTGGATAATTAATTTCATGCATCTGCATTCCTTTCATGTGTAGTGAACCGTGCAGTAGACTAGAGTCAGTTGGACACCATTGGTGAGGAAAGCAGCGCTATGATACAATTCATTCTTCCCAAAATTTGGAAATGGCATGCTGTACTGCATGGCATTCATGCTGAAAGCGCCAATACAAAGATTTCAGGGTGTTTTAGAATCAATCTGAGGACATTGCAGAGGATTCGATACACATTTGTGTATCCTTATCAATATTTCTCATATATATATTATGGATGTATCAAATATTTCTATATGCGTCAATGAACTTGTCTTTCTTTCTGTTTATTCAGTGTAACCAATAAATCACAATACTTGAAACTATTAATTCTGCGCAAATGGAATTATCAGTGTTAGATAGCAATAATTGAAACCATTTAACTGTGTGCAGACAAATGATTAATATCAAATTGAATTATTAGTGTTTGATCACAATACTTGAAACCATTTAACCGTGTGTAAACAAATAAACTCTGGCTCATTTAAAAACTATGTTACCTACAAACTTTTCGTTTGCAATTCACATACATACATATATATATATATATATATATATATATACACACACACATATATATATATATATATATATATATATATATATATATACACACACAGGGTGTCTCGATTTACATGGGACCCATGTGACTGTTAATAACTCTACTAATAATAATGTTGTGTTCTATTGTTGTTTCAGATTTGAAAATAGTATGCTATAGCAACTATTAACCCTTGATCACAATCTCTTGAACAAGATAGGAAAATATGTTTTGCATCACTACTTATTTGAATACAAAATCATTCAAAACTGTCCCAAAAAAGATGCAACCCATTAATAGGATAATGATTTATTACTGAGACAAGAAAATCAAAAAAAAAAGATTGCATGTCCAGGTAGGGGATATAATAACAATAAAAAAAACATTGATTTTGATGTCTCTTACTCAAAGGATGCATTTTTTTACTGGACCTGTTCCAAATGATAGCCATTGGGCTTATCTCAGTAATGAATCATTATCATATAGGGTTACCTCTATTTTGAGACATTCTGAACATAAGTAAATATATATATATATATATATATATATATATATATATATATATATATATATAGTATTCTTGGTCCAGTTAAACCGGAGTTGGGAGTAATTCCATCAGGACAAAAATGCGTAACAGGATTGAAATAAATTTATAATCCTATGTCACCGGTTTCGTTGTTTTTTCTTAAAGAATATATATATATATATATATATATAACAGCATTTAGCATAAAATAATCCACAAGGCTTGACATGCCATCAAACACAACCAAACCAAAGCATGGTTATACTAATGTTCATATTGAACCTTGATGTATGGTTACTCGATTAAATATCCCCGGCCAAAAATTAATAAGTATAGATGTATAAGAAATGAAATGTTAACATAAGTCATTCAATAATTTCCTCTTAAAAATGATTAAATAATTATGTGTGAGAGAACTAATATTGGCAAAAGTACGTGATCCTTCAAGTAAAACTAACTAAATAAATTAGCAAACAGTTTTGCTTACTTTCCATTTAGAAGAACTCAAAAAATATGTCAAATTTAAATTTATTTTTTCATGGAATAAGACAGATTTGGCTCCTGACTAATTACAAAAAACTATTGTCTGACTTTCCGGCAGCATCCACATATAGAAAATCAAAACAAATGACAGATAACTCGTGTACATTATCACAGAAATGGCCTTTTAATTCTATTAAAAATCATTTAATTACAAAGTTGACAAATTCCCTGAATAAAGAAAATTCTTATGAATGGAAAACAAGCAAAATCATTTACATTTTTAATTTTTTTAAAATTTTAACGAGCAGGACCATGTATTGTTACTTGTGCTTTTCCGCCTTACATCATACTAACGCCTCTTCTATCTTAGAATGAGTGAAGGGTTCTAAATTACCATTTATCTTCGTTAGATCGAGTACTTGAATTAATAAAAAAAAAAAAAGTTTAGTGCGAGTGGTGACCGCCCCAAAATTATCATACAATTGTAAATCGCACAAGAAATTGTTTTTTCTTCTTCCAAATCTAAGGATATTGCTCTGATAAAAAAATGTCACCGATGCGTCGTTTTTACTGGGTTCTGGTTACTGCACAAGTGACAGTATATGGTCCCCCTTGTAAAAATAAAAATAAAATTGTTTTGCAAATGATTTTGTTTGCTTTTCATTCCAAAATTCCTCAACTCAGAATATTCATCATATTAGAAATTAACTTTTGATTTTTTTAATGGAAATAGACAGGGTGGGTTCAGTTTAACCCATACTAATTTACAAAGCTCTTTGCTTCGATGTGGCACAAGGCCGAATGAATGGGGCACCCAATGAGACTCGAACTCACTCGTGTAGGTTTGCTAGTCTAGCTTGCTAACCGTTACACCATCAGAGGTGCCCTATGGGTTCAGTTTATCCCATAAATACAATTGCAAAACACTCTGATTTTTCGCTCGCATCAACACAAAATCAAAACAAAGGGGGGATAACTCGTGTATAAGCATACCGGAAATGACGTAACCCAGAGACCATTTTGTGATTGTTACGTAGTGAATAGAACCGTCATCGTCAAATTCCATAATAATCAATTAATTTCGAATCTGACAAATTTCCTGAGTAAAGGAAATTCTTCGAAATAAAAATCAAACCGAATTATTTGTGAAAAAAAAAATGTTCATGGGAGAACATATAGTGTCACTTGTACTCAGGAATTTTAAAAACAAAAATAAATATTGGGTGTCGGGTAATTTCCTATTTTACGTCCGTAAAATGAAAATTATAACCAAGTAAATATATGAGTTTATTTTAGTAAAACGTTACAAAATTATAAGTGATACACACTGCGAACAGCCAGTAAGTAGTAAGGAAAATGTTTTACCGTGGTTAATATCTCCACACTAAATGTTGCGCTCCTTTTCTTCTAAAATATGGATGATCCAGAGCGTAATAATCTACGTTTTATCTGTTGATAAATTATCAAAAAAAGTTTACCTCTCTTAATTAATACTGGCTCTGCTGCTTAACTTCCGTAGAAAAAATATCGTCCAATGAAAAACCACTCTTAGAAAATAAAACTAAAAAAGCAGTATTCTGATAAAATGTTTTTTAAAAATTCTAATCAGTCAAATTGTCTAATTTATTTATTCAGTATTTTACGTTAATTAACAAAACTGCAGTCAGTGAGTGGAAGAGTTTAAACAACGGATGTTGATTTTAAAACAAAACAAAAAAATTAACCTGAATTTTGTTCTTTTATTAAACACGTCCTTAGTAGTTTAATGCTGCGAAAACGAATTACGTAAAAGAAGAAAAAAAAATGCCAAGGAAAACAATATCGTTTCTGATTTACTGTTTTTGTACTTCAACAATAAGGCATCCGTACAAATCATTGGACAAACCGATTATTAAAACAACAAAAAAAAGTAATGCTCCATGGAATTTACTTAAAAAATGTTAGAATCATGTTCCCGGAGTCTCGGGTGGTGTAATGGTTAGCAAGTTAGACTAAAAAACCTACAAGAGTGAGTTCGAGTCATTACGTGCCTATTCATACAGCCTTGTGCTATATCTAAGCAAAAAGCTGCGTAAATTACAGTAAAAATTATTCATTCCCTTGCATCTTCTTTAAGTGAGACAAATCACCACAATGAAGAAAGGGGAGAGCTGGTGCATAACAATAAGAAAATGTCTTCAGATTTTCAAGGAAAAATTTCTTGAAATACATCAACACACGACTTGCAAAAGCATAGACTGCTATTGATAGGCTATCAGTCATATGGAAGTCAGACCTGATCGATAAAATGAAACGCAGTTTCTTCCAAGCAGCAGTCGTGGCGATACTGCTATATGGATACACAACATGGACGCTAACTAAACGTATGGAGAAAAAGCTTGACGACAACTACACAAGAATGCTGCGAGCAATATTGAACAAGTCCTGGAGGCAGCACCCCACAAAGCTGCAGCTGTACGGCCACTTACTAGTAGGGATGAGCTCATAAGTGGTGTACTTCTTTGGACCCCTTCACATGGCTGAGCAAAGGCAGGATGACCAACTCAAACCTATATACAGCAGCTCTGTGCCGATACAGGATGTAGCCCTGAGGACCTGCCGGAAGCAATGGATGATAGAGAGAGGTGGCGAGAGAGGGTCTGGGGTATCTGTGCTGATGATGATGATGAAAAAAAAATGCTTTATCAGGTGTGCGTATTTGTAGATACCTGTAATAAAACAAGGAGTCATGATGGGTTCATAAGGCAGGATTATGGAAATAAAACTAATTCTAAAGAAAAAACGAAATGAGCTCTGATTTTAAACAAATTTGATTTTAAGAATATAAAATATGAAATTTGCTCGATGTCGTAAACTGTGATTTTCTCACTGGTTTTCTTTTTGATTACATTTGAAAAATGCATCATTTGCTACCGTGACAAAGGTCTAAATTGTTGTTATTGAAATTGCTTCCATAAAATTTTCGGTAAAAAAAAATAAGGTTAAAAAAACAGTCAATATTTTTTGCAATAAATTCTTGTTGCTTAGCAATAGCATTCGAAAGATCTTTCTCTAATTAAATAATATGTCAGATTTGAAAAACATTGATTTTTTTAAATGGTTTTAGATGTGTTGGGATTACATCTTTTGCCTTCGAAATAGTAATTCTAAAGGCAGCTAGGTGGCATAATCAAGGAAGCATTTAAAAGAATAGCACACAAAAGTCAAACTCCCTTTTCCTTCTGTCCTGTCTATGTGTATGTTTTTTCAACAGACCTCGTGCCATATGATGTATGATACCATGCCTTGATGTAAGTCTTCACACAACTTCCATTCTATTAACGATGCTTAACTTAAACCAAATGACTCTTCAACTACATGCTAGGACTTTTCTCTGTAATGCTTCATGTTATTTTAGTTTGCATTCTATTAAATTTACTCAGGCAATAAAATATATTGTCGTTAATTAGTCATGAGTTGTTTTACATTATTTAGCTTGAGAAAATATTAAACCATGATATATTTCCTTTGTTACAAGTGTTAGAATTGTTTTCCTCTCATACTAACATCGTAGGAAATGGATATGGCGACCAGAGTTCAAATCATGGACATGGTTGTTTGCATTTCACATACCACTTATATCCTTGGGAAAGGCATGAATTCAATTATTCTCCCCCTAGTTATTGGAGACTGGGCTCTTTAACCCTGGTATGTAAACCAGTCTAGGAGAAGAAAAAACTCTGTTTGTAAATACTCAAATAGTTGTAGTGGTGGGTTATTGTACTTTGATATGACAAAGATGCAAAGACAAACCAAGTCATCAATACCATAAACCATTCAACCATAATAACTCTATGAATACTATATTGTAAAGACCCCCGACTTTTCTGTCCTTGCAACAGGGTTTAGAATATGTTGACTGTATCCCTTTTTTCAGGAGTAAGACATCTAATCCCTAAAAGGGTGTGCTGGGTATGACACTTAACTGCATTTGATGGTGAGGCTCCAGTTCCAAAGGTCTGGCCAGTGTTGAGTACCCTTTCATTGCTATTACTCCCAGGTCTGCTCTGACTTGGAGTGTTAGAACCTGTTAGGGTTGAGTAGATCTGTTTAAATATTATTCGTGTACTTGATACCATATAACTGTAAATCATTTGCATTAATCATAATTACTTGAAGCTATGATTGTTTACTAAGGGATGATTATTAGTTACTTAAAACCATATGTGACTTAAAACCATACTTGAAACTATTTAATTGCATATAATTCATCAGTATTAGATAGGAATACTTGAAACCATACCACTGTATGCAAGTTATTTGCATTAAGTTGGTTGGTTGTGTTTTTTAGCATATGGAACCTTGTGGATTGGTTAGTTGGTTGATTGTTTTATTTTATGGAGTATCAAACCTTTTCGGGTCATTTAACGCTGAATTAAATTTCAAAAACACAGTTAATATCAAAACTGTTTGGTTAAATGTCAAAAAAGGCCTATTTCAAACAATTCAGTTTACCATAAGTACAGAGTTTAAATGTCAAAACAGTCCGATTTCAAACAATTCAGCTTAGTATAAGTGCACAGTTTCAATGCTAAAACACAGTTCTGTTTCAAACAATTCAGTTTAACATAAGTACACAGTTTAAATATCAAAACAGTTCTATTTCAAACAATTCAGTTTAACATAAATATGCAGTTAAGGTTCTATTTGATCCATAGATAGGACCTTATCAGGTGCTACCACTATGGGCCAGAGTGAACCTGGGAGTGATGGCAATGAAGGGGTACTTCACATTCCCCAAAGCTCCAGCATTATTGGAACCTCACCATTAGCTTGTATAGTGTCATATCTAGGACACTCGTTGGGGGAGGGGTCTTACCCCTCTGTAGAGAAGTAGTCAGTGTATTCTAAAGTCCCAGCTGAGTGGGCAAAAAACTTGAGGGTTATTTAATGCCAAATCCCATTTATACATATGTGGTGCATTCAATAAATTTCCAAACTTTTTTGTAAAGGCATTTAAAATTGTCATAGACTCTTGAAAATTCAGTATATTATTGCTATACATCTTATGAAACGACTGACCAATTTTTATGATTTCAAGTTCAAATCAACAGCTACAGCAGCAATTGGAATACACCCTAGTAAAGCCTGATTGTTACAGCTGGTGAATTTCAAAAATCCAATCTGACACTTTAGAAGAACGATATGCAATAAAATTCTGTTTTAAACTTGGAAAAAATGCCACAGAAATGTATGGAATGCTTCAGACTGCTTTTCGACCATCTTGCATGAATCAAGTATCAGTTTTTGAGTGGCATAAGAGATTCAAGGAAGACAAGGAGTCTGTGAAGGATGATGAGAGGTGTGGGAGGAGTAAGGAAGTCAATACACCAGAGTTGATTGGCCAAAGGGTTAGGGTTAGGGTTACTATGTTGAGGTTTTAAGGGAGTTCAGGAAGAGATTCCGTCGGAAGAGGCCAGTACTCTTCAAATCGGGTCAGTGGCATTTCCACCAGGACAATGCACCAGTCCACAACTCCATCCTTGTCACACACTATTTGACCAAAATGGGCATCAAGACTGTGGCTTTTGGTTATTCCCTAAACTCAGAGGCTGTCGTTATGAGACAATTGAGGAGATGAAAGAGGCTGTGATGAAGGTCATTGACACGCTCACACAAGAAGACTTCCATGGGTCCTTCCAGAAGTTGTTGGAACATTACAACAAGTGCATTGCAGCCGGAGGAAATTACTTTGAAGGGGACTAGAGTTTCATGTGTGTACTATAAATAAAACTGCCCATATGAAAAAAGTCTGGAAATTTATCGTATGCACCTCGTATATATTATTTGTAAGCAAATAGTTCATGGGTAATATTATTTTTGAATGATCCAGAACTCATTTGTTTGCACACAATTGAATAGTTTCAAATATCGCTGTTTATTGTTTGCATACACTAAAAATGGTCTCTCATATAGTAAAGGATTAAATAGTTCTATTTACTATTAGAGGGGACTCAAACAAGTGTTACTTCTCCGTGTCAGAGTGGACTAGGGTGTAAAGACAATAAAGGATTTAAAAGTAAAATTTATATCCGATTATCCTGCCCACAAGTAAAATACAAATTTATAAAACAATAAGAAAACCAGAATGAATTATCTAAATCTTTATGTATACATATTAACAATTGTGTTTGTTTTTTGTGCTTTGATGTGTTGCAGTTGGAAAAGTTCAAAAGTTCTTGGTAAGGATGTGTGTGTGTGTGCTAGTGAAAGCACATATGCGCAGAGTATATGTTTGACTGCTGATTGAATGTGTGTGTGTGTGTGTATCAGGCTGGAGACATGTGAAATCTGACTTAGGTGATCTCATAAGAGAATAAGTGGACAAAAAAACAAACAAACAGGTAAACTTACTTTGACTGCTGATTGAATGTGTGTGTAAGAGAATAAGTGGACAAAAAAATGGTAAGCTTACTTTCACCATGACCATGAAGGTTGTTTTTTAGATGTGTGGATGGATTCACAGTTGTCATAGTAATGCAGTAAAATTTTGGTCGGTATTAGAATGTATCTTCATCACTATGGAGTGTTTGTGAATATTAGCATGTGTCTTTTATAGTACATTGTGTGTATTCGGTTGACAGTTGTGTGTGGTTGTGTTATGCTATCTGAAATAGATCTGAAGGTCTGACTGTGGCTGTCTGTCTGAGAGATTTGGGAAAGTCTATGTGTGGCTGTCAAAAGCATGGAATAAATAGGTTCCCTAATCACACTACCGGCTCCAAATGAAAGATTCATTTTTGTGTGGGACTGTGCGAAGGCAGTTGAAAACACCAGCAAGTGACTATTTTGGCTAATCAGGTTTCAAAAACCACTTATTTAATTTTTATCAATTTGTACCAGAATTTGATTTTGATCTGATTTACGTGTGCGTGTTTCTGACATATTTATGTAAAGCTTTAACGATGTGTTAGTTGTTTTTGGGAGTTTGTCCAAGTCCAGTGTTTTAGTTCGTAGTTCGATAGATCCATTTTGATACTTTTTATATTTTGGCATACTGTTAACCAAGACAGCTGCAACTAGTGAAAGGTTAACCAACGTGGTACTTTAGAGCAGCCACGTGGCCTTCCACTAGCAGCAAGGGAGATTTAGATGTCACTCCGCCGGTCACTACGGAAAGAGAATGAGCTTCCCTCTTTTGTCAGAACGGTCCCTTTTCTTTGCACAT
Source organism: Sepioteuthis lessoniana (assembly GCA_963585895.1). Classification (NCBI taxonomy): domain Eukaryota; kingdom Metazoa; phylum Mollusca; class Cephalopoda; order Myopsida; family Loliginidae; genus Sepioteuthis; species Sepioteuthis lessoniana. The sequence continues at coordinate 55,841,936 of OY757937.1, read as the reverse complement.
GTGTCACCTCTCTTCCTGTCAGAGGCCTCTGGGAGTTTTTTTGCATATTTTAATAATTATTTTAATTCAACTTAATTAATTTTATTTTTTTATTTATTTATTCCCTACATGTGATTTCTATATGGTTGTAGAATATAGGATTTTATATCCTATAGGAGTACCCTACATTCCCCAAAGCTCCAAGACTGGATCCTCACCCTCAGATGGTACAGTGTTATATCCAGGACACTTGTTAAGTTGGGTAGGGATCTTACACCTCTGCTGAGATGCATCTGACTGGGCTGTATCAATATTAGGAGAACTTGATATCATATAACTGCATGCTCAATAAGTAAATGAATCTTAAGAAACAGCTATATGAAAAATGTACATTTAAAGGTAAAATAAATGTAACTGCGAAACCTCTATGCATAAAATAACAACAGACGGGTTGACACACTGTTAAAATCAACCTAACTCTCCATCATAGATGACATTTGAAAATAAAAACAAAGGAAAGATTATGGGACCCCAAATTCAAAACCTTTTTAAATAGATATGGCTATATGTTGAATAATAATAATAAAAATGTTTGAACAAGGAGACTTGCTGTTACTTGTTCTCAAGAGAAGAAAGACAATAATTTTTTTAACAGCGTTAAATGGATGATAGTAAATGTAAGAAAATTGGCACCAGTAAGTCCAGAGAACACCTTAGTGCTAGACCAGTTGTCTGAAGAAGGATTTGATTTATGACCCCTTGTTACTTCCTATTTCGAGTTGAGAGATTCCCCCTTTCCTAAAAAGAAAGTTCAGTTGAATTCAGGACTTCGGACAAGTAATATGGTGAAGGGACTATAAAACAAAAAACGAAGGATATTTTGATGAGAATAATCTTGACAATTAAATATATATCCACAAGATTATAAACTCATTACAGGACTTTGTAAGTAACTATATTTACTAAATGCAAAAACTTTAAAATATTCTTTTAGATATAAAGTTTCTTACAAGAAGAGACCCAAAAGGAAAACCATATATCTCTGTTCATAAAATACCCTCATTGTAAACGTACTATTCACGTACCCCTTACTTCATATAAACTCATATATGTATATAGACCTATCAATTCTTGTTATTGTTGTTTGTTCCTTTTTTTATGTGTTTAAATTTGTTATTTTGTATGTCTGTCAAAAGCCTAATAATTTGTATTATTTTTTTTATGTTCTTTTCTATTTTCGTAAATATTTATTTTGTTGTATTAGGACAACTGTTAGCGACGACTAAATCTCTAACCCTGTTTATTATAGAAGTAATTCTAGTTTAGAAAATAATAGTTCGCTACAAGATAACACTTATATTTGCAAGTTGGAAAGTAAGTGGCATTGTATTTACATTGTTAAAACCTAAAACCATACAAAATCAATATTTTAAAAATCTGAAAAATTACCTGACTAGAGGAATGTTTTCTAAACGCGAAGCAATAAAAAAGTTTAGCTTTTTTTTCCGAAGCGAGTTAATTTGGTTCGGAAGTTCCAAATTTTTATTTGTATACAATCCTGATCCAACCGTAACGAGATATCACTGGGATTTTTTAAAGAATAATACACTTAAATGCTATAACATAAAAATTAAGGTAAATTTCAATCTAATTTGTAACTGAATGATCCTTTTGTGGTTTTTGCATTTGGGCTTTACGTCATTTTTAGTTAACAAGATAATTTTTTTATGCAACGTAGATAATTCTGAAATAGCACTGTTACGAGATCCCAAAAGGTTCACCAGTTCCACCGGAGGAACTTAGAATACGTCGATTTTATTCCCTGCCAAGGAGTAATATCCCCTTCGGAAAAATGGGTGCCTTGGGTATGACACTAAACTGCCTTTAATGGTAAGGGGAGTGTGGAGTACTCCTTCATTGCTATTCCTCCTAGGTTCACTTTGAATCGGAACGGTAGTACCTGTTAGGGTCCCATCTATGGGTTAAATAGATCATTTTGAAAATTATTCGTATTCCATAGGACTGCGTGGCAAAATAAATAAACAAATAAATAAATAAAAACAAAACAAACAAGCAAAAAATACTCTTAAACCTCTACACAAATGAATATAAACGTACAATGAACGCGATTCCCAAACATCTAGGCATAAAATAACCTTAGACGTGTTGACAAATTAAATCAATCAACAAGATGACAAGTCGTCTCGTAAGTTAAAATTAAAATGGATTTTAAATATCATGACAAAGAAAAGTCATGTTAGATAAGTAAAGTCACAAATAGATTTATAAAAAAAACATAAAAAATAAGTTCGTAAAAACTAAAAAGAAAGAAAGAAAGAAAAGCAATATATGATTATTTTGTAAAAAGAAAGTGCGCGTTGACCATGCCTGACTTAAAAAGAACTATCTTATTTGTTAAAATGGGTCGTTAGACGTTTGGTTTGGTTTGGTTTTTTAAAGCACTTTTTCTTCGAAGTTTTTGAAATTTCAGTCTCAGACAGAATCATTAATATCACAGTTGAACTTTTATGAAAAGTAACAAAAACAAAAAAACAAGTCCACACACACACACATATATATATATGTGTGTGTGAGTGAGTGATTGTCAATAAAAACGATCTTTCTTTATTACTTACTTAGTTATTTGAAACGTTCAACTTGTGTCCTGTTTTTCCAGTTAGTTTCGCATGTGCTATCATTAATTTTTATCTAATCTAAAAAAAATGAATGAAAATAATGAATTACTTTAAATGAACGTTTGTATTATAAAATCACGACTCTGATGATACTTCCAGTCAATTTCTGAATGTATTATTATTATTATTATTATTATTCACTAAGCTTTTAAAGTTACTTGTACGACATCAAAAAATAGTAAAAAATAAACATACAATTCAAGGTAGATAACTCTAAGTAATTTGCGTTTAATTAGCTAATAATTCAGAGCACACAACGATTGATTAAATGATTTCAATAGTATGTGACTGCCTCGTCATGGATTATTTTATGCCACGTAGTTAGGGAATTGCAATCATTGTAAGTTCATGCTATAAAATATTTACATGTTGAGATATTTTTTTGCACCTTATCGAACACGGATGATTTTTAAAAAGATTTATTTAACCGATAGGACTTTGAAAAGTAACACCGCTAGGTACTCCACCCACCACAGAACTCAAGAACTGGAGCCTCACTATTAAATACAGTTTAATGTCATCCTTCGGACACCCCCTTTTTCGGGAGGAGGGAGTCTTATGTGGGATCAATCTACATGGATTAAAAAGGAAAAATTATATCCGAATATCCTGTCCACAAATACCACATAAATTTATAAAAAGAAAGGGAAGGAACGATTTTTTTGACTGAATGAAAACCAGATTGAAATTATAACAAGAAGGCAGATAATGTTACTATTTATTCAGAAATGGTAATTAATGTTAATGATGTTATATTCTGAGTTGTGGGCGAGAAATGCGTATGGTTGTGTTTTCAAGTCGGCCTGCAAAATCAGTGAGTTTATAGCGGTTTTGAAGGAATTAATTAATTTCCCTAACACTATATATTTTAGGCACTAGAAATGAATTACGAGACTTTTCTTTAACAACACACAACAGCGAAAGTTTTTATTTGCAGCTTTGAGGAGGTTTGTTCTTGGTGCTGCAAGACTCGTGGTGTTTAGGCTTGCTGGATGTTTGAGACGAAATGGCTTAGCGGGATGCTGGAAATGGCAGCGTGTCGTTGGACGTGTGAGGGAAGTATTCAAAGTCACAGTGTAGTTTTGTGTCGAGAGCGGAGTGGCGCTCGGATCGACATAGTAAAATTTTTGTGGTGCTTGTGGAAGGCATGCTGAACGTATCTAATTCGTATTCAACTGGGATTCCTTGGTCTAAAATATATTAGACGCAAAGAATCCATAAATTAGAAGGTTCCCTCGCTGAGTGTCCATGTTGCTGCTGCTAGTGTTAAAGCCACAGTGATATGTCCACACTGGGTGGCTTGTTTAGCTAAAAAGCATCGCTAAGCAGGGGCGACCAGAGATACGTCCGTTCTGGTCGCCGTCTCAAGCCGAAGAGAGTCTGTTTGGCCGCTCACCCGTTTTGTTAGCCGGAAATGAAGGTCCGGGCTGAATGGGATAAGTCATCCTGATTGGGTGAAATTCAGTGTTGAATTAAATAGCGCGCCAAAACAAAATATGAGATTTTCCTCTTCTCTACAAGTTTCTCTCCCTCATGTCGCTGAAGGTCCCATGCTCGGCTTAAGTACTGGAAGTTTGTCATTTGGCTCCCGTGGGTGGATATAAGGTAAGCCTTTAGTTCCTCGAACGTGGACGTAGGCTGTCTTGAGTCCTCCATCTCCTGGAAGATGCCTTCGTTCAGTAGTTGCTTTGCCAGCTTGACAAACTCCTTCTCCATTGCAGGATATTCCCTTAATTCTGGCTTAACGTGTATGGTGTAAGCCTTATTAAGGTCGGTAATGAAGCGGTTTACATCGCTGCCCGGTTCGAAGGTCCAGATGGATTTTGTGGCGTCCCGAAGTGACTGCTGTCGCAATAGAAGCTCATAGTTTGTGGTGTGTTGTTGCAATGTGTGCGATCGATCGTGTGCTGTAGTTTGCAGAGCAGTTAAAAGTTCGTGGAGGTCTGTTTTCAGTTCACTAATGATTAATTGTGCTTGCGGGTTATCTGCCGGCTCCATGTCAATTTTCGTTTGGAGAATCGCTGCTTTTTGCTGTTTTATAAGTTCCAAGATTTCTGATCGAGAAAGGCCGGAGTATTCCATACTTGTTTTGCTGCACGCTTGACACCAGTGTTATATTCTGAGTTGTGGGCGAGAAATGCGTATGGTTGAAAAACAAAGAACGTATAGATACTCACAATAACACAGTAATGATGTTATAGAAATTTTGTTGTTGTTGATGTTATCGCAAACGGAAGTTCTGCGCGGAGCCCATGCGTGAGCGACTAACTTTTCATTTTGAGTTGAGAACTCGAAGTGTTAACTTCGTTTTTTTTTCTTTTCTTCTTTTTTTTCTTTTTGTTTTTTCAAATCAAGGCAAGATCTCGTCTTGTAACAATGAGCCCTGTTGCCTTTGTTATATTAAAAGAAAGAAAACAAATGAGACGACGAGAATATTGATAAGTTTCAAAAGGGAAGCTTTAATGACAGCTTGAGTCGAAATTTCCCTTGTGTAGTGAGTAATAATAGAAAAGGGACAGTTGTAAATAGTTGAGCAGGAATTTAGCATTCAGCCAGAAGTTTGAGGTCCAGTTGATTTAGGAGAAAGGAGTAAAAGGTGAAAGAATAGTCTCCTAAATAGTTGAGCAGGAATTTAGTTGCTGATATCAGAGCAAAAATTGAGTTGTTGAAGTCAGAGCAAGAACTGAGGAATTGAACTCCCAATTTGAAACCTCTGGGATCTGTTGGTCTAGGAGGAATGATAAAATGATAATGGAATGGTTTCCTAGAAAACAACGATCCATAAATTGGATGTGCTCTCCTCATGGTGATGTGGTCTGCTGCTGGAGTTAAAGAAAAAAGGAGGATCGGTCCGTCCTGTTCGAAAAATATACGAGGAGAGGAAGAGCACACGTTTTCACCGCCTTTTATATTGCCCGGGAAAATCATCCGGGCATAATGGGATAAAATATCCTCATTGGGTGAAAATATGAGATCGAGACCACAACGGTCAAATTAATTAACGCACTAAATAATAATTTGAAATTCTTTCTGTAACAAAATCATCAAACATTTATGTACATATTAACATTTGTATTTTATAAACTTATTTTGGGTGCTTTGTTGTGTTGTGGTCGTAAGTGACCAAAAGCTCAAAAGTTCATTTATGTTCTTGTTAAGAAATTGATATAATGTGAGTGTATGTGTACATGTGAGTGAAACACATGTTAGCGGTGTGTATGTTTGACTGCTGACTGAATGTGTGCGTGGGGTGGTGGAAACATGTGAAATCTGATTGGGGTGTTTCCCTAAGAAAATCGGGAGACAGAAAGATTACGGGATCCAAATTTATAATGTTTAAAAATATGTATAGACACATACATACTGCTACTACTACGATATCAACTACTACAACTAATAATAATAATAATAATAATAATAAAGGCCCGAAAGCGGAAATACACATCGATTTACTCAAAACAACACTAAAAAATACCAAATTGGAAAACGGCAGGCCATGATAAAATATATGGATTCTGGTTCAAGAAATTCACCTTTATTCCCGACAGACTAGTACTAGAAATGAACCAATACCTATAAAGAGGCCCACGTACCCGAATGGATGACCAAAGGAAAGACCACCTTGAACCTGAAGGATCCCTCAAGGAAACCGCCCCAAACAACTACAGACCTATAACCTGCTTACCGATGATCTGGAAAATATTTACAGCGCAAATAAGGGAAGAGATTTTCTACTCGCTAACAAGCCGTGGATTGTTCCCAGAGGAACAGAGAAGATGCCGCAAAGGATCCAAAGGCACAAGAGAGTTTCTTTACATAGATCAGCACATCCTCTACCAGAACAAGAACAGGTGGAAAAATCTAGCATTGGCCTGGATTGACTACAAAAATGCATATGATATGGTTCTGCAAAGCTAGGTAATAAACTGCCTCAAAATGTACAAAATATTAGAAGTCATAAACTTTATCGAGAAAACCACGAAAACCTGGAAAGTGGAACTGACAGTAGGAGGGAAAAGCTTAGCTGAAGTGAAGGTCCAAAGAGGTATATTTCAAGGAGATGCACAATCACCATAATTGTGATGATGCCACTTAATCACATACTTAGATAATGCACAACCAGATATAAACTAAGTAAATCACAGGAAAAGATCAATCATCTAATGTACGTGGACGTCACCAAACTGTTTGATAAAAATGAAAAAGAACTGGAAACTCAAATACACGAAGTGAGAACATACGGTTAGGACATAGGGATGGAATTTTGCATAGAAAAATGTGCCATGCTAGTAATGAAAAGCGACAAACGACATCTGACGGATCGAATGGAACTGCCAAATCAAGACAAGACTAGAACATTCGAAGAAAAGGAAACCTACAAATACTTGGACATCTTGGAAGCTGACATCATCAAACAAGTGTAAATGAAAGAAAAAATAAGAAAGAATATCTCAGGAGAATCAGAAAGCTACTCGAGACAAAACTATGTTACAAACATTATCAAAGGAATACCTAGGCCGTACCCCTCGTTAGATAAATGGGGCCATTTTTGAAGTTGACCTGAGATAAACTTATGCAAATGGACCAGAGAACAAGAAAACTAATGACCATGCATAAGGCATTACATCACAGACTACATTGACAGACTATAGGTATCAAGAAAGGAAGGAGGAAGAGGACTTATCAGCATTGAAAACAGCGTTGACGAATTCATATAACGACTCGCGGATTACATTGAAAAGCAGAAAGGAGGACTGATTACAGCCACCAAAAAGGATACTGACAACATGAAGACCAACAGAATGACAATAACTAGAAAACAAAAATGGGAAGAAAAACAAATCTATGGGCGCTTTAAACGACTAATAAGCAACGTCTCACACGAGAAAGCCTGGTCGTGCCTAAGAAAAGGAAACCTTAAAAGAGAAACAGAGTCTCTCCTAATAGCAGCACAAAACAACGCCATAAGAACTAATCCTATAAAAGCAAGAATAGATAAGACGCAATAAAATAGCAAATGTAGGTTATGTGGTGATAAAGACGAAACCATCAATCACATGATAAGCGAATGCAGCAAATTAGCACAGAAGGAGTATAAGACTAGACACGACTGGGTTGGCAAGGTGATCCACTGGGAAATGTGCAAGAAATTTAAATTTGTCCATACGAATAAATGGTATATGTACAACCCAGCATATGTCTTGGAGAATGATTCACATAAAGTCCTATGGGACTTTGACATACAGACGAATCCCCTAATCTCGGCCAGAAGACCAGATCTTATAATAATCAACACACACACACACACACACACACACACACACACACACAAAAAGATAACTTGCAAAATTGTAGATTTTGCTGTCCCGGCTGATCACTGAATAAAACTGAAATAAAGCGAAAAGAAGGATCTTTAAATTTAAGGTTTTATTGAGCAATTCATACATGAAAGGTGTATGAGTGTAGAACAGAAGTTGCTGTATCACGTCGGTATAGTCTGCTGGGTGTTGAAAGTCGGTGCCGTAGAAAGTCGTAAACTCGGCTGTCAATTAGTTTGTGGCGACAGCACGTCTTGAAGATAAGGATGGTCTCGGTGCTTGGTGAAAATCATAGGTGTAGCTGTATGGTCAGGTTGTGGACGTAGCCAAGAGACGGTTGAAGATGTGGACCCATTGGTTGCAGAGGCTGGATGATCAATGTCCTGGTCAACCGAGGATGTGTCGATGTGGCCTCGGTGTGATGGTGCAAGTCCGAGCAGAGTGGTCACAGGTGGATTAGGTTGATATTACATGATCTGGTCTGCTGCAATGGGTGATGTAGGTGCTGGTTGCAGAGGCTGTATGATCGATGTCTCGGTTTATTCAGTCAATGGTTAACCAGGGGTATGTCGATGTGGCCTTGTAGTGCTGATGCTAGTCTAAGCAGGGTGGTTGGTTGTGGACTAGGGTGATGCAGATATCAACTGCTTGGTGTATCTGGAGCTGGTATGCATGTGTTGTACTTGTTAGCCCAGGAAAGGCTGCTGGGTGAAGGTGGACCTGGTCTACAGGTGCTGTTGCTGGGTGGCGCTAAAACGACTGCTGGGTGAAGCTGGAGCTGTATGCAGTTGGTGCTGGCAGCTATGTTGTCGTCTCATGGTATCTGCTAAGGGGTGTGGTGAGAAGACCAGAGGTATCTTCAGAAGACTTTTTGAAGTTAGGCCTTAAAAGGGATGTTTGAATGTGAGAGCAGCGGTGAGTAGTTTAGTAACTGACATCGCTGTTGAAGTTGAAACACGTTGGCAGAAATAGATAAATAAATAAATCATCAACTACACCAGATATATATCTTCCGTCCATTTACTTTTTTCCACATATATTCTGTTAGATTCATTTCATTCCTATATATATATATATATATAAGAGTTTACGAAGTTGATTGTTTATGTTTCTGGAATCTTTATCCAAGCCCCGTCAGCTGTGGCTGTAGAATACGCTTTGCTACTCTGAAAAGCACTTTTTTCAGAAGACGCAAGACCACTCAAACGAGTGTCCTTGCTATGACACAAATGTATCTGATGGTGAGGCTTTAGTCCTGGAGCTTTGGGAAATGTGAAGTAGCCCTTCTTTGCCAATACTCCCTAGTCTAATCTGATCAGGATCGCGAGTACCTGTAAGGGTACCATTTATAGGTCAAATAGAATTTCTCAATCATTTACTTTGTATTATTATCAGTTATTTGAAACAAAGCGGTGTGCAAATTATTTGTATTGCATAGGAATACTTGATAAATAGAATTACAAATGTTAAATAGCAATACTTTAAACATTTAACTATGTGCAAATAAATAATTAATATTAAATAGAATCATTAGCGTTAGATAGGAATACTTGGAAGTGAATAATGGTGTGTAATCCGACAATATATTGAGAAAAATTGATAACAAGGTAATTCAAGTAGAAGGAGAGATTTATTTAGAAGCAAAGTCGAGACTATACACTGACTGAACCTCTGCAGAGGGGTATGACCCCCCCTCCGCCCACGAGTGTCCTGGGTATGATACTAAACAATCTGATGGTGAGGTTCCAGTAATGCTAGAGCTTTGGGGAATGCGGAGTACCCCTTTATTGCCAATGCTCCCAGGTCCACTCTGGCCCAGAGCCGTAGCACCTATCTATGGGTCAAATAGAACTAAACTGCATACTTATGCTAAACTGAATTGCTTGAAATCGAACTGTTTTGATATTTAAATATCATACTGTTATACTAAATGGAATTGTTTGAATTAGAACTTCTTGACTAAACTAAATAGCTTAAAACAGAAGTGTTTTTGACAATTAAATTGAGTACTTATGCTTAACTGAATTGTTTGAAATAGAACTAGTTATTTGTATAAAAATAGATTTGGCATTAAATAACCTACAAAGGTTGATATGCCATAAACCCAACCAACCAACCAACCATATAAGGAGAGGTACAGAAACAGCAAAAGGTCCTCTTTGCCTTCGATTGTTTAATCCTGAGGCTTTATATTCCAATCCTGTAGCGAAATAAATTACCTCTTATTCGGCTTCTGAAGTTGTTTTTTTTTCTTTTGTTTTTTTCTTCAATTTCACTTCATGTTGTTTATCATTAGAGTGGAAAATGTAAAGCCAGCAATTCTTTGAATTTGGCTTCTGAGTGTCTTTTTTCAGTTTCCAAAAACTGAAACTTATCCTGAAAGGTTACCAGTATTAGAAGAAAGTGTTCTAGAGACCTGCTTACGACCCACTTAAAAGACTTCTAGTGCTGTAATAAAGCATTTGAGAAAGTCTATAATTAATAGAGGGAAATATTTGAAAGAAGTACATATTTTAATGAGGTATAGACAAAGTAATAATTTATTTTTTCAAAGTTCAGTTTCTTCTTGGATGCATTATATATGTCTAATAGATTACTGTTGTGGCCCCGGAAAGGGTCACTAATGAAAACTCAAACACGGATATTAGATAACAGATTATATTACACAAGAAAGATAGAGTTACATAGAAAAGGTAAGAAGTCTCGTACTGTTCGGATAATACCGATATTGATCTGCCTCTCTGGTAGCGAAATCTCTCAGTACTAATAACGCTGAAGAGTCCATTATGGTGAGATGGCTAAGGCTCCAACAACAATTACTAATATATAATTGCTCATGCGCCTGGCTGGAAGTCCACAGGAGCATGGCGATGCATATGGCCAGAGCAGCAATATGACCTGAGGAGAAATCTGGATAGGGAAGTAATGTGACGGGAAGAGCAATGCGACGAGAAGAGAAATATGGCCGGAAGAGCGATTAAAATGTGTTCAAACGCAACAAAAATTGTTGCGGTTAAAATAAAAGTTATAAATTTACATGATTACACAGATTATTGTAAATTTGAATATTTTGTTCTAGTGTTGAATCCAATCAGGTGCCAAATTAATTTACAAAAACTTCATCTTGTCCTTACATTTTATAAGCAATTTTTTGCATGCTTTGAGTCAGGTAACTAAAAAAGTATTGCCAAATGTTTGTAGAAGTCACTACTCTAACGTGCAGAATAAACAAGAATAACACCTACCAGCTTAACAGTCCAAGCTGGCAGACAAAAAATAAAATGGGTGATAATCCAATACCGAACCTGTAACATATTAAGCAAGCCAGTGTATACACACACTAATATACCCATTCATTGGACCAGCAACCAATCACCATCCAGAGAATGGACTTTGCCATTTGAGAGCAATTGAATGCCCTAATGTCTATATAATCTCGCCTCAAGTCGTAGCATTGCTTCTTTACACAAACGAGTATTTACTCACAGCTAACGAGCATTACGAACGAATTCCAACAATGTCGAAGTCAGAAAATTAAACAAGTGTGGCTACGTGCTTGGCTGGAAGTCTAAATGAGAATAATAATGCATTATATTTCTTTTTTATTTTATTTTATGCAGAATATTCAGTATTTAAAAATAGAGCTATAATAATAATAATAATAATAATAATAATAATAATAATAATAAGACCTAAATGCAGAATATGGACTAGGGAAGAGAATCAACTTGTGCCAGAATGCTATTTCAGGAGCAACCCTTCACAAAGAGGATACAGGAAAAGAATGATGGAGATCTGGCAAGAACGTTCGACATTTCAGACAACTATCCAAAGGGTAGCCGATCAAGTTAGGACAATAATGAAGAAGGGTTGGTTTTCTGACCTAGAATTACTAGAAATCCATAAAAAAACACTGAAACAAAACTATAACACAGTGCCAGACACACCAAGTGGTGTCAAAGAAAAACAATCCAACAAAAAAGAACCGCAAGTCTCAGCAAATGAAAACACTACACTCCCAAACGATACACTACCAAACAACCAAGAAGAAACAATATCACAAGAACAAAAGGTAAACCTAGAAAATATAAAGAGAATCATGAATGGTGAAAAGACTATTCTATCTTCATTAAGAAATATAGAATGGAAAACACTTAAGATAGAAACGACTAAAATAAATTACATACTACCTTACATACCGACGAATAATATAACCGAGTTAAATGAACTAATATATGCAGGAGCAAAATTACTATGTGAGAATATTGGGATCCCCTCAAAAAACACGAAGAAACAGTCAAAACCAGGATGGGAAATTCGACTGGAAACGCAAATAAAAAAAAACTACGAAAACAAGCCCGAATGATAAGAAAGAGAGGTATTGAAATAAGCGGAAAGAAGGAACAGGCAACATGAGGAAAAATAATAGTACAACTTGAGGAAATAAACCAGAAAGTACTGGCCAAAGAAGGAAGACTAAAGAGATATCGACAAAGGGTAACACAATACAGACAAAACAGGACATTCCAAAACAACGAAAGAAAATTCTATCAACAATTGGGAAGGAGTGACTCGAAAACATACCAACAACCGGATTTAAAAGAAACCGAACGATTTTGGACTAAAATATGGCAACCAAAGAAACATAACGAAAATGCTGAATGGATAAACAATATCACAAGAAAACCAGACGGACTTGAAGAAGGCCCCGAAATGTAAATACACGTCGACTTACTCAGAACAACAGTAAAAAGAATATAAAACTGGAAAGCGCCAGGCCATGACGGAATACATGGCTACTGGTTCAAGAAATTCACCTCCATTCATGACAAACTAGCACAAGAAATGAACAGATGCTTACGAGACGCGCAAGTACCTGAATGGATGACCAAAGGAAAGACGACATTAATCCAAAAGGACCCTAGCAAAGGAACTGCTCCAAACAATTACAGACCCATAACCTGCCAACCAATGATGTGGAAAATATTAACAGCACAAATAAGATCTACTACTCGCTAACAAGCCGCGGATTGTTCCCTGACGAACAAAAAGGATGCCGCAAAGGATCCAGAGGCACAGTAGAATTACTTTACATAAATTGGCACATCCTAAATGAGGGCAAGATCAGACGGAAAAATCTAGCTATGGCCTGGATTGACTACAAAAAGGCATATGATATGGTCCCACAAAGCTGGATACTACACTGTCTCAAAATGTACAAAATATCACATGAAGTCATAAACTTCATCGAACAGACAATGAAAACCTGGAGAGTGGACTTGACAGCAGGAGCAAGAAGCATAGCTGAAACAAAGATCCAAAGAGGCATTTTCAAGGATGCACTATCACCCTTACTATTCATAAGAGCCATGATGCCACTAAACCACATTCTCAGAAAATGCGCAGTTGGATACAAACTCAGCAGATTGCAAGAGAAGATCAACCACCTAATGTACATGGATGACATTAAATTATTTGCAAAAAATGAAAAAGAACTAGAAACTCTCATACACGCAGTTAGAATATACAGTCAGGACATAGGAATGGAATTTGACATAGAAAAATGTGCCTTGCTCGTCATGAAAAGTGGCAAACGACATATGACTGACGGAATGGAACTACCAATTCACGACAGAATTAGAACGCTCGAAGAAAAGGAAACCTACAAATACTTGGGCATCTTGGAGGCTGACACCATCAAACAAGTGCAAATGAAAGACACGATCCGAAAAGAATATCACAGGAGAACGCGAAAACTACTCGAGACAAAACTCTACAGCAGAAACCTCATCAAAGGAATAAATACTTGGGCTGTGCCCCTAGTCAGATATTCGGGACCCTTTCTCAAGTGGACCAGAGAGGAACTTAAACAAATGGACCAAAGAACAAGAAAACTAATGACCATGCATAAGGCATTACACCCCAGAGACGACGTTGACAGACTATATGTATCTAGAAAAGAGAGAGGAAGAGGACTTGCCAGCATCGAAGACACCGCTGACGCATCGATACAACGGCTCGAAGACTACATAGAAGAACACGAACGAGGACTAATTAAAACCATCAGAAACGATACCGACAACACGATAGACGAAAGAGTGACAACAACTAGGAAACAAGAATGGGAAGGAAAACAACTCTATAGACGCTTTAAACGTCTAATAAACAACATCTCACACCAGGAAACCTGGACCTGGCTAAGAAAAGGAAACTTTAAGAGAGAACCGGAATCCCTCCTAATAGCAGCACAGGACAACGCCATAAGAACCAATCATATCAAAGCGAGGAGAGATAAGACGCAACAAAACAGTAAATGTAGGATATGCGGTGACAGAGACGAAACGATCAATCACATAATTAGCGAATGCAGCAAATTAGCACAGAAGGAGTATAAGGCGAGACAAGGTGGTCCACTGGGAAATGAGCAGGAAATTTCAATTCGACCATACAAACAAATGGTATATGCACAACCCAGCACCTGTCCTAGAAAATGACACGCATAAACTCCTATGGGACTTTAACATACAAACGGATCACCTAATCCCGGCCGGAAGACCAGACCTCATAATAATCAACAAAAAAAAGAGAGTTTGTAAAATTGTCGACTTTGCTGTCTCGGCGGACTACAGAATAAATCTGAAGGAAAGTGAAAAGAAAGATAAGTACCTTGACCTTGCTAGAGAGTTAAAAAAAAAAAGCTGTGGAACATGAAAGTAACAATTGTACCAATAGTGATTAGTGCGTTAGGCACAATAACTAAAGGATTATTAAAAGGCCTGGAAGACTTGGAAGTTGGCGGACGGGTAGAGACTATCCAAACGACAGCATTGCTAAGAACGGCCAGAATCCTGAGACGAGTCCTGGAGACTTGAGGAGACTTGCTGTCACTAAAACTCCAGTGAAAAAACATCAGTTAACACAGATGTGAAAAACTCTATTATAATAAATATCTTAATAGTCCATGACAGCTGTTTCATGTTCAATACATTTATTCAAATGGATATTTGATGTTCAGTACAAAAATTCAAATGGCTCTTTCACTGAATGATCAAAATGAATATGTAACAGTTTTATTGGGTTATTAGATAAAAAATATTAACATAGCAATAATAAAATGATATGACCCTTCTCTATGAGACATGGGGCAAATTGGGATGCTAACTTTAGCCTGGGAACATGCAGAGCATATTTCAGCAGTAACAATAGCAGCTCCTGTTGATATGCAATAAGATGCATAAAGATTTTCAATATTTTTTTCACTTGTAAAAAAAATTGTAATCCAGTGCTTTGAGCCAGGAGATTAAAAAGGTCTTGCTGAATGTCTTGAACAAAAAATTAAACAAGTGTGGCTACACACTTGAGTGGAAATCAGAATGAGAATAGTGAGCCCACTATATATCTTTTTTTAATTTTTTGTTATCTCATGCAGAATATTCAATATTAAAAAATCGAACTGTAATAATACTACTACTAGTAATAATCAATTATTATCAATGTTTTAATAATCCATGACAACTGTTTCATGTTCAATGACATTTAATGTTCATTATAATTATTAAAATGGATGTTTCATTGAGTGATCAAAATGATTGGTTTGGTTTCTTTGTTTTGATGGCATATCAACCTTTGTAGGTTATTTAATGCCAAAGCCAACTGCCTAGAAGAACAGTAGTGGTACTATTTAACCCATAGCTGGGAGGATAAGAGAGTTCATACCTTTCCCAAGGGTATTTGCCTGAAAGTGAACATAATAGCACAACTGGAGTACGGACTTCCTTACTACGATCCTGCAGTCCATTGCTTTAACTATTACACTATGAGGACACCCCCTGATCAAAATGAATATGTAACTGTTGTATTGGGTTATTAGATAAAAAATATAAACATAGCAGTTAATTTGTTTTCAGTATGGCTATATTGTTAGCCATTCGAGAGAAAAGAGCCTGAGTCCTGCTCTTCCCCAATGAACCCCAAATCTGTGACAAGTGAGTATAAACATCTTCATTATCCTTGGCTTGTACACCAGCTGGCAATTCGAGTAATAGAATTATTGCTATGTTTTTATAAACAGCCTCACTGTTATCACAGTATCCGTGGAAGATCATAATGGCTTTGGGATCGATCTTCTCCAGGTTGACAACAACTACTACTCTTTGTTTATGATTGTCCACCATGGTACGGATCTGTTCATCGATCATCCTTTTCTGGACATCGGGACTTTCAGTCGACAAAATGGCTCCATTGACATGATGGAGACCTTTCGGATGAGAGTCAAGGAAATTATTGATGGTTTGAGCGAGTTGCTTTGAGAGTTGCAATGCCGGGTCAAGACTGCCAGCGGGTGTGACCATTAAAAGTACGGCAGGATTTTCGGGATTTTCTTGTGAGAGAAGGAAGTAAGGGAAAGATTTAATTATGTTCCAAAAATCATCTGTTTGTGGGCTATAATTCGGTTTGAGTTTTTCGATCTCTTTGAAGTAGGTGGGCTTTTCGGGGATTTCCTCCGTCATCGTTTTCGTTAAAATCAAAATTGAAAGCATGACAATGAAAATTGCAAAAATAATTTGAACCATAATTAGATATTTTTTTTCTTCTGAATCTTTCTTTTCATATTTTTTGTTTGTATTTTTGGTATTGCCGGCGTCTTCATTTTGATTTCCATCCGTCGTATCAGTTTTAAAATCTTCTCGTCCAACTCCTCCTTTTCCAATATATTCTTTCTTACATTCTTTACTTTTATCTGTGTTATTCATTGTATCTTTGTTCACAGTGTGATTTTGCATAACAAACGAACGATTTTTTCTTACTTCTGTCCTTGTATAGTTTTCTATTTCTTTCTTTTCCTTATTTTCTTCATCTGTATGTATAACTTTCTCTTCGTTTGGAATTGGTTGCAGAGAAAAAACATCTGTGCATTCTGGTGAAACGACTACCTTTGAATTATCTCCCCTGGCAGCAACTCTCGTCTTTCTTTAAGTCGGCATATTTTTACCGTGTTTTTCAAATAAAATGTCTTCGTTTCCTTCTCGAATTCTTTAACTTTTTCGTTGATTTTGTTTTCCTTGCTTGTACTTATGGTTGTTTTAATTTCCTTTGGATATACATTTAATTCGTGAGATGTTGCTGTGTCAGACAAATCAATTGTATTTTGTTTGTTTCCATATACAATATCATTATTTCTTTACAACATTTTAGTCTTTGTAATTTTATCTATTACTAATAGATTAGACGTCATCTTAGATTGGATATTATTTTCTCTTTCACATATGAGTCTTGTTCTTTGTATCGCTTTATCAAAATAAATTAATTTCCTTTATGTGTGTATGATATCAATTGTAACTGGTTCTTCCAAATTGATTGTCATAACAAGTGTTCGTGACTTGTGTGCTTTTATATCCGGGTTACACTATATATATTTGTCACCTTTTCCATACATGTGTACTAATTTCATTATAATTTGACCTCTCGCTATATATATATATATATATATATAGTTGGTGACTTGATGCAGAGACCAAGTAGATTTTATATGCAAAATAAAGCCAGAACGAGGGTTCGGATTTCACAGGGAGCTGATCTTTATTATTTCCGATTCGTGTTGTTTCCTTGTTGTCATAGTCTGACAAAAGAAAAAAAGAAAAAAAGAATTAAATTAATTTAACAAAGCGTTAGAATTATCAGCTAAAATAGTCCCTAATGTATGTATTAGGTTTGGTGAGATAAAAACCACCGAACTACTTCCTCGATTTCTAGGCGATGGCGTGTCACGTAACTTGTCTAAAGACGCCACATATTCTGGCACCCAATTTTTATCCCCCTTCCGTTTACCATTTTTTTCTTCCATTTTACCAGCTAATAAAGCTTGTGTACACACGTACAAATCATCCTCTTCCTCAGATACTCGTCTATCCTTATTTTATACTAACATTATGAGTCGTCCTACTATGCAAACTTTAATTGGTTATGGGCCCAGATACGCAGTTGAGAATAGTGGACAATTTAACATGTCTCATAGGTTATTGCTTCAAGGAGACGAAAGAAAATATGAGCTCTGGGAAGTGAGATTCCTTGGTAATCCCAGAACACACAAGCTGTATGACACCATCATCGCAAAGATGGCTGAACCAGTGAACTCCAACAAAAACGCTAAGGCATATATGGTCCAATTTTTAGACGATAGAAGTCTTTCACTAATCATTCGAGATGCAAATAATGACGGTAGAAAAGCTCTGAATATTTTACGAGAGCACTTCCCTACTACGTGGGAAGCCAAAAGTCATAGCCTTGTATACAGAGTTGACTTCATTGCGACAACAACCCGAAGAGAACATCACCGATTACATGATACGAGCGGAGAATATTTTAAAAAACGTCGGAGGAACTATAAGTGATAGACTGCTTATAGCAATGATTCTGAAAGGGCTACCGAATGAATACAACACTTTCACCACTGTGATGACGCAGAAAGACACACCTATGACATTCCAAAATTTTAAAACGGCCCAGAAAAATTTTGAAGAAACAGGGAAAACTGAAGGTAACGCAGAAATAAACGTGAAAGAAAAAAAATTCAGCGGTCGACCAACACCACCTTTACCAAGAGAAAACAAAACCAGATTTGACGGAGCATGTTTTTTGTGTGGAAAATATGGCCACAAATCACAAAATTGAAGAAAACCCTCACGATGGTGCAGAAACAAAAGTCATGACACGAAGTTTTGTAGAAAAACGAAGACCAACCACGCACGTAGAGGACGGCGTAAAGCACGTTAAATATAAGAACACTTTTATTTTTTCTGTGAATAATACCGATGAGTCATACTGTGATTTGTTAGTGGGCTGTGGGGCTATACCACATTTTAAATGATTCGAAGTTTATTAGTTTTCATAAAAAATTTGACCCTTCACGTCATGCTGTAGAATTAGTTGATGGAAGCAAATATGGTAATTTGGCTTTAAAAAGAGGAGATGCTTGTGTCAACATGATTGACACAAATGGAAAAGTAAATAGAAACATTTTAAAAAATGTATTGTATATTCCTTCTTTGGAAAAAAAAAATTTTCTCGGCACAGGCAGCGACTGAAAATGGTGCTAAAGTAGAATTTAGACCTAACTCAGCAACGCTTAATACGCAGGGAACAACATTTAAAATACATAAGAAAGGAAAATTGTATTATCATATTTACCAACCCCTCCGCTCGGGCTGGATATGACACAAGGAAAATTGTATTATCTAAATAATATGTTCTCCAAAAAAGTTAGGCATTCACTAGAAGACTGGCATAAGATAATGAGACATTGTAATGTTGATGATATTTTAGAATTAGAAGAAACTGTTGAAGGTATGCAAATTACCGATAGAAATAAACTTAAATGTGAAATTAGCCCACAAGCGAAGATGTTACAGTCACGAAATAGGCTTTCCGCCATACGTGCGACTAAAATACAAGAAATCGTCCATGTTGAGATAGCAGGGCCGATAGACTCTATAGCAAAGGACGGTTTTAAATATGTATTAGGATGCATAGACGATAACTCTAACCGAATAGTAACTTATATGTTAAAAAAATAAATCTGACGCACTGAAGGCTTTCAAAAAATTTATAGCAGATATCTCACCTTATGGAAATCTAAAATATGTTAGAACCGACCAAGGGACTGAATTCACTTCTGGCCCTTTTTAGTCAGTATTAATTAAGAATAAAATGAATCACCAGAAAACATCACCCTATTCGCCACACCAAAACGGCACAATTGAAAGGGCGTGGCGCACAATTTTTGAAATGGCTAGATGTATTTTAAAAGAGGCTAATCTTCCCAAATATATATGGTCATATACTATTATGTCTTTGACATATATTCGTAACAGGTGTTACAATAATCGAATTGGGACCACACCATACGAAATCTTTACTGGTACAAAACCAAACCTACTGAATATGCGTCTATTTGGGAGCATTTACTATGAATATGTGCAGAATCCTAAAAAAAAAAAAATGAATAAATAAATGATAGAGGTGAGAAGGGAATATTTGTAGGATACGATAAATATAGTCCTGTTTGGGGGCAACATTTAATTAGTTATTTCAGTGGATATGCATGTGAATGAGTTTTCGTCCGTATTTTACGGGTATTGCTCTCAATATTATTTCCACTACAAATACAACACAAATTTTTATGATCGCGTGAAAGAAATGGAATAGGACACAACGAACATTAAACAACAAACAATTTAATATACATAAAACAGAATGCGAAAACAAATAAAAAACATAATTTGTAAATGGCCTTTGTGGAAAATAGAGTTTGGCCAGTAAGAAGAAAATAAATTTGTTTACACGTGTGTGTACGTTTAGATGATAACAGAGTCTGTAAATAAGTAGTTCTTACTTACATTAAGTTCATATCGTGTTTTATGATTGTGGCGACAGCGTGTCGCGTTAATGAAAGAATGTTTGCCGGTTTTTACTTTTGAACGTGATTCACGGCCATCTAAAGCTAGTTCATGAACTTTGACTGTGGAAGAAAGGAATTTGCCTGACAGAGTATCGGCTACTGCAACTGCTACTGCTTACTGGTTTAGTGAATGATTCTGTGTGTTACTTATACCCGAATTGTGGATCACAAAATCGTCCTAAGATTTTGGCGCGTAGACATTTATTGACCAATCAGATTTGTATTTTATTTTGGAGCCTAAATATTTTCTTTTAATTGACTTCCGATCCTGTTTTTCTAGAATGTTCTTATTCTATGTTTTTAGCTGATTGGTTGAAAAATATAAAAATGTAAGTTAAATGCAAATGCAGTTTTGATCCTAAATTTCTAGAATGTTCTTATGTATGTTTTTGTTGCTTATTTTAAGACTAGAAAAAATGTGTATCTCATACCTACTTATTTAGTTTATTTTCCTGAGAAAGAAATAGTTAAAACCGCCAGGACAGTAAAATTCAGAGATAAGATTAGTGAATACCTTAACCCGTCTACCAGTACTATACATGAATCTCATGAGGATACTGTTACAAAAATTGTGAAATTAATACGCAAATACCTAAACCGACACTAGAAGTAACTGAAAATAGTCAACGAACCAAAACACGTCCGAAACATTTAAGGGATTATTACGTCGATGACGAAGTAAATGATATATTAAATCATACTAAAGATTATTGTTACTACATTAAATCCATACCAAAAACATACAACGAGGCGATACTGTCGGAAGAGTCAGCAAAATGGAAGCTAGCAATGAAAGAGGAAATGGATATTTTAAAAGAAAATGAAACGTTCGAATTAACGCTACTACCCTCGAATAAGACTCTAATAGCCGCATTTATTAACACAGACCAAAACCAAATAGAAATTTATAAAGCTAGATTAATAGCAAAAGGTGGTTCTCAGCGACCAGATATTGACTATCAAGATATATTTTTACCAACTGCAAAAATGACCTCGACAAGAATGTTAATGCAGATTGCAACACAATATAACTTAATGGTACATCAGTTAGATGTGAATTCAGCCTATCTCAACGCATCAATTGAATGAGAATTGTACATGGAACAAGCAAAACGTTTTGAGATAGAAAATAAAAATAGTAATGAAAGATTAGTATATAAACTAAAGAAATCCCTCTATGGCTTGAAACAAAGCGGTCGAAATTGGAACAACTTACTACTCACATATTTGATTGAACAAAATTTTTACCAATCGCTACCTGACGTGTGTGCATATACAAAATGTAAAGATGAATATACAATTATCATTGTATGGGTGGATGATATCCTAATAGCGACAAAATACAATGATAATATGATACATACTAAAATATTCTCAAACAAAAATTTAAAATGAAAGACCAAGGTAAAATTAAATATTTTTTAGGTATATAATTTACTTATGAACTTTTTTTTAATGATTAATTGATTTATTTTAACAGCATGTCAACTCATATGGTTTGGAAATCGCATTCATTGTACGAAATACCTACACAAAAAACGTAAATATTCATATTTACGTTTTTTGTGTTGTTTCTTAAGGTTTTTTTTGGACACGTGTTGTATACTCAGCTGTGTCGTTATTAACAACGAGGAACACGTATGTATATAAGAATATAAGATTATATTTCAATTCTTAGTGATGATACTTGTGTGGGGCAGAAAAGCAATCGCTGAGAGTTCGCGAACACGAAGGAGTTGTCGGGAGACGGAAGAGCCAGTAAACAATTGACTTAAGCCGAAATTCAGGAACTTACATAGTCTACAACTCTCACGTGACCTACAGCAATTCCTCTTTTTCGTTAACTATGGTTACGCCCATGTCTCACTTCTTTGCTTTCCATTGATTATGTTGTCTGCTTCCCGGTTCTGTGGGCGTACGCATCTGCTACCATCACCGAATTCAACCACGTCCACAGGTCAAGGTGATATTCCGATATTTTCGACCGGTTGCACCTGTTTCAATATCCGTATTCACAGCACCTGTGGGCGTGGTGACATTTCGGCAATCACCTAGTTGATATTATCTCTGGGCGGATGCAGCTGTCTCAACATCGACTGATACTCAGCACCTGTGGACATGATGACATTTCGGTGATCACGCCGGTCTTATCAATCTATCTGTCAACAACATCCGCCGTATTCACACCCGCAGGTCACGTTAATATATTACACACGATCCTATAAAATACTATCGAATGCCAACATTTTAAAACAGATCTATTTGATCCAAAGATGGGGACCCTAACAGGTACAATCATTCCGGGTCAGAGTTTATCTGAAAGCAGTAGCAATGAAGGGCTACTCCACACTCCACAGAGCTTTCTATCTAATTATTTTTATTTATTATAAATATCGGTTCGCACACATGGTTTTAAGTAACTAATAAAAATCCCTTGAAGGGATTGGATAATAAATTAAAAAAAAACAATAATGATAAAAAAAATAAATAAGAAAGTAGTAGTTTCCCAGGAGACCTCTGTCATTAAGGGAAATCGGAGCATGCCTAAAAAGAAGGGCTTCCTGGCGCCAATGAGAAACTCTCTCTCAGTTCCCAGGTCATATCTTGACTGAACGGGCGCACTATTTTCTCTCGGCTACTGGTAGGGAACGCACGTGCCTGTGGAGTACCGAACTTAGCAGTGTGTTGTGTCTCCTGCTAATAGCGGCTTCTGCCGAACGTACTCACTGAACACGAAGACATATGACGAACCCTCAGACTTGTAGTATGCCAGGAGTGAGTCCATGATATTCTTCAAACGCCTTGACTGAGGGAGATCGACTATTTTGATTGGTCTAGGAAAATATGCACTTCACAGAATATTCATTAGTAAAGTAAAGTTGGCTACCGTAGTCGAGAGCGATCAGAAGGCTCCCTTTTGAATAGCTACTACACCGAGCTGTAGGGGAGGGTGCTACTCCCTTCCCAGGATTGCTCCACTTTACCTTCGATACATACCTTATATTGCTGAGTGTTAAGCAAGGAGGTATCAAGTACCATTTTTAAAGTCTTTGGTATGACACGACCAGGAATTGAACTCAGGTGTCCTGGACCATTGAATAGTTGTAAACCCCCCAATAAAATTTAAGTCTAAAAGTATTCCTATCTTTTTCCTTCTGTTCTTAATTCTCTTGCTGCTTTGACAAACAAATAAGAAGATAACGAATGGGGTAACTATAAAAAGGAGTCAGACTCAAACCTCAGAATTTCCCAACAACAATATACACTTATCCGAAAAAACTTTAGTATGCCTCTTACTCAAGGTAAACAATTTTAGCTTAAAGTAACTATGATTAATGAAAATAATTTACAATTATATGGTATTAAGTATACGAATAATATTTAAACAGATCTATTTGACTCAAAGGTGGGAACATAACAGGTACGACCACTTTGGATCAGAGTGGACTTGGGAGTAATGGCAGTGATCAACAGAACAGGAGCCCTACCATAGATACTGTTTACTCAGGACACTCCTTTTTGGGATGATATTTCCCGTTGGCATGCGTGCCAGGTGGAGTATCAATGATAAGCTTAGATTCACATTGCACTACAGGTTCGGGTCTAGTGAATCTATGACCAGCAAGGTCATCTGGCATTCGTGTCTGGAAACTCAGCAAAGAGTAGCATAGTTCACATTGCACTGAGTGATCCTATGACTAGCATAGTCCTGCAGGGTTTCCGCTACTCTAAATCTCCACGCATAAATTTTATTTATAATAAATATCGGTTCGCACTCATGGTTTTAAGTAACTAATAATAATCCCTTGAAGGGAATGAATAATAAAAAAACAAAAATAATAATGATAAAAAAAAATAAATAAGAAAGTAGTAGTTTCCCTGGAGACCTCTGTCAGGAAGCGCTCACATTGCACTGAGTGATCATGTGACTAGCATAGTCCAGCAGGGTTTCGGCTCGTACCAAACCTCCCGCTGCTCTAAATCTCTACTATAAAAAGGACCATTGTGTCAAATCCTGCCTGATGGTGGGCTGAGGATAAATGTCCTATTTTTAGGATGATATTACCCCTCTGCTGGAGATACAGTCATCATATACTAAACCCCGCAGGCACTTCTTTTTAGATAGAAGAATAGACCATTAATCCGATATACACATCTTTGAGGTGTACTTGTGGTGAGTCGTTATTAGATATGTTGCACCCACTCGTTATGGAAAGGCAAACGATATCAACGACGCGGACAAAAGAACATTCACAACAAAACAATACAAACAAAAATGCAATTATATATCAACAAGTACATTGTTAGAAAAATATTACGAATGTTTAAAATATAGATCGTCAAATATTCATGTATGTGTGTGTATGTGTGTGAGCAGTCATTATCTAGCTGTATGTGTTGTATATTGACCTCCGACCCGGCCAAACATGCCATTCCAAAGACGGCGGAAGTGCATATTCCATTGGCGTGGGCGAGCTTGGCTGACAATATGGGACAAGGTAAAAATCTCACGGTACAATCACAGACTGATGTACCGGAAGAGAGTGACCTGTGAACTGCATGACAGTTATTTTCACTTGATGACGATCAAACATGCGATTCCAAAGACGGCAGAAGTGCATAAGATATTGAGTGGGTGTTGAACTATTATATAACTCAGTGCACAGGAAATTCAACCAGTTTGGACACAAGATGCGGTAGAGAAATCCAGCACCCAGCCGAAGGGAGCCCTCAGACATCCGATTGAGAGTTTGGAGACCAGACCAGTTAGAGATAAAATGCAGTAGAGAAAACCAGCACTCAGCAGAGAGCTGGGCCCTGGGCCTCCGGTTGAGCAACCCTGGAGAACGGGAAAGAAACGCTGATGGCCATAAGAGTGGGGAGGTCAATGTGTGGCAGTTCTGTTCGGTCTCCAACTCCCTCTCACACACAACCCTTTCAAATAAAGTGAGAGGTATATTTTTCTAAAGAAGTGTCTTTTCTTGTTATTATTGTGTTGAGTATACCACATATTAAAGTTGACTAAATATTAACAGCGTCTTATATGCTATATGTGCATGTTGATAAAGTATTTTATACCGGCTTTTTGTCTCTTTCTGGTTTTGCCGAAGAGTCTGAGGTCGTATAAACGTTTTCAGCGGATAGACAGAACATGAGAAGAAAGAACTCGCATACTATACATGTGCCCATTGTATGTTTCTGGAGCTACGTGTCACTAAATGGGATTCTGAGTTGATAGAGAGAATGAGAGCTGTTCCTGGGAGTCAAAAAAGAAAGCGAGTCATTGGAAGTCTAGAGTATAACCTTGTCATGTGACCGGCACCAAACACACCGTTTATTTTCCGCGGGACAAAATCAAAGGTGCAGACGTGATTGGGAGCATAAATCACGTGACTTCCCTAACCAATAGGTTCCTGAAACTAATTAGTTTACCGACGTTCACCATCTTTGTTTCAGGAACAAGTGAATCAGGTTCCTATTTTCTAGGATATCTTGTATCACGGCATTAAAAAAAATATAGGGAGCGTAAATCCTATATACTATCGAAATCGTTAGGAAATCAAACCGATTATTATAAAAGAGGTTTAATGCTAAGAACGAGAAGACATAATTGAAAAAGTCACACACCCAACGGACTGGTCTGCTCCAACTGTTCCTGTCAAAAGGCAGATTTGTTTACTTGAAAAAACTAAATTTGATAGTCAAACAGAATTATTATATATATTTACCAACCCCTCCGCTCGGACAGGATATGAAACAAGGTCAATTTTAAAGCGGAGTTTAACAGGTTTTAATTCAGATTTTTCCTTCTCCGAGACTAGTTGCCACACTAAGGCTGAAGAACCTAGTCTGTCCTACTATTTACCCATAGCTGGAGGGAGAATAATTGGATTCATACCTTTCCCAAGTGCTATGTGAAATGGAATCAGACTCGTCCAGGATTTGAACTCGTATCGCCGTGTCCATTTCATACGACGATAACCATTACACTAGGGACACCTCCTTAGTATTATTATATGTTACCCTGTAGCACAATAATGTGCATTCATGTATATATATATATATATATATATATATATATAGACGTCTGTGTGTATGGGTTTCTCCGTGTGTTGCAGATAGCCGTCAGAATCGAAAAAATTGTCATCTTCAGCATCTTTGGACGGCGTCAGATTGTCTAAAATCTCCCTCTTTGTCTGTCTATTTTGACATGAAGACCACACAAAGAGCTGTACCCACGTGAACCTGTGTGAAAGTCTGAGATTGGAGGTAGGCGTTGCAAGGACTAAGGACGTTGGTCAGTTAAATTTAAGACTCAGAGTCGAAGGGTTCGCAGTCTAAGAGTCTGGACGTCAGGAGAGAGACGCAGGCAGAGAAGAGTCACGTTGAGCAGTGAAGACAATGATCAGAGATGACCCAACATTTTTGGTGGCTGTTTAGCCACACATACACACACGCAGAGTGCCAAAGATATCGCAGACTTCGCCTTCTTATGTTTTGCTGTCTTAAATCCGTTGTTTTGTCTTTTTTTCTTTTCTCCCATTGTTACTTTTTGTTTGATTTGTGAAATGCCTACTCAGCCGGGTGTAATAATTACAGGATTTACACTCCTATAATTTTAAAATGTCTGCGATACAAGAAAATTCTAGAAAATAGGATATTGATTCACTCTTTTCCGAAACAAAGATGGTGGACGTCGGTAAACTAATTAGTTTTGAGAAAGTAACGTGATTTATGCTCTTATAGGATACAAATTTTTCTAGTCTTAAAATAAGCAATAAAAACATACTTAAGAACATTCTAGAAATTTAGGATCAAAACCGCATTAGCATTTAAATTACATTTTTATATTTTTCAACCAATCAGCTAAAAACATGGAATAGAACATTCTAGAAAATTAGGATCGGAAGTGAAATAACAGAAAATATTTAGGCTTGAAAATAAAATAATAAAATACAAATCTGATTGGTCAATAAATGTCTACGCGCCAAGATATTAGGACGATTCTTTGATCCACCTGTAGGATTTAAATAACACAGAGTTAGGAAGCCAGACACACAAGACACAAGCTTACACACAAACGAAGACACAGACGAACACAAGCCACTAAGCCAGTAGCCAATACTGTGTCCAACCAATTCCTTTCCTTCCTCAACTAAAGTTCATGACCTCTTTTCAAATGGCCGAGAATTATATTCAAAAGGAAAACCCGACAAACTTTCTTTCATCAACGAGACACGCTGTCGCCACAATCATAAAACCCGCTATAAACTTAATGTAAGTAAGAAAGACTTATTTACGGACTCTGATAACATGAACATACACACATCTTTCAACAAATTTATTCTTTTCTTCAGACTTTATTTTCCAAAAGGCCATTTACACATCATGTATTTTGCTTTTCATATTCTGTTATATGCACATTAAATTGTTTGTTGTTTAATGTTCGTTGTGTTCTATTCCATTTCTTTTACGCGATTGTAAAGTTTTGTGTTGTATTTGTGGTGGGAATAATTTAGAGAGCAATCTACTGAAATAACCAAATTACATACTCCCCCCCACACTCTCAACTTCGCCCACACCTTTGATTTTATCCCGCGCAAAGTGAACAGTGTGTTTGGAGCCAACTACGTGACAAGGATTAGTTATATATACTCATGACTTCCAATTGCTCACTCTCTCACATTTTGACTAACAGCAATAAGCACTCTTTCCTGAACATTTTGACTTTGCCAGCTAATGACACACAGATCAATACGCGTAACATACTCTGTGACCTTTTTCTTTTCTGTTCTGCCTTTTCGGCTGGACTTGTTCCAGTCTCGCCCACGGCCTCAGACATTTCGTCAAACCCCGAAAGAGACAAACGACCAACATGGGAGAAAACACGTCCTTCTATAATACATTGATTATCCCTGTTTATTGATACCTCGCGTGAAATACTTAGTCAACATACATTTATAGTCTACAGGACACTTTTGGAATTTAGTCTTTCTCTATAATATTCGTGTTACACACACACACACACACACACACACATACAGAGGAATATTTAACAAGCTATATTATAATATTCGTAATGTTTTGTAATGTTTCCTTTTTATGTACTTGTTGATGTATAAATTTGTTTTTGCTTGTATTGATTTGTTTTGAATATTCTTTTGTCCGCGTCGTTCACATCGTTTGCTTTTCAATAATGAGCCACCATAAATTGTGGGAGCAACATTATTCAGCAAACAACCCGACAGAAGTAACAATGGGGTTCTCACTTAACAGACGGACGATCATAGGCCAACCAACACACCGTTTGGTTTATTTTACGACCCATATAGGATGATATATAACCTTAAGTTGCTGGCTTAAAAGCATTAAAAAATATCTAATGCAGCGAGTTATTTAAATCAAATTCCACTAGATCAGGGCTTCTCAAAGAGGTCTCTCTCTCTCTCTTCCCCCCCCCTCTCTCTCTCAATATATATATATATATATATACATACATGGCGAATTCAATAAGTTTCAAGACTTTTTTTGTACAGGCATTTAAAATTATTGTAGTATGTTATTGCAATACATCTTATGAGATAACTGACTAATTTTTATGATTTCAGGTTCAAATGAACAGCTACATCAGGAATTGGAATACATCCTACTAAAGCCTGATTATCACAGCTGGTGAATTTCAAAAATGCAATCTGACACTTTAGAAGAACGATATGCAATAAAATTCTGTTTTAAACTTGGAAAAAATACCACAGAAACGTATGGAATGCTTCAGACTGCTTTTGGAGCATCTTGCATGAATCGAGCATCAGTTTTTGAGTGGCATAAGAGATTCAAGCAAGGCAGGGAGTCTTTGAGGGGTGATGAGAGGTGTGGGAGGAGTAAGGAAGTCAATATACCAGAGTTGATTGGCCAAAGGGTTACGGTTAGGGTTACTATGTTGAGGTTTTAAAGGAGTTCAGGAAGTGATTCGGTCGGAAGAGGCCAGCACTCTTCAAATCGGGTCAGTGGCATTTCCACCAGGACAATGCACCAGTCCACAACTCCATCCTTGTCACAGACTATTTGAGCAAGTTGGGCATCAAGACAGTTCCTCAGTCTCCCTATAGTCCAGACCTCTCTCCCTGTGACTTTTGCTTATTCCCTACGCTCAGAGGCTGTCGTTATGAGACAATTGAGGAGATGAAAGAGGATGTGACGAATATCATTGACACGCTCACACAAGAGGACTTCCATGGCGCCTTCCAGAAGTTGTTGGAACGGTACAAGTGCATTGCAGCCGGAGGAGATTACTTCGAAGGGGACAAGAGTTTCATGTGTGTACTATCAATAAAAGTGCACATACGAAAAAAATCTGGAAACTTATCGTATGCACATCGTATTATATATATATATATATATATATGGATTTTCAAAAATGTTTTTATACCATTTGAGGTGTACAGGGTGTTTCAGAATAATTAATACCATTTCGTTATAACCAATTCTCGTTCAAATGATTTCAAATTTATACAGCATGTGTAAAAAACATCTCAAAATTATGTTTAAAGTTCAAACGCCTTTTCTCTTCCAATGAATGACATTTCCATTCACGAAAAGAAAATTTGGTTACAATTAGGGCATCAAATAGAAACGTTTAAGAAGCCCTACACTAGATGAAGAAAGCCATTTCCTAACGACCCTTGTAATACTATTCGTAATAACATTTGGGTGATAGCACTTTAAAAGGTTACCTTTGGGGATTCCTGAAATTTGACTAAATTACTGTGTTATATGGAAAGAGTACAAAACGAAACGATATTTCAATACATGCCAGATAAAAGCACACAATCAAAGTCTCAGGAAAGTATTAAAACTGACGAATCAATTGGGCATCAAATTAAATAAAGGAGAAAAAAGTGAATTTCAAAAACAAAACAAAACGAAATAAAACAAAACTGAATATTATAAACATTTCATATTAGACAAGGGGATATAAACTAGTCGTGAAAAAGCCAAAGCAATAATAGAGTTATCTGCTCTTGCCTTGATAACGAAACTTCACATGTTAGCACAACTAACAATAAAATTAACCATTATTAAATAGAAATAATTACTTGAAATCATATAATTATCGGAATTAGACTGGAATAGTTGAGACCATATAACAGTGAGAAAATTATCTATATCAGATTGTAATTGCCAAAACAAATAGGTCTAAAATAATTCAAACATGTTGACAGGTCGTTAAAATCAATCAATCAATAAGTCTTAAAATACTTATTACTCCAAGGAAGAAGCATTTAAGTAACCCAAAGCCGAACTTTTTCAGACATTTTTCCGATGTAGATATCGTTAGGGAGCAAAAAAGCCGAACCTGATAACCAAAACTTTTCACTATATATATATATATATATATATATATATATATATATATATATATATATATATATATATATATGTAGGAAAACTTGAAATAAATCCGACATTGACATGATTCAATAAATAATATCATCCTTTGTACACTTTCACACATACACACACACACACACACACACACACACACACACACACACACACACACACACATATATATATATATATATATATATGTGTGTGTGTGTGTGTGTGTGTGTGTGTGTGTGTGTGTGTGTGTGTGTGTTGAAGAAAAACAAAAATCGGTCACATTAGGATTATAAATTTATTTCCATCCTGTTATGGGTATTGATAAATATCAATATCACCAAAGAAAACAGGATTTCTTCAGATCCAATGGATAAATTAAATGACATGCAGAATAGACACAGGAGGGAAGGGTGGAAGTGGGTAGAAGAGGGCCGAAGAATTGCCTCCTCGTTTACCCACCTCTGGTTTTTATTTTTTTATTTTTTTTATTACCGGTTGGAATCACAGTAAATTAAATTTTAATTTTTCATTCTAATTATATTCGACACGAGTACTCAGGAGATTCTAGATAAACTGTCCTTGTTAGGGGAAAAAAACATAAGTCATTTGCGAACTACAAGTTTATTTGTTTTTAGCCTTTTGGTTCTGGTTTAGCCCTTGCAGACAGTTTCCGACTCCTGACCTTGAATCCGACCAGCCCCTAGTCCAGCGACTACACCGACGACCCAGCCGACATCCAGTACCAACCACATGACGACCCTGCCTATGACCAGCCTACCGCCGACGACCAGTACCAGACTAGCGATCGACCAGTCTTCCATTGATCACCTTTCCAGCACCGACCTGTACATAATCCTGTCAATAAATTTGCACCCAATTTTCTTGTTACCCTTGTGTTTGTCTCTTCATTGTTTTTACTGTTCATATTAATTCACGTTTGTAAACCAAGCACAGTCGACATTATTATCAGCCCTGCTACATATATATATTGTATTTGACGGCTGATAAATTTGGCTCGGCATTTAAATATCTAGATAAATAAATAAATAGGTTTAAACTACGAATATCAGGTGAAGGGTTTTTATCTGACATTTGAGACTCTCCCCACTATCAGGTCATTTTTAGAGTTTTATATGTATTCAAATGCTTATCAAATCTCCAAATCTTACATTTAAAACTTTTTTTTCGTTCACTGCATGGTACAAATAATGTTTAAAAAAGTTCGACTTCTGGTTACCCTTTCAACGATTTTAACCTGGACTATTTACTTTTATTCAACATTTACAAATGAAATAAATTTTCATTAAACATATGGAGTTCCCAGAATTAAATTAATTAAAACAACTTACCAATCGAACGGAGTAGTAGTTCAGTATGAAAATCAAAACAGCTAAAGTGAAACAAAAATAAGTCAATCTAAAGTGAAAGAAAAAATGTTTTTCTTCGAAATACTTATCATGACCCGACATATATCCGCTTTTATTATTTACTACAGACAGCTGACTTTAAATCCTTTTATTGCCCTTTTAATCATTTTTTAAAATTTATCTTATAACTCCGATAGCTTATCAAGTAAATACGTTTATTTTCATAGACATTTTTGTTTATTTTTTTATTTTATACACTCAACAGGATGAAACGAATTTCAAGCCTTTACGTCATTGATTTTCAACCTTAAAAAAACAGAAAAATTATGAGAAAGTAAAATGAAAATGCAATGCCTTCTTATCTATAGTAATATTTTTTAATGAATAAAATTAAAATTGAATTATTAACAATGAATAATTCTGCTCTGAATGAAGATAACCGGATCTTCACTTGTTTACTCAGTTTCCGTATTGCTAGGTGTTATGGTAAACTTACAGTATTACCTCCCTTTAGCGGAACTCTTAACAGAACCTCTGATAAATCAAGGATGACTGCCTTGCATGCTATAGTAGCAATAATAATATTTGCACTGTAATGTTTAATAAAGCTGCAATTCTGTGGTAATTCTTGTTGTCAATTTATCACAATTTATTAAACATTATTTAACATTATCGGTACCAAGATGGGGCATATCCTGTGCCCAGACAGACTGGATATAAATCCAAATGCCGCGGACGCTGAAAGAGAATACAGGCACTGGAAAACTACGTTCGGAAATTTTATCGAGGAATGCCTCGTCAAAATCCCAAAGAAATTGCACTGCCTCATAAGGTACGTATCTGCCACTATTCACGATCTTATATCGGACTGGACTACGTACGAACCTACTTTCAGTATCTTGGATAAGTATTTCATAAAGAAAAAATACAATCTTCGCGTGTCACCCTCTAGTTACGAGACGACAAATGATGATGGAAAGCACGGATGAGTTTCTACAGGAGCTACGTAAGTTGAGTAAAAACTGTCAATTTGTAAACATTAAGAAATGTTTACAATTAAGAAAATTAAGAATGACAAGATCAAAGGTTGGCACATAGAACTGGCAAACTTTTCTTATGACATTCTCTACCACTTCGGACGCTACAACGTTGTCGCTGATGCCTTAAGTCGTGCATACTGTAATGCTACCTTTACTCCATCCCTTGATAAACTACATGACGACCTTTGACACCCTAGGATCACTAGACTTTTGCATTTTGTACGCTCTGAAAATATACCCTTCTCCATAGAAGAAGTGAAAGAAGCTTGCTAATCTTCCAAAATTTGTGCCGAATTAAAACCACGGTTCGCTTCTTTACCTAAAGTTAATCTGATCAAAGCTACTCAACCTCTTGTGAGACTTAGTGTGGACTTCAAAGGATCTTTACAATCGAGTATATCAAATAGATATCTATTTGTTGCAATAGATTAATTTTCAAAGTTCTCTTTTGCAATTCCATGCAAGGATATCGGATCTAAAACAGTTATCCAGTGCCTGTAATCAATCTTCTCCCAATGTGGAGCACCAAGCTACATCCTCTCAGACAAAGGCGTAGGGTTCCTGGTTCGGGATGTGAAAGAATACCTTCTACTGCACGGGGTGGCCTCTAGCAAGACAACCCATTATGATCCTCAAGGCAATGCCCAAGTGGAAAGATATAACGGTATCATTTGGACAACTAATTTTCTAACGCTGAAATCACAGAATCTACCACTAACTCACTTGGAATCCGTACTACCCTGAGTTCTTCACAGCATCAGGTCTACTTATCTGGTCCACTTGCCACTAATGCAACACCTCATGAAAGGTTCTTCACGTTCTTTCGGCAGTCATCTATAGGTGCATCTCTTCCATCCAAGTTGCTAAAACCAGAACCTGTTTTTCTGTGATAGTTAACAAGACACTTGAAGAGTGACCCCTTGGTACAAGAAGAAGTCGAGCAATTGGATGTAAATCAAACCTATACACATATCAGATACGACGATGGCCGTGAAACATATGTGTCTCTACGCGACCTAACTCTCTACTCATTGCAGACATTTGTGAGCGAGAAGAGTGGGCCAGATGCAACAGCAAAAGATTGCTCCCTGAAGGGAATAACTATTCTAGAAATTTAAAAGAATCCTACCGAGGAGGAAAATAATACTGATATTTCACGCTCATCTTGTGAAAACTCAGGTTTTGAAGAAACTGTTAATGCACGAAGCTTGGAAGCCCAACTACTTCGTCGTTCCCAGAGAATAAGCCATGCACCACAACAATATATGTGGTAAATTTATTTGGCAGGGGTTAATATCATAATAAACTTCCAGGATTATCCCTCGTTAACGGAACTCTTAAAAGGACCTCTGATAACTCAAAGATTGCTGCCTTGCATGCTACAGTAGCAATAATAATACTAGTACTATAATGCTTAATAAAACCGCAATTCAGTGGTAATGTTTATTGTTGTCAATTCACCACGTTAGGTATTTTTGATGTGAACAGTTTCGGTTTCTTTGTTTAATGGCATATCAACCTTTGTAGGTTATTTAATGCCAAATCCATTCTCCTAGAAGAACAGTCGTGGTACTATTTAACCCATAGCTGTGAGGATAAGGGGGCTCATACCTTTCCCAAGGGTATTTGCCCGAAAGTGAACGTAATAGCGCGACTGGAGTACGAACTCGCGTGCTACGATTCTGCAGTCCAACGCTTTAACCATTTTTTGATGTGAGTATTCTATCATAAACAGTAATACATTAAACTTATTGATTAGAGCAAATCCAGGTATCGCGGAGTTTTGCTCCTGTTGTAGTTGTTGTTGAGAGCCTCTCTCTGAGGATATATCAATAAATACAAGTGACTCAATGAGTTAACCAAACACACCCGTTATGAACCCTCAAGGAGGTGCCTGTGGTGTAATGGCTATTGTCGTAGGAAATGGACACGGCGACACGAGTTCAAATCCTGAACGACACTGATTGCATTTCACATAGCACTAATACCCCTGGGAAAGTTATGAATCCAATTATTCTCCCTCCAGCTATGGGTAAATAGTAGGGCAAACTAGGTTCTCCAGCCTTGGTGAGGCAACTAGTCTAGGAGAAGAAAAACTCTGAAATCAAACCTGTTAAACTCCGCTTAAAAATTGACCTTGTGTCATATCCAGCCCGAGCGGAGGGGTTCGGTAAATAGGGTTATGAACCCACAAGTCGTTATAAAACAGGTTATTATATGTGTTATTATTCCATTATCGATTATTATTTTTGTATTTGGCAAAACCTTTAATCTTGATCTGAGAATTTATTTTTTATTTATTGCGGACTTTTTGTCCTCATCTAGGTATTTTTTTTGTGTTGTTTCTTCTTCACTACGTTTCGGCCAAATTTCACCTCTGGCCTTCTTCAGGTGATTAACCGCGACCTCTGATAGGAATGCTGAGTCTTGCAACCGTATCCCCAGTAATTACTGCCTTCTATAGTTGTTGTTCCTATCCGAGGTCGCGGTTAATCACCTGAAGAAGACCAGAGGTGAAATTTGGCCGAAACGTAGTGAAGAAGAAACAACACAAAAAAAAACAAAAGAAAAAAAAACAAAAAAACTACCAAGATGAGGACAAAAAGTCCGCAATAAATAAAAAAAAATTAATTCTCAGATTAAGAAGCCTCATCTCAAAATGATTCCAATTAAAGACAACTTTAATCTTGACATTGTAGTTTTTACATCCCTTGCTTCCCAAACTGTACTTCTTACGGCCGCTTAGTGGCGTGACCAAAGTAGCCTATAAAACGGCAGCGCAAAATTAACCCCCCTCTCTCTCTCTCTCTCTCTTCGGTCTTGCTATGACAACCAGAAGCATGCACGTGTGTGCACATTTCCCGCGCAGAGAGGGAGCTTTCACCTTAACAGTCCACGTGTCGTATGGTGGACGATACCATGCCTTGATGTAAGTCTTCACACAATTTCCATTCTATTCAGAACTCTTAACTAATGCCAAAAGACTCTTCAACTACACGTTAGAACTTTCTCTTTAATTTTTACTCCCTTAACATTTCAAGTCATTTCGGTATTCATTCTAAAAGGTTTATTCAGGCAATAAAATATGTTGTTTATTTGCCGTGAATTGTTTTACATAGTTTAGCGTTTTGCAACTAGGCAAATTGTGGTCTGCCCTGTTACATTAAGAAGAAAGGAAACTACAAGAATGTGGATAGAATATTGATGTGCTTCAAAAACTTTAATGACTGCCAGAAAGATAACCCTTGTGCTGTGAGTTGTACAAATGGAAGAAAACAGTTGCGAATGTTAGAGCAGGAACTAAGCATTCAGCCTGAAGTTTCGAGAACCAGTTGGTCTAGGAAGAATGAATAAATGAAAAAGGAATGGTCTTCAAAAGGAACAATCGTCCATGGTTGAATGCGCTCTCCTCGTTAAAGATGGTCTGTTCTGCTGCTAGAATGAGTAAGGAAGAGAGTCCGTCTGTCTTGCTCGTAAAATATATGGGGAAGAGAGTCGGTCTGTCCTGCTCGAAAAATATGTGAGGAAGAGACTGAGAGTACATTTGCACAGCCTTTTATACTACCCGGGATAGTCACCCGAGTAGAATGAGGATGATTTACCTCATTGGACGAAAATATGAAATCGAAACCTCAACGGCCAAAATAATTCCTGCACTAAATAATAATTTGAAATTCTTTCTTTCTGCTACAAGAGCAAGGAAATATTAAACCATGATACATTTCTTCTGCTTCAAGTGTTCAAATTGTGTTCCTCACACTCAAATAATTGTAGCGGTAAGTTATAATACTTAGATATGACAAATATACCAAGACAACCTTCTACACCATAACCAATTCAACTACATCGAAAGCATGAA
Organism: Sepioteuthis lessoniana; assembly: GCA_963585895.1. Taxonomy (NCBI): domain Eukaryota; kingdom Metazoa; phylum Mollusca; class Cephalopoda; order Myopsida; family Loliginidae; genus Sepioteuthis; species Sepioteuthis lessoniana. The sequence goes on along the minus strand of OY757937.1, from coordinate 55,804,834 downwards.
GAAAAAATCAACCTCTCTCATCGTGGCATCCAGTGAGATTAAGTTATGTTTTGTAATTTGATATTCAATTAATTTATTTAGAGTGAATGGAAATTAAATTTGGTTACGAGGGGTGAATCTCGTAAAAATTTAGTGAAGTCTTGATCAAGACAGGTCACACAGGTAACTATTATTTCTCAAGGAAAAAAAAGCTATTACGATCTGATTTCTTTTATTTTCTGTCACTTTCGGTACATCGTCTTTAGGTTGAATCGATAAAGCCGGAAGTGCCTGATGTCTCATTGGTAAATTTCTTATATAACTTTTATTCTATTTCATATGTATGTAATTAAGAATTCTCTACTTATATCTTAAGACAATTAGAATTTTCCTTCTTACAACTTGTTATAAGCTCTTTTTTGTATTGTATTGTAGGCCCCTAAAGTAAACAGGCTTATAATTTTTTGTAAATTACACCCCTATCCCGTTTCAGATAACTAATATAAAAACTAAAACAGGCTTTTTAATATGCTCGAGGATTATTTTCGTCAATGTGGCAAAATTCAGCACAAAAAGGGAAAGAGAAAAAATATTTAAATTAAATATATGAATCTCCTGTTCTAGAAATCTTGGGTATGTAGATAACCTTTTCATTGCCGTCCTTCCCATCATTGCCGTCCTTCCCATCATTGCCGTCCTTCCCATCATTGCCTGGTCCTCTTTATCCCGGAATGGTACTACTTGTTCGGGTCCTATCAGTGGCTCAAATATTTCTGTTAAAAAATTATTTGTATTCAATATAACCGTAAGTAAATAAATTTCGCGATCGTAGTCGAGGGCGACCAGAAGGCTCACTTTTCAATAGCTACTACACCGAGGTGTAGGGGAGGGTGCTACTCCTTTCCTTGGATTACTCCACTTTACCCTTGATTCTTATCTTATATTGCTGAGTGTTAAGCAAGGAGGTATCAAGTACCATTTTAAAAATCTTTGGTATGATGCAACCTGGGATTGAACCCAGGTTTAGAACCCCTAAAAAACCAATCAACCAACCAACCCACCAACCAACAAACAAAAACAAACAAAACACGCCAGAAAAAATAACACTTCAGAAACAACTATACAAAAAATGTAAATATAAGTGTACAATGAACGCGATTCCCTAACCTTTAGACATAAAAAAAACTCTAGACGGCTTGACAAGCCATTTAAATCACTCACTCACTCAATAAATCAATACTGCGGAATCGTAGTAAGCGAGTTCGAACTCCAGTCGCGCTACTGCGTTCACTTTCGGACAAATACCCTTGGGAAAGGTATGAACCCCCTTATCCTCCCAGCTATGGGTTAAATAGTACCACTACTGTTCTTCTAGGAGAATGGCTTTGGCATTAAATAACCTACAACGGTTGATATGCCATTAAACAAAGAAACCAAACCAAACCAATCAATCAATCAGCACTCTTCATAGCCCCACAACTGGAGCCAACCAGATGTAGTTGTGTTATACAAACGTTTTGGGAGTGGCGGTCTTACCTCCCAACAGGGGATACAGTCAATATATTCTAAACCCCACCGACAGGATATATTCAGTTCATGTTTTTTTCTCAGAATTCACGTCCATTTAAGTAATCTTGGATTATGACAGGTGTGTTTGGTTAAGTATGTCACGAAATTGGAACGCAAGGTCAAAATTCTGCGTCAAACTTCAAGATTATACAAAATTAAATTTTCACTGTATAATCTTCGATGTATATGATTAGAAATCGCCCCTGGATTAAGTGCATTGGCAAGCAATAAGATTGAGTCAAAAGATATTTTTGTATGAAATAAATACTTTGAACATACGTATTTTTTTTAAAACAATTTTTTTTGCACTTAACATCTTACGTCATGCAGCCTAACTGGATGGGAAAATACAGAATATAAGTTCACAATTAATACAAAGTGATACTTATAACACTGCCATCTCGTTTATAATTAATTCATATTGGACTTTTGACTGACAACAATTACGATTTATTGGGACGTTTTCATCGATGACTGCTACAGTCCAGTTCACCATTGTCGGTATCCTTTCATTTTTTTCAATAAAATTTGCGGAAAATAACCGAATTCATTCTAACCTGTTTTATCATTTGCTGTTATTTATCAACCATGAGTTGTCAAGAGACAAAAACTGTTTCTCTAGATTCGTTTATTTTTCTTTTTCAGGTGATATTGTACATTATGTACTGAAATTTCATGGTTTGGTCTGGTCTGGTCTGTAGATTATTTAATGTCAAATCCATTTTATTTATATAAACAGTTCAGTTTAGCAAAAGTACGCAGTTAAGATCTATTTGACCCATAGATAGTACCCTATTAGGTGCTACTACTCCCGGCTAGGGTGGACCTGGGAGCAATGGCAATAAAAAGGTATTCCGCATTCCCCAAAGCTCCAGCATTACTGGAGCCTCACCATTAGATTGTTTAGGGCCATACCCTGGATACTCGTCGGAGGAGTCTTACTCCAATGGACCCTAAAATTTCATGGTTGTCAATAATTATAACCAAGACTGTGTGCTGATAATAACAAACTGATTGTTTGAAAAATTATTTTCAAACAGACCAATAAACAATAGAAAACTTAAAAGGCTCCACCACTCCGAATGGGTGAATAATGGCAACGAAAGAGTGACTCCACGCACTCCAAAGCTTCAAAGGTCTAGAACTTGAGCCTCACCACCAGATACAATTTAATGTCTTAGCCAGAACACTTTGCTATGATAAATTTACAGTTATTTGATTAAGCTGTAGTATATATATATATATATAAACTTGAAATAAATCCGGCAGTATGAAAATGTATAGAGATGAAAAAACACAAATCCTTCAGAGGCTGATTTTATTTGTAGAAATATTTGTCAATGTTAAACGTTACAGTTTTTAGACCTTCATCAGGGCGTGTAAGTTGCTAACTTGGCAAGTATTTTATAAATAAAACTATACACTGAAGACCTTGCGTTTGTAGTATCACCTCCCTTACTAAGGTCAGTAAATGGGCAGTCAATACTACCTTAACAGAAATCTTGGTCCTTACTTCTACCTCGGCCAAGGAATGCTATCCCAGAATCCATCGCCTCTCACTCTTCTCTCTTCCCTTCTCTCTCCTTTTCTCTCTCGCTCTCCCTCTCCCTCTGGCCAATCAGCGGAGATAGTAGCAGTTGCCGAAGACGACCCAAGACAGAAGAGGAGGCAGTTGCTGAAGAGATTCCAAACACTAAACACACGTGTTGACCGCCGGACATTTTCTAGCCAACACGTGGCGTTGTATACGAAGAATAAAATTCCTATTTTAAAGTTAATATTTGTACTTCTCATTTATTATCTCAAATAACATAACCCAAGTACATATATTACAATGTTGACCCCAACTAAAAGGATATAAGACGCAACTTTTGAAAATTCCAGGATAAATTCAACCAATTTTTCAACTTCACGTCGCAAACCTTTCAAGAGAGAACCTTCGACGTAAGTAAAAAAAAAAAAAAAAATTCTTTTCCTCTTTTCTTCGTCTACAACAACAACAAATATATATATATATATACACATATAAAAATATATACACACACACACACACACACACAAAAAAAACAATTAAAAAAAAAAAAATAAAAATGGAAGAAGCTTCTCTACAGCAAATTAACATAAAGACACCAGAATTCATGGAAACGGCAGTGAATGGCTGGTTTTCCATTCTGGAGGCACAATTCCACCTGCGCAATATAACGGCATCAACAACAAAATTCTACACGGTAATATCATCTCTGCCTGCAGAGGTGGTAGCTAAAATACCGATAACAATTTTAGAATCAAAAAAATACGAGGGAATAAAACAGTCATTAATTGAGGCCCACGAAAGAACAAAGCCGGAATTGCTGGACAAATTAATGTCAACAACAACTATTACAGGCCGTCCTTCAACATACCTGCAAGAAATGCTATCGATAGCAAAACGAATAGGTACCGGAGAAGAAATAGTAATACACAAATTTCTTCAGGCCCTACCAGCGACAATTTCCCCCGTCATTGCTTCACAAAAGGAATTAAGTCCAACTCAACTTGGAAAGCTAGCGGATGAGCTTATGCCTCTGCTTAACAATATCAACGCGACAGCGTTCACCGCTCAGCATAGGACACAAAAAACTGAGAAAAGCAAAGACAATATTATTTTACCGACAGGTATTAAACCTTTCTTCCCGGAACAAAAAGCCAAAATATGTAGAGCACACCTCTACTTTGCCGAGCAAGCAAGAACTTGCAAACCTTGGTGTAGATGGCCGAAGAAGCAAAACACAAAAATACTACCAAGCTCGCGTCCACCTACACCAACTCCAACAGACTCGGAAAACTAACGGCTGTTCCCCTGAGTTCGCCGCTATTACAAATCAATACACGATTAGGGACAACTACATTAAAATTTATAGTGGATACTGGTGCAAGTATCTCAATAATACCAGCGTCTGGGTTAAACGGCGTCACGTTAAATCCAACACCGGTATCACTCACCACCGCTAATGGAGAGAAAATAAAATGCTACGGACAAGCAAACCTAGAGATTGGGATACCAAGTCTGAAAAGGTCATTTTCCTGGACATTTGTGGTCGCAGATATCACCAATTCACTCCTTGGATTTGACTTTTTAAATGAATTTGGTCTCATAATCGACTGCAAAAATAAAACAATTTACGACCCGTTAACAGCTACCAAAAAGGAATTAATATTAAACACGACATCTCCAGTAAACGTGGTCATTAACTAAGTAGAACTACCATCATTTATTCAAACCAGTCTGGATAAATACCCAGAAATCATTTCTCCACATATAAACAAAAATAACAACTACTGCGGTGTTTATGATAGAATTGATACAGGTAGCCACTTACCAGTTTTTGCAAAATCCAGACAGCTATCAGCGGAAAAACTATCGGCGACTAAAGAAGAGTTTGAAAGACTCATAAATGAAGGCGTGATAACTCCTTCAGACAGCGAATGGTCGAGCCCACTACATCTTGTACCTAAGCAAAGTGGAGGATACCGCTGCTGCGGAGATTACCGTGCATTAAACAGCATCACTAAAAGTGATAGATACCCCATTCCCAACATAAATTCATTTACAACAAAACTCGCTAATAAGCAGCGATTTACAAAAATTGATCTGATTTCAGCGCACCATCAAATTAAAATGCACCCAGACGATATTCCTAAAACGGAAATTATCTGTCCGATGGGTCTTTTTCATTACGAATTTATGCCGTTTGGGTTAAAAAATTCGTCGGCAACATTTCAAAGGTACATGGACAGAATCTTTCGACAGATAGACTGTGTCTTTATATATTTAGATGACATCTTAATCTTCAGCGGCGACGTGCCTTCCCACAAAGAAAGATATAGACACAGTTTTTAAGATTTTACAAGAAAATAATCTGAAAATATCACTATCGAAATCTATTTTCAATGTAACATCGCTAGATTTCCTAGGTTTTAGAATTAATTCAAATGGAATCACACCAACTGCTAACAAACTAAAAGAAATAGAATCTTTTCCGTGTCCTACAGATGCTAAAAGCTTACGCAGATTTCTTGGTATGGTAGGATTTTACAGGAAATTAATACCAGGATTTGCGAAGTTAGTCTTACCTTTATCCGAAAGAATGAGATTAACACCTAAAGGATTAATTACCTTAAATAATTTGGAAAAACAATCCTTTTCTAACATTATAAAAATACTTGGTGAGCTAACAGAATTATCTCATCCTCAACCAACTTGTACACAGTATCAACTAGTCACGGACAGCAGCAAATATGCAGTAGGTGCTGCCTTACATCAGGTCATAAATGGAAATCCAATACCAATAGGATTCTTCTCAAAGAAACTGACGACAACACAGACGAGATATTCCACTTTTGACCGTGAACTTTTAGCAGCGTATTTGTCAGTGTTACATTTTCGCCACCTCATAATAGGTCGTGAAGTATTACTTCTGACGGATCACAAACCAATATGCGGTGCATTCCACAGTCTAAAACCTGCTAAATCAGATAGACAACAAAGACAGCTAGCAATTATTACAGAATTAATTTCAGATATAGCCCATGTGAAGGGTAGCCAAAATGTAGTTGCAGATTGTCTGTCTCGCCCAACATTTGCCGTACAAATAGATATATACGATCTGCCAGCACTTGCAGATGCACAAAAATCAGACACCGAAATACAGTCCTTTCCAGATTTAAAGATTTTCACATTATCTGGAAAAGATCAATTTGTGTTATGTGATACATCAACGTCATACCCCAGACCTTTTGTACCGTGCACACTACGAAAATCTATCTTTGACAGCTTGCATGCAATATCACACCCTGGAATAAAATCATCTATCAAAATGATTAAGGCTAGATTTTACTGGCCACATATGGATAAAACCATCAAAGAACTATGTGCATCATGCACATCTTGTCAACAAGCAAAAATATGCAGACCTACCAACTCGCCTGTACAAACGTTGGAAATAACATCATCAAGATTCCATACTGTACACATTGATATAATTGGACCACTACCACCAGCGAAATGCTCCAACAATCCTTACATCAATCCATGTCGGTATGTTTTAACATGTATAGATCGAACCAGTCGATGGATAGAAGCACAACCTATATCGTATATTACAGCACAAACCGTAGCAGAAGCTTTTGTAAACACGTGGATTACGCGCTTTGGTGTTCCACTCCACGTCCTATCAGACAAAGGCAAACAGTTTGAGAGCGAACTCTTCCTTGAGCTATCAAAAATTATAGGATTCTATAGGCTACGTACAACATCCTATCATCCACAATGCAATGGACTTATAGAAAGAGCCCACAGAACCTTAAAAGCAGCTATTATGGCCCGAAAAGAATCTTGGATTTCAGCCCTACCAATAGTTCTCATGGGAATTCGAAGTATGCCCAACTGCTCCAATTTTTCCCCTTTTTTTATGAGGTCACAGGTGCACAAATGTTATTGCCACAACTAATGATAAATACGGAAAATACAGAAACAGTTACACAAAATTTTACAAGAGAACTGCACAAAACTATGGCAAAATTCGATCTGACAGACTTTTCAAACAGAGAAAAATCAACAAAAACATCATACGTGCCAGATCAACTTCAAACTTGTGATAAAGTTTGGATTAGGATAGACCGCGTTCGAAAACCGCTAGAAGCACCCTATTCAGGTCCTTACATGGTACTCGAACGAACACCAAAATATTTCCTAATAGAAACTAACTCGAATACGCATACACAAGTTTCATTAGACCGTTTAAAACCTTATATTGAAAACAAACAAAAA
>OY757937.1:55777477-55792477 GCA_963585895.1 Sepioteuthis lessoniana | reverse complement strand
ATTGGTAACGTGAAAGAGTTGTGAGTTTTTAGCCCGCTTGTTTGTTACTCTATTTTGTACATTATATATATATATATATATATATATATATATACCAGGGTAATTCAGTTAACTAATTTTCTTTTGGTAATTTTGTAGAAGAATATATTTACGTTTTTTCTGATTTTTTTCCCATAGATGTAAAATCTGGTGTTAGTTTATCGCAAAAAATAATCTAATCTTGCAAAAACATTTTTGAGGCTATTTAAATATGTGACAAATCAAACAGACTGCTCCAGGCTTGAACATGGGTCTGTCAACATATTTTTACTGGCTGAGAAGTGCAAACCATGTGAAATTTACAGAAGAATGTGTAATGTGTATGAAGAAGCATGTTTTAGTCTAATAAAGGTATACAAATGGGCTTATTTTTTTTTTTTTACTTTGACCTGAGTCGCAAAGAGAGTCCATGGAGTGGAAACACACCTACTCTCTGGTAAAGAAAATGTTCTGTGTGCAGCGGTCAGTAAAGAAGGTTACGCTGACAGTCATCCGGGACATGAAAGAGCCCATTTCTTTGAAAAAGGTGCAACTGTAAACTGTGCTTTTTATTGTCAACTCCTTCGACGAAATTCACCTTAATTATTGAATAACCTTCTTATATATGAAATATTTGCCTTATAAGCTGAATACAACTAAAATTGTTTCTTTTTCTTTTTCTACAGTGCGTAATAATTGAGATAGGAGGTGCCCGTGGTGTAATGGTTATCGTCGTAGGAAATGGACACGGCGACACGAGTTCAAATCCTAGACGAGACTGATTGCATTTCACAAGGCACTAATACACTTGGGAAAGGTATGAATCGAGTTATTCTCCCGCCAGCTATGGGTAAATAGTAGGGCAGACTTAGTTCTTCAGCCTTGGTGAGGTAACTAGTCTAGGAGAAGGAAAACTCTGAATTCAAACCTGTTAAACTCCGTTTAAAAATAGACCTTGTGTCATATCCTGCCCGAACGGAGGGGTTGGGTAAATATGATAATTGAGATAGAGCCACTACAGACTCGAATACTGACCGTCGATAAAATAGCATTTGAAAAATTTCCCTACAAAACGATACAAACTTGAATAAAAACGTTTTAAAATCGAACAGTCGTTACAAAACCTACGTTACTGCCTGTTTCACGACGAAAAATCAATCTTCGGATGCATGTCTTTTGTAGATAGCACTTTTTCATTGTATAAAAACAAACGAGCTTGACAACCACCACTTTCACTCTTAAGAGTGGGAGAGTAATAATCAGTCGTTGCTCACAAAAACCTAAATATTAATTTGTAATTATTTAATTTGTATTTATTAATTTTTCTATCCCACCCTTTTTTGGTATTAATAATAGTTCACAATCATTTTAAAGAGGTAAACGTTTCTTAGTTGCAATAACAATGTTTTAAGAGACAATGTATTTATGTAATTCACCATCATTTTAAACACTACATTCGTGGTGTAATATCAATGTTTTAAGAGTCCACAATGATTTTAAACAGGTTAACATTTCATACTTAGTTGCAATATTAATGTTTTATGAGCCAATGTATTGATGTAGTTCCCAATAATTCTAAATAGGTTAACATTTCATACTTAGTTGCAATATCAATGTTTTAAGAATCCACAATGATTTTAAACAGGTTAACATTTCATACTTAGTTGAAATATCAATGTTTTAAGAGCTAATGTATTGATGTAGTTCCCAATAATTCTAAACAGGTGAACATTTCATAGTTAGTTAAAATATCAATGTTTTAAGAGTCAATGTATTGATGTAATTTCCAATGATTTTAAACAGGTTAATAGTTCATACTTAGTTTCGATATAAATTTTTTTTATGCGTGTCCTTGCTGAACGGCTAACGCTGGTGTGTCTGTATATGGGAATTCATAAGAGAAAGTCGCTTATAAATTCATCCTTATTTCCTCAGCAGTGCTCCGCATATCTTGTTCGTCTTATTTGGATCATTTGTTAAATTGGAGGTAAGTAGCCGTAGAGTTTTGTGGGGTGTTACCCCGAGGATTTGTTTTAAACAGCACACATCATTCTTGTGTAGTTCCTATCTAGTTTTTTCTCCATGCATTTCGTTAGCATTGATGCAGTGCATCCATATAGTAGTATTGACACAGCCACAGCTTGGAAGACACCTTTTTATTTTATCAGATATATCCAATTTCCATATGGTTGTTAACCTGTCAATAGCAGTTCATGCCTTCGCTAGACGTATGTTGACATCACTTTCAGTAGATGAGATATTGCTGCCAAGGTATATGGACTGGTTTACTAATTTCAGAGGCTTGCCACTTAAAGTTAAGTTGAATCCTCTTTCTTTAAAACATATGAACTCTGTTTTTCTTTTATTCACATAAAGACCAATGTCTCTTGCTGTTTCCTATTGTTGTGGTCTTCAGATAAGACCGGTGGAAGAACAACTCAAACAACGGGTGATAGGTGAACATTGTATTAGCAGAAAAAGGAAGTCATGCAAAAGAAGTATTAGTCGTTCTCGGCTTGCAGTCTGTCTGTCAAATGTTTCGTAAGAAACGAGAAGTTGTCTTCTCCGAGCTCGCTCGCTCGCTCGGAGAATAGGTTCAGGTATCTATTTGAAAGACTCCAGTGACAATGTCGAAGAAGTCGGTGTCGCTATCAGGTGAGAGAAACAATGGTTTCATGTTTTTGTAACTCATTATTACAGCGGTTACAGTTTCTTTGGGAAGACCATATGCTTGTAGTAATCACTTCATCTTTGAATGAAATCGAATGTCTTGGAAAAAATCTATGAACAATAGTGTTGCCTTGAGAATTTCAGCACTTGCTCCTTCAATGATTCGACAGATAGTCAGAATCTGTGACATGGATCGATTTTCCGAAAACCTTTTTGACTTTTCCTAAGAATTTTCTCAATTTCAGGTTGGATACGATTAAGAAGCAGGGTATGGTACACGAGCAGCTTTAGCAGTAAGGGTTATGTCTCTCTAGTTTTTAATATTTCCGAGGTCATCTTTCTTGGCGAAGGAGAGGATTTAGCCTTTTGTCCATTTTTGTATTGTATTGTGTCCAAGATTATGCAATGCTTTGTATAAATATACAAAACATTGCATAATCTTAGTGATATGTCTTCAGAGTTTCTTGTTTTCCATTCTTTAGAAAATATTTCGTCAAGGGTAGCAGCGTTTCTGCTTTTAATTTTTTCAGTACTGCATCAAATTCTTCCTCCGAAAACTGTTTCCATTTGATGTCTTTTTGGTAGGTTTATGAGCGATTTCAAGAGTGTCGCCGAGTAGATTCTTGAAATGTTCTTTCCATTTCTGAAGTATTTCTTCTTGATTGGCTGTTTTAAAGCTTTGCTCTCGGGGTGCTTTTCCTTTCACTCACTTCATTTACTATCTTTAAAGCTGATCGAGATTGTTTATCTTCTACCAAATTTTCAATATTATTGATGTGGCCTTGAATGTATTCTAATAGTTCTTTTTTACAATTTTTTTATTTTTCGGCCGTCCTACCAACCGGACGAGTATGGCACAAGGCCTTTTTTAAGGTTGGTCCAGGCGCAGGGCCATTGCCCAGACCCGTCCGGCATTTCCAAAAATGCCTCCAGGCTCCTAAAAAGGGGTGCCTCAGGCGCCAGGCGATAACCCCTCCCCCGAGGAGGGTTAAATCCTGGGGAACGGCCCTCTGAGGCTCGAGGTATATCCAGAAAACGGGACACACCCGACCATATCCGTGCCGTTGATACCACGGTCGTCTGAAGTGTGCCTCATCAACTGGATTCAATTGATTCTTTTGGATATGTCTCGTTAGTTCTTTCTTGACTTTTTAAGTTTTTGCGCACTGGCATTTGTTAGGTTTCTTTTATAAAGTAAAAATTCTTTTTTCCTGTCATCTCGTTTTTTCCTAACTGCAATTGACTCTCATGGAACTCTACATTTGGCGGTTGGTTTGGTTGGTATGTATTCTGCAGCCTCTTTTACATGTGCAGTAACAAAGTTTTCATATTCGTCATTCGGAGTATGTCTCCAGAAGAGTATCAAACTTGTTTCTTACAGCTACCGTATATTGATTGCTTATGTCCATATTGGTAAGTGAGGACCAATCATATCGCAAAGATTTATATGTTTGTTTCTAATTTCTGCATAGATTCGGGCAAATATTTGCTGAGACGATTCTATGATCGGACGATACTCTTTCAAAAGAGGAGTATGCCACCACTTCTTGTTTATCTATATATAAAAAGAAACAATGACAATCCTTCGTAAACAATCATAGTATCAAGTAACTATTCTTACTACTAATAATTCATACACAATTACATTTTTATGGTTTTAAGTAACTATCTTTTATAATTATAATAATAATGATTTGTTTGCTCACAGTCACACGATATTAAGTATTCCTTTCTTAAACAAATAATTTGTACACAGTTGTATGTTTTCAAGTAGGCCTCTCTTGTATAAATAATTTTCAAATAAACCTATTTGATGGGACAGGTTCTAACTTTCCATGTCAAAATGAGACTGGAAGTAATGACCACGAAGGAGTGGTTCCCCTCTCCCCACAGTTCCAAAACTGGAGCCTCATCATCAGCTGCAGTTTAGTATCATACTTAGTACACCCTCTATTTGTTGAAGAGGAGGAGGAAGTTCGGATCTCTTCACCGGGAATATAGTTGATGTTTTATGAGTCCCAACGCAACATTACCTTTCACTGCGACCTGCTTGTTCTTGTAAGGATTGAAAAGAGATAAATAAATAAATACAAAAAGCAATAGCTTTCCAGGAGGCTTCTGACGGGAAGTGAAATCGGTGCATGCCTAAAAAGAGCGGTTTCCTGGTGCCAAAGAGAAATTCTTTCTCATCAAGCATTTACCACCCCGACTGAAAGGACCTTTTTTCTCTGCTGTTTGTGGGAGGCGCATATGCGTGCTGGGTTCCGGGGTCTAGAAGCGCGCTGTCTCTTCTACCTGTAGCAACCTCTGTTAAACATACCCACTGAACACGCAACGAACCCTCGAACTTGTAATAACCGAAAATGATTCAACGATATGTTTAAACATCTTCTTTGGGGTAAACTTGACTATTTCTACTGGCCCAGGGAAACATTTATCACAGAATAGTCATAAAACCCCAAAATAAAGTTTGAATCTAAAGGTATCCTTGTCTCTTTTGTTCTGTCCTTCTGACCTTACTAACTAAGGTATAACACACCTCTTTTTTATGCTACAACAGAGAAGTAACCACTGAAATGTGTGTTTGTTTATATTTTTGTTTTACCAAGTGTGTTCTTATTTTTGTCATAAGCTTGTATTTTTGTTGGTCGATTGGTTGTTTTGTTTTACGTCGTATCAACCCTTTCCGGGTCATTTAACACCGAATTAAATTTCAAACAATTCAGTTTTGTATAAGTATAGTTTTTGTTTACAAACAATTAAATGTCAAAACAGTTCTATTTCAAATAATTCAGTTTAGAATGAGTACACAGTTAAAATGTCGAAACAGTCCTATTTCAAACAATTCAGTTTAGCATAAGAATGCAGTTTAAATGCCTAAAACAGTTCTTTTTCAAACAATTCAGTTTAACATAAGTACACAGTTTGTTCTATTTCAAACAATTTAGTTTAGTATAAGTACGCAGTTTAAACACACAGTTAAATGTAAAAAAAAATTAATTTCAAACAATTCAGTTTAGCGTAATTACACAGTTCTATTTGACCCAAATATAGGACCCTAGCAGGTGCTTCCACTCCGGGTAAGAGTAGACCTGGGAGCGATGACTTTGAAGGGGTATTTTGCATTCCCCAAAGCTGCAGGATTACTGTTTAGTGTCATATACAGGACACTCGTTGGGGGAGTCTTACTCCACTGCAGAGATACAGTCGGTGTACTTAGCTGCCCCACCTGACTGGGCCACTTGTTGGGGAGTTTTCCTTCTCGGTAGAGATACAGTCGGTGTATTCTGCAGCTCTACTCGACTTGGCTACTTGTTGGGGAGTCTTCCTTCTCGGCTGAGATGCAGTCGGTGTATTCTGCAGCTCTAGTTGACTGGGCCACTTGTTGGGACGTCTTCCTTCTCGCCAGAGATGTAGTCGGTGTATTCTGCAGCCCTAGTCGACTGGGCCACTTGTTGGGGAGTCTTCCTTCTCGCCAGAGATGCAGTCGGTGTATTCTGCAGCCCTAGTCAACGGGGCCACTTGTTGGGGAGTCTTCCTTCACGGTTGAGATGCAGTCGGTGTATTCTGCAGCCTGAGTCGACTGGGCCACTTGTTGGAGCGTGTTCCCTCTCGGTAGAGATGCAGTCGGGGTATTCTGCAGCCCTAGTCGACTGGGCCACTTGTTTAGGAGTCTTTCCTCTCGGCAGAGATGTAGTCGGTGTATTCTGCAGCCCTAGTCGACTGGGCCACTAGTTGGAGTGTGTTCCCTATCGGCAGAGATGCAGTCGGTGTATTCTGCAGCCCTAGTCGACTGGGCCACTAGTTGGAGTGTGTTCCCTATCGGCAGAGATGCAGTCGGGGGATTCTGCAGCCCTAGTCGACTGGGCCACTTGTTGGGGAGTCTTTCCTCTCGACAGAGATGCAGTCGGTGTATTCAGCAGCCCTAGTCGACTGGGCCATGTATTTTTGTGTGATCATGTCCATGTGTATCGTCTGAATACTGAGTAAATGTTTTGTTTTAAAACATAACTAGACTAATTATTCATAATCGAATAAATTCAGTAACAATACACATAGAAAATAATATAATTCGATGTGTGAGAACTTTTTCGAATATTTAAATGTTTATTGCGAAAGTTATTTTCGGAAATGAATTGTAAAAACCTTTTCAAATTTTTAAAAGTTTATTGTCAAAGCTATATTTGGAAATGAATTGTCAATACTTTTTTGAATTTTTAAAAGTTAATTGAAAAATTTATCTTTGGAGATGTGTAATGGTTCATAGGAAGTATAATATTTTTTTTAAACTGAGGACGGATTTGGAAAAAAAAAAAAAAGAAAAGAATCATATTCTAAAAATAGACCAAACCAGACTGATCGACGACAACTCCCAATTCAAAAATCTTTAGCGTAATGAAGATTTTGAGGGAAAGAAAGTAATGAGAGAGAATCAGAGAAGGAAAAGGAAAAAGAGATAAAGAGAATAGTGAATGGAGGTTTTAGAATAAGATCCCACGAACAAGAGAAGTTGTCAGTTGCAGAGACAACTTCGTAAGGGGTACACGAACGCAAAGGTATAAGTTTAAGAGACTTATCATCGAAGAATCTTAGGAATGATAGACCAGTAAGTTTTCATAATTCTATCAAGACTATACATTATTAAAAAAAATTCATAACCATCCCACATCTTTTGTAACCTGTTGCTCATTGAATGGTAATGATAATATATATATATATATATATATATATATATATATATATATATATAAAGATAATTTTGTTGCATCTCAAACATCTTTATTTGTTACTTTTGCTATTAGCTTCTTTTATTGACGCTTCGTTTCACTGGAAAATTTCCTTCACTATCTTCCAATACGAAGTCTGTAAGTATATCCACCAACAACCCCACGCGACCCAAGAACAGATTAATAGTCAATTCTTTTTCAAATTTTAAAAAGTTAATTTAAAAAGTTTTGCTCTGAGATGAATTTTAAATAAAAGCATTCAAAGAAATACAGTTGACATTTCGAAGGTAATGGGATGCATTTATTTTGATCTTTAATAATTATTAATTATTTTGCATTTCATTATAGCCCAGACGGTGGGGTCTGTAGAATACACCGACAGCATCTTTGCTGAGGGGTAAAACCCCCAACCAACGAGTTTCCAGGATATGACAGTAAAAAAATCTGATGGTGAGGCTCCAGTAATGCTGCAGAGGGATAAGACCCCCAAACGAGTGTCTTAGAGATATGACACTAAACCATATCTCCAGCCTTACCATCAGATGCTGGAGCGTTGAAGAATTTAGGGTACCCCTTCATTGACATTACGGGGGTCTATCCTCGTGGTGTAATGGTTAAAGTGATGGACTGCGGAATCGTAATAAGCGAGTTCGAATTCTTGTCATTACATTCACTTTTGAACAAATACCCTTGGAAAGGGTATGAACCTCCTTATCCTCCCAGCAATGGGTTAAATAGTACTTCTAGAAGGATGGCTTTGGCATTAAAAATCCTACAAAAGTTGATATGCCATTAAACAAAAGAAACCAAATTAATCATTGACATTACTCCCTGGTCTACTCTGACCCGGAATGGTAGTACTTGTGATGGTCCCATTTAAGGGTCAAATAGTAGTTTTCAATCCATAACTATACTTGAAATCATTTAACTGTGAGCTTACAATTAATATTTAATTGAATCATTAGTGCAACGTGGTAGTGTTTGAAACCTTTAAAAATACTCAAACAAATTCATAATATTGAATAGAATAAGTTTTAAATAGCAAAACTTGAAATCATTTAACGGTATATATATATATATATATATATATATATATATATATATATATATATATATATATATAAAGATGGTTTATTTAGGTTCACAGAATGAATAAGGATATATTTTAAAATAAGAAGGTCCACGAAGAGATTTGTATTTTTTGAAAATTCAAAAAAATACAAATCGCTTCGTGGACCTTCTTATTTTAATATATATATATATATATATATATATATATATATATATATATATATATAGAGAGAGAGAGAGAGAGAGAGAGAGAGAGAATTTATTTGTCTTGGGCCAAACCACCAGACATTCGTGCCGAATAGTGATCAACTGAACACTTGGTCTCAGACGCCTGTTCCCCCAAGCTTTACCTGCTTTGGAAAGTTGAGTTAATTGCTCGAAGTCTAAGGCACCCCATTAGTAGAATGCCGACGGGGCCCAGTATTTTTTTGGACCAGTCGTGCATGAGTACCGATTCATGAGTGACTCCCTACTTTAAAATGTCCTTGTGCAGCATTCTGGCTTGGTGGGAACTCGGAATCATATCTACATACTGAGAGAGAGAGAGAGAGAGAGAGAGAGAGAGAGAGAGAGAGAGAGAGAGAGAGCGGGCGACACACACACACACACACACACACACACACACACACACACACACACACACACACACACACACAGAGTTTTGGGTCCATTTTCTTTAAATAAATCGATTTAATGTGTAAACAATTTTTATTTATGAATCTGAAATGTAAACATTTCAATATATAGATATGAATTATAAACATTTTTTATTTATAGAAAAGAATTAGGTTGTTTTAAATTCTTGCAAAACTATAGGTAATATTTAGAAAGTTTTGCTTAGCATGACACATAGATCTCAGATTGTGTACAGTACCTGCTATTATTAAATGGTCATCTATTTCAGAACTAAACAGTCTTATGTCTGTTTAACTTCGGTGATCTTACGTGAAAAATCAAAAGGTGTTGGCAAAAAAAAAAAAAAAAAAAAAAAAATTAAAAAAATAATAAATAGAATAAAATAAATAAATAAATGATTAAATAAATAAATAAATAAGACTTAAATTGAAAAAATATTCTGAAAATATTATAGAAACGTACAAAACTGCACAAAGCAATATTGAAAGCGAAATGAGCTTGGAAGCCAAAAATATATGAATTAAGCAAAAACCAGACAACATAATAAATATGCTGACTGTATTCCCGGCAAAGGGCTAAGACCTTCCACCTCTCCCCGAAATGAGTCCTTGGTATGATACCAAACTACTGCTGATAGTGAAGCACCAGTTCTAGGGATCTGAGGCCTGAGGAGTGAGGAGTATCCCTACATTGTCATTACTCCCAGGTCCACTCAGATTCGGAGGGGTAGAACCTGTTAGGGTCCCATCTATGGGCAAATAGATTTGTTTAAAAATTATTAGTATTCGATCGGACCGTGCAAAGAATAAATAAATTGATAGGTTCCTTAGAAACTACACATAGATAGGTTCCTTAGAAACTACACATTAAATGTAAAAATGAAAGTATAATGAACGCGATTCCCCAATTCTTCGGCATAAAACAACCCCAGACGAGTTGGCTTGCCATCAAAATCAATCAATACCCTAATAATTTTCTGTAGGTAATTGTTAATAAGTCACTACCAAAGTTAAAGAAAATGAAGGAAAAATTTACACTGGTTCAACAGGAAGACCCTGGAACGTTAAGAGTTATTTTCATTAACTGTTGATAAACGATAAGAAATGTGCTTATAACTCGGCTATATATGGGGCCTCAAATAACAAAAGTACCCTAAAAGTATCATGAAATATAAAATAAAAATGTATCAATATATAACTATGAAAAAGTGATGTATCCTTTGTTTTGATGAGAAAATGGCCAGCATCACACTTTGAAATCAACAAAATCTTTTAAATGAAATAAACACGAAAATAAATTTTTATTTAGCTATTTACAACCCCATCGTCACTTGAATAGTGAAAAACAATTCTAGAACTATAAATTTGAAATATTAAAAAAACTTATTAACTAAAAAGTTAAAAAAAGTTTAAAACTTAATATTTAAAAGTTAAAAATGATTAATAATTAAACGTTAAAAAAAGTTAAAAACTTAATAATTAAAAAGTAAAAAAAAGTAAAAAAAAAAACAAAACAAGTCTGTAACTATAAATTTGAAATATTAAAAAACTTAATAATTTAAAAGTTAAAAAATTAGCTTTAGGAACGTTTGAATGTCATCAACACCAATAAATATAAGTAAACTTAATCTAACACCGAAGTCGGCTGGGGCTGTAGAATACATCGATTGCATCTCTGCAGAGGAATAAGACCCCCACCGACAAGTGTCTCGGATATGACATTAAACAATCTCATGGTGAAGTTCCTGTAATGCTGGAGCTTTGAGGAATGCGGAGTATCTCTTCATTGCCATTGCTCCCAGGTCCACTCTGGCCCGAAGTGATAGCACCTGATAGGGTCCTATCTATGGGTCAAATAAAACTATTTGACATTTAAACTGAGTGCAAACAAATGACTTATGCTAAATTGAATTGTTAGAAATACAACTGTTTGATCATTTAACTGCGTGTAAATGAATGACTGAAGTTTAATTGAATTGTTTGTGATGCATAGCAATACTTGGAACCATTTAACTTTAATGACTTATGCTAAACTGAATTGTTAGAAATAGAGCTATTTGATCAACTTAACTGAGTGAATCTACAAAATGCGTTTACAAATCCTATATTTACTATACATGTGAAAACAGGATTTGGCCTGAAATAACTAACAATGGTTTATATGCCATAAAACCAAACTAATTAACCTAAACTTAATCTGATGGTCAGGCTCTACTTCTGGAGATGTGGGGAATGTGGAGTACTTTTTCATTGGCATTATTCCCAGATCCACACTTATTCGGATTCATAGTAGCAGTTTCGGTCCCATCTATAGGTTAAATAGATCAATTGAAAAATTATTTGTATTTGATAGGACCGTATGTAAAAAACATCTTAAGAAACAACTATTCAAAAATGTAAATATGAACCTACAATGAACACGATTCCCTAACTTCTTGGCACTAACACTAGACAATTTGATATGCCGCTGAAATTAATCAATCAATCAACAGATTAATGATAATGATAGTAATAATAATTCAGGCCAGGAGAACAGACCTAGTAATTATTAACAAAAAAAAAAAAAAAAAAAGAGAACTTACCGTATTGTGGATTTTGCCGTCCCAGCGAATCACAGAAAGAAATTTAACGAAAGCGAAAAAAAAAAAAAAAAAAGGCAAGTACTAAGACCTTGCCAGAGAACTGAGAAGGATGTAGAACATAGTTATATTTGCACTCACATGGTTTCAAGTATTACTATTTAACACTTGTAATTCTATACAACATTTGTTTGCACACAGTTAAATGGTTTCAAGTATAGAAAATAATTAGATATTTCGATTCGAACCATAGATGGGACCCGAACAGGTATTACCACTCACAGCCAGAGTGGACCTGGGAGTAATGTCAATGAAAGGGTACTCGTATTTCTTAAAGCTCCAGGACTGGATCATCACCCTATGATGGTTTAGTGTCATATCCAGGACACTTGTTGTTCTTCAGCCTCGACCAACTGAGCTGCTGAAAAATGAGATGCCTATAATTCTCTGGGACTTTGAGATCCAAACGGATCACCTAATCCCGTCCAGAAGACCAGACCTACTGTTAACAGAAATAAAGAACTTGCTGTTTCAGCGGACCACAGAATGAAAGCAATAGAAGACATGAAGATAAACAGACATTAGGATCTTGCCAGAGAGCTAAACAAGCTGTGGAACATGAATTTGACGGTATTGTCAATTTTAGTTAGAACGACCCCCAAATGTCTGGAAAAGAGACTGGAGGTATTGTTCAGTTTGTTTGATTTGGTTACTTAGTTTTCTTCGTGGATGAAGGAACTGGAGATCAGAGGAAGAATACAATCAATCCAAACCACAACACAGTCAAAATCAACAAGAATACTTCGAAAAGTTCTGGACATCGGACGAAACTTTTCTGTCACTTAAATCCCAGCAAAAAATCACTAATTAAAACTAGTGTGAAAAAAGTCGCTTAAAAGGAAATGATAATTAAGAAAACACACACACACGCATACAGAGGAGTACAGGAGGGCGCTACTCCTTTCCCTGGATTACTCCACTTTACCCTTAATACTTACCTTATATTGCTGAGTGTTAAGCAAGGAGGTATCAAGTACCATTTTTAAAGTCTTTGGTATGACGGACCTTTCGGTGAACATTCTACCCACTAGGCCAATGAGCTGGTTCATTCAGAGACAAACTGATCAACAACTATGTAGCTATCAGTATACCTGTTGATACTTTCAAATAAATTGCTTCGATTCGCAAGGATTGGTGAGTTAATTACAACAAAACCGTCAAGAAGTTTGACAAAATTTTGCTCCAATAAAAGCTCGATCAGTCATACTAGTTACTTAATTTCTCTGAAGACTTGTATGAGGGGTCCTTGAAATCTCATTGGGTCCTCCTCATACGCTGTCATTTTCCTTTGATGTTTTTAATGTTCATTTGTTAAATTGTGACACATAACAATTAATCTTATGCCATATTACTTTACCTTAAATAAAAACAATTATCAGCAGTGAATCTAATTTTTGATTTATACATATTTTAAAAGATATCTTATTTCTCTTTCCTTTAGAATTGTTCCTCAAAACAATATTTTTTTGTATAAACATCTGTCGGTTTTTCACCTAATAAATTTCCCTGTTGACTGGGGTTATTAAACTTTATTAAGAAGAATATAGCAGTGTGAGAATTATTTGTATAAAGAATTGTTGCTTGAAGCTGTAATTGTTAACAAAGGATTACAATAATTAGTTACTTGAAACCATATAATGGCTTGAAATAATTGAAGCAATATAACTGTGTGTAAATTATCAATATTAGATGGGAATATATGAAACCATATCACTGTAAATTGTTTGTTTTTAAAATAGTTACTTGAAGCTATAATTGTTTACTAGGGATTATCATTAGTTACTTGAAAGCATTTGACTGTGTAAAAACAAATGACAATTATTTGATAGAAATTATTACTTGATATTCATATAATTATTAGTATTAGATAGGAATATTTGAAAACATACAACTGAGTGAAAATTATTTGTATTAGATATTTTATATCATAATTATAACAGTACGAATTATTTGCAAAGAATGGCTTCTCGAAGCTTAAATTATCTATAAGGATCATTACCATGTTACTTAAAACCGTATAATTGCTTGCAAAAGTACTCAAAATGACTGACTTAGACATTTAATAGCCTAATAAGAGGTGACATGCCGTGAACCAACCAACCAACCAACCAACCAATCAACCAACTAGCAAATAAATGATATACCCGCCTACAAAAATCAACTAATAACATTTTATCCATGAAATACTTTTAAAATCTTACTTTAGTATAACATAAATTAATATTTCTGTTATTAGAAAAGTTAATGACACAACTCATCGTATGGTCATAACAACAGAATCTCTCATTATACTGTTAAGGGAGCGGGTAGCAGGATCTATCTATCTATCTATCTATGAAGAAAAGCTCTGAATTCAAATCAGCTTTACTCCGCTGGTAATTTGACTTCATGTCATATCCGGCCCGTGGCGGAGGTTGTTTGGTAAATACATACAAAAAATCAGTTTCTCCCTGACAGCAGATGCCCCCCCTCAACCGTCTAAAGATGTTAAGGCTGGCTTTATTGCCCCATGTGTGAGGCGCTTGAAAATGGGAATGCCAGCGGAGCTTTCTTTCTTGGTTTACCTCCTGTATAAATCCTCACATTCAATATCCCAGCACCGTGAAGTGTTGGATAAATAATTTAGTTGATTCTGTCGTTTTTTTTTTTGCAAGGTATCGCAGCACTATTTGATTATTTTCAAATAGTAGGGGGGCTGTAAGTCTTTTATTTTATTGATGTTTTTTCCCAGATATCAGTTTGTATAATTTCTAGTTGTAAATTGTATCATCTGAATATTTTTCACACTATCTATCAGAATCTTATAGGTTAATTTCATACATACATACATACATACATACATACATACATATATATTTAAACATCCATCGTTGACTTACGAGGTGCATACGATAAGTTTCCAGACATTTTTTTGTATTTAGAATTGTCGTAGACTCTTGAAAATTCAGTATGTTATTACAATACATCTTATGAGACGACTAACCAATTTCTATGGTTCTAGGTTCAAATGAACACCTACAGCAGCAATTGGAATACACCCTACTAAAGCCTGATTGTCACAGCTGGTGAACTTAAAAAATGCAATCTGACACTTTAGAAGAACGATATGCAATAAAATTCTGTTTTAAACTTGGAAAAAATACCACAGAAACGTATGGAATACTTCAGACTGCTTTTGGATCATCTTGCATGAATCGAGCATCAGTTTTTGAATAGAATAAGAGATTCAAGGAAGTCAGG
>OY757937.1:55769977-55772477 GCA_963585895.1 Sepioteuthis lessoniana | reverse complement strand
ATTTCCCCTCCATATATAGGTAAATAGTAGGGCAGACTGTTACTGCAGCCTTGGTGAGGCAACTAGTCTAGGAGAAGGAAAACTC
Source organism: Sepioteuthis lessoniana (assembly GCA_963585895.1). Lineage (NCBI taxonomy): Eukaryota > Metazoa > Mollusca > Cephalopoda > Myopsida > Loliginidae > Sepioteuthis > Sepioteuthis lessoniana. The sequence goes on along the minus strand of OY757937.1, from coordinate 55,772,392 downwards.
TGAATAACTCTTTTAAACTCCGCTTAAAAAATTGACCTTGTGTCATATCCTGCCCGAGCGGAGGGGTTGGTAATATATGGATATCAAGGATACAAAAAATGGTACTTGATGCCACCTTGCTTAACACTCAGCATTATAAGATACGTATTAAGGGTAAAGTGGAGCAATCCAGGGAAAGGGGTAGCGCCTTCCTCTACACCTAGGTGTTGTAGATAATGCAAAGTACGATTTCTGGTCGCCCTCAACTATGGTCGCCAACTTAACCGGCCCATTGGAATAATGGTTAGAGTGTTCGCCAATGGATCGGGAGACCTGGGTTCAATCTGAGATCGAGTCGTATCAAAAATAGTAGTTGATGCCTCCTTGCTTATATATATCAGAATGAAGAAGTTATTTTAGAAATGTTATTTCAAAATATTAAAAAGCGTTTCATCAATGTCAACCTAAAATAAATCGTAATTCACTCACCCTTCCTTGACTACTTCAAGACTGTCAGTTTCGCGCACTTTTTGGGAGTAGTAAGAAAAACCATGCAATCTGTAATATATAGGTTAGGTTTGTAATAAAATCAGATGGAATGAAAAAAGAAAGACAAGTCGGAAATTTAAACTGATATGTTTCGCAACAAGGAAAAATTAAATAGAAATTAAATTCTATTTCGCAAAAACGCAGTCAAAACGTGTAAAGGGTTGGGGAAAAGCGAGCTGCTTTTTTAAAAGGCTTATTCGTTCATTCATTCATTCGTTTTACTTTTTTAATTTGTTATAATAAAAAAAAAAAAGCGGCACGCCCCCACCCCTCATCGTCGATTCGAGTAAAGTTCGCTTTTAAAAACTAAAAGTTAATTTCTGATGAAGCAATCCTTATTGGGAGGCATGTAAATTTAATGTTCCGTACAGTATTCTCTCTCTCTCTCTCTCTCTCTCTCTCTTTGGTGATAATTCTCTAGCCTGTAGAAGCTCCTTGACGGTGCCCATTTCCTCTCTATGAAACATTGTTGAAAGTTGTTTCAAATTACATGGATTCAGCAGAAGAAAATAATGATATATCCCAACAAATTGGAAAAAAGAAACCAACCCCATGAAATCTTCACATTTTTATTTCAACTCTCTCTCTCTCTCCCTACTTTTCTCTCTCTCTCTCTCTCTCTCTCACACACACACACACACACATATATATATATATATATAATCATTATCAAGTCATGATGATTCCATGTAATATCTTGATTCTCTCTCACCATCTGTCCTTATCGTTCTGACTAGACATCTAGACTGCACTCAAATGTCCAAACAAAGCTAATGTATGTATGTCTTTGCTAGTCGTCCTACACTGGTGTGTGCGTGTGGAAAAGTTCATAAGTTCTCCTCAATGGCCCAGGAGACCGGGGTTCAATCCTTGGTCGAGTCATACCAAAGACTAAAAAAAAAAAAAAATGGTACTTGATGCCACCTTGCTTAATACTCAGCATTATAAGATACGTATTAAGGGTAAAGTGGAGCAATCCAGGGAAAGGGGTTGCGTCCCCTACATTTCGGCGTTGTAGCTATTGAAAAGGGAGCCTTCGAGTCGCTCTCGTCTATATATATATATATATAATGTAGGGAAGGGAACAACTCCTTTCCCTGGATTACTCAACTTTACCCTTAATACGTATCTTATATATATATATATATATATATATATATATATATATATATATATATATACAAAGTTTGATATGCCATTAAACAAAGAAACCAAACCCAGTTATTTGAAAATAAAAGAAAATGAGTTTTTGTGGGTAATTTCATTTTTGATGGCATAGAAACAAATATTCGATGGGAATAAATTTACTTCAATGAGAAAAATTGCAGCCGTTTAGGTCATATTCTATAATTAGAAATGATATATTTATAAAAAAAATCAAGCTTTTATTCTTTTTAAAAGATCTATCTATCTATCTATCTACGGAGAGGTGTCGGGTTGAGAGTTTGGGTAAAAAAAGATAAAATCCATAAATTATGATAAAAAACACATATTTGTCGCTGCCTCCCACCAGACATGACATGACACAAGGTTAATGACCCGAAGGTCGATTATAGTGAGGATTTAGGGGAGGGGAAGTTCGGGCACGAGCCGAGACTCGAGCTCTGCTGGACTTTGCTGGTCATCGACCAACTTAGTGCAATATTGGCCGGATGAGCCTAGCTGGATTTGGATCCAAATCTGGGTCCGGCACATATGCCTGATTATAGCTTAAACTGGACAGCAAGGTCTAGTGTTATACAAGGGAGACAAAGATGTCAATGTTGCAGCTCGCCCAGCCAAAGCCGGGGGCCTTTCGGCCTCGAATCTGCCATTGGTTTCGATACCCCGTCCGGCACGAATGCCAGACGACCCAGCTAAGGCCCGGTAAGAATGATTAAAAAAATA
>OY757937.1:55707477-55764977 GCA_963585895.1 Sepioteuthis lessoniana | reverse complement strand
ATCTATTTTATTCTATCTATCTATCTATCTATCTATCTATCTATCTATCTAATTCTATCTATCTATCTATCTATCTATCTATTTTATTCTATCTATCTATCTATCTATCTATCTATCTATCTATCTATCTAATTCTATCTATCTATCTATCTATCTATTTTATTCTATCTATCTATCTATCTATCTATCTATCTAATTCTATCTATCTATCTATCTATCTATCTATTTTATTCTATCTATCTATCTATCTATCTATCTATTTTATTCTATCTATCTATCTATCTATCTAATTCTATGTACTTTAATCTATCTATCTATCTATCTATCTATCTATCTATCTATCTATTTTATTCTATCTATCTATCTATCTATCTATCTAATTCTATCTATCTATCTATCTATCTATCTATTTTATTCTATCTATCTATCTATCTATCTATCTATCTATCTATCTAATTCTATCTATCTATCTATCTATTTTATTCTATCTATCTATCTATCTATCTATCTATCTATCTATCTATCTATCTATTTAATTCTATCTATCTATCTATCTATCTATTTTATTCTATCTATCTATCTATCTATCTATCTATCTATCTATCTAATTCTATCTATCTATCTATCTATCTATTTTATTCTATCTATCTATCTATCTATCTATCTATCTATCTATCTATCTAATTCTATCTATCTATCTATCTATCTATCTATTTTATTCTATCTATCTATCTATCTATCTATTTTATTCTATCTATCTATCTATCTATCTATCTAATTCTATGTACTTTAATCTATCTATCTATCTATCTATCTATCTATGTGTGTGTTTAGTGGAAAGTCATTTAATAAGCTTAACTTAGCCTGTCACTAGAACTGAACACTATTGGCCTTTGTGCCCATTTAACTAACCACTGCAGCAGGCGGAGTGCCGAGAGACAGTCAGAAGGGAATGTTTTCTGTAGATTACGGAGTGTCAGTGTATATGTGGGCGTGTGTGGGAAAGAAAGGGATAAAAAGAGGGGCATGTTGAGAAATATCGATAGGTGATGTCGATGACATAAAAAAAAACATGGAGAAATAGTAAGAGGAGAGCTTGATAGATTACGAGATAGGTGAATAGATGAAAAAACAGTGGGGTGAGAAGAGAAGGGAGAGAAAGAGAAGGAAAAAGAATGTGGGTATGTGAGTATGCGTGTGTGTGTGTTTTGTGTGTGTGTGTGTGTATTTATGAATATTAGCTGTCCCGGAAGATGACCCAAAGCTCAAGTTACATATCACAAAATCCAGTGAACAACCGAAAACGTCAATTACCTCATGAATAGGTAAGAGTTGAGATAGTAAAAAAAAGCCGGTCTCGTACAAATATTACGCCACTACAGAAAAGATAAGAAGAAGAAGAAAAAAAAAAAACAACAAAAAACAAAAAGAAGAAAAATTTCGGAAAAAAAAAGAAAAGAACAACTAAAAAAAAAGCAAAAAGCCAAAAAAACAAAACAAAAACAAAACAAAAAACAAAAAACACAAGAAACAAAAACAAAAACTATAAAACAAAAACCAAAATTTCACATGAACATGAACTTATGTAAAACAATGATTTAAGAAAAAAAAAGGAAGAAAAAAGTTCACAAAAAAGTCCTTAAAAAGTTACAAAACTGAAAAAAAAAAAAAAAAAGAAAAAAAAAAATTCAAATAACCAAACGACATGCACCGGACACGAGATACATTCTTCTTCTTTTACTTCGTATCTCACATTATTATTACCCTGTTGTTTGATTCTCAATTCTTGTTACCGTCTTGGTTATATCCGTCTATCTGCACCGATCTTCTAAAATACTATTGCCGCACAATGCGCGACCCTTACCTACTTCAAGCCCCGAAATGGTACGAAATATTTCTTTTTAGTGAGCTTTTTCTTCAGTTACCCTTCTTTTTCGTTGCGGCGTACGCCTTCCGACGCGGGGCCCGCGAGTGTCCGTGGATCCGACTACCGGCAGTCGTGTACTCTACCCATGCCTTCACTAGTCTGATGCCCATTCTCTACCATATTATGTCGTACAATTTCAACTCCCTCGCTGACTCGAGCCAGTCTTATGAAGGACCGCAGACCCAGAGACAACGAATTCTGCTGGCTTCATTCTATTTCCCATATTTCTTCGTACCCCTGCTGCTCTTAGTAGACGCATTGTTCAGCTCCGACTACGCTGAAAGTCTTCAAGAACCGACACGTGAGAATAAGAAAGACAAATAAGAAAAAAAACCCCAAAAAAACCAAAAACAAAACAAAAACAAAACAAAAAAAACAAAACAACCAAAAAACAAGAGACAAAAAGAAACAAAACAAACAAACAAACAAAAAAAAAAAACAGCAGATGCCTGGTTGGTATCGCTGGAGTTTGAATGACTGCAAATTCCCACAGTTATCCAGGACTCTTCTCAGTATTCTAGCCCAACATTTATTATTATTATTATTATTTTTATTATTTACTCATTAGGGTTTTTCACGTCAGCGTTAGCTGATGGTCTTTCACTGGAGTTTGAGTGACAGCAAGTCTCCGCATGTCTCCAGGACTCTTCTCAGTATTCTGGCCGTTCTCAATAGTGTAGTAATTTGGATGGTCTCCTTTCGTCAGCCAACTTCCAAGTCCTCCAGTCCCTTTAATAACCCTTTAGTTTTTGTTCCAAACGCACCAATTACAATTGGTATAATTGTCACCTGCATGTTCCATATTATTATTGTTATTATTATTTTACTCATTTGAGAGTTTTTCTCACCAGCGTTAGCTGATGGTTTTTCTTTGGAATCTGAGTGAGAGTAAGTCTTTTCAAGTCTCCAGGATACTTCTTAGTATTCAGGCTGATCCTGACGCTGTTGTTTGGATGGTTTCCACTCGTCCTCTTATTTCCAAGCCCTCCAGTCCCTTTACCAATCCTTTGGTGACTGTACCTAGCCCACTATTATTATTATTATTATTGTGAATTTTTCAGACCAGCGTTACCGAATGATATTTTACTGGAGTCTGAGTAACAGCAAATCTTCCCAGATCTCCATGACTCTTCTCAGTATTTTGGCTGATCTCAACAATGCTGTGGTCTGGAAGATCTCGATTATTATCATTATTATTATTATTATTATTATTATTATTGTGGTTGTACTCCTTACGAGTTTTTTTTTACACCAGTTCTGGCAGATGGTTTTTCACTGAAGAATGACAGCTAGTCTCCTCAGGTGTCCAGGCCTATTCTCTGTATTCTGGCCGATCCACGTGCTATAGTTAGGATGGTCTCGATTCTTCTTCCGATATCCAACTCTTCCAGCTCCCTTTCCAAGCATTTGGGAACAGTTCCAAGTATACCAATTACAATTGATATCACCGTTACCCTCATTATTATTATTATTGTTATACACTTCGTGAGTTTTCACACCAATGTTTGCTGAGAACCTTTACTGGAGTCCAAGTGACAGCAAGTCTTCTCAATTACCCGTATTTTAAAACGATCTCAAAAATGTGGTACTGATAGCGATTTTATAGATCCCCAGTTTCCACAGTTTTTCCTTAGGTTCTTTGGGATTGTACCTAGAGCTCCGACTATGATTAATTCACAGTCGCCTTGATGTTCAATAGTTTTTTCTTTTCAGGTTTTCAGCAAGGTTCAGATATTTTATGGCAAAATCCAGGTATTTATTATTATTATTATTATTATTATTATTATTATTATTATTCACTCCTGAAATACTCGCTATAATAACAACTTATTTTTTCACTATGGATTTAGTCACCTGTTACGTTCCTTCGTATTCCAGTTCGTCTCATCTTCTCGTGAAGCCTCTCGAGATCATTCCCGGTACCTCGACAACTATCGACACTACTGTCACCTTCATGTTCCATAATTTCAGCAGTTTTCTCGCGAAGTCTTCATACTAATGAAGCACTTTGCTATCTTTCAGTTTCACGTTGTGATTAGGTGACACAGTAAACTCTCGCACTTCTCACTTTGCTCGGCAGAGTTTAGAGTTCTCTGGTTGTATCTCTACACAGGTGTGAGGCCCTTCTACCCCCTAAAAGGATGTTCTGGGCGTGACATTAAACTGCATCTAGTAGTGAGGTTCCATTTCTGGCTAGTATTTCCAGGTTCTTTTAACCGGGAGTGATAGTACATAGAATCCCATCAATGGGTTAAATAGATCTGTTTACAAATTATTTGTATTTGATTGGAATACTTGATATCGTATAACTGTAAAATATTTGTGTTAAGAATAGTTACTTGAAGCTATAATTGTTAAGTAAAGTTTATTATTAGTTACTTTAAACCAATGTTTAAACAAATGACTATTAATCATCAACAACATCAACTTGCGCTACTAACACGGATTTCGCTGAAGCTCTCTCGCTATTCGTCCCTATCATCTATCGCTCTCAACAGGTCTTCCAGACTACATCCTCTGTCTGTACAGAGCTGTTGTTAGTAAGTTCTTGTTGGTCGGCAAAAACTGGCACGTCCATTTGAAGGGGGCATCTATTGAAATGATATAATTGTTAGTATTAAATTAGAATACTCGATACCATATAACTGCAAATTATTAGTATTAGATAAGAATACTTTATAATACGAATAATCACAAAAAATGAAGAGGAAGAGCAAGCAATAGTTATCAGTTATTTTCATGAGTAATAAGGATAATATATATATATATATATATATATATATATATATATATATATATATATTGGCATTGTGGGTAGAGTGTTCGCCATTTGTCCGGGAGACCGGGGTTCAATCCCAGGTCGAGTCATACCAAAGTCTCAAAAAATGGTACTTGATGCCTTGCTTAACATTCAGTATTACAAGGTATGGATCAAGGATAAGTAGAGCAATCAAGGGAAATGAGTTGCGCCGTCTCCTATACCTCGGTGTAGTAGCTATTAAAAAAGGAGCCTTGGGATCGTCCTCGACTACGGCCGGTAAAAAAGAATACATGAAAGCAAATACCTATATAAATACCTGGTCTTTCCAAGAGAGCAAAAAAGTTGTGGAACATGGAGGTGATAGTAACAATTATAGTCGGAGCACTTGGAAAAACCTCGAAGATTCTAGAAAAGAGATAATAACTGGAAATCAGAAAAAGAATCAAAATTATTCAGCATCACACCACAACTGAGATCGGTTAGAGTACTGGGAAGAGTCCTGAAATACTTAGGAGACTTGCTGACACTTGCATTCTCGGGAAAAGCAGCCGCTATTATTGATGTGAAAAACTCAAAGGCTATAATAATAATAATAATAATCACTCAAACTCCAGTGAGAAACCATCAGATAACGCTGGTGTAAAAAACCCTCAAAGGAGTATAATAATAATAATAATAATAATAAGTGGAACATGCAGGTAACAATTATACCAATTGTAATTGGTGCGTTTGAAACAGTAACTAAAGGATTACTAAAGGGACTGGAGGACTTGGAGGTTGGCGGACGAGTGGAAACCATCCAAACGACAGCATTATTGAGAACGGCCAGAATACTAAGAAGAGTCCTGGAGACTTGAGGAGACTTGCTGTCACTCAAACTCCAGTGAAAAACCATCGGCTAACGCTAATGTGAAAAGCTCTGAGTGAATAATAATAATAATAATAATAAGCGAATGCAGCATACTAGTACAAAAACAGTACAAGACTAGACGCGACTGGGTGGGGAGGATGATCCACTTGGAATTGATCAAGAAATTGTAATTTGACCATACTACCAAAAGGCATATGCACAAACCAGAACCCGTCCAAGAAAATGAGACACAATGTTCTCTGGGATTTTGAGATACAAATACATCACCAATCCCATAAGAATAGACCAAACGATAATTAATAAAAGAAAAAAAAACGCAAGAAGAAAGAAAAAAGAGAACATGTCGAATAGTGGACTTTGCCGTTTCTGCAGGCCACAGAGTGAAAATCAAAGAAAACGAAAAGAGAGACAAGTACTTAGACCTTGCCAGAGAACTAATAAAATGCTATGGAATATGAAAGTGACGGTGATATTAATTGTAATTGGTGCGGTTCGAACGGTTCCTGAAGACTTGATAAGGGAGCTGGAAGAGTTGGAAATCAGAAGGCGAGTCGAGGCCATTCAAACTATCATCATCATCATTATCATGTCGTGCCGCTAGCACGGATATCCCTGACCCTCTCTCGCCACTTCTCCCTATCGTTCATCGCCTCTGGCAGGTCTTCAGGGCTACATCCCGTATCCTCACATAGTTACTGTATGTATGTATGTTCGAGCTGGTCGTCCTGCTTTTGCTCGGCCATATGTGGGGGTCCATAGGAGTACATCACTTATGAGCTCATCCCTGCTTCTCCAGCAGTGTCCTGCATGCCTGGTTCGTCTAACTTGGATAGTTTTCGTGATGGGAGGCAGGTGGCCTTATAGTTGGTGCCTCGTGGGGTGTTGCCGCCAGGACTTGTTCAATATTGCTCGCAACATTCTTGTGTAATTGCCGTCTAGCTTCTTCTCTAGCCGTTTAGTTAGCGTCCAAGTAGTGCATCCATACAGCAGTATCGATACGACCACTGCCTGGAAGAAACTGCGCTTCATTTTATCGGTCAGGTCTGATTTCCATAACATTGCTAAAATCAGCCAGAATGCAGAGAAGAGTCCTGGAGACTTGAGGAGACTTGCAGCAAAAAACCATTAATGAAAAGCCTTTAGCTAATACTGGTGTGAAAAACTCATTAAGGAACAACAACAACAACAGCAGTAAACTTTGTCGTTCCGGCTGACCACCGGGTAAAACTGAAGAAAAGGCGAAAAAGAGATGAATATCTTGACCTTGTTAAAGAATTGAAAAACAACAACAACAACAAAAAACAAAAACAAAAACAAACTATGGAACAAGAAGGTGACGGTGATACCAATTGTAATTGGTGCACTCGGTACAGTCATCAAAAGATTGGTAGAGGGACTGGAGGACTTGGAAATAAGAGGACGAGTGGAGAGTATTCAATTTACAGCATTGTTGAGATCAGGCAGAATATTAAGAAGAATTCTAGAGACATGAGGAGACTTGCTGTCACTCAGACTCTAATGGAAAACCAACAGCTAACGCTAGAGTGAAAAACTCTCAAATTAGTAAAATAATAATTCCTCATTGGTCTAGAAAAGAGACTGGAGAGATTGGAAATCAAAGGAAGAATCAAGACCTTACAGACCACAGCATTGTTAAAACCGTCTATAATACTTAGAAGAGTCCTGGAGACCTCAGGAGACTTGTAGTCACTCAGACTTCAGAGAAATACCCCCAGTTAAACCTGGTTCGAAAAAGAAATGAAATAATAATCATATTAATCATAATAATATTGTAATTGGCACGTTTGGAACGGTCACCAAGGGCTTGGAAAGAAGACTGGAAAAGTTGGAAATTAGAGGGCGAATCGGGAACAGCATACTAAGAAGAGTCCTGGAGATATGAGGAGACTTGATGTTACTCAGACTCCTGTGAAAAACCATCAGCTAATGCTTATGGGAAAAACTCGTAAGGAATAATAATAATAATAATAATAATAATAATAATAATAATAATAATAATAATAATAATAATAATAATTAACAAAAGAAAAAAAAGAGAACTTGCAAAATAGTCGACTTTGCTGTCCCGGCTGACCACAGAATAAAACTGAGAGAATGTGAAAAGAAGGATAAGTACTTTGACCTTGCTAGGGAATTGAAAAAAACTGTGGAACATGCAGGTGACAATTATACCAATTGTAATTGGTGCGTTTGGAACAGTAACTAAAGGATTACTAAAGGGACTGGAGGAGTTGGAAGTTGGCGGACGGGTGGAGACCATCCAAACAACAGCATTATTGAGAATGGCCAGAATACTGAGAAGAGTCCTGGAGATTTGAGGAGACTTGCTGTCACTCAGACTCCAGTGAAAAACAATCGGCTAACGCTGATGTGAAAAGCTTTAATGAGTGAATAATAATAATAATAATAATAATAATAATAATAATAATAATAATAATAAAGCGAAAATCATATACATATCTAGACCTTGTCAGAGAACCGAAAACGCTATGGAACATGAAGGGGAACCTTTGGAACAATCCCAAATAACTTGGAAAATAGACTAGAGAAACAGAATTTTCGGGTAATAATTGAGACTGCCCAAATAACAGCACTGTTGAGATCAGCTGATATACCGAGAAAAGTCCTAGGGGAATTAAGAAGACTTTCCGAATAAGACCACCGGTTACAACTGGTTTGAAACCTCACAAATAATAATAATAACGATAATAATAATTATAATACCACAGCACTGTTGAGGTTAATTATAGTACTGAGAAGAGTCCTGAATAATTAAGGAAACTTATTGTCAGTTAGTTAAGATCATGAACTAGTACTGGTATGAAAACTCACGAAGATAAATTATTGTAAGAATACACCACATCTGTGAAAACAAGGAAATACTTGGATTTGCCAGAATGCTTGAAAAAATAAATTGAAAGCAAATGTGAAAAATGTAACCCTCAATTTGTAATAGAAGAACCTTCAGAAATATTTAAAAAATAATAAAAGTTTGAGGATTAAGAATTAAAAACATTCAAAGAATAAATATTACCTTCTAAAATCAATAAAAATACTGAAAAGGGTGTTGGTATTTTGAAGAGACAGTAAATTGGAGTGAAAACCAGCAGTTATACCTTATGTGAAAATTTCATATTTATTACAGCAAGAATACAAAGAAACGTAGGGGTACAGGGTGGAGACTTCATGTCACTTTATGATGACAATGAACCTGTGACTCCGATATTCCAATGGTATTTTCGATTTTCTCCGACACCATAGTACCAGTTTACCGTTGCGAAATCACGCTCAAGCGGCAGAAGGTAAATTTAGGCTCAGGAAGTTCACGGATCCAAATGTTATAAACGGTAATCGCTGAAAAAAAAAAAAAAAAAAAAAAAAAACAACAACAAAAAACAAAAACAACAACAACAAACAAACAAACAAACAAAAAAATTAAAAAAGCAACCTCCCCACTAGAAAAAAAAAAGTCAAAACAAAATTAGATAAATACCCCCACTCCCTAAAAATTAACAAACCAACCAACAAACAAACAACAGCAACAATATAAAACAAACAAAACAAAGCAACAACACACACACACACACACACACACACACACACACACACACAACGAAAAACATTCGCACAAACATTCCGAAATGTAATGATAAACTGATTTACACATCTAAAACAGAAACATAAGTGATAAAAAAATATATGTTGTTTCATGTATGGCAAGGTAATTATAGTAGGATTAAAAGCAATCATATTTATATGAAAAAAAAAAACCCCAAAAAACAAAAAGAAAACCTGATGAAAAACGGAAATGGTGCAAAGTTTATGGACCGAATTTTATCAATAAGTGATAAAGGGAAAAATGATTAGAAATAAATATAAGTGTTCTTACTTATCTAGAATATTCTACTGCTGAAATAACTGCGGTAATATACAGTCATATACACAGTCCAGGTCACAATTATTGGATACTTTTAAGATTTCTGTTCATAATGTAGACTCCCTCTCTCCCTCTCTCTCTCTCTAAAAAAAAGTCAACAAACAAACAAAAAATATGCACCTTCCAAGACAAAATAAAAAAAAAAAAAAAAAAAAAAAAGCATAAAAACAACCAAATTTACTGAAACAGCTTTCGTCTCTTGACAACTCAAGGTTGATAAAGAACAGCAAATGATAAAACGAGTCACATAAATTTGGTTAGTTTGAAGATACAGGGAAAAAAATGAAAAGGTGCAAATAATGGTGACTAGGACTTTATATATATATATATATATATATATATATATATATATATATATATATACACAAACACACACACACACACACACACACACACACACACACACATATATATATATATAAAGAGCTCAGGATAAAACCTAAAATAAATTGATGTTCACTCATTTCTCAGTGGCTACCTTATAAGTGTCAATTCCTTATAATCCACCCCCTCAAGAAATACAATTGTCTAATGAGACTGTCAGTTGAAACTCACAGTTATGACGCAGACACAGGGGTGAATGAGCAATTTATTTTACGTCATATACACACACACACACACACACACACACACACACACACACACACACACACACACACACACACACACACACACACATATATATATATATGTAACGTAGGAAAGGGACTATATATATATATATATATATATATATATATATATAGTCCCTTTCCTACGTTATATATATATATATATATATAGTCCCTTTCCTACGTTACACCACTTGAGATGTATCTTTAGATGATGGTCTTGATTGAAACTGAGTTGTGTCTATATATTCATATCCATGCACGTATTTATCTGCGAACAAATACGACCGGACACACTTCGGCTGGCCGTGTTTACCGTTCACGGATCGGGTCAGGTGCGTCTTGTCATTTTTGTTAATCGGTCTTATGTTTTTTACACTTGAAACATTATTGTTGCTCCGCATTTTCGTGCACTGTGAAAATTTTAACTGATTAAAAACATTCTAAGCGTTGAATTTTTATCATAAACATAATACACACACACACACACACACACACACACACACACACACACACACACACACACACATATATATATATATATATATATATATATATATATATATATATATATATATATAATCATTATTATATATATATATATATATATATTTATATATATATATATATATATATATATATATATATATATATATATTTATACAATCATTATTGTTTTACCGAGCTTGCTACAGTTCACCCACCCGCTATATTCCTTTTGTTCTTTCTTCCCCCAACCACTAATAGCCGATTGTTAATATATAATTTTTAAGTCTAAAATGTTCAATAAACATATGAAAGAAATGATTGAAACTTATTCTTATCTGGATGATGAATGTAAGTATTACATTTCTCTCTCTATTTTTGTATATTATCGCAGCTATTTCTTCCTCGAACTATTCTAGACAATTGCCTAAATGTTAATTTAAAATTACAAAAATGAATAAAAGGCGAAACATTTATTTAACATGGAAACAAATTTTGAAAATTTACAGTTGGTTTGGTTTGTTTTATTTGTTTAACGGCATATCAACATCTCAAGAGTTATTTAATGCCGTAATTTGATTCCTTGGAAAATGTCTGATTGTGATTATAACTATATTTTCAATGTTCCATTGCATCTTTTTAATTTGTTTGTTTTCTTTGTTTAATGGCATATCAACCTTTGTAGGTTATTTAATGCTAAAGCCATTCTCCAAGAAGAACAGTAGTAATTTACGAAGGTCTTTACTTCGATTTAGCACAAGGCCAAATGAATGGGGCACCCAATGAGACTCGAACTAATTCGTGTAGGTTTGCTAGTCTAACTTGCTAACCATTACACCACCAGAGGTGCCCTCCAAGAAGAACAGTAGTGGTACTATTTAACCCATAGCTGGGAGGATAAGGGGGTTCATACCTTTCCCAAGGTTATTTGCCCGAAAGTGAACATAATCGCGCGACTGGAGTACAAACTCGCTTACTACGATTCTGCAGTTCATCGCTTTAACCATTACACCACGAGGACACCCGCCCTTTTAATTTGTCTAAAATCATTTGTTTGCGAACAGTTATATCGTTTCAAGTCATCATCATCATCATCATCATGAAGACGCGTAGCTGGCTCGGATTTCCCTGACTCTCTGGTCATTTGACCCTATCATTAATTGCTACCGACAGGTCTTCAAGTCGACATCCTTTGTCTATACTGAACTGTTTTAGGTATATTCTTGGTCGTCCAACACTGGCTCGTCCATGTGAAGGGGTCCACAGGAGAACGTCACTGATGATTTCGTTATTGCTTCTCCAACGGTGTCCAGCATCTCTTGTTCGTATTCCTTGGATGGTTTTAGAGATAGGAGGTAGGTGGCCGTACAACTGTCGTTTCGTGGAATGTTGGTTCCAGAATTTGTTCAATACAGCAAGTAACATTCTTGTGCATGATTATGATTGTTTCAGGTATTCCTATCAAACACCAATAATTTGCTAGCAATTATATAGTTTCAAGTAACTACTTGGATAAGTCAAAAGTTTTGCAATATTTTGGTAATATGAGGTACAGTTCGGCAATTCCTGAGCTTTTGACGAGGTTGTGAAAGTGACAAACCACTCTGGACTCGCCTGATACTCTCTGAGTTCTACTCACCTTTTCGTCGAGGCTCTTGCTACTGTATAGTGCATTCACCTTTCGCACAAGAAATCAAATGTTTTTGGTTGTTTTCATGGCGTTATGGTCCTGTAAAGTATGAGTTCCCGAAGTAGACTTCGTTGCACGCTCATCTGTGCGGCACAACGTGTCAACCCATCAACTAACACGATACTAACCACCACAGCTGGTATGTTGAATTACTTCGGTCATGTGATATACGACCTTCAATAAATAGTCATAGCTTCAAGTCACTATTCTGAATATAAATAAATTGCACGCAGTTCAATGGTAGCAAGTGCTTTCAAAAAGATCCTCTTGACTCATAACTGGGACTAACTGGCACAACTACTTCAGGTCAATGAAGAAGTGACTCCATACTCCCCACCAGCAAATGTATATATTTACCAACCCGCCCCCTCGTACGAGCAGGATGCGACACAAGGTCAATTTTTTATGCGTAGTTTAACAGGTTTGAATTCATAGCTTTCCTTCTCAGAGACCGATTACTATTAAAAGGCTAAAGAGTCATTCTGCCCTACTATTTTACCCATAGCTAGGGGAAGAATAGCTTTTCGCAAAGGTATTAGCGCTATGAGAAATGCAAACGGACTCGTCCAGGATTTGAACTGCTGTTGCCGTGTTTGTTTCCTACAACCATTATACCAAAGGCACCATCACCAGCAGACATATGTATTTACCCAACCCCTCCACACGGGCAGGATGTGACACAAGGTTAATTTTTGAGCAGAGTCTAACTGGTTTACACGGGCAGGATGTGATACAAGGTTAATTTTTGAGCAAAGTCTAACTGGTTTGAATTCAGAGTTTTCCTTCTAGACTGGTTACCTAACCAAGGCTAAAAAGCCCAGTCTGCCTTACTATTTTACTCTCAGCTTGAGAAAGAATAGTTGATTCAAACCTTTTTCAAGGGTATTAGCGCTATGCAAAATGCATGAGTTTCGCCGATGATTTGAATTCGGGTCGCCCTGTCTATTTCCTATGACAGTAACCATAACACCGCGGGCACCTCCACCAGCAGATGTAGTTCAGTGATATACACTGGATACCTTTTTTTATGGGGAGGAGTCTTCTGCAGAGGATGTAGTCAACATATTCTAAGATCTTCCTAACTGGGCGAGGCTATTTAGGTATGACAACGTATTTCTAAAAAATTTCAGCCTTCAACTTTTAAATGTAAATTAAAATAAAACATAAAAAATCGCTTTTTTGGTTTGTTTTTAAGCCCAATTTTTTTATCTTATAGTATCAGTCAGAATTGGACTGTTAAAGCCATTTCCAGAATAAATCCTGAAGCACCGGACACTCAGTGAAAAGCGAACTCATTAACAATGCTTAGGGAAACCAGCATGTCGACAATTACATCACATGAGGCGCCCTCGAAGTGGACTGTTAAAGTTATCTAGTAAGCTTAGGTTAGTTGTGATATAAGGCCAGAAATATGGATCACCCACTGAGAATCGAACACAGTATCAATGGTATGCTAATCTAGATTGCTAGCCATTACACCACGTGAGGTGCCCATTGAAGTTACTTACCAAACTTTGAAGGCCGGACATATGGAGGTACTCAACGTGACTCGAACTCACTAGTCTGTTTTGCAAATCACTATATCACGCCCTAGAAATTGGAGTGTTAAAGTTATTTGCTAAGCTTAGGTTAGTTGTGACACAGGGCCAGAAGTATGGGACACTCAGTGAGATTCGAACTCACAATTAATTGTCTGTTAATCCAGCTTACTGACTATTTTACCATATAAGATGCCCAAAGTAGTCATTTACTAAACTTTACTTAGCATAAAGACCTGATGTATGAAGTACACAGTGAGACTCGAACTCAGTACGGTCAGTGGGGCTTAAAATACACTGACTGTATTCTCTGCAGAGGTAAGACCCCCTAAAACGTGTTGTTCTGAGTATTACACTAAACTGCATCTAATGTTTCCAGTTCTGGAGATCTGCGTAGTGCCTTCATTGTCATTACTCCAAGATCCACTCTGATTCGGATTGGTTGTGTCTGTTGGGGTGCATTCTATGGATCAAATAGATCTGTTGAGTGCCTTCTATGGGTCAAATAGATCTGTTGGGATGCCATCTATAGATCAAATAGATCTGTTGGGGTGCCACGGGTCAAATAGATCTTTTGGGGTGGCATCTATGGGTCAAATAGATCTGTAGAGTGCCATCTATAGGTCAAATAGATCTGTTGGGGTGCCATGGGTCAAATAGATCTGTTGGGGTGGTATCTATGGGTCAAATAGATCTGTAGAGTGCTATTTATAGGTCAAATAGATCTTTTGGGGTGGCATCTAGGGGTCAAATAGATCTGTTAGGGTGCCATCTATGGGTCAAATAAATCTGTTGGGGTCCCATCTATTGGTCTAATAGATCTATTTAAAAATCATTCGTATTCAATGGGACCGTACCCTAAAACAAAACCTCTTAAGAAACAACATCTCTACCTCCCACTAGACAGGATTTGACAAAAGGTCTTTTTTATGGTGGGGGCTTTAGGGAAGTAGAAGGTCGGGTACAAACCGAGACACGTGCCCTGCTAGACTGACGCTAGTCATCGGCTCACTTAGTGAAATGTGAGCAAGATGAGCCTGATGGACTGGGACTCACTAGATGTGATATGAGTCCGGCGCGTGTGCCAGTTCATAGCTTAGACTAGACCAGATTGGTCGAGTACTATGCTTTATCTATTGATACCCCATTCGGTACGAATGCCAGACAGCCCAGCTAACAATTTATCGAAGTCTCTTGTAATGGTCTGCTTGTCTAGCTTGCTAACATCACATCACGGGAAGCGCCTTCTAATTGGACTGTTAAAGCCATTATTTACTAGTCTGGACTTCCAAAAAGAATTCCTCGAAGTAAAACAAAAATGCTATAAGCATTCTATTTCCCTGTCAAGTGACACTTACTGTCAAATTGCGCACAAAATATCGTTTCCCGCGAGACCTCAGGATTTAAATAGCAACAGGTAAAGTGGAAAACCTGAGGTGTGGGTACCAGACTAAGCAACATTTAATAATGAGCTGTATACTCTGCATTGCATAAAACCCAAGAAATCTTACCGGGACTTATATTTAGATATAAAATCAATTAAATTATATAAAAATTTTCCCATCCTCATAATTTTTTTTTGGGGGGGAGGTGAACGTATCTTCGGGCTGACACAAAATTCTGTTTGTTTGTTTATTTAATGCCGAATCCATCTTTTTAAAAGGACAGTAGAAGCACTATTTAACCCATAGATGGGAGGAAGAGGTGGTTTATACCTTTCCAAATGGTATTAACCCGAAAGTGAGTACAATAACGCGATGGCAATTCGAACTCGCTTACTATAATTCCGCAGCCTAGTGGTTTAATCACTTCCCCACGCAGACACTGTCCGACATTCAGCTGTCGCCGTGGCCTATACGTTTTAATTCAAAACAGTTTGCTTTTTTTCCCCATTTTTTTCTTTCAAAAAGTTCAGTCAATCTTATTTCTCGCAACCCCCCACCCAAAAATAAATAAAAATAAAGAAAATAAATAAATAAATAAAGGATAATAAACAACAGCCAAAAACAGACACCCCCAGGAAAAACAAACAAACAAACAAAAAACTAAACACAAAAACATATATGTAAACGTTTGATATATTTAAAAGAAAATGAACAAAAGAACATAAAAAATAAGGTAAAAAAGAAAAGAAAAGAAAGATAAACATTAGTTTTTTTTTCAGGTACGTGTATTTATTCAAATCAGTAGAATATATTTCTGCACACACACACACACACACACACACACACACACACACACACACACACATTAATAATTGTGTAAACATTCCTTTTTATCTGAGAAAAAATTAAGACACTGTATATTGTTATGGTTAATATTACGCGAATATTTCTCCAATTCAATGCCGGCTCTAGCGACTGACAACTTGGGTAGTTGCTCAGAGGGGTACCATGTCCTTAGAGGCACCATCAAGGATCTTATGAAAGTTTTACATTTATACTTAAAAAAAAAAGGCGCCGAACATCCGCTTGCCTAGAGCGCCAGCAACCATAGGGTCGGCCCTACCATTTGCTTCCCTTCGGGTTATCTTTATCTAAATTTAATCAAATCTATCTATCTATCTATCTATCTATCTATATGTTCTGAGAGATACACTCACTAAGATATCTACCACTATTTCATCTACATATTATATGTACTTAGATATTTTCATGTGTGAAAAGATTACAAATCTCTAAATTTCTGTCTCTTCCTCATTTCATCGTCTGCTCTCTCTGTATGCATACATATATTCCCTGTCAAGTCCCATCCAACCTACACATATTACAGGACGGGGCAGATGTAATATGTTCATCAATAGAGAAAAGGAAGTAAACGCTTATTAAAAGAACAATAAAGACTTTCCAAAGTTAATATTATTGACCTGCCTACTATTAATGTCATAGACCTTTATATATATATATATATATATATATATATATATATATAACTTCTGTAATTAGCTCATCCAAAAACTATATCTGCCTTTACTCAAAAGGCAGATATAGTTTTTGGATGAGCTAATTACAGAAGTTTGATGTGCCAGTGAACGGACGACAGGTTTTTCAAATGATGCTCTTCTCGTTTCGAATTCAGAGTATTTTCTGAATATATATATATATATATATATATATATATATATTGGGCTACTAACCAAGTTTGACTCATCTTAAACACATACATACCCACACAAATGGGAAACGAGTTTGCCTTTATATATATATATATATATATATATATATATATATATATATATATATATATATATGCATATATATATATATATATATATATATATATATATATATGCATATATATATATATATATATATATATATATATCTTTGCTCATATTGTATATACAGACATGTTTCAGTAAAACTGTGTGCATGCACTCTGGAGGACCTACCAGAAGCAATGGATGAAAGGGATGAGTGGCAAGAGAGAGAGAGAGAGAGAGAGAGAGAGAGAGAGAGAGAGAGGATAAGGAAACTCCGTGTTGTCATCACGACTTGATGACGAAGATCATATATATATATATATATATATATATATATATATATATATATATATATATATATATATATGTATATGGATGTAGAATACACAAACCCAAATTCACACATTTTATGTCTACTAATTTTACATATTTGTGCATGGCTTTTGTTTGTACACTCATAGAGACACAGACATATATATCTGTGTATCTTTTGTGATTTTGTTGCCCAGTCGGCTGGGGTTGTAGAATACACCGACTGCTTCTCTGCAGAGGGGTAAGACCCCCCCCGACGAGTGTCCTGGATATGACACTAAACATTCTGCTGGTTAGGATCCAGCAGTATTGGAGCTTTGGGGAATGTGGAATACCCCTTCATTGCTCCCAGGTCCACTCTGGCCCGGAGTGGAAGCACCTGATAGGGCCCTATTTATGGGTTAAATAGAACTAACTGCCTACTTATGCTAAACTGAATTGTTTGAGTAAACTAAACAGCTTGAAATAGAAATGATTTTGACAATTAAACTGTACTTACATTTAAACTGCGTGCTTATGCTTAACTGAATTATTTGAAATAGAACTGTTTTTCGACATTAAAACTGTATTTACACTTAACTGAATTGTTATATATAACTGCTTGAATAGTTTGAAATGGAAATGTTTTCGACAATTAAACTTTGTACTTATGCTAAACTGAATTGTTTTAAATAGAACAGATTATTTACATAAAAATGGATTTGGCATTAAATAACCTACAATGGTTGATATGCCATAAAACCCAACCAAAACAAATCCTATATATTTAATATATATGTATAAACAGGATTAGGCATGAAATAACCTACAATAGTTGATATGCCATAAAACCCAACCAAGCCAAATCATATATATTCAATTTATATGTATAAAGAGGATTTGACATTAGATAACCTACAATTGTTGATATGCCATAAAACCCAACCAAGCCAAATCATATATATTTAATATATATGTATAAAGAGGATTTGGCATTAAATAACCTACAATGGTTGATATGCCATAAAACACAACCAAACCAAATCATATATCTTTGATATATATGTATAAAGAGGATTTGGCATTAAATAACCTACAATGGTTGATATGCCATAAAACCCAACCCAACCCATTTGTGATTTTGTGCGTTCATATATGTGAGTCGCCGAGAAAGAAAAAAAAAGAAAGATTTTAGGAAATTTTGTCTAAAACCGTGTGTGTCCTGTGTATGTTTGAAGGGGACACACACACACACACACACACACACACACACACACACACACACACACACACACACACACTCGTATACTTCTCATATTTATATCTAATTAACCCAGTTCCAATTAAAATGTTTTCGTTTGGTTTCTTTGATTTAATGGCATATCAACCTTCATGGGTTATTTAGTTCCAAAGTAATCTTTGCGGAAGAATCGCTGTGGTATTATTAAAGCGATAGCTATGGAGGATAAGAGGGTTCATACTATTCCGAAGGGTATTAGTCCGAAAGTGAACGTTATTGCTTGACTTGGCTTCAAACTCGCTTACTACGATGTTGCAGTCCAGAACGTTGGCCACTACATCATAGGAATTCTCACCCTATATAAATGACAGAATTATTTACGTATGGATCGATTTTTTTATGTCTTAGAGGGTAGTATTTTTGCCCTGCTTTGTATCAATGTGTCGTTCCTAGGGATTTTTGCCTCAGATCAGAGTGTAGTATCTGCATTTGAATATATACTACAGTCATTTAAAAAAAGCAGTAAAACATGGTGATGAGAACAGTTATTATTTTAATGTGCATAAAATTAATACTTTCTTTGAAACAAATAGGAAATATTTGACTGATTGATGGATTTTAATGGCATGTCAAACAATCTAAAGTTATTTTATGCCAAGTGCTTCCTTCACTAAACTGATTTTTGCATTTAAACTGTGTACTTACGATAAACTGAATTGTCTGAAATAAAACTGTTTGACATTTAACTCAGTGTATTGTCCAAACGGCTGGGGCTGTAGAATACACTGACTGCACCTCTGCAGAGGGGTAAGACCCCCCAATGAGGGTCCTGGATATGACACTAAACAATGTGATGGTGAAGTTCCAGTAATGCTAGGGCTTTGGGGAATGCGGAGCACCCCTTCATTGCCATTGCTCCCAGGTCCACTCAGGCTCTGCATGGTAGCACCTGATAGGGCCCTATCTATGGGTTGAATAGAACTAACAGCATACTTATGCTAAACTGAATTGTTTGACTAAACTGAATAGCTTGAAATAGAAATGTTTTTGAAACCGGACATTGGCCAAATGGTTAGAGTGTTCGCCAATGGCCCGGGAGACCAGGGTTCAATCCCCGGTCGAGTCATACCAAAGACTCAAAAAATGGTACTTGATGCTACCTTGCTTAACACTCAGCATTATAAAGGTATGGATTAAGAGTAAAGTGGAGCAATCTAAGGAAAGGAGTAGCGCCCTCCCCTACATCTTGGTGTTGTAGCTATTGAAAAGGGAGCCTTCATATCACCCTTCGACTACGGTCGCCAACTTTGCTTACTTACATTTAAACTGCGTGCTTATGCTAAACTGAATTATTTGAAATAAAACTGTTTTTTGACATTGAAACTGTATTTACACTAAACTGAATTGTTTAATAAAGAACTGTTTTGACATTTAACTGTGTGTAAACAAAATCTTTACTTATACCAAACTGAATTAGCTGAATTAGAATTGCTTGACTAAACTGAACAGCTTGAAATAGAAATGTTTTTGACAATTAAACTGTATTTACATTTAAACTGCGTGCTTATACTAAACTGTTTTGTTAGAAATTGAACTGTTTTTGACATTGAAACTGTACTTACACTCAACTGAATTGTTATAGATGGAACTGTTTTGATATTTTACTGTGTAAACAAAATCTGTACTTACGCTTGAATAAACTGAATAGTTTGAACTAGAACTAATTATTCACATAAAAATGAATTTGGCGTTAAATAACCTGCAAAGGTTGATATGCCATAAAACCCAACCAACCAACCAACAACCTATAGAATACAAATAATTTTAAACAAATCTATATTATCCTTTGATGGGACTCTAACAGTTACTACTACTCCGGGTCAGAGTGAGCCTTGAAATAATGGCTATAGAGGCATACTTCACACTTCTTAGGTCTCCAGAACTGGAGCCTCATAATCAAATGTTGTTTAGTGTCAGGATACCCATTTTTTGATGAGGGTGTTCTATCTCTCTGCAAGGGATACAATAAGTATATCATAAACCTCGTCGACAGCGAGGTAAATATGAAATAAGAAAAAGAAATGTATAAATATGCAAATGATTTTCTTATTTCTTTTAATAATTCAACAATGTTTGGCATAACAAAAAAACAACCAACCAACCAACCAACCAAAAATAAATTTTAGAAGGTTAATAAATGGTGGTGTAATGGTTACCGTCGTAGGAAATGGACACTGCGACATGAGTTCAAATCCTGCCCGAGACTAATTGCATTTCACAAAGCACTAATACACTTGGAAAAGGTATGAATCCAATTATTCTCCCTCCAGCTATGGGTAAATAGTAGGGCAGATTAGGTTCTTCAGCCTTGGTGAGGCAACTAGTCTAGGAGAAGGAAAACTCTGAATTCAAACCTGTTAAACTTCGCTTAAAAATTGACCTTGTGTCCCATCCTGCCCGAGCGGAGGGGTTGGGTAAATATGATAAATATGATATGATAAATGGAAGACGACCTAACGTAATGTTGAATAGTAAGTTTAGTTAGCCGACCGTAATCGAAGGCCACCCAAAGGCTCCCTTTTCAGTTGCTACTACATAGAGGTGTAGGGGAGGGCGCTACTCCTTTACCTGGATTGCACCACTTATTCTTGATCTATAACTTATAATGCTAAATGTTAAGCAAAGAAGCATCAAGTACCATTTTTTGATTCTTTGATTGGACTCTACCAGGAATTGAAACCTAGTTTCCCGGACCATAGGCGAATACTCTCATGCGCCAAATTTTAACATTCGGAGTTGGACATGGGTACAATTTTCTTAAAATCATACCGATTTTTCTCTTGAATATCTTCGTTTTTATATATATTTTAACTTGTTGCCAAATACATGACTCATCCTACACATATGCGAGAGACAGCTGAAAAGTTCATGGGCTGACCATGATTGTCTCGTGTAATGAGATTAATGAAGTTTATTTTTTAACATAGTATTCCTTGCGGTCTTCTATTGAGGTTGCTGTACTTAGGTCCCATTGGTTAAAAAAGTCATCAACTGCAGACAATGTCATCATATGAACTTTTCAGCCAATCGACTTTTCAGCTCAACCACGATTATACAGTTATTTCTAATTCTTCTTTAAAAATAAATACACTATAGCAAAAACCAGTCACATATAAACATACACAAGAAGACGAAGAAGAGCAAGAAATAGCATATGAATGTCAGTTACCTTCATGAATAATAAGGATAACGGAAAAATTCCCATTATCCTCTCTGGTTGGACTGTGTTATGAAACAAATGAAAGTGTATATATATATATATATATAGAGAGAGAGAGAGATAGTGAGAGGAAAGCAAATATCAATATAAATATCTGGACTTTCATTGAGACCCCCCAAAATTGTGGGACATAAAGGTGACAGTAATACAAATTATAGTTGGAGCCCTTGGAGACAACTCCGAAGATTCTACAAAAGAGATAATTACGGGAAATCCGAAAAAGAATCAAGATTATTCAGCATCACACCACGACTGAGATCGGTTAGAATACTGGGAAGAGTCCTGGGGTTCTTACGAGTCTTGCTAGTACCCATTCTTCTTCTTCTTCTTCTTCTTCTTCTTCTTCTTCTTCTTCTTATTATTATTATTATTATTATTATTATTATTATTATTATTATTATTATTATTTACTCATTAGAGTTTTTCACATCAGCGTTAGCTGATGGTCTTTCACTGGAGTTTGAGTGACAGCATTATTATTATTATTATTATTATTATTATTATTATTATTATTATTATTATTACTTTGAATAAAAACAAGAAACTGTTGAATATGAGTACTCCCTATCATTAGTTGAACACTGGGAATGATAGTGAGATTTTTTTTATTTCATAGAAGAGACAAGAGAATAAATTACAATATGTAATAACTCCCACCCAACTCAACAAAGCTACAAAAAACAGCTTGCATATGATAATAAAATATATATAGTAGCGTCCTAAGTGGGCCTCCAATTTACAGGCACGAACTATCTATAAATACGGGACCCTTTATAGTATTAATAAGTTGTAATAAGACCATTGATAACAATCTCGTTAGTGGGTGTCTTTATCCACTACAAAGTTTCAGTCGTTGTCTTCTATAGCCCGAGCCAACTGGGCTTCCCCTTTTGGAGTTCTTACATATACTTGTGTGTGTTGCACAAAAATAAGTATATCCGTAAAAATAAAAAAGTTAATTTTTTTCTGAACCAAAGATACCGGGATTCTATTATTGCTAGTGGGTGCATTCAAAACGGATATCATTAGGTATTATCAATTAATAAACTCTATAATACTTAAACACTGTTACTAAAGACATAAATATGAAACAGTCCAAAAATAAGTAAGCACTTATACAAAATTCTTTATACAAAATATATTTTCTATGAAAAATTGATTTTCTTTTTAGTTTCAATGATGTAGAGTTTCGCAATTAAAAATGCCTAATAATATCCGTTTTGAGTGAATAAGCTTCAACTAGAAATAATAAAATATTGTGAAGAAAATTAATATTCAATGCAAATTTTGTCGGGGTTTGTTCTTATTCATAGACAATAGTGCATATACCATTTTCTTGATAGCATTTTTAAACGAGTTCTTTTTTGCACACAGTTAAATGGTTTCAAGTATTTATATGTAACACTAACAATTTAACATGAGTCATTAGTTTACCCATATTTAAATAGATATACATATGATTTGGTTTGGTTTGATTTTATGACATATCAACAATTGCTGGTAATTTCATTTTTACATACATATTAAATATATAATTTGTAAACACATTTTGTAGATACACACAGTTAAATGATCAAACAGTTCTATTTCTAACAATTCAATTTAGCATAAGTCAACAAAGTTAAATGATTCTAAGTATTGCTATGTATCATTATAAATTCAATTAAACATCAATCATTCGTTTACACACAATCAAATGATCAATCAGTTCTTATTTCAAACAATTCAATTTAGCATAAGTCATTCGTTTGCACTCAGTTTAAATGTCAGGTGCTACCATTCTGAGCCAGAGTGGACCTGGGAGCAATGGCAATGAAGGGGTTCTTCACATTCTCCTATGCTCCAGCATTACTGAAGCCTTACCATCAGATTGTTTCTCCAGGACTCTCATTGGGGAAGTCTTACCCCTCAACTGAGATGTAGTCGGTGTATTCTAAAGCTCCAGCTGACTGAGCTGGAGTACTTGCGGAGTATAAATGGATAAGTTATAAAAAAGATCTGCTATCGTCCCGTAGGCAAAATACTATAAGATATGCTTAAACTGACATTCTGAAATGAAGACAGCAATTAATCAAAAGTTGCTGAAATCGATAGACCCTATCGACCATCTAAATGGTCACGGAGGCTAGTCGAGTCATGCCGCGCACACAGGCGGTAGTAAGGACTTAGTGTTCTGAGGACCCTAAGAAGCCGTTTTTTTAAAATTCGGCTTCTTTTGTGGTTGAAGATACGAGCGAGACAAGCCGTTGCATGGACTAAAAGAGAAAGAAATGCCCAAAGATTCGAGAAGAGCTAGTTGTCACTTGAACAAAGAATCTTTAAGGTCATTGTGTTCGACGATCACATGTCACTGATATAGCAGTTGTTGGTGACTATGCTATACTACGTTGCTAATCCTAACGTACTATTTTTACACACCGTCGAGATCGATGTTCTTTTCTCAATGACGCACGAGCGCATAAATACCCTCCACGAAGTACGTGGCGTCAATCGACTGGAGCCATTCCTGTCCCTTCGAGTGGAACCACTTTCCGGTTAAATATCAAGGGTTCTAAACAGATCGTAATCTGAAGAAGCCGATTCAGGACAAGGCAATGGATGCAGTTAAAGACGCAGTCCATATTGCTGGAATCCCAATTTGGTCTGGTTTGTTAGTTGTACGTGAGTTTGGTTTGGTTTCTTTGTTTAATGGCATATCAACCTTTGAAGGTCATTTAATGCCAAAACCATTCTCATAGAAGAACATTTGTGGTAATATTTAACTCATAGATCGGAGGATAAGGGGGTTCATACCTTTCCCAAGGGTATTTGTCCGAAAGTGAACGTAATTGTGCGACTGGAGTACGAACTCGCTTACTACGATTCCGCAGTCCATCGCTTTAACACCACGAGGACACCCCCCGTTGTACGTGGGGTGGCGTCACTGAACTGTAGGATAACACCCATAAGTAGTAACAAGTTCACGGTGAATTTCTGTGGGATTTTTGCCCAGTGCATGCAATAATATTATTACACTTCCCATCTCTATGGTTGTGGCGTCACATACGCTCAATATTAAGGTAGCGCTTGTTGTTACAAGAATAAGTGCATATCATCAGTTGGTTCGTGCTAACAGTTTGCGTAGAGTTTTAATACAAGTTGAATCATAGCATTCAATTTCTCGCATTTCGAACATACTTTATACATAGAAAGAGGGAAAGATAAATATCTTTAGTAAAATAGAAACAAGACTCAGATATTGATAGATATAATAATATATTCTTGTCGTAGAAGAGGGATAGAATGATTAAAGCACACATGTATACGTATGGCATTTTGTATATAGCGATCGAGATAGAGAGATAGATAAATAGAGAGATTGATAGATAGAGAGAGAGAGAAATGGGGAGAGGAGGAGGAATTGAACAATTTTTGACTGAATCAAACAAATCAGGTGTATTATGATATATATGTTACAATATGTATATAGAGGTATTTTATTGATAGAAAAATAGACAAACGGGCAGATAGATACGAATAAAATAAGATAGATAGATAGATAGATAGATATGAACAGAATGTGATGAACACATAAGACAAGAATTTGATAGATTGTTCGATATGTAGATAGCTAGCTAGCTAGATATGAACAAAATGTGATATATTGATATTTATGAACAAAATGTGATAGATAGAAACAAAATGTGATAGATAGATAGATATAAACAAAATGTGATAGATAGATAGATAGATAGAAACAAAATGTGATAGATAGATAGATAGATAGAAACAAAATGTGATAGATAGATAGATAGATATAAACAAAATGTGATAGATAGATAGATAGATAGATAGATAGATGGATACAAAATGTGATAGTAAGTTGCATAAATAATCAGTATATGAGAGAGACAAAAAGATGACTGCGCATTTCTTTTTTGCCATCAGGATATGTCATGGTGCGTGTGGTCTTCAGGATTGCATGTATTTTTTCTTTCACTCATTCTCTCTATCTATTTCTCATACCGACACACATACGCACACACAAGCATGCACAAACACAAACAAATACGCACGTACATATGTATGCTCAAAACACACACACACACACACACACACACACACACACACACACACACACACACACACACACACACACACACACACACACAATGAAATTAACGCACACACACACACAATGAAATTAACGCACACACACACACACACACACACACACACACACACACACACACACACACACACACACACACACACACACACAAATGAATGCACATGTGCGCAGTCAGACATAAATGAAAGCCTACACAAATATGCACAAAAAATTCGCACACAAAAAAAAATACACAACTGAATACAGACGCACATATACACACCCAAATAGATACACACTCATAAATAAACACACACACACACACACACACACATACACACATATACGGGAGTGCTCCAATAAGTACGCAGCCCAATATGTAATTATTACCTGAATTTTGATAAGATATCTTCATTGTACAATGTTTGGACTCAAAGATTAAGATTCATTACTAAAGTACATCGATAAGTATTGAGATTACGTTGATGTTATTTATTAGGCCTGAGATGTGGGGCACACATTGAATGTTCCAGCTCCTTGACCGATACATCACATGAGGCACACACAGATGTTACGTTGACGAATAAATAATGATTGTATAAGATAAATCCTTTTTTCACATTTAAAATGTATTGATGTACCAACCTTTCTCATATCTATCTATCTAAAATATGTATGTATGTATGTATGTATGTATCTATCTATTTAGTCTCGCTATTATCACTTTCGGACTAATACCCTGGGAAAAGGCATGAACCACCTTATACCATCGCTATAGGTTAAATAGTATCACTATTGCTCTTCAATAAGGATGACTTTAGCATTAAATAACCAATGAAAGTTGATATGCCATTAGTGAAATCAAACCAAACCTATCTGTCTTTGCATGTTCCATTCCTTTATCTATCTATCTATCTATCTATCTATCTATCTATCTATCTATCAAGAGGTTGCGGAAGCAAAATATGGAATTATTTAAAAAACTGTTTTTTGTCTGATTGGTCCAATTTTCGAAAAAAGAAAAATAACCAAGATAAATCTAAATTTTCATGATTAGATCTATTATTCAAGTCCTTTTTAAAAAAAATTAAAATTCTGTCCAATGTGAGTCAACAAGAAAAGAAATGACAAAGAATCTATAATTTGCGTAACACCGAAATCAAGCCAAAGTTTCTTTGTCTTCCGTATACAAACAAAGAAAAAATTTTCTTTTTACTGAAAAAAAGCTTTTTAAGAAAAAGGGGTGTGGATGATTGAACAGAAAATGAAAAGAAGGCTTTTTAACTGCTCTCGTTACGGAGATTAAGAAGGACCTCACAACGTCAATGAAAAAGTCCGCAAATGAACTGAAAGTGCACGAGAAAACTGTGAGGACAGTAATTAATCGAGATTTAAGCCCATACCGTAACCCCCTTGATTACGCTATATGGGGCATTTTAGAGAACAAAACAAATGTAACTTCCTATAGAAATATTGGTTCGCTTTAGACTGCTATTGTGGAGGAATGGAATAAAATGTCAGAAGAATTTATTTTGAAGGCATGCAAATCATTTCGAATACGTGTTGATACAATAAGTGAAAAAAAAAAAAAATAAAAAATAATGGCCATATTGAGTAAATTTACTGTTTTGTGTCTATCTTTTTATTTCGTTGTTTATTTTTATTAAAATCAAAATTAACCTTGTTTCATAATAGAGTCGCTTATTATTATACTAGAATATTCCTAATTTTGCTTCCGTACTATCTAGTTATTTTATTCAGTTTAGTGTCAAACCAAGGACACCTTTTTTTTTGGGGGGGGGGAGGTCTTTACCTTCTACAGAGGATACACTCTGCATATTCTATTTCCCTCAAACCGGACGGATTGAGAGAGAGAGAGAGAGAGAGAGAGAGAGAGAGAGAGAGAGAGAGAGAGAGAGAGTCCAGGCTTGCAATATAAC
Organism: Sepioteuthis lessoniana; assembly: GCA_963585895.1. Lineage (NCBI taxonomy): Eukaryota > Metazoa > Mollusca > Cephalopoda > Myopsida > Loliginidae > Sepioteuthis > Sepioteuthis lessoniana. Next base: position 55,737,092 of record OY757937.1, on the reverse strand, counting down.
ACAACCCTTTTGTGTAAAGAAAAGCGTGTACATATAGATAATTATTACTAGGATTTATTGGTGCGTGCTTTTGTGTGAGTATATGTGTATGTGAGTGTGTGAGAGCGTGTCTGTGTGTTTTTGTATGCATGTGCATGTGTATGTGTATGTGTGCGTACTTTCAAGAAGAGGGCCGGCCATGTATACTTGGGAATTTGTATTTGTAGGAACGCCTAAATAGCTGATGTGCACACGCACAGGGGTTACACTGTCTGTGTACAAATGTATACATTTTTAGTAAATAAAACGAAGATAGTGGAGGGGAGTTGTGTTGAGAGAAAGAGAGAGACAGAGAGAGAGACAGACAAAGTGAGAGACAGAGACAGACAGAATGTGCGTGCGGGCATCACTTTGTATTCCATGATATATTTATAGGAAAAGTCTTAAAGTCCGAGAGCGCAATTTAACACAAAACGATTTTTTGTGTAAAGAAATTAGGATGCAATTATTGCCAGGATTTAGGGACGTGCGTGTGGTGCATGTACTAAGGTATGTTTGCTTGAATACTGTGTGTGTGTGTGTGCATTCCCTGCGTGTTGGTCTGGGTGTCTGTTGCCGACTTCTCCCAGCGTACGTGCAGTTTGGCATGTTCATATCAACACGTGTTCTTATAAATTTTGTTTGCGACAAAACAGCTTGCATTTATGAAAATATTTGCGTAAACTCCACGTGATTATCACGCCCCTTACAATCTATGTAAAGATATGAAATCCTCCATCATTTTGTTTGCTTAGTACTCAATGAATTTGTTTGCTTATCAATTCCTCTTTTAATATTGTTAAGCATTATTACGTGTGTTTGTGTTTGCGTGTGTTAATATATATATATATATATATATAATTTTCCTTCGTTGCCGGTCCAAAATGAGTAGGTCCATGAAGAGATTCGTGGGCTTCGTCATTTTAATATATATATATATATATATACTACCACATATAGATGGCTGTTCGTGCGTGTGTACGACGGGATATGTGTGTGGCGTACACACACACACACACACACACAAACACACACACACACACACACACATATATATATAGTGCTAGCCACTGGCCCGGAAGACCGGGGTTCAGTCCCAGACAGAGACATATAAAAGACTCAAAATATGGTAGTTGTTGCTGCCTTGCTTAATACTCAGCATTATAAGGTACATATCAAGGGCACCTCTGGTGGTGTAACGGTTAGCAAGCTAGACTAGCAAACCTACACGAGTGAGTTCGAGTCTCATTGGGCGCCCCATTCATTCGGCCTTGTGCCACATCGAAGCAAAGAGCTTTGTAAATTATTATAAGGTAAATAACAAGGATAAAGTGGAGCAATCCTGGGAAAGGAGTAGCGCCTTCTTCTACACCTTGGTTTAGTAGAAACTGAAAAGGAAGCTTTCGGGTTCCTCTGGACTATGGTCGCCAACTTTACTTATATATATATCCATCCATCCAATATATAAAAGTAAAGATGGTGACCGTAGTCGAGGGTGACCAGAAGGCTCCCTTTTCAATAGCTACAACACCGAGGTGTAGGGGAGGGCACTACTCCTTTCCCTGAATTGCTCCACTTTACCCTCGATACGTACCTTATATTGCTGAGTGTTAAGCAAGGAGGTACCAAGGAGCATTTTAAAGTCTTTGGTATGACTTGAACTGGGATTGAACCCCAGTCTCCTCGACCATCGGCAAACACTCTATCTACTTGACAAATCGCTTGTGGTGTGATTGTTATCGGCGTAGGAAATGGATCCAAGTTCAAATCCTGGATGTTTGTATTTTCACATAGCCCTAATATCCTCGGGAAAGGTATGCATCCAACTATTCTCCTTCCAGGTTAGGGTAAATAGTAGGGCAGACCGAGCTCTTGAACCTTGGTATGGCAACTGGTTTAGAAGAGGGAAAACTCTAAATACAAACCCGTTAAACTTCGCTCAAAATTGACTTTGTGTCACATGCACCTTGCTAGTACCGAGAGATTGGTATATATATATATATATATATATATATATATTTATATATATATATATATAATGCTAAACGTGTATATGGATGGTATACATATATATATATATATATACGTTTACACAACTTCCCCGCATCCATGTATGCACACAAGGACCCATATATATATGGGTTATATATATATGTGGGTTATATATATATATATATAACACATATATATATATGGGTCCTTGTGTGCATACATGTGTGCGGGGAAGTTGTGTAAATGTATATATTTATATATATATATATATATGTTTGTGTGACCGTGTTTGCATTTGCTTGTGCGTACGCTGGGTATGTATTTTATATATAGGGATATGTATATATGCTTATGTGTGCGCAGCTATGGACAGAAGCAACCACATTCAGCTTTAAATACACACATGCATACACACATTGACACACACACACACAGAGAGAGAGAGAGAGAGAGAGAGAGAGAGAGAGAGAGAGAGAGAGAGAGAGAGAGAGCGTTTACATTTATGTGGTTATAAATACATTTGCGGGTGTATGCAGAAATTTATCTCTTACCCTTTCCCCCACCTCTCTCGCTCTCTCTCTATATATATATATATACATCGGGATCACGTAAGAATAATAACCGTATAATAAAGACATAATACATATATATATATATATTTATGTCAAAGATAAACTCAAATGTATATATATACACACAAACACACACACATATATATATATATATATATATATATATATGCATGCTTGTACTTTAAACTTTTTTTTACATCTGCATGAAATAAGCTAAACTGATTTGGTTGTTTTACTTATATCTTTTTTATTTATTTTTTTTTTTCAGGAAGTTCCATATTTCTCACTTGGGTGGAGATGAAAAATATGAAAATATTTTTAGGCGGAAATACACTTTAGGTTGATGGGAAAGTTTTTAAAAATTTGGTAGAAATGCAACTCGAACAAAATGGCCGAATTTTAACACTATATATATATATATATATAGTGTTTAAATTCGGCCATTTTGTATATATATATATATATATATATATATATATATATATTAAGAGAAAGAGCGAAAGAAAGAGAGAGAGAGACACAGAGAGACACAGAGAGAAAAGAAAAAAAGATGAAGAAGAAGAAATGCCATAATTGAATTTTGGAAATACAACTAAAGTGCCCGGATGCCCGTAAGCAGAGCAGCATAAAAACTAAAATCTGGTGACTTATGTTACTGTGACAATTATTTGAAGTTTCACATGATAAAAAAAGAATATATATAGAGAGAAAATTTCTATAATTGTCAGAAAAGATAATAAGTTTGGTTTGGTCTGGCTGGGTTTTGCGGTATATGAACTATTGTTGGTTATTTAATGTCAAATCTTGTTTATATACACACACACACACGCTCATATATATATATGTTATTTGGAAACACAATTTGTTGATAAGATTTTTCAGTGAGTCTGAAGCAATTTCTCTTTTTGTTCACAGTTAAATGGTTTCTAGTATTTCTATTGAACACGAATAATTTTGTTCAACAATAATCATTTGTTTCAGACTGTGGAGTGGTTACAAATACTTGTAACTACTTCACTCTCTATTATTTAACACTAATTCTATTTAACAGTATTCGATCATTTGCACACCGTTAAATGGATCCAAATATTGCTATGTAAGACCAATCATTCTATTTTGGCTCACACTTACAGAGTGCTGCTATTCAGAACAAATAATTCTGCCAACGTTATTCATTCGTTTGTACACAGTTAAATGGTTCCAATTATTGCTATGTATTAATAACAATTCAATTAAACATCAGTCATTTGTTTACACATAGTAAAATGATCAAACAGTTCTATTTCTAACAATTCAATTTAGTATAAGTTATTTGTTTACACTCGGTTTAAATGTCAAACAGTTCTATTTTACCCATAGATAAAAACCTTATCTGGTGCTACCACTCCGAGCCAGAATGGACATGGGATCAATGGCAATGAAGGGGGACCCTACATTCCCCAAAGGTCTAGGATTGAAGCCTGAGCTCCTTTTAAAATGGTTTCAAACATTTCTATCCAATACGAATACAAGTATTGCTATTTAACACTAATAATTCTATTCAACATGACTCATTCGTTTGCTCACAATTAAATGGATCCAAGTATTGCTATGTAATTTTAACTATTTAAATTAGACAATCATTTGTTTACACACACTTAATGGTCAAAGATTTCTATTTCTATCCATTCAGTTTAGTATAAGTCATTTGCTTGCACACAGTTAAGGCAATAAGATCAATTATTTATTTAAGGTTGGCCATAAATGGTTGAACTTAGCATAGCGATTTTTCTCTGTTCATCTAACGGCATGTCAAACCGTCTGGGGTTATTTTATGTCTGGAGTTTAGGGAATCGAATTCATCATACGTTCATATTTTCATATTTTATGTTAAGAGACATCAAACACACATTTAATTTGCTTGCTTAAGACTTTTTTTTGCAGAAAATCGAATTCGATTAATTTAAAAAGAATAATATTTAAACAGATCTATTTGACAAATAGATGGGACCGTAAAAGGTACTACCACTCTGTATCAGAGTAGATCTGTGAGTTATGGCAATCTCCAGAAGATTCACCATCAGGCGCAGTGTCATATCCAGGACCACCCTTTTTATGGAGTCTTATACTTGTGCAGGGTGTACAATCAGTGAATTTAAACCCCGCAGACAGGGCTATTGAGATTTTGTGGTTCTTTCTGATGATTATGGCCACTTAACAGCCATTTCGAAGACCATCCAAATTAGACGAACGAGACATGCGGAACATTGCTGAAGGAGCAAGGGCGAACTCATAAGCGACGTTCTCCAATGGACCTCTTCACACGCGCGCGTAAGTGTAGGACCACTAGCTAGAACCTATCTATAACTGCTCTGAACGGACACAGGATACGGCCTGGAAAACCTGCCGGAAGCTATGGACGATAGAGACGGATGCAGAGCGAGAGAGAGAGAGAGAGAGAGAGAGAGAGAGAGGGAGAGTTAGGGAAATCCTGCTAGCAGCATGACATGATGATGCTGATGATACATACCCATATATATATGTGTGTGTATGTGTGTGTGGGAGGTTATGATATCTTTATTTAAATGGCAAACGAACCTTTGTGAGTTATTTCATGACTAAGCCATCCTTGTAGAAGAACAACAGTGTGTGTGGGTGAGAGAGAGAGAGAGAGAGAGAGTAAAGCCATAATGTAGAAGAACAACAGAGAGAGAGAGAGAGAGAGAGAGAGAGAGAGAGCTGTATACATGCATATATATATATATATATGTATATATTTAAAGAGAGTGGTTATATATATGTATATTTAAAGAGAGTGATATATATATATATATATATATATATATATATATATATATATATATATATATATATATACTTATATTTAACCCATAACTGGAGGGATTTGAGGGTTAATGCCTTTCCCAAGGGTATTAATCCGAAAGTGACTGAAATAACACGAATGGAGTTAACATTATGACCACAGTTGAGCCTTTTTGTGATTACACCGTAGGGACTCTTGTGTGCGCTTACTCTTATGTATATGAATATTTACATACATATATAAATTTAACCTGTGATATATATATATATATATATATATATATATATATATATATATATATATTACTCTTATGTATATATTACTCTTATGTATATGATATTTACATACATATATGAATTTAACCTGTGATATATATATATATATTGTCATCCACAGCGCGACTGTTTCGTTGTATCACAACTTTTCAGTGTGGCTAGACACGTGAGATATAACAAGCTGACTTCGAAACCCGGCTGACTTTACGTCTGTCGGATATTTTACCCCAAACCTATCGTACCTCTCAGCGAAAGCGAAGGAACTTTACGTATATATTCATTTGAATATACGTTTATCGGTTACTGTAATACTCAGTTCATGAGAAGAGTTTTATATTTACGCGTATGTGTTACCTGGCTATTCCACAATCGAGCGCTCAACTCAACTCCCGTATATATATGGGAGAATTTTCGCTGACGAGTTGGCCATAGGTAGATCCTTTTTCAAGGAAGTCAATAGAGATGTTTCTTTTCATCTCCAGATGACTGTCAGCACAACCGTCTTTACTGTTTCTTTACCGGAGAGTCGGCGTGTTTCGACTCAGGTTCATAGTGACAAATCCATGTTCAGCCCATCTGTAAACATTTTCTTTGGTAAAACACATTCGTGCACATTACACATTCTTCTATAAATTTCTCATGGTTTGCACTTTTTAACTGCCAAAATTTTGTGACAGACCCTGTTCAAGGCTTGAGCACTCTGAATAGTTTTAAAAGAAATATTTCTATGAGATTAAAACACTTTCGGCTATAAAACAGTTCCAAACTTTGCAGATTAGACATGGAAAAATATTCTTAAAAAATCATTTCACGGTTTTTTAAAATTAAAAATCCCCTTATTTATTGAATGACCCTAGCATATATATATAAAGAGAGGGAGAGAGAGAGAGAGAGAGAGAGAGAGAGAGAGAGAGAGAGAGAGAGAGATATGTATACATGCATATATATATATATATATATATATATTTAAAGAGAGTGGTTATATATATGTATATTTAAAGAGTGATATATATATATATATATATATATATATATATATATATATATATATATATATATATACTTAAATGAAAGACTGCTGCCTAACTATACATACACACAGGTATAATCATAAATATATATATATATATATATATATATATATATAGCGAGAGAGAGACATAGAGAGTGATGCATGTATATATATATATATATATGACTAAAGATTATTATATACAAGTTTATTTAAAGAGAGTGAAATATATATATATATATATATATATATATATATATATATATGCATATATACACAGGGAGAGAGAGAGAGAGAGAGAGAGAGAGAGAGAATGTAAAAGGAAAAAGAGAAAGACAGTTGAAAGGGAAAGGAGAGAATAAACGTCCAGTCAGACTTGTCGTAGCGATTCAATTTTGGTTTAACGTAATTCTTTATCGTTCTTTCGCATTCATGTGCCAGGCGTGCGCGCGCTCGGGCGTGCACGCATCAGCGCTTTACAAGATGAATGCTTTTTTTTTTTACATGGACGCTGGCATTTGATTCCTCACAGATTGAAACTCACAAGGCCACATTTTTTGCATAATTACGCGACCACAAGAAAAACAAACCAACAACAAAAACTATAACAACAACAACAAGAACAACAACAAAAACAACAAAAACCCTAAAAAAAGAAAAAGAAGCAAAAAAATGTCAAGAAAAAAAACTACTATAGATTTTAAATTTGTACTGAAATGAATTAATTGCTATCCCAACGTTGGAATGACGTGCGATTAAAAGAAAAATGGACAAGTAACACCGTGTTCTTAAGTAAACATTCATGCATGATGTAGAACTAACTCGAGGTATAAGGGGTATAAGGGAGTGTCCACTATCCGCGCTAACACCAAGGGCGGCGCCCTCGTGGTGTAATGGTTAAAGCGATGGACTGCGGAATCGTAGGAAGCGAGTTCAAACTCCTAGTCGCGTTATTACATTCACTTTCGGACAAATTCCCTTGGGGAAGGTATGAACCCCATTATCCTCCCAGCTATGGGTTAAATAGCATTACTGCTGTTCTTCAAGAAAGATGGCTTTGACATTAAATAACCTGCAAAGGTTGATATGCCATTAAACAAAGAAAGAAACCTAACACCAAGACCCATCCCCATCCCCATCCTTAGAGAGCTTGATTATTTTTTTTAATGTAAGCTCGTATAGTCGTGCGGTCAAAATAGTAGGTGTGATAAACAAAGTTGACTTTATATATATATGTATATATATATATATATATAGAGAGAGAGAGAGAGAAAGAGACTAAGAACTGCACCTGTTCCGTCATATAGCAAAAGCAAATTGTACAAAATAACAATATTAAAAAAAGTCTGCACTAACCATTCTTTAAAAAGACTTGAGAAACAATGAAAATTTACCTTCTTTTAATAGATTCTGCTTGAGGCTCCATAAAAGCTTCGGCTGACCTGATATGTATTTACCTATCGTGACGGGTAGGATGAGACGCAAGGTCAATTTTTAAGCCGAGTATAACTAGTTTGAATCTGGAGCTTTCCTTCTCCTGGACTGGTTACTATACCAAGACCAAAAATCAGTCTGTCCCACTTATTTACCCATTGCTAGGGTTGGGGAGAAGATATGGATTCATGCCTTTACCAAGGGCATTAACGTAAAGTGAAACGCAAACAGCTTCGTCTAGGATTTGAAATCCGATCGCTAATTCCATTACTCTAAATGCGCCTCTAGATACGTTTGTGTGCGCGCATGTGTGTGTGTGTGTGTGTGTGTTTGTGTATATGTGTTTGTGCTCGCGCGTCCCACCGCGCGCGCGTGTGTGAACAAAGATACACATGCAAGCATATATGTTCAACCCAATCGGTTAGTGCTGTTGAATATGCCGACTGCATCTGTACAGAGGGTTAAGAATCCCCCCATCTACACCAAATGTATGTTCTGCATATGACACTAAAGAGCATTTGATGTTAAGGCTCCTGCCCTTGAGCTTTAGTGGGTGTAGAGTGCCCCGTCATTGCCATTAATCTCTGGTCCATTCTGACCTGTTCGGGTTCCATCTATGGGTCAAATAAACATATTTAACCACTTAGTATACTTAAAGCATTTTCCTAGGATGATATTTATGTAAATTCATTTTAGGCATCAGAGTTTCAATGCTGAAATAAACATTGAAATGAATTATATCTAATAATATATCTTAATATACTTGTACTTGTATCGGCTTTCACCCTGGTCGGGTTGAACCGGCTTCCTCCCGAGCATTTTGCTAATTGAAGAAGATACTTTGGGATTTGATTGAAAGAATGGTCCCAAGTCCTACCCGGAAAAACACCCTGTTTGCCGCAGATTTTCCACAGACACATTGACAGAGCGACCCGAGGCCGCCGGTTGACGGAACAGACACCTCCTGGATTTTCACCAGTGCTCCTTTAGCCGGGTTGTGGCCCTAATACTGCTGTGTGCCAGACCAATCCGCCTTGGGTGGCCCTACCAGAAACCGAAGTTCCCGACGGCATAGCTCTGGTACTACCCGTTGCGACCGTCCTGCCACATTGATGAGGGGTTGGACTTTAGGGTAGTATCTTAATATACATAGTAAGTGAGCGTAAAATTTCCTAACAAGAGATTAATTGCTCATTCAATACCTGAGGGGAATTTTTTTTCAGAGGTTGACAATCAGAATCATTGTCAACAGTTGCATCAATAGTAATGGGTCCTTTCATGAGCTAGAAAACTGTTAACATCTCTTTCTTTACAGACTGCTGTGTTCGGAGCTTTTTTTTCCCCGGAGAGTCAGTGTGTTTCCACTTCACGGACTGTATTTTCGACTCAGGCTCGTTGGAGCAAACCCATAGTCGGCCCATTTGTAAATATTTTTAAAAACTGAAACACGCTTCACCGAACGCATCAGACATCTGTAAATTTCATATAGTTTGCACTTCTCGGCCAGCAAAGATTTCATGACAGACCTCTGTTCAAGCCTGTAGCGCTTTTATTTGCTGCCATTTTGAATAGCCTTAGAACAAATATATTTTTGTGAGATTAGAATAATTTTTGCCATAAACCAATTCCACACAATGCAGAGTTTACATTGATTGAAAAATATACTGAAAAAATATTCTGCTTTCTTCGAAAAAAAATTCTCTCAATGGCCCTCGTGCATAGTTGAAAAACTGTAGTTACCCACCCCTAAAAAAACCCAAAAATCAAATCCCGCAACAAAAACACTTAAACTGGAGGAAAATCTGCTAAACTCTTGATTTTTTCCCAAACCAAAGATAATAAGATTTTATCATTTCAAGTGAAACATTACACAAACAAATCGTACATTATAAGATATTATTTATTACCAAACTATACAATATTGCAAATCAGTAGCCAATAAAAAGATTGCATAAATATCATCATAGCCAATAAAAAATTGCATGAATATCATCGTAAGAAATGGACGCCACAACTTTTAAAATTCATATCATTATTATGACAAGATAAAAATTACTGTTCGGAGGAATAAAAAAACACTGGGACAAAATTCAAAAACAATCAACACACTTGAATAACAATTCTAAGAGAGTCGAATGGGACTGATTTTCCGCAAAGATAGTGTAAATAAAAAAACATTGATGTCCACATATAATGCTAGAGACCGGCTCTGATTTTCTTCACATAATATTTGAAATGGTTCGGCGTGTTCTCAGGAATGATAAACAACGCTTTAAACTGTCAAACGATGATCAAGAACGCTATTTTCGAAGCTTAAGTTAGATTCAATCTACCGAACCTCTTTACCTCAGTGAATCCCGAAAGAGGTGGAATTATTGTATGGGAATGTTTTGTGCACTACAACTGTGCAGTGCAGACAGTCGATACACGTAATATATAAAAGTTCTAAGCCTGTCGTGTTTATATCAGGCTGCGTGTAATAAAAATTGATCAGGAAGATAAAAATATGTTGAAATGAGTAAACCAGACTATATAAATTTAGTTGAAAAATTACAAGCATGCATTTATTACGAACAGCAACGAAAGTGAAATACAACAAGAGAAACATGCAAAGATTTGTTTTCACGAATAAGTTTCCGACGAAAGAGATTTTTCATATGCGAGAATCTATTTCCGCAAAAGTGAGTTCAATAAGAAAGTCTGTTCAATCGAAATAGGTTGTTGAGAACAGAGTTTCTTTGTGGAAAAGTGTGCTTGTGTGAATCTTTGATAAAAATTAGAGTTGTAATGTACAAACAAACAAAAAACAGAAGACTGAACTTTGCCAACCGGCACTGCCTGTTTGAACTTCTTTGGAGGTGGAGAACCAGAGTTACTTCCACTGTTTGCTTTGAATCTGTAATTCAGGTTCGAAGTGGTAAATGTCAACCCTTTTCAGATTGTATTTTGGCGTTAGCATTCTAGGGACCCATATTGCAGACAACTTCTTCATCCCCAAGATCTCAGTTGAAACAGTGTAGACCGAACCAGAACTCATGTCGATAGACTTAAGTACCTACTGAACAGTAAGATGTCTGACATCCAAAATCAAACGGAGAATGGCATCAAATTTTTCATCAATGGTTGAGGTTTCTAACCGAGAGTCATCTACTGCGCTGTTCCTGCCCCGCTTGAATTTCGCAGCATCTGTACCATGTTATTATGGATTTCCTTGGGTGTTATATCTTTCTTTTACAGATATTTTATGATTCACAGATCTTTGTTTTATTCATGTTTAGATTTGTCGCACACCTTTCCCTTTTTGTACAGGCCTCACTTGCATAGAAATTAAAACAGAAGTCTGTATTAATTCTTTAAGTCTTAAAAGATGTGGTAGTATTTTGGCACAACAAAAATATTATGCCATGGTTCTTCTTTCTGGTTGAGGCTTATAACTTTTTGAACGACCTTCATATATATATATATATATATATATATATATATATATATATATATATATAAGCTAAAATATTATATCACTCTTTTCCTATACCTATGACAAAAACTTTCATGTGGTTTTGAACACAAACATCAAACAGGAGATGGATGAATCAGATATACTTTAATGAATTGGATTTTTTCACTCGTGACTCTTAACCTTTTTCGAGGATATTGTCACTCGCAAAATAACATTGTTGAAACACACATGCCAGTAATACGACGTGACTCTCATTCGGAGTAATCTCTTTTAATAGCAGCGCAAAACCACGACATAAGGACCAATTATATTAAAGCGAAAATCGATTATATAACATAATGGCAAGTGTAGGTTATGTGGAGAAAAAGATGAAACGGTTAATCAGATAATAATTAAATGCAGTAAACTAAGCACAAAAGAAGTACAAGATCAGGTATGACTGGGTGGGAAAGGTGATCCAGTGGAAACTGTGCAAGAGATTAAAAATTGACCCGACTACCAAATGGTGTATGCGCAAACCAGAATCCGTCCTTGAGAATAAGATGTAAAAAATTCTCTGTGACTTTCAGTTAAAAACGGATCATCTAATTCCGTTCAGAAGACCAGACATAGTGTTAATTAAAAAAAAAATTGCCGTCTTGTAGATTTTGCCATTCCGGCGAACCACAGAGTGAAAATAAAGGAAAACGAAAAAATAGACAAATACCTGAACCTTGCGAAAGAACTGAAAAAGCTGTCGAAGATGAGATTAACGACGATACCAATTGTAATTGGCGCACTTGGATCGGCCCCAAAAAGCTTGGAAGAAAAAAATGGAGTGATTGGAAATCAGAGGAAGAATCGAGCCTATCCAGATTGTTGAGATCGTCCAGAATACTGAGAAGAGTCCTGGTGACCTGAGGAGATTTGTCATCAAACTCTAGTAAAAGACCAACAGGTAACGCTGGTGTGAAAAACTCGCAGGAGTGAAATAGTAATAATAACAGTAATAAAAATAAATTTATAATAATAATAGTAATAAAAATGAAAACTCTGGAACATGAAGGTGACGATTATACCAATCGTGATTTGTGCTTTCGGTACAGTAACTAAAGAACTATTAAAAGGACTGGAGGACTTGGACGTTGGAAGACGAGTGGAAACCATCCAAACTACGGCATTGTTGAGAACGGTCAGAATACTGAGAAGAATCCTGGATACTTGAGGACACTCGCTGTCACTCAAACTCCAGTGAAAGACCATCAGCTGAAAAACTCTAAAGGAGTAAATAATATAAATAGAATTACATAACCAGAAAATCCAGCAAACACTGCGTGTGACATGCGGAACCACTGGATTGCTGTTTCAACCTGATTAGGTCTCATCAGCAGTGTATATTGTGATCTTCCCCACTGGATATCTGGTAGATAGACCGCGCGTTTACTATGACTAGTTAATTTGGCATAGCTTGTGAGTGATGTGGACCAGTAGTTCAGTGGTAGAGTTTCGACTCTGCATTCTGTAGTTGTTGATTCGATCTCAAGTGGGGAAGATCATGGTATACACAACTGATGGGACCTAATAAAGTCGAAACAGCTGTCCAGTGGTTCCGTATGTCGCACGCAGTGTTTGCTGGATTTTCTGGTCATGGTATTTCGATTTATAATATAATTCCTCTACTTAAAAAATGTACACCAGTAATCATCATCATCATCATCATGTCGCGCCATCAGCACGGATATCCCTGACCCTTTCTCGCCACCCTTCTCGATTGCTTCCGGCAGGTCTTCAGGACTACATCCCGTATCGGCACAGAGCTGCTGAATGTTGATTCTAGCTGGTCCTACCTTTGCTCGTCCATGTGAAGGGGTCCACAGGAGTATGTCACTTATGAGCTCGTCCCTACTTCTCCAGCAGTGTCCTGCATGTCTGGTCCGTCTAACTTGGATAGTTTTCGTGATAAGTGGTTTGTGACCGTACAGCTGCTGCTTTGTGGGGTGCTGCCTCCAGGACTTGTTCAATAATGCTCGCATCATTCTTGTGTAGTTGCCGTCAAGCTTAATACCTAACAATACTCAACAATAACAAAAAAGAAAAAAGAAAAAAAGAGAACTAGCAGAATTGTTGACTTTGCTGTCCCAGCGGACCACAGAGTAAAATTGAAAGAAAGTGAAAAGAAGGATAAGTACCTCGACTTGTTAGGGAATTGAAAAAAAACAAAAACAAAAAAAAAAAACAAAAAAAAACTGTGGAACAAAAAAGTGACGGTTATACCAATTGTTATTGGTGCTCTTGGTATAGTCATTAAAGGATTGGTACAGGGACGGGAGGACTTGGAAATAAGAGGACGAGTGGTGACTATCCAGACAACTGCATTATTGAGACCAACAATAATACTGAAGACAATAATACTGGAAAAGTAATGTGGTGTTCCCTTCTTTCAAACTCTTGTCTTTGAACTAGACGCAGCAAAATAAACAAGGCAAGCCTGAAATGGGTGATTGTGTTCGCGGGTACCGGAGCTATTTTTGGCCTTCTCTGTACTGACAAGCATTGGGCCCTTCGTTAAACCGATCATATATAGCATGCTACAAGAGAGGGGATCTTGTTTTGTATCGCTTGAAAAGCTTCCGAAAAAAAACTTGTAAAAATATTAGAATAACTGGAAATCCAAGGAAGAGACGACAGTGTACTGTACGGGCTAAGGTATTGTTAGTAGATCAAATAGAGCAGTCTCCTTTGTCATAATGTTTGAGAAACTGTCCCACGTCACGAGTCCTTCTTGGTCACGTGACAAGGGGAACCGGGGAATCCGCCTATTTCACGAACAGGTCTTTAGAAGCGATAGACGTAGTCACTTCGATCCGCAGCAGCGAGCCCATGTGGGCTCTCCGTTGTCTTCCAAACCTGAGCCAAGAAACTGATAGTATGTCCTGGAAGCTGATATAATAACTATTATAACTATTAAAAAATATTGATTTGATGTCTCTAGCTCAAAGGATGCTTTTTAACTGGACGTGTTCCAAATGACCGCTATTGCACTTGTTTCAGTAATAAATGATAATCGTATTAATGGGTTGCATCTAGTTTGAGACAATTTTGAATGATTTTGTGTTCAAATAAGTAGTGACCCAAAATATTTTTCCTCTCTTGTCCTTGGCATTGTGATTGATAATTAATAGTTGTTATAGTATACTATTTTCTAATCTGAAACAAAAACGAACACAACATTATTATTAGAAGTGTTATTAGCAGTCACATGGTCCCTTGTATATTGAGACAACCTATATATAGAATACATATAAGTTCTGACTTTCGACTTATTCAACTTACGACCGATCATTTTGGATTTGACCCAATTGGTTTGGTCTAGTTTGTTTTTTTGGCATATAAACCATTGTAGGTTATTTATTGCCAAATCCATTTTTATACATATAAACAGTTCTATTTCGAACAATTAAGTTTAACATAAATACAGTTTTTGATAACACAGTTTAATGTAAAACCAGTTCTATTTCAAACAATTCAGTTTTGTACCGTTTAGTTCTGTTTGACCCATAAATAGGACCCAATCAGGTGCTATCACTCTGGGTCAGAGTGGACCTGGGAATGATGGCAATAAAGGGGTACTCTATATTCCCCAAAGCTCCAGTATTACTGGAGCTTCACTATCAGATTGTATAGTGTCATATCAGGACACTCGTTGGTGGAGTCTTATCCCTGTGTATTCTCCAGCCCCAGCCGACTGGACAAAGACCCAGTTGGGAATATCCATTGAAAAACAAGTTTTTATCTAAAATTCTTCGAAACCGTTATGTGAACATGTGTAAATAAAGAAAAGGAAGTTAAAGATATGTTAAAGTTGGTTGGTTGGTTGGTTGGTCTTATGGCATATCAACCTTTGTTGGTCATTTAACGCCAAATCCATCTTTATAAAAATAGCTCAATTTCAAACGATTCAGTTTAGCATAAGTACGCAGTTTAAATATAAGTACAATTTAATTGTGAAAAACATTTCTATTTCAAGCTATCCAGTTTAGTCAAGCAGTTCTAATCCAGATAATTCAGTTTAGTATAAGTACAGATTTTGTTTACACCCATTTAAATGTCAAAACAGTTCTTTATTAAATAAATCAGTTTAGTGTAAGTACATTTTTAATGGGAAAAACAGTGCCGCTTCAAACAATTCAGTTTAGCATAAGCACGCAGTTTAAATGTAAATATGGTTTAATTGTCAAAAACATTTCTATTTCAAGCTATTCAGTTTACCCAAACACTTCTAATTCAAACAATTCAGTTTAATAGAAGTGTGCAGTTAGTTCTATTTAACCCATAGATAGGGCCTTATCAGGTGCTACCATTCCGGGCCAAAGTGGACCTGGGAGCAATGGCAATGAAGGGGTACTCCGCATTCCCCAAAGCTCCAGCATCACTGGAACCTCACCATCCGATTGTTTAGTGCCATATCCAGGACTCTCATGAGGGGTCTTACCCCTCTGCAGAGGTGCAGTCAGTGTATTCTACAGCCCCAGCTAATTGGGCAATACACAGAGTTTATGTCAAAACAGTTTTATTTCAGATTATTCAGTTTAGCATAAGTACTCAGTTTAGATGTCAAAATAGTTCTATTTCGAGCAATTCAGTTTAGCATAAGTACACAATTTAAAATATCAAAGCAGTTCTATTTTAAACAATTCATTTTAGCATAAATACGCCGTTTAAATGCAAAAAACCCCTGTAAATTCCAACCACCATTTAGTTCTATTTGACCCATAGATAGGACACTTATCAGGTGCTACCACTGAGGGTCAGAGTGGACCTGGGAGCGATGGCAATAAAAGGGTACTCTGCATTCCCCAAAGTTCCTGCATTACTGGTACCTCACCATCAGATTATTTAGTGTCATATCCAGATACTCGTTTGTGGGAGGTTTTACCCCTCTGCAGAGGTTCAGTCGGTGTCTTCTACAGCCCCAGTCAACTGGGCAATATGTTAAAGTTCAAATGACGATTATTTGTCGTCATATAGTGAATATAATGACATATAAAAATTTAGAAATATGATTATAACCGATGCACTTGAAACGGTCCCAAAAGACTTAGAAAGAGGGCTGGAAGAATTGGGAATCTGAGGATGAACAGAGACCATCAAGACTACGGTATTGTTGAGATCGGCCAAAATACTGAGGAGAGTCCTTGAGACCTGAGGAGACTTGCTGTCACTCAGACTCTAATGAAAGGCCATCAGCTAATGCTGATGTGAAAAACTCTCAAATGAGAAAAATAATTACAATAATTATCATAATAATAGTAATGATAAGTCCCAGTCCGGTCAGATCTAGTGTTTGTTAACAAGAAAAAAGAACTCACTATCTCGTGGATTTTGCCGTTCCAGTAAACCACAAAGTGAAAATAAAAGAGAGCGAAAAGATATACAGATACTTGGACCTTGCCAGAGAACTAAAAAAATGGTGGAACATGAAGATAACGGTGATATTAATCGTAATAGGTGCACTTGGAACGACTCTAAAAGGCTTGGAAAAGAGACTGATGGAATTGGAAATCAGCAGAAGAATCGAGACAATCTAGACCACAGCATTGTTAAGATCAGCCCTAATAAGACCAAAAGAGACTTGCTGTCGCTCAGACTCCAATGAAAGACTATCAACTAATGCTGATGTGAAAAATTCGCAAGGAGTATAGTGATAATGATGACAATGTTAAAATAGCTGACTCATCGAAAGAGCACGTTACGTTATTTTAGACTTATGAATCTGCAAATTAATTCTTCACTAGCTCACACACATGCACGTACGCACGGTCTTTTATATCAAAAGTATGTTCGTTTTTATAAATCTTTCATGTTAGTGTTATATACTCACATAATAAATATGCTTATATACACATATACATGTTCATGCAGTATCACAACGACACCATAAATAATTAAACAGACGCACGATGATAACGACACAGGAACAAACGACGCACGCAGGAAAGAAGACGCAGGAAGACTTCTTTATAAAATATTTTACCTCTCACTTTATTTGTAAGGTTTCGAAAAGGGTTACTCAAAGTTTGCGTGTGAGAGGTAGCTGGGGACCGAACATTACTGAAATATTTTGACCCCGAAGTTATGGCCGTCAGCGTTGTGTCTTTTTCGTTCTCCATGGTTGCTCAACCGGACCGTGGAGTAAACTCTTCTGTGTGCTGGCTTTCCCTACTACATCGCGTCTACTTCCGTCTTCCACTGTATTGCTTGCCCTCCTTCTCGCCTATCTCCCACTGTCCTCAATTCGTCGGCCTTATATTACCTTCAAACTCCCACGCAGTAATATAGACACGCCTCAACGCCTGCGCAACCTCTTCCGATTTCCAGCGACCGGGATGTGTCACTTCCTTCCGGTGCACCACCTTGAATGGCATTTTTGGCCGGGTCAAAAGGTCAAAACATAACATTAGTATCTGTATCTATAGTTCCATTTTATTAAAACTATCATCGATTCAGACAACGCGAATGATCAAGCGCTTCTTGCAAATTCACCTGCTCAAATATACCCAGTCTCAGCTGCATAACCTGGAGCAGGAAGCCAAAGGCATTGGTCTTAACATAAACTCAGGTAAAACATGAATTTTAATCAAGATGAGGCCATGCCCTCACAAAATAGTGATCCTCTAAAATTAGTAGACCAATTCATATACCTCGGTAGCAATATCTCATCTACAGAAATTAATGTACTGGTTAAGCATGGTAATCTGTTGATAGGTTAACGAAATCTGATCTTTCTGACGAAATAAAAATGTAGCAGTGTCAGTACTAAAGTATGGTCACAGTACTGACTTTAACGAAACGCTTGTAGAAATAGCTAGATGGGCACCTATATAGGTTGTGTGCTGTTTTGAATAAATATTGGAAGCAGCAGTCTACCAAACACTTACCTCCCGTCTCACAAATCATACAAATAAGACAAGACATGACGGGCTTTGCTGGAGAAGTGTAGGATGAACT
The DNA here is from genome assembly GCA_963585895.1 of Sepioteuthis lessoniana. Lineage (NCBI taxonomy): Eukaryota > Metazoa > Mollusca > Cephalopoda > Myopsida > Loliginidae > Sepioteuthis > Sepioteuthis lessoniana. The sequence continues at coordinate 55,718,542 of OY757937.1, read as the reverse complement.
AATAAACGACGCCCTCCCATGAACTCCTACGCATGGACACACCAATGTTGGCCGGTTTGTAAAAATTTACATTCATTGAAAAATAAAACCTGACCCCATTAGGCGAAACATGTTATATGAATAAATTAATTTCAACCACTCAGTTTTCATTTTTCATTCACATCTATCTATCTATCTATCTATCTATGTGTGTGTGTGAGTGTATGTGCGCACGTGTGTGTGTGTATGTGAGCGCAGTTCCGTTCATAAATTTTTTTTTTTTTAAACCAAAAAGGCCAGTATTTTAGTATTTCTACGCAATCAAGACGGATATTATCTAGCATTTTTCTCATCAGGACTACTAAGAAGCGTATTGCTATTCTTCATTGCCATGACTCCCAGTACAAGTTCCATTCAGCACAGAGTGGTAGTACTCGTTCTGATCTCATCAATGAGTTTAATTTTATGGCATATCAACCATTGTAGGGTATTTAATGCCAAACCGTTTTTATACATGTAAACACTTGTATTTCAAACTATTCAGTTTAGCTTAAGTACACAGTTTAAATATCAAAACAATTCTCTTTCAAACAATTCAGATTAGGATTAGTACGCAGTTTAAATATCAAAACAGTTCTATTTCAAACAATTCAATTTAGCATAAGCACATAGTTTCGTTCTATTTAACCCATAGATAAGACCCCATCAGGTGTTACCACTCCGGGCTAAAATGGACCTGGGAGCGATGGCAATGTAAGGATATTCTACATTCCCTAAAGATACAGCATTACTGGAGCCTAATCATCAGATTGTTTAGTGTTATATACAGGACACTCGTCCGGGGAATCTTATTCCTCTGCAGAGATGCTGTCAGTGTATTCTACAGCCCCAGCCGACTCGGCCATCCCATCTGTGAGTCAAATAGATCTGTTAGAAAATGTGTTCCATTTGACAGAAATACTTGATATCATATTGGTGTAAATTATCTTAATTAAGTATAGTTAATTGGAGTTAAAACTATTTACTATAGATTATTATTATCATTATTAGTAACTTGAAACCATATAATTATGTTCAAACAAATTACTATTATTAAATAGAAATAAGTAAGTAAAGTTAGCGACCATAGTCGAGGGTGACCCGAAGGCTCCCTTTTCGATAGCTACTACACCAAGGTGTAGGGGAGGGCGCTACTCCATTCCCAGGATTGCTCCACTTTACCCTTGAACCGTACCTTATAATGCTGAGTGTTAAGCAAGGTGGTATCAAGTACCATTTTTAAAGTCTTTGGTATGACTCGACCTGGGATTGAACCCAGGTCTCCCGGGCCATTGGCGAACACTCTAACCGCTGGGCCATACTTGAAACGATGTAATTATTAATATTAGATTGGACTACTTGAAACCATACTACGGTGTGCAAATTATTTGTATTAGATTGGAATACTTGAAACCATAAATGAGTGCGAAAAAGAACTCATAAGAAAAAACTTTACGAAGATGTAAATATAAACGTTCATAAACGCGATTTCCTAACTTTTAGGTATAAAATAACTTAAGACAAGTTGATATGCCGTTAAAATCAGTCAAGATGTCCGAGGAAGATAATAAATTGTTGATGTGTTGTTTGCTTTATTTTTAACCTAATCTTGTTCTTCTAGTATCACCGGGGAAGTCCCCGTGGCGTGGTGACTAAAGAGCTGGACTGCGATCTCGAAATAAGCGAGTTCAAACTCCAGTCGTGCTATTACGTTCACTAATACCCCTAGGGAAAGATATGAATCCTCTTATCCCTCCAGGTATGGTTTAAATAGTATTACTACTGTCCTTCGATAGTGATGGCTTTGGCATTAAATAACCCACGATGGTTGATATGCTATTTAACAAAGAAACCAAATCAAATGATTCTAATATTGAACATGTATCATTGAATGAGATACCAAATTGATAAAAGTTATCAGAACATTTATCGGTTTATTTTGAGACAATAACAAAAAAAGAAAAGAAAAAAAAGTAATTACGGCTAATTTCTACAGCAGATGACCACAAGCGCACTTGAACACTTTAGAACACTATTGTCCAATTCTTAAATTGAATATAAGTTAAGATTCCTTAATTACATACGTATCAGATAGAAAAAAAGTGTTGAATAAAGACTTTTATGTTTAACATATGCCATCGTGTGCCACATGACATGTGGTTGTTTAGAAGATACGAATCCCCTTTGTTCCTATGGACAAGAGCGAACGTCTGCGTTCTGTTGGAACCACGAGCGAAAGAGAGTTTGACTTTGTCGCGCCCTACTGTTATATGCTACTATGGTCATGCCACCAAGCGGCCATTAAAACTACAATTTGGCAGGTAATGAGTGTAATCTTTACAATAGCATTACGAATATCAGCAGTAAAAGTATTGCAGTATCTTGCTTTGATGTTAGTCACTGCGAACGTGAATAGGAATTGAACTCATCCATGTAAATAGTGATGATCTTGTTGGGGAACTAAACATAGTTACTTGGGAGTTATGGACGGAGCTTCCGACAATTACATGACCGTTGGTCATGTGACATTTCAAGAAATGAGTTCTCTATCTTTTTGGTACCAGACAGCAGACGAAGAGGACACCTCTCTTTCGTCTCCGCTTTTCGAGCAGCACGTGTGTGCAAATTATCTTGTATGAACCGTTTCCCTCAACCAGAAAAAATGTAAGTTTTTAACCGCTGCTATCAGCCTGTGTCTCCTTTGGAATAAGTTTTGTACCTTTTATGGTTTGGGACCTTTTGTCATGCTTTGTAATTGTAGGAAATATACGGGTATAAAATATACGTTGTAATCTAAAAGGATTTTGTTTTTCCTTACCGAAATATTCTGTGTTAGGTTGTCATTCCTATAGCCTTATAGCATAATTGGAAAAAGCTGGTGGTAGTCTCACACGACATAAATTCCAATACTCTTTTATTCAATAAGAGATTTCTTCTTACTTAAAACTCATTCACAATGATGAATATTATAAGAATTTGATATAATAAAATATTTCCTAAATTTGTGTATTGAGGTTTGCTTTCTAATATGACAATAAACTTTATAAAACAGAAGGGGAGATGTATTCTCTCTCTCTCTCACTCACTGATCTTGTCACCTGGTTTAGTCACGGGGGTGAAGCTACTCATGTAACGTACCTTGGCGGAACCCATCCCTCTCCAGGTCTACAGCTGGTCTGAATTCAGAGTTTTCCTTCTAAACCGGTTGCCATACCATGTCTAAAGAGCTCAATCTTCCCAAGTACTTGCTCTTATCTAGAGGGAGAATAATTGAATTATTACCTTTCCCAAGGGTATTAGCGTTCTCAAAAGGTTTTATATCTCAAAACATTTGTAAAAAATGTTTTAAATAAAAAGGGTATTAGAGCTCTCTAGACGTTTCCTACCCCTAAACATTTGTAATGAATGTTTTAAATGAAGTGTGTAATATAATGGCCGAGGGATTTCGTTTTATATATCTTGCCTTTGGGTTTAGTTAGGCTGAGAACCTTTCGGCTCAGCACATGGGTTAGTTAGGTGCAAACTTGAGCACAGGTGTTGACGCACGCGCGGGGACGATGTGTCGTTCACAGATATCAAAATAAAAATCCCTGATAGGACTTGGGGATGTGAATGACGTCATTCACCGGAAGCGTGCGCGGAGGATTTGGGGGGATTTGAAAAAAGTCAGTTAGTTGAGTTGAGAACTAGACTCCGAACGGGAAGGGTCGACTTTCGGGGCTCGCTGAGGCTAGACGAATTTGTGCGCTACGGACGCCACACGTATTGTGGGGGGGGGATGATGGAAAAGCCAGCATTGAAAGATTGTGCATCTCTCTTCCTTATGTCGAAACCTTTAACTCAAAGGTAATAAAAGGTTTCGTACCTGAACTAAGAAGTCGTTACGTGTTTTTCGTGTTTCGGTATTCCTATGTTCTATGTATATATGTTATGAACATTCAATGTACGTTTCCCATATTCATGTATGGATATGTTACAAGTATATAAGTGCGCTGTAAAAATGCAAACAGCATCGTCCAAAGTTTGAACTTGAGTAGCCGAATCCACTTCCCTCCAATAAAAACCATTACGTCACAAGCGCCTTTCTTAAGAGTCGACAAAATCAACGTCTTTCTGCTTTGAAGTATTTATTTCAAATGTATTTAATAAATGTCCGTTGAAAGTATATTTGAGCCCAGTCAGCTGGGGCAGTAGAATACACTGACTGCATCATTGCAGAGGGGTAAGTCTCTCAACGAGTGCCCTCATTATGATGCTAAACAATCTGATGGTGAGGCTCCAATAATGCTGGAGCTTTGGGGAAGGCGAAGTACCCCTTTATTTCCATCTCTCCCAGGTCAACTTTGGCCCGGAGTGGTAGCACTTAATTGGGTCCTATCCATGGATTAAATAGAACAAAACAGTATATTTATACTAAACTGAATTGTTTGACATAGAAACTGCTTTGATACTTAAACTATGTACTAATGCTAATCTGAATCGTTTGAAATAGAACTGTTTTGGTTTGGTTTGGTTTGGTTTCTTTGTTTAATGACATATCAACCTTTGTAGGTTATTTAATGCCAAAGCCATTCTCCTAGAAGAACAGTAGTGGTACTATTTAACCCATAGCTGGGAGGATAAGGGGGTCCATATTTTCCCCAAGGATATTTGCCCGAAAGTGAACGTAATAGAATGACTGGAGTACGAACTCGCTTAGTACGATTCCGCAGTCCATCGCTTTAACCATTACACCACGAGGACACCCCTTAAAACTGTTTTGACATTTAAACTGCATACTTATGCTACACTGAATTGTTTGAAATAGAATTGTTTTTGACATTTAAACTGTGTACTTAAGTTAAACTAAATTGTTTGAAATAGAACTGTTTTGACACTTAAACTGCATACTTATGCTACACTGAATTGTTTGAAATAGAATTGTTTTTGACTTTTAAAATATCTACTTATGTTAAACTAAATTGTTTGAAATAGAACTGTTTTGACATTTAAACTGTGTACTTAGGTTTAACTGAATTGTTTGAAATAGAACTGCTTATATGTATAAAAATGGATTTGGCATTAAATAACCTACAATATTTGATATGCCATAAAACCAAATCAAACCAAACCAAACCAAAGTACGTGTATATTTGCTTTCGTCGGAGTCCCAAAGATCAACGTCTTTCCACTTTTAATTATTTTAAATGAGTCTATTACAGTTATTTGTGCCTAACTCAGCAACATAACGCGAGAGCTAAACTCTGTCTTTAGAGTTGAATTCAATGTTCTCCAAATTCAGTAAAGAAAAGAACAATTTTCTTTAGCAGCAGAAAAACATTATTTTTTGTCTTTCAATATTATTCGTTCATTGTCTGTAGTTTCAAGAGTAGACATCATTGTTTCGTTATACCTTCTACTGAAGAGTGCATTTGCCATTGGCCAAACGTGTAGAGTGTTTGTCAATGGTCTGGTCGACCAGCGTTCAATCCCAGGTCGAATCATACCAAAGGACTCAAAAAATGGTACTTGGTGCAGCCTTGCTTAACACTCAGCATTATAAGGTAAGGGTAAAGTGGAACAATCCAGGGAATGGAGTAATACCATCCCCCACACTTTGGTGTAGTAGCTATTGAAAAGGGATCCTTCGGGTCACCCTCGACTAAGCTCGCCAACTTTACTTACTTATTTGAGACAAAGACATTAGGACACAATTTAGCTTTTAGGAATGTCAATTTAGAACGATAAGTAATTGTCACTTGGCTTACTTGTAACCAACTCTTGTCCTTGTAATATTGTACGGTATATCAGTGAATGAGCTACTAGATTTGCCCTAAATTTAAACAGATAAAATACATTATCAAAACATTTGTGCGTTTTCTTTTTGACTTAAACAAGAACAACAATAAAAAGAAAATCAATATGTCGACGCATCCATTTCGTATCAGTTGCAGAAATGGCGTCGGTAGGTTGAAAGCTTAAACTTTTTCGAATTTTTCATTTGGTATGATTAGTTCGACAAAGTGTATCATATGAAATTGCATGTCCTGTTTTAAATACGATACACTGTTTGATTTTCCTTTTTTTAAAAATTTGCTTTAAGGAGTTTTCAGTTTCCGGAAGTGATCAAACTTTCAGGAGGCGGAAAACAGAGCTTGTAACGGAATTCATTGATAAAAAAATTAGGTTTGGTTAGGTTTGGTTTTATGGCATATCAACCCTTGTAGGTTATTTAATGTCAAATCCTGTTTATACATATATATTAAATATATGACTTGTAAACATATTTTGTAGATAACATTTTTAAATGAATCTGAGCCCTTTATTTTGCACACAGTTAAATAGTTTCAAATATTACTACATAACTATATTTACCAACCCCTCCGCTCGGGCAGGATATGACACAAGGTCAATTTTTAAGCGGAGTTTAACAGGTTTGACTTCAGAGTTTTCCTTCTTCTAGACTAGTTGCCTCACCAAGACTGAACAACCAGTCTGCCCTACTATTTACCCATAGCTGGAGGGGGAATAATTGGATTCGTACCTTTCCTAAGTGTATTAGTGCTATGTGAAACGCAATCAGTCTCATCCAGGGTTTGAACTCATGTCGCCGTGACCATTTCTTATGACGATAACCATTACACCACGGACACCTATATTACGATATAACAGTCACAATTTAACACCAGTCACTTGTTTGCTCAAATTGCTTGCAGATAATTTCATTTTCAAACGAGTTAGAACTATTTTGTTTGTACACTGGTATTGCTATTGTCTCTACACAGTTAAATGATTTCAATTATTCTTATCTAACACTAATAATTCTATTCAATAGTCATCATTTGTTTTCACATAGTGAAGTGGTTACAAATATTACAATTTAATACTAATTATTCAATTCAACATTATTCCTTCATTAGCACACAGTTAAATGATTCCAACATCAGTCATTTGTTTACACACAATTAAATGATCAAACAATTAAATTTAATATAAGTCATTGATTTGCACACAGTTAAACGGTTCCAAGTATTGCTATGTATAACAAACAACTCAATTAGACATCAATCGTTTGTTTACGCACAGATAAATCATCAAACAGTTTTATTTCTAACAATTCAGTTTAGCATAAGTAAACAGTTTTTTCTTTACTCATAGTTAAATGATCAAACAGTTCTATTTCAAACAATTCTGTTTAGCATGTGTACACAGTTTAAATGTGAAAGAGTTCTATTTGATCCATAGTTAGGACCCTATCAGGAGCTACCTATCTGGGTCAGAGTGGACCTGGGAGTGATGGCCATGAAAGGGGAACTCCGCATTCTTCAAATCTCCAAGGCTGGAGTCTCATCATGTTTTAGGGCCATCTAATGCCAAAGCCATATTTATGAAAGAAAAGCAGTGATACCATTTATCCCAAAGCTGGAGGGATAAGGGGGTTCATGCCTTTCCTTAGGGTATTAGTTAAGCGCTTTAACCATTACACCCTGTGAACTCACCCTCACTGATTTACAGTATTACCCATACATAAGTACACCCTACAAACTTTATGAAATAAAAAGTTCATTTTCGTCTAAACCAAAGATACTGTTTTTTTTTTAAATTTTTGTTTCGAGGTATTATTTAGTTTTCCACTTTGCAGCGCGGATAGTCTATTACAAAAATACTGGCTTGGGCGTCTCGGGTTATTTTATACTTAGAGGCTTAGGAATCACATTCATTGTATAGTCATATCTGCATCTTTTGTTTTGTTGTTTTTTAGCAGTTATTTTTTACATATATATCAAATATTCCTATCTAGTATTTATAATTCACACGCGGTTGTATAGTTTCAAGTATTCATATCTAATGCTAATAATGATATGATTTAAATTTGTCGTTTCAAAATAATAATAGTCGTTCGATTGCGAATGATAACCCTTAATAAACAATTATTGCTTCAAGTTACTATTTTTAAGACAAATAGTTTGCAGTTATACAGCATCAGGTTGCCTAGTTAGCTGGGGCTGTAGAATTCACAGACTGCTTCTTATTAAGACACTAAACAATCTGATGGTGAGGTTCCAGTGATGCTGGAACTTTGGGGAAAGCGGAGTACCCCTTCATTGCCATCGCTCCCTGGTCCACTCTGCCCCGGAGTGGTAGCACCTGGCAGGGTCCCATCTATGGGTTAAATAGCACTAAACTGCATACTTATGCTAAACTGAATCGTTTGAATTAGAACTGTTTGACTAAACTGAATAGCTTGAAATAAATGTTTTTGATAATTAAACTGTACTTATATTTAAACTGCATGCTGATGCTTAACTGAATTGTTTGAAATGGAACTGTTTTTGACATTGAAACTCTACTTACACTAAACTGAATTGTTATATATAGAACTGTTTTGACATTTAAACAAAATCTGTACTTATACTATACTGAATTAACTGAATTAGAACTGTTTGACTAAACTGAATAGCTTGAAATAGAAATGTTTTTGACAATTAAACTGTGTACTAATGCTAAACTGAATTGTTTGAAATAGAACTGATTATTTGCATAAAAATGGATTTGGCGTTAAATAACATACAAAGGTTGGTATGCCATAAAAAACCAACCAACCAACAAAATACAGCATCAGGTATTCCTGTCGAATATGAATAGTTTTAAACAGGCCTGTTTGACCTATTGATGGGATCTTAACAGAGATGTGCCTAGGAGTAACGGTAATGAAGGGTTACTCCACACTTCCTTGATATTCAGAACTGAAGCCGCAACTTCAGATGCATTTCTATGCAAATAGTTTGCAGTTATACGGCATTAAGCATTCCAGTCGAATACAAATAGTTTTTGAATAGATCTGTTTGACCTATAGATGGCTTCCTAACATAGTGAACCTGGGAGTAATGGTAATGAAGGGTTACTCAACACTCCCCAGATATCCAGAATTGGACCCTCACAGTCAGATACAGTTTAGTATCATACGCAGAACACTCCTTTTTGTACTGGGTGGGGGGATACAGGAGATATAGTCAGCATATTTTAATTCCCACTTACTGGGTGGTGTTTATATGAGAAATTCTGGATTTTTTTTTACAGAATATCCGTTCATTTTGTCCGGCACTATTGACGAACTCTTTCTGAAGAATATAGAATGTACTGATTCCATAGAAAATAGATATTTACTGTTTGGCATTAACTTAATATTTCATATTTAGGAGGTGCCCGTGGTGTAATGACTATCGTCGTAGGACATGGACACGGCGACACGAGTTCAAATCCTGGACGAGACTGATTGCATTTCACATAGCACTAATACCCTTGGGAAAGGTATGAATCCAATTATTCTCCCTCCAGCTATGGGTAAATAGTAGGGCAGACTGGGTTCTTCAGCCTTGGTGAGGCAACTAGTCTAGGAGAAGGACAACTCTAAATTCAAACCTGTTAAACTCCGCTTAAAAATTGACCTTGTGTCATATCCTGCCCGAGCGGAGGGGTTGGGTAAATAGGATTAACTTAATATTTCATCTTTGATAAGGTGAACGAACTGAGATATTCTTTTAAGTTTCAAAGGAGTATAAGACAAAACATCTAGTGACTAAACCCCACACAACAAAACCTTTAATTATCCCACAAAACTACCCCAGGAAAATTGTTTTAAATCCTTGTTTTTATTCTGTTTGATGTGGTTTATCTATTAATTCCCAAAGTACTACGTTATATAACATCTGTATATAACTAGCAAGGATACCCGGCATTGTTCGTGAGAGTATACATCATGTTGAGTTTTATTGTTGTATTGAATTTCAATAAAATGTTCACTCATTGTCTTCATTTTATTAATTAATTCCCAAAGAAGCGTTATATTACATTCATATATAATTATGGTAATCTTTTTATGTATTACAATAATTATTGGATTGAAATAAAATCTTTCGTGTATTCTGTCATAAAAACTTGAGGAAATTATTTCGAAGAAAAGCAACTGTAAATCTATAAAATTTCTATAAAATATCATTTGGATGCAAAAATTTTTTACTGTTTCATAAAGACATATCCATGTCCTTAATCTTAATTCTGATTCAAATAGGAAAAGTAATAATAAGTGCACAAATCAAATTTTTATTTCTTGGTTTAACCCTTACTATACTGCAACCGAGTAGACTTTGGTTCCTTGCATGTATATTTGAGACATGGCAACTAAGTCAACTCATTTTTGGTAGTGAGGTATTTTACGAGCTTCTTCCCATTTCATATAACGTTATGTACGTATTTTTATTTTTACTAACCAATAAAAAGAGACTCCCAGCGTTATATAAGCTTGTATGAGGTGTTGATAGTTGGAATGTGAATCAAACAAGTGTATACGTTTCAAAGCATCTTTATTTACTAACTAGGTTGTCGCTTACAACAACGTAAAATCAAAAAGGGCTGCAAAGGAACTTATGGTTCTAATACAACAGTCAGGACTGATTCCTTTAATATAATTAGCGTTTTACATCAGCAGCTTGTGGGGTGTATTTTTAAATTTAGAACGAAAGTGAAACTTTAATTTCTACAATAAAGTAACAAAATGGTAGAAGGTAATTTCTTCGATTTGTATTTCTGTTATTCTGATTTTGATGGCAAATTTGAAGGGTTTGACTCCGAAAACATATTTTCATTATGTTGTTGAGTTTAGTGAGCATTTGTCTAATCCCATGAAAACGTTTCACTGTATGTAAATCAAGGCATACCTGAATATAATAAACAATGAATATGGATAAAAAAAACAAACATGTTTTACTTATTATCTGTGTACATCAGTCAATTTTAACAAATGAATTCATTATCTGCGTGTTAGTGTACAAAAAATAATCAGTGAATTAATGGTTCATCGAGTGTTTTTTGTACTTCGCACCTAGGTGTGGGTGTTTTGTTACATGGTGTTTTGTCGTGGAGATGGGATTGTCTGGAATCTACTTTTAGAGAGACACACACTTAAATATAATTCACAATTGTTTTTTTATCACTCAAATAGATTTTGTTTTTGACATTGCTAAAAAACAAAAACCTTCTGCAAAATGAAATGTACTAACCGAACCCC
>OY757937.1:55697477-55702477 GCA_963585895.1 Sepioteuthis lessoniana | reverse complement strand
ACACACATTTTAGTGATCAAATAGTTCTATTTCAAACAATTCAATTTAGCATAAGTTGACAAAATTAAATGGTTCCAAGTATTGCTATGTATCACTTACAATTCAATTAAACATCAGTCATTTGTTTACACACACTTATATGATCAAACAGTTCTATTACAAAAAATTCAATTTACTATTCATTATTTGTTTGCTCACAGTTTAAATGTCAAACAGTTCTATTTGACCCATAGATAGGATCCTATCAGGTGCTACCACTCCGGGCCAGAGTGGACCTGGGAGTAATGGCAATAAAAGGGTTCTTCGCATTCACCAAAGCTCCAACTTTACTGGAACCTCACAATCAAATTGTTTAGTGTCATATCCAGGACAGCGATGGGGCGGGTCTTACTGTCTGCAGAGATGCAGTCGGTAAATTCTACAGCACCAGCTGACTAGGCGTATAAGCTTATTGAGGCTTGCATTTCAATTCATTCAAATCCAATGTTTTTATATACATCCAAAGGTAAAAACGGAATTTTTTTTTCGTGCGCGTGAATCTTGAATTTGACAACTCAACCAATCTGAACTCTCCCATTGTTTTAAATCTTTGTTCAACATGAACAATAACTTCATTCAAAATGTTGTTCAGAACCGAATAATGCAAATTTGTCGTCTAAATCTGTCCTTTGAAGAGGTAAGTCTTTGGTTTCAGCTACATAATGTAATCGGAATTCCCCAAAGCTCCAGAATTACCGGAGCCTTACCATCAGATGGTATAGTGTTATCTCCAGGCCACTCATTGTGGTAATCTTACTCCTCTAGGCTCGTTAAAAACATGCTGAGATAAATAGAGAGGGAGATAGATATTTCTACATTGTTTCTATTTTGCAAGTAGTGAAGGATACTGTAAAAAATAATCATGTAGAATTTGGAGGATTGATAAAATGAGTGCGATTACTGAACCCCACAAAATATACGTTATTTGCAAATTGAACTGTAAATTTCTTTATTCACTCTGTTCGTTTATTGCTCGAATAAAAAAATTATGAATTGCTATTTTTTCTGAGTTACGTTTACATATGTATCCATGCTAACAATTAGAAAGTGAACACAAATGAGAAGGAGCCACCTCCACTCTAAATGGCAATGGACAAGTTCATGTACCTCGGCAGCATTGTCTCATTTACTGAAAGTGATGTTAATATGCGCCTAGCGAAGGCGTAGATTGCTATCGATTATATCTAAGTCTGATCTATTCGATAAAATAAAACCAGATTTCTTCCAAGCAGTGCTTGTGTCAATACTACTCTATGGATGCACCGCATGGACGCTGACAAAACACATAGAGAAAAAGCTAGATAGGAACTGCACAAGAATGTTACTAGCTCTACTGAACACATCCTGGAGGCATTACCCTACGAAACTACAATTATACAGCCACTTACTCCCCATCTTTAAAACCATCTAAGTAAGACAAACAAGATATGCGGTACACAACAGGAGGAGCAAGGACGAACTGATAAGTGATGTTCTTCTATGATACCCTACACATGAACGTGCCAGCGTTGACAGAACTGCAAGAACTTATAAACATCAGCTCTGTGCGGACACAATATGTAGTTGGAAAAAGCTACCATGAGCGATGGACGAGAGAGAGAGAGAGAGAGAGAGAGAGAGAGAGAGAGAGAGAGAGAGAGAGAGAGTCAGGGAAATCCATGTTAGCTGCACGACCTATTGATTATATATATATATATATATATATATGTGTGTGTGTGTGTATATATATATATATATATATATAGAGAGAGAGAGAGAGAAAGCAAATCAAAAAAAGTTAAATGGGAATAATTTTCGATGCAATGATAGCTGAGCAGGTATAAAACTAAGAAATTGTGGTTACAAAAGTCCGCTACTTAAGTTCCTGGTGTTTTCCACTGTCACGTGGTAAAAGTGGCCTAACCAGCCTCAATATTTTGTCTCATGATTTTGTTGTTTTTGTGCATGACGTTTACACAGAAGAAGAATAATTGTAAGGTGTTAGATCACGTAACATTCAAAAAAAGACCCCGTAAAAAAAAAAGAATAAAAAAAAGAAAGACACCCCCCCAAAAAAAACCTACCAGCCCCCAAAAAACATTTTAATAACTATTCTATGATTCTAATAGTGTGAAAAAAAACCCGGATGATACAATTTGCAAATATAAAAATATTACACAAACTGGTATCCGTGAAAAAAAAAAGACGAACAACATACATACAACTTGAAAATTATTAACCAATAACGCATACTTAGCCAAAAGATAAAAACACCGACAAAATTCCTTTTGCTAAACGTAAGAGTGTTCAATGTACTAAGTAGAGCGAATTTATTTATGTTAATTTTATTCTTTCAAGTAGTGTTTGAATCAATAAAATGAAGCTTTGGTCCAATCCTTCTTTATTCAGAATCGTTCTGATGATCCACTGAGGTGAAATCTATATATAAATATATATAAATTGTCATCCACAGACAGACTGTTTCGTTCTATCAGAACTCATCAGTGTGGCTAGACAGGCTAGATTCCCGAAGCTGGAATCGAAACCTGGCAGACTGTAACCAAGATTCTACCACTCAGCCACGAGGAAACCAGCGCAAGCGAAGGAAATTTAAACGCTTATGTATCACATTTGTTTTTTTTCTTTACATATATCCGCTTAACGGCTACCGAGAATTCAATTCATTTGAAGAGCCTTGCTTTACGCTGGTGGCAACCATTACATTGGTTTGGTTACTTTGCTTAATAGCATATCAATCTTCATTGGTTATTTAATGCCAAGGCCATATTTGTCGAAGAAAAGTAGTGATACTATTTAACCCATGACTGGATGGGGAAGATAAGAGGATTTATACCTTTCCCAAGGGCATTAGTCCGAAAGTGAATGTAATAAGTCGACTTGAGTTCCAACGCACTTTCTTCGAGACCGGAGTTCAGCACTTTTTCCATTACACTTCGGAAACTCTCCAACTGACCCAATATATATATATATATATATATATATATATATATAATGAATTCTATTCTTGCAGTTAATAGATGAATATATTGTAATTTATTCATTTTTTAATGAATATATTGAATTTTATTTATTTATTTTTTAATGAATATATTGTAATTGATTTATTTTTAATGAATATATTGTATTTTATTCATTTTTTAATAAATATATTGTAATTTATTTATTTTTTAATGAATATATTGTAATTTATTTATTTTTTAATGGATATATTGTAATTTATTCATTTTTTAATGGATATATTGTAATTTATTTATTTTTTAATGGATATATTGAAATTTATTTATTTTTTAATGGATATATTGTAATTTATTTATTTTTTAATGAATATATTGTAATTGATTTATTTTTTAATGAATATATTGTAATTTATTCATTTTTTAATGGATATATTGTAATTTATTTATTCTTTAATGAATATATTGTAATTTATTCATTTTTTAATGGATATATTGTAATTTATTTATTTTTTAATGAATATATTGTAATTTATTCATTTTTTAATGGATATATTGTAATTTATTTATTTTTTAATGAATATATTGTAATTTATTTATTTTTTAATGGATATATTGTAATTTATTTATTTTTTAATGGATATATTGTAATTTATTTATTTTTTAATGAATATATTGTAATTGATTTATTTTTTAATGGATATATTGTAATTTATTTATTTTTTAATGAATATATTGTAATTTATTCATTTTTTAATGGATATATTGTAATTTATTTATTTTTTAATGAATATATTGTAATTGATTTATTTTTTAATGAATATATTGTAATTTATTCATTTTTTAATGGATATATTGTAATTTATTTATTTTTTAATGAATATATTGTAATTTATTCATTTTTTAATGGATATATTGTAATTGATTTATTTTTTAATGGATATATTGTAATTTATTTATTTTTTAATGAATATATTGTAATTTATTCATTTTTTAATGGATATATTGTAATTTATTCATTTTTTAATGGATATATTGTAATTGATTTATTTTTTAATGGATATATTGTAATTGATTTATTTTTTAATGGATATATTGTAATTTATTTATTTTCTAATGGATATATTGTAATTTATTCCTTTAGAAACACTTACGAACAGTAATTCTTTTATATATTAATAATAACAATTCAAAAATCACCATAATTAAGAATTCTTAATTTCAATTATATTTTCATTATACGATATAGGTTTGCTCTAAGACGTTTATCTTATGTAAAGGTATTGATTTTATGCTATATTTCTATTTTTTACTATTATAATAATGTTTTAGCATGTTAACTATTTATCAAACATTAAATATTTATTAAAATAAGAACCGTTTTAATCTTTTTAATAAATTATCTAATTTTTTTTTTATTTCAGAACATGAAATTGTATATTTCAAAACTTAAATCATCAATATGCCATGAGTATCTGATAAAAAAAGACATAAAATTATATTTTACCATGAACAGGGCACAAATATCAGGCAAAAATATCAAAAACTTTGAAAGTTTTTAGGTGTACAGTACAAGAAATAATTAAGAAAAAGATTGAAACCTGGGATATCGAAAACAAAAAGAAGAGTGGAAGGTCAACAAAATCATCTAAAAGTAATGGCAAATATCTAAAAAAAACATCTTTAAGAAATAAAACTAAATCTTGTCAGGAATTAGGCTCAGATCTTGCTCAAACATCTCACACCCAAGTTCACTCTTCAACCATCAGAAGAGCACTTGTGAAAGAAGACCTTCATGATCGAGTAGCAAAAAGGAAACCTAATCTAAAACAAGGAAACAGACAAAAACGACTTAGATTTGCCAAAGAACACAAGAAATATACCGTTAAACCATAGAAGAATGTATTATGGTGGGATATTTTCAGTTCAAAGAGAAGACAGTATGTAAGAAGATGGATTGGACAGCAGATGAAAAATGTGTGCTTGAAGCCTACTGTTAAACATGGA
>OY757937.1:55617477-55692477 GCA_963585895.1 Sepioteuthis lessoniana | reverse complement strand
TGAACGTATGAAAAAGAGAAACAGAATTATAATGTAGCGTGTCAAATAAAGAAAGCCATTGAAAAGAACAAATTCTTTTGCTTGCTTTCCAATCGTATTAAGTCAGCGAACATTTTCTGCTGAAGTGATGATGTTTTCATTACATTATGTAGCTGAAACCAAAGACTTACCTCTTCAAAGGACAGATTTAGACGACAAATTTGCATTATTCGGTTCTGAACAACATTTTGAATGAAGTTATTGTTCACGTTGAACAAAGATTTAAAACAATGAGAGAGTTCAGATTGGTTGAGTTGTCAAATTTTAAATTCTCGCGTACGAAAAAAAATTCCGATGGAAGATATCTTTGGATGTATATAAAAACTTTAGATTTGGATGAATTGAAATGCAAGCCTCAATAAGCTTATACGCCTAGTCAGCTGGTGCTGTAGAATTCACCGACTGCATCTCTGCAGACAGTAAGACCCGCCCCATCGCTGTCCTGGATATGACACTAAACAATTTGATAGTGAGGTTCCAGTAAAGTTGGAGCTTTGATGAATGCGAAGAATCCTTTTATTGCCATTACTCCCAGGTCCACTCTGGCCCGGAGTGGTAGCACCTGATCGGATCCTATCTATGGGTCAAATAGAACTAAATGGTAGTTGGAGTTTACTGTTTTTTGCATTTAAACTGCGTATTTATGCTAAACTGAATTGTTTAAAATAGAACTGTTTTGATATTTTAAATTGCGTACTTATGCTAAACTGAATTGCTCGAAATAGAACTCTTTTGAAATCTAAACTGTGTACTTATGCTAAACTGAATTATCTGAAATAAAACTGTTTTGACATTAACTCTGTGTATTACCCTGTCGGCTGGGGCTGTAGAATACACTGAATGCACCTCTGAGAGTCCTGGATATGACACTAAACAATCGGATGGTGAGGTTCCAGTAATGCTGTAATGTAGAACTGTTTGATCATTTAACTCTGTGTATCTCCAAAATGTGTTTATAATTATATGTTTAATATATGTGTAAAAACAGGATTTGGCATTAAATAACCAACAATGGTTGATATGACATAAAACCAAACCAAACCAAACCAAACAATCAACTTACGCTACAGATTTTACAAAACTTACGTCAAGCATCTAAGAAGTCTAGAGATAATATGGGAACTAGAACAAAACTAAGCTCGTGCAGAAATAACTAAATAACTTCAACTGATTCTCTCCATACCTACCACATTTGCTTCTTGCGAGAGATCTTCTTCTTCACTAAAGTGTGTGAAAAATAATATCAGGCGTTTCAAACGTGACGATGTTGGGTATCACCTACTTTTCAGCATAATGAGCTGTTCCATCTGCCATATATGGCAGTAGCGGAGATCAGTCTGAGAATAAGCCTACGAGTCTGACCAGAAGAGCCGTTCCTATTGTTGAAGTATATCATTACTCTATCACTAATCCTATGTTCTTATTACTAACAGTCTCTCTCTTGTAAATACTCTTTCCTGTAAATATAACTATTTTCCTCACATATCGTGGTTTGTCTTATTATTACTACTACTTGTGTTCACTAACCAGAACACAACTGACGAGCGATTAAAGAATTGTTAGATTTTGAATAAGATTAGGGTAGAGGATGGTGCTGATACTTTTTACAACAAATCGACCGATGAATTTGCCAAAAAAGAGACAAAGAATTGAATTGATTTACAAATAAATTTTGATTACTCATTATTTGTAGATTTTATTATTATCCCTCGTAACCAACAGTGATCATCATCGTCACCTGAGTATTACTAATTGGAGGGAGATCAAGTCCAGTGGAGAAGGATAACTAGTTTAACGTGAGGCCTGTTCTCGCAAGAGAATTTGTTTACATCAAATTCATAGATGGGGAAGGGGGTTTAGCAAATAATTTTCCGAGGGCTAAGAGTAAGGTTCTCTTTATCCCACTCAGCTTTGGCGATTAGCCTGTATAATGGACTGCATGCCCTGATATATATATATTTCATTAAACAATATAGACATCTTGAGTCTACACATTTTTGTATGTGTCCTTTCGAGTTGCCGCATTGATTTTATGATATCCGGCGGGAATTGGTTAATGAAACTCCCATAAATACTTAGTCCCCTAGTATAAACATTGGCTTATCCTCAACTACTCTATCGTGACGACTCACTATGCATCTATCTGATACTAGTTCAATAGCACAACATCTAAAAAAAAACATTCCTGTCCAAAAACTAAGATACGGAAATTTGTTAGCGAAAACACAATAACAAAAAAAAAAAAAAAAAAAAAAAAAAAAAAATTATAGATTTTCGAGGCGCTCAGAATGAAACAATCTAAACTGAAAAGAATCAATTTCGAATCCAGTTCTAATGTACTTAAATGTCATTAGCTACTGCTGCTACTTATAGAAAGAAATTTTAAAATAAACGCTACAACACGATAGTATATATAATAAACACTTAAAAAGTAGTAATGTACATGCAAAGGTTACATTGCTTTTTCAATATACACACCCCTGATGATGGCCTAAGATCAAACAGAAAGTACTTGGGTACCAAGTAATAATGGGAGTTTCATCAACTAATTCCCGTCGGATACCATAAAATCAAAGCGGCAACTCGAAATGATATGAACAAAAACGTGTAGATAAAAGATGTTTATATTGTTTAATGAAATATGCATTAATGAAGAAATGCCACCCAAATGCACACACACACACACACACACACACACACATATATATATATATATATATATATATATATATATATATATGTGTGTGTATGTGTGTGTGTGTGTGTTTGCATGCGTCTGTATTCGTGCCTGGTTGTCTTTAAGTATATGTATACGTTTGTCTCAATCTGTAAGCATATATATATATATATATATATATATATATACAGACGCTAGGTGCATACATTCATTTGATAGCGTACATACGTTGGAACACACACACACACTCGCACACACACATGTACACATACATATGTATATGTGTGTGTGTGCGTAGGTAATAGTATATAAATACTTGCCTGCGCATACACAATTGAATACATATATAAAAGTATATATTCGAAGGTCATTCAATAAATAAGGTAAAGATAAGAAGCAGCATTTATAGTTGCACCTTTTTCTAGAAAATCAACTTGGTTTTTTTTATGCCCAGAAGCACGGCCTTCTTTACTGAACGCTGCGCTCGGAAAATTTTTTTTAACCGGAGAGTTTGTGTGTTTCCATTTCATGGACTGTCTTTTCGACCCAGTTTCATCGTGGCAAACCAGTGTTCATCCGATTTGAAAACATTTTCTTACTAAAACATGCTTTTCCATGTACGTCACACATTCCTCGGTAAATTTCACATGGTTTGCACTTCTCAGCCACCAAAGATTTGATAATAGATCTCCATTCAATCCTGATATGCCACCATTTTGAATAGCCTCAAAACAACTATTTCAGTGAGATTAAAATAATTTTTGCTATAAACGAATTCCAAACAATGCAGATGTTTACATTTAAGGAAAAATTATTCTGAAAAAATATTCCTTTAGCTTTTTTGAAAAAAATTCTTATTTATTGTGAAGAATCCTCGAACTGTAGAGGCTAACGTACTGGAGTACAACATCGTATTAAGCGAGTTCGAACCCTCGTCGACTTTTTACCTTCACTTTTTGATTAATACCCTCGGGAAAGGTATGAATCCCTTTATCCTTACAGCTATAGATTAAATAAGAACACTACTTTTCTTCCACAAGGATGGCTTTGGCATCATAAAATCCACAAAGGTTGATATGCCATTTAAAGTAACCAAACCAAACCTTATTTATTGAGTGACCCCTATATATGTATATGTATGTATGTTTGAGAAAGAGAGAGAGTGTGTGTGTGTGTGTGTGTCTGCCTGGATGCATATGCAAAGACTTACATAGATCAGTTCTGTGTGGGCACTGAATGCCATCTCTAGGACCTACAGAGATAGATCATATTTACCCAACCCCTTCGCTCGGGCAGGATATGACACAAGGTCAATTTTTAAGCGGAGTTTAACAGGTTTGAATTCAGAGTTTTCCTTCTCCTAGACTAGTTGCCTCACCAAGGCCTAAGAACCTAGTCTGTCCTACTATTTACCCATAGCTGGAGGGAGAATAATTGGATTCATACCTTTCCCAAGGGTATTAGTGCTATGTGAAATGCAATCAGTCCAGGATTTGAACTCGTGTCGTCGTGTCCAATTCCTGCGACGATAACCATTACACCACGGGCAGATAGACGATCGGGATTAATAGTGTGTGTATGTGTGTGTGTGTGTGTGTGTGTGTGCGTATGAGTGTGTATATGTATCTGTCTGGATGCATATGCAAAGATTTACATACATCAATTCTGTGTGGGCACTGAATGCCGTCTCTAGGACCTATTGGGAGAGATAGACGATCGAGATTGATAATATGTGTGTGTGTGTGTGTGTGTGTGTGTGTGCATATGAGTGTGTGTATGTGTGAGCAAGGCAGATTCAGTGAACTTCGTGTTATCTGCATTGATTAGTTATGATGATGATATTTGGTGTGTCGACGCATGTCTTTGTGTCTGTGCATATGTACATATGCATAGGTTGGTACATATGTATGCATGTTTGCGTCAATGTATATATGCATGTATATATATATATATATATATATATATGTGTGTGTGTGTGTATTTTTCTTATTTTTTGGTTCTTTTCATTTTGAAAGTAATTTTTGAAACGAGACGCCATCTCACTGAGTATTGTTGGAAAAACTACTAATAATTAAACATTGATATATTTTTCATATATAACTAGATCATTTAAATATATTTTCTTCCACACATACACACACACACACACACACACAAACATACACACATAAACATACACAAACATACACACACACACAGTCACTCAGGGAGAAAGATTAGTGGTCAGTCTAACTTTGTGGCATATCAGCTGTCATGGGTTATTTGGGGAGAAATGAGTGATAAAGGAGAAGAGCAAGAAAACTTCAAAAACATACACACCATTTACTTCCTGAAGACGACGTAAAACGTCTGAAACACGTGTTAAAGAAAAATAAATAACTTAAAACAAATCCCCTCGTGGAACTTTATATTTAAGAATATTTACTTTCCTCTCTCATTTGACGAACAAATTTATATATATATATATATATATATATATATATATATATATATCTGAAACGTAAATGGAAGAAAACTCAACCATAGTTATATTGTCATTATAAATTCATTTCGATGAGTTTTTTTGGGGATTGAAATCAGCAAATATAATTTTCCTTTCATATATATATACATATAAGAAGGAAGAAAAAGTGTTCCAATCTCTCTCTCTCTCTCTCTCTCTCTCTCACACACACACACACACACACACACACACATATATATATATATATATATATATATATATGATAAAAATCAAAAGGATTCAACGACAAACAACCCTCTTCCTGCAAATGACATCTATCGCTTAAATATTTATTAAAATTTTAGAAAATTCATTATTTCAAAATTTGTAACTTTTTACATGGATCTTCGTGCTGAACGACATCGAGAAAAATAAAACTAACCAAATAAAAAATGCAAACTATTCATAAACATGTGCTCAGTCGAATGTCTAACTCGTTAAGCTTTAAAGTTCAACTTTTATTCACACGTCAAGCCAATCCCTTGGCAGTCATAAGCCTTTCAGTCTTGAAATGTAAGCAATTATGAAACAACTATTCTTTGATGATGGTTGAAGGTCGAAACCCGAAACTGCTCAGGATTAACAACTTTATATACGGATATATATTTTTTCATCCTAAGTTTATGCTTCTATTCTTTCTTTCATGACACATACTATCCATGAAACTTAAGCCCAACTTTCAGGGTGGTGAGGGAGTGAGAGAGTGAAGCCAAGATATATATGTATATATATAGTTAATTAGTTAGTTCACGAAGCTCTTCATTCAGCTGGGAACACCAGTCAGCGTTTGAATTCAAGTGAAATCAGGATTTCAAATACTGGTTATTAAGATCGACAGGTTCTTTGTAGAAATCTAGGATTCTTGTGAACTGAAAAAAATCAATCTATCTATCTATCTATTTATCTATCTATCTATCTAAGTCTGCTCTTTCTCTCTCTCTCTCTCAATATATATATATATATATATATATATATACATATATATATATATTCATATAAAAGTAAAGTTGGCGACCTTTGTCGAGGGCGCCCCAAAGGTTCCCTTTTCAATAGTGACTCACCGAGGTGTAAGGGAAGGCGCTACTCCTTTCCCTGGATTACTCTACTTTACCCTTGATCTGTACCTTATAATGCTGAGTGTTAAGCAAGGTGGCATCAAGTACCATTTTTTAGTCTTTGGTATGAATCGACCTGGGATTGAACCCCAGTCTCTCGGGCCATTGGCGAAATTTCAACCGGAAGATGCAGGTTCAAGAATAACTAGGAATACTTACTATAACTTAAAACTTATACCCAGTCATGGTTAATAGAATTAGAACAGTCTACCCCGGTGGTTCAAATAAAGGATTCAGTTCGATATTCTGTGTAGGCTTCACATATGAAAGATCTGAAGAAGGCCAAAAGACATAACCGAAACGTTGTGAATATAATAATTGAGAAAGGTCAATAGTCCGAATATTTTAAGTAATAGTATATATATATATATTTATATATACACGCACACATTTATAATTAGAATTTACCAGGAAAACAGTTTTAATCCCGTAAAATACAGTGCTCTATGCGCGAAAAAGCAGAGCAATATGACGATATTTTAACTTTAACATAAAATAAACTAGAGTGACAGATCAATGCTCAGAGTTGTACGAAGCTGATATTCAGGTTAGCAACCTTTAAAACCAAAAGAAAAAAATCTTTAAAAAAAGAATCGTTATTATTTCAAAGAGAAACATTAAGTTATGGAGTCCATTGATAATTATAATCAATACGTCCTTATAAATTAAAAAAAAAAAAGTAATTTGACACGAGAAAACTTCCGATAGAGTTCTCCAAAACCTTCCTGGGAAATCTCATTAGATGTACTGCAGGCTGAGAACAATCTTTCGTCGTCAAGGCTGTTTACATTTTACTTCGTGTTAATGGCCTTAAAAAAGCCATGGGTCTGTCGCTTCTCCTAGTTATTGGAAAATAGTAAGGTAGATTCAGCTCTCTAGCTTTGGTAGGTCAACTGATATAAGAAGGAAAACTCCGAATTTATAGCCTCTCTTCCAAGTCGAACTAGAAATTAAAGTTGTAGATACCAGTAGAATTAAAAAGAAAAGACAAGAATAACAAGAACTGTTTAGGGTCGTATGAACCACTTTATTGGGCAACGGCCATGTAGCATATCTTGACTCAGACTGACGACCAGATAAAAGTATTCTTAACTCTTGGCAAGTCAAACCGGGTTTCTTTTGTTTAACTTAATTTATTAAGAAATCTGAGAAATCAGTGGGTTATCAGTTCCTAAAATGGAGCCACACAGTTTTCTTTGGTTTTTCGCCAAGGCACTATATGTACGCATTTGATGGTTTAGAAGTTCACATGTGGCCATAAAGTCTTCGGTTGACATCCTTCGAATGAAACGTTCGGTTAAAAATTCCAAGAATTTTACTTACGACGACAGACACCGGAAACTACAACGGCTGAAATATTGTGACTATAATAACCAAGATGAGGATACCAGTTCAAGTACATCAATCTATAATAATGATGATTTCTAAAATCAAAAATACGAAAAAAGATAATTTCATTAGATTGTTATTTTATGCCAAGAGGTTTGGGAATCGCGTTCATTGTAGTTTCATATTTTCTGTATAACTTCTTAAGCGTTTTTTAGCCACAGTCCTACCGGTATAGGTCAAAGTGGAACTGGGAGTAATGGAAATGAAGAGGTACTCCACAGAGTAAATCTCTAGAACTGGAGATGCAGTTTAGTGCTAATCTTAAGACACCACCTTTGTGTGTGTTTGTGTGTGTGTGTGTGTGTTTGTTAGCCCTCTGCAGAAGATATTCTAAGGCCCGCCGACTGGGCATATACGGGAAAGATATCCAATCTATAAAGCAAAAAATTAACCGTTGCATAATTTTCTGATCGTCTCAAACGGATTATCCGAGAGATTATCCTGATAATCTGTTCATCTGCAATCACCACAGGTGTCGGTAACCACCCCCAGCAGAATGAATCTTACATTCCACAATTTCGACCACGCGAGGAATACAAATAGAGCGTACTGGATGACTGGCGAATAAGTACAATGTAGATAATAATACGCTACGGCTTATGTATAACCTTTGTGTCCTGAAAGATGATTCAGTTGCCCAGTTGGCTGAGGGGAGAGAATGTAGAATACGCAACAGAGGGGTAAAACCTCCCCGCCAATGAGTGTCCTGGTATGACACTAAACTGTATCTGATGCTGAGGCTCCAGATCTAAAGCTTTGGAGATTGTGGAATACTTTTTCATTGCCATTACTCCCAGGTCCAATGCTTGTACATGTTAGGGTTATATTTACAGGTCAAATAGAATTATTTGTGTAAAATAGCAATACTTGAAACCATTTAACTGCATGCAAACAATAAATAGTAATACGTGAAACCATTTAACAGTGTGCAAACAAATGATTATTCTTAAATCGAATTATTGATGTCAAATGAGCTCTGGTTTGTTTAAAAGTAATGTTATCGACAAACTATTCCTTTTGAAGTTATATATATATATATATATATATATATATATATATATATATATAAAGGGTTTGTTGGGATTTCACGGTGTGTAATGGGTAACGTGCTGGACTGCGGCCTCGAAGAAAGTGAGTTCAAACTCCAGGCGCGCTATTACTTTCACCTTCGGATTTTGGGAAGGGTATGAACCCCTTTGTCCCACTAGTGTCACTGTTGTTCTACAAGGAGGGCATTGGCATTAAATAACCATCAAATGTTGATTATACTATTGAACAAAGAGACCCTACCAAACAGGATGCCATAAAACATAACCAGATCCAAGATGATCCAGTAAATTCTTATTCTGATTCATAAAATTATAGTTAAAAATATAAGATTCTAAAATAAGGAGTTACTTATCAATCACACTGAAGATCTATTAGGTCACCATGGTTGATTGTAGCCACCCTCTGTAAATTCCTGTCTTGTTGATGAGACAAAGAATACATTGATTGCGTCATGCAGAAGACTAGCCTCTTCCAAAAAAAGGTGGTGTCCTGTGTATGACACTAACCTGAATTCAGTGGTTTGACTTCGAAGCTCTGGAAATAGTGGGTGGAGTAAATTTCTTTGCCATTACTCCCAAGACCACTATGATCCGGATTCGTAGTATCTGTTATTTACAAAGCTTTTTACTTAGATGTAGCACGAGGCCGCATGAATGCGGCACCCAATCTGATTCGAACTCACACGTGAAGGTTTTATAGTCCAGCTTACTAACCATTACACCACCCGAAGCACCCTGATTGTAGAACCTGCTATAGTTCCGCCAGTAAGTCAAATAGATTTGTTAGAATAAATAAAATAATTTTGAACTATATTAATACGAACGCTCTGAAAACACCGATAATGTAACTATGAATAAAGTTTTTACCAATTAAAAGGATTGTAAACTGATTTATTGTCAGTAAATTATTGGTTTTAAAAAGGAAGGTTGGTTGATTGGTTGATTGGTTTTGTTTTACGGCTTATCCACCTTTTTCGGGTCATTCAAATGTAAAAACAGTTAATTTCAAACAAATTAGGCTTAACTCCAGTTTAGTTCTATTGACCCATAAAAAGGACCCTATCAGGTGTTACTATTACGGGTCAGAATGGATATAGGGGCGATGGCAATGAAAGGCTACTCTGCATTCACCAAAGCTCCAGCATTACTGAAGCCTCACCATCAGATTGTTTAGTATCATATCTAGGACACTCGTTGGGGAAGTCTTACCCCTCTGCAGAGATGCATTCAGTGTATTCTGTAGTTCCATCTGATTGAGCCACTTTGTTTGGAATACCTGAAATCATAGTCGACCTGGTTCCCTTTTCATTAGCTACTACAACGAGGTGTAGGGGACAGCGCTACTCCTTTCCCTGGATTGCTCCATTTTACCCTTGATACGTTCTTTATATTGCTGAGCGTTAAGCAAGGAGGTATCAAGTACCATTTTTAATGTCTTTGGTATGACGCAACCTGGGATTGAAACCAGGTCTCCTGGACCACTGGCGAACACTCTACCCACTAGGCCATGTGTCTAAATTATTTGTATTATATAGGAATGATTATTTAGAGCCATATAAAGACTTGTAAATTATTTATATCAGTTAGGAATAGCTTATTGAAGATATATAACAAATAATTGGCATTAAGCTGGAAATTACTTGAAATTGTTACTGTGTGCAAAATACTTATGCTAAGAGTCGTTTCTAAAAAGGCTAAATACTTAAAATAGTTTATAAATAATTATTATTTATCAGGGGCAGTACTCGTTTAGAGCGTCTTAGACAGGAATAGTCAGAGCCCATCCCTCTCCAGGTCTACATCTGATTTGAATTCAGAGTTTTCCTTCTCCAAGACCGGTTTCTATACCAAGGTCAAAGAGCCCAGTGTACCCTGCTATTTATCCATAACTGGAAGGAAAATAGTTGGATTCATGCCTTTTCCCAATGGTATTAGGGCTATGGGAAATGCCAACAGCCCGGTCAGGATGTGAACTTTAGTAGCCGGGCCCACTTCCTACGACGATAATCATTATTCCACAAGCGCTCGAACACACACACACCCACACACACACACACATGCATTATTACACAAGCGTTTGGATACACATACACACATGCTTTGTCCCACTAACGGTCGGACACACACACTCATGCTTTATTCCATAAGCGCTCGGACACACACACACACACACATACATACACACAAACATGCATTAAACTCACATTACACAGACTTACGTCTATTCCTCAGACAGAAGTCTTGAAAAATAAAATAGGCATTAATTAACCCAACAAGGGTTGACATCTCGTAAACCGACCAATTAAATTGAGGTGCACGCACACACAAACATATATATATATGTATCTCGACAAACACACACACACGCACACACACACACACACACACACACACACACACACACACACACACACACATATATATATATATATATTAGTGTGTATCCGAAAGAATTATGTGGGAGTCTTCGTGGTAAAGTAGTTAGCGAGTTTGAACCCTGGTTGCTCTGTTAAGTTCATTTTATTCTATGAAATTTTTATACAGAGTATAAATGTATTGCTCATAAAAGGTATATCTAAAGCTTAAAGTATGAATAAAAGGTGTATTTAAAGGTTGTTTTAAGCTTGAAGTATGAATAAAAGGTGTATGTAAAGGTTGTTTTAAGCTTGAAGTATGAATAAAAGGTTTATTTAAAGCTTGTTTAATGATTGAAGTATGAATAATAGGTGCATTTAAAGCTTGTTTAACGATTGAAGTATGAATAATAGGTTTATTTAAAGCTTGTTTAACGATTGAAGTATGAATGATAGGTGCATTTAAAGCTTGTTTAACGATTGAAGTATGAATAAAAGTTGTATGTAAAGGTTGTTTAACGCTTGAAGTGTGAATAAAAGGTGTATCAAATGCTTGTTTAACTCTGGAAATATGAATAAAAGAGTATATATTTATCAACTCCCTTCTCATACGGGAAGGATGTGACCCAAGACCAATTTTATAAATTCAGTCTTTTTCCTTCTCCTATACTAGTTGTCTACCCAAGGATAAAGAATTCAATCTGTCTTACTATTTACCTATAACTAGAGGGAGATTAATTTGATTCATACCTTTTCCTTTGGTATTAGCATTATGTGAAATGCAATCAGCCTCGTCCAGGATTTGAACTCGTGTCGCCGTGTCCATTTTCTACGACGATAACCATTAAGCCACGGGTACCATGAATGAAGGAGTATGTGGCATCTGGAAGAGAGTTTATGTATATACAAGGTGTTTCACAAAATGTGTTATCATTTGAGATGAACAAGGTGTTTCAGAAAAATTCATATTTTATAATCTGATAACTTGATAATTTTAATTTCTAACACCGTGTGTAGAAACAGCTCAAAATTCTATTTTTGATGCTTTCTATATTTTT
Source organism: Sepioteuthis lessoniana (assembly GCA_963585895.1). NCBI lineage: Eukaryota > Metazoa > Mollusca > Cephalopoda > Myopsida > Loliginidae > Sepioteuthis > Sepioteuthis lessoniana. The sequence continues at coordinate 55,680,293 of OY757937.1, read as the reverse complement.
TCTTTTCAGATATAGAAATGCCATTCACTGGAAAAGTAAAAGCATTTAAATATTAAGTTTAACGTATTTGAAAAAATACAATCATCATCAGATGAAAGACGTGTTACCAGCTTTGGGTTAAAAAGTATCACTACTGTTCTTCAACAAAGATGGTTTTGGCATTAAATAACCTGCAAAGGTTGATATGCAACTAAAATGACTAAATCAAACCAAATAAAAATCTGACCTAATTTCTTAATGTCGGCACAAAACTAAATGACTCTTGTGCCATCTACCACCCAAAAAAGATTTCTGCGCTTGTATATTGAAATGAAGTGTCGTGAGAGTGAAGACACAAAAATACTTTTCCATTGGACAGAAATTATCTTTAATTATAGTGAATATTTTTGTTATAATTAGCCGATTGTTTAAAAATATCTATTTTTACGAGTAATTAGTCGGAAGCCATATTGCTTCAAGATAGAACTCTATTCAAAAGAATTTGATTTTTTAAATTTATAAGAAAATTAATGAACAAATTATTCTATGGAACGATTTTATGGCTTCAAGTGTTTCAAGTAATTATGTAGTTTCACGTAACTAATAATAATAAAAACGATAATAATAATAATCGTCATAAACATTTATAGCTTCTAGTAATTATTCTTAAGGCAAATAATTTGAGTATTCATATTGTTTTAAGTATTCCAATTCAATACAAATAATTTTCAAACAGATTTATTTGACCCATAGATGGGTTTGGTTTCGGCTTCTTTGTTTAATGGCATTTCAAACTTCGACTGTTATTCAATGTCAAAGCCACCCCTATAGAGGAACAGCAGTGGTGCTATTTAACCCTTAGCTGGAGGGATAATTTCATTCCTTTCCCAAGGAGAGCAAATGTAATAGCGCGATTGGAGTCTGAATTCGCTTTCATCGAGGCCGCCGTCCATAACTTTTGCCACTACGCTATACCTCCCTATGTTTTATAGCCATGACCAACTATACAAACACACCTGCACGCAGAATCATAACGGCGACTCAATAAAGACGAGCGACACAGTTCTTTACAAAAATATACCTCTCACTTTATTTGAAAGGGCTGTGTGTGAGAGGGAGTTGGAGACCGAACAGAACTGCAACATATTGACCCCCACTCTATTGGCCATAACCGTGTTTCTTTCCCGTGCCCCTGGGCTGCTCAACCGGGGGCCCAGTCTTTCTCTACCGCATCTTATCTCCAACTGATTGAACTTCCTGTGCACCGAGTTATATCATAGTTCTGTAGTTCCATCTGATTGAGCCACTTTATTTGGAATACCTTAAATCATAGTCGACCTGGTTCCCTTTTCATTAGCTACTACACCGAGGTGTAGGGGACAGCGCTACTCCTTTCCCTGGATTGCTCCACTTTACCCTTGATACGTTCTTTATATAGCTGAGTGTTAAGCAAGGAGGTGTCAAGTACCATTTTTAATGTCTTTGGTATGACGCAACATGGGATTGAAACTAGGTCTCCTGGACCACTGGCGAACACTCTACCCACTAGGCCATGTGTCTAAATTATTTGTATTATATAGAAATAATTATTTAGAGCTATATAAAGACTTGTAAATTATTTATATCAGTTAGGAATAGCTTATTGAAGATATATAACAAATAATTAGTATTAAGCTGGAAATTACTTGAAATTGTTACTATATGCAAAATACTTCTGATTGAACTTCCTGTGCACCGAGTTATATCATAGTTCGACGTCCACCTTCTTGTGGGCGTCCCAAATCGCACTCATTCAACCCGTCCACTGTCAAAGTTATATTCTGATATTCCTCGACATGACCTGTTATTTACACAGTTGCATTTCCTATTTTGACAGCCCGGCCGGGTCGGAAGTCAATATACAACACCTATAGATGAGACTCTAACAGGTGCTTGCACTGCGGGTCAGTATGGGACACAAGGTCAATTTTTAAACAAATTACAACTGGTTAAAATTCAGAGGTTTCCTTCTTCTAGATTAGTAGCCTTACAGAAGTTAAAGAACCCAATCTACCTACTTTTTACTTTTTACTCATACATGGAGGTAGTACAGATATATCTATGCACTTCACAAGGTCATTAGCGCAAGTGACACACAAAAGCTTTGTCCAGAATTTCAACTCGTGTCACCGATTCCATTTCCTAAGACAATAACCGTTACATTAATTGAACATAGAAGTAATTGCAGGGAGAGTGCCTGTGGCGTAGTGTCTAGCGTGCTAGACTACTACGGGGATCATTAAATAAGTTTCCAGAGTTTTTTTCGTATGGGCACTTTAATTGATAGTACACACATGAAACTCTAGTCTCCTTCGAAGTAATCTTCTCCGGCTGCAATGCACTTGTTTTACCGTTTCAACAACTTCTGCAAGGCCCTATGGAAATCCTCTTGTGTGAGCGTGTCAATGACCTTCGTCACAGCCTCTTTCATCTTCTCAATTGTCTCATAACGACAGCTTCTGAGCTTAGGGAATAACCAAAAGTCATTGGGAGCAAGGTCTGGACTATAGGGAGGCTGAGGAACTGTCTTGATGCCCATCTTGCTCAAATAGTCTGTGATAAGGATGGAGTTGTGGACTGGTGCATTGTCCTGGTGGAAATGCCACTGACCCGATTTGAAGAGTGCTGGCCTCTTCCGATGGAATCTTTTTCTGAACTCCCTTAAAACCCCAACATAGTAACCCTAACTCTTTGGCCAATCAACTCTGGTGTATTGACTTCCTTACTTCTCCCACACCTTTCATCCTCCCTGCCTTCCTTGAATCTCTTATGCCACTCAAAAACTGATGCTCGATTCATGCAAGATGGCCGAAAAGCAGTCTGAAGCATTCCATACGTTTCTATGGCATTTTTTCCAAGTTTAAAATAGAATTTTATAGCATATCGTTCTTCTAAAGAGTCCTCACGTCCAGATTGCATTTTTTAAATTCACCAGCAGTGCCAATCAGGCTTTAGTAGGGCGTATTCCAATTCCTGCTGTAGCTGTTCATTTGAACCTGAAAACCTAAAAATTGGTCAGTCAAGATGTATAGCAATAACATAGTGAATTTTCAAGAGTCTACGACAATTTTAAATGCCTGTACAAAAAAAGTCTGGAAACTTATTGAAGGCACCACGTACATCGTAGTCAGCAAGTTCAAACTCAAGTCGTGGTATTATTATGTTCATTTTCAAACTTGGGAAAGGTATGAACTCCCTTATCCCTGCCAGCTATGCATTAGATAGTACCACTACTGTTTTTCTTAGAAGGATGGCTTTGACATTAAATAATCTACAATGGTTGACATGCCATTAAACAAACAAAGCTAACCAAATCAGAAGTAATTGCAGTGAGGGGGTGCTTCCATACTTCTCAGAGCTTCAGAAGGGGAAGCCCGTCGATTTCTGCAATTTAATGTCAAGCTGAGTTTTACATCGCTGGGGGTGATTCTGTCTACGTTGTCCGGGTGACTGAGGCATTGTGCCAACTTCAACAAAGTTTAGAATATGGATTATCATAACGTCGGAGTGTGAGTTCTTTGCAAGAGGCCAATTGGTTTTGTTGCATTGGAAATGGCACTCAACATTTAATAGTCGTGCACTTTTATGCAAGAACATTTGTAAGTCATTTGATTTTCAGCGCATGCGCATTAAACTAAAAAACTATTAAAAAAAAACAAAAAACAAACAAAAAAAAAAAAAACAGGTTGCCGGGCGGGACCTACATTCTTATCATTGCAGTTTGACTGAGGACACACACACAGAGACACATAAACAGCCACACACACGCGCAGGCGCCGTCAAGAGTATTAATAATTAAGACTGTGGAGTTGAGGGAGTAGAGATATTAGTTTTTTGTTGGTTTCCTTTTTCATTCGGATTTTCTGTTTTTATTTTGGCGGGGACCTGTGTCTCTAACATTCACTAATGTGGAGGACCAGCTGTGTAGATAATTGCTTAGTTTTGTCTAAATAAACAACAGTCTTAACCACCGAGTAGAAGTTAAATTTCTAGTAATTTGTGCGTCAGTCAACTTTCTTCTTCTTCTTCTTCTTCTTCTTCTTCTTCTTCTTCTTCTTCTTCTTCTTCTTCTTCCGAACAACACCCCCTCTTGTTTCTTCCCCCCAGACTCAGACCACCGCTTAACAGAAGCAGAGTGCACACACACGGACACATAAACGGTTTAGTAGACTCACAGTGTATTTATCATAGCCAGGAGGTTAGCAAACATTTCTATTAGGCCAGTTTAAAAGTGAAATGAGTTTCGTTCTATATTAAGTACGCCTTTAGTTTGAGCCAGATTAAGTTGTGCTTTGGGAAAAAAAGTTAAAAAATCCCCCCCCAAAAACCTACAAAAAACAACAATAAAAAAACAAAACAAAAACAAACTATCAACATGCACCCACAGACATGCATAGAGACATGCACAGACATGAACATCGACAGGCGCAAACTCTCATACAGTGCAAGAAGGATGCACAGATATACACAAAAACTGACAAAAGGACACACATACACACACAGTGCTTTAAAAACACCCAAATTTATGTATCACCCTGTCAGTGGGGTTGAGAATACCCTGACTGTTTCCCCTGGAGAGGAGTAAGACTCTCAAAGGGGAGTACTGGAGTACCCTTTCATTACCATTACTCCCAGTTCCACTCTAACCGGAGTGTTCGTAACTTTTAGAGTTCCACCTATGGATCAAATAGACCAGTTTGAAAATGATTCGAATTGACTATAACTTTAACTGTAAGTTATTTGTACAAAGAAGAGTTACTATAAATTATAATTGTTTGCCAATGGTCGGGGAGACCTGGGTTCAATCTCAGGTCGCGTCATACCAAAGAATTTAAAGATGGTACTTGATACCTCCTTGCTTAACACTCAGCAATATAAGGTACGTATCAAGGGTAAAGTAGAGCAATCCAGGAAAAGGAGTAGCGCTCTCCTCTACACCTCAGTGTAGTAGCTATTAAAAAAGGGAGCCTTCGGGTCGCCCTCGACTACGGTCGCCTACTTTACTTTACTTACTATAAGGGTGTGCTTTAGTTTTATGGCTTATCGACCATTTTAAGTGGTGTAATGGTTATCGTCGTAGGAAATGGACACGGCGACACGAGTTCAAATTCTGGACGAGACTGATTGCATTTCACATAGCACTAATACCCTTGGGAAAGGTATGAATCCAATTATTCTCCCTCTGTTATGGGTAAATGGTAGGGCAGACTAGGTTCTTCAGCCTTGGTGAGGCAACTAGTCTAGGAGAAGGAAAACTCTGAATTCAAACCTGTTAAACTCCGCTTAAAAATTGACCTTGTGTCATATCCTGCCCGAGCGAAGGGGTTGGTCAATATGATCAACCATTTTAAGTTATTTAATGCCAAATCCTATTTTATATATATAAACAATTCTATTTCAAACAATTTAGTTTAGCATAAGTACGTAGTTTAAATGTAAAAACAGTTCTATTTCAAACAATTCAGTTTAGCATAAGTACGTAATTTAAATGTAAAAACAGTTCTATTTCAAACAATTCAATTTATCCTAACTACACAGTTTAGTCCAATTTGACTCACAGATAGTACCCTATCAGGTTCTGAGGATGTACTCGTGTTGTAATGGTTAAAGCGTAGACTGCGGGATCGTAGTATGCGAGTTCGTACTCCAGTCGCGCTATTACGTTCACTTTCGGGCAAATACCCTTGGGAAAGGTATGAACCCCCTTATCCTTCCAGCTATGGGTTAAATAGTACCACTACTGTTCTTCTAGTAGAATGGCTTTGGCATTACATAACCTGCAAAGGTTGATATGCCACTAAACAAAGAAACAAACAAACCTATCAGGTTCTACCTCTCCGGGCCAAAATAGAACTGGGAACAATGGCAATGAAAGACTAATCTACATTCCCCAAAGCTCCAGCATTACTGAACCCTCACGATCAGATTGTTTACTGTCATATCCAGGACTCTCGTTGGGAGAGTCTTACTCCTCTGCAGAGATGCAGTCGATGCATTCTGCAACCCCAAAAACGTTTGAGAATCAATTCTCTAATTTGTTGTACTTTTATAAGAAATTATTTTCAATCGTTTCCGTAAAGTTTTCCAGTTTCATGTGGAATTTGTAACTCCTGACAAGCCCTTCCTTGTGGATTTCTGCTGGCTGTGTAGCAGGGACACGCTCCAACTATTTTTCGAGCACGGATGGTCTCTGAGGAATTTGTGCCTTTACAAAAAAACTTGCTGCTGTTTCAAATTTCTTGCACCGATTTAGAGGCAGATTCTGTGATCAACAGAGATTACCAGAAATCAAATACTGCTCCACGACAGTAAAAGAATTCATTTCGCTCAACTCAAACCCTAAAAAATATCTTCTCAGCAGTTATAGTTTATGGTACTCACTGACAGTGAAACACCTGGTGCATTTGAAAGCTTAATAACACAAAACTGTCATGTTTTAATGGGTATACAAGACGCCTTGATATGTCAAAGACAAGGACATATTAATCGTTCAAACAGTGATTAATTGTTTTTAACAGCGTGTTAACCAATCTAGAGCTATTTTATGCCTAAAGGTTAGGGAATCGCGTTCATTATGCATTCATATTTACATTTTTGCGTACCTGTTTCGAAAATGCTTCCTTTTAAACAGATCTAACAGGTACTACCACTTTTGATCAGAGTGGGTCTGGGAGTAATAGCAATGAAGGGGTGCTCCATAGCCATCGGATCTTCAGAACCGGAGCCTCACCATCAGACGCAGTTTAGTGTCATATCCAGATTGGGGGGATCTTGCCCTTCTGCAGGGGATACAGTTAGCGTATCTTAGACGCCCTCACCTCCAATGACAGTGTTCAAACAGTGTTTATTTTATGCCTGGTGTAGTCGAGGTCAGGAACACAGTGACCTGTCTACCCTCAGCTCAATATCGTAGCTATCGATGAGGCTTACCTCAGACTGACACAAGGCCAAATATATCGAGCACCCAACCGAGATTCAACGTACAATAATAGAGAACTGGCAAATACCATTGTTATTTAAACCAGTTGTTACAGCATATTTTATCTATTTCTATTTTCAGAGTAAGTACTGTCAACTGTTATTTTACTCTTTGGGTTTACACACTGATACGATCTGGTGGCCTTTATTGAAGCTCAAGTCTCCTCAGTTATCTAGGCCTCTTCTCGGTATTCTAACCTGTATCAATAGTGCAGCTTCATGGGTGTTTCAATCCTCCTACGGGATTGGGTGATTATAGAGAATTTTGGGTACTGTTTGGTACATAGTGTGGCTGTTTGAAATTAATTCAATCTGAGTAATTAACTCACAAGAGATAAAAAAGAACGAATTTTTCAGAACTGGAATCTTACCATCAGATGTATTTTAGGGTCATATCCAGGTCACCCCTTTTTGGAAGAGGGCGGGGGCCTTACTACCCTGTGGGGGATTCAGTCATCGTATTCTAAGCCCTGCCAACAACGTTTCCAATCTAATATTGATAATTCATACACAATCATAAAAGGTAATAATGCTTGATAATAATTATTTGGTTTGGTTTCTTAGTTTTAATTATATATCAACCTTTGTAGGTTATTTGATGCCAATGCTATTCTCCTAGAAGAACAGTAGTGGTACTATTTAACCAATAGCTGGGAGGATAAGGGGGTTCATACCTTTCCCAAGGGTATTTGCCCGAGAGTGAACGTAATAGCGCGACTGGAGTACGAACTCGCGTACTACGATTCTGCAGTCCATCGCTTTAACCATTACACCACGAGGACACCCCTCTTATAATTATTTGTTTACGCACTGTTCAAGTAGGCGTTTGTGGTGTAATGCTTACTGTCGTAGGAAATTGACATGGAGATCCGAGTTCAAATTCTGGACAAGGGTGTTTGCCTTTCACTTTGCGCAAATACTCTTTGGAAAGGTATGCACCCAATTACTCTCCTTCCAACTATGGGTTAATAGTAGGGCAGACTAGGCTCTTTAACCGTGGCACGGAAACCGGTGGAGAAGGAAAACTTTGAATTCTAACTTGTTAAACTCCTCTTTAAAAAAAGAGAACCTGCTCGTTATTATATATATATATATATATATATATATATATATATATATATATATAGTTTCAAGTATTCTTATCTTGTGCCATTAATTTGCAAGCAATTGCACGGCTTAAAGTTACTAACAATAATAATTCTTAGGTTTTTTAAGTTTTCTGAATTAAGAGCCTTCGTCGAGGCTGTTGGTGTTTAACTTAGCGCTAATGCCCTTGGGAAAGGCATAAATCCTTCTCCTTTACATACGGGTAAATAATAGGGCAAGTTGGTTTCTTTAACCTTAGGAAGGCAACCAGTCTAGGAGAAGGAAAACTTTGACTTCAAACCAGCTCTAGTTGGCGACCTCAGTCGAGGGTAATCTGAAGGCTCCCTTTTCAATAGCTACGACACCGAGGTGAAGGGGAGGGCGCTTCTCCATTCCCTGGATTGCTCCACTATACCCTTGATCCTTACCTTATAATTCTGAGAGTTAAGCAAGGTGGTATCAAGTACCATTTTTTGAGTCTTTTGTATGTCTCGGCCTGGGATTGAACCCTGGTCTCTCGGACCATTGGCGAACAATCTACTCATTAGGCCAATTCTACTTAAAAATGACATTATGTCGAATTCTGGCTGTGGAGAGGCTAAGTAAATACTTATATAATACAATGTGGCAGCTGAAAAGTTCTTAACCCTACCAAGAAGAGATCTACTTAAATCAAAGGGTTAAACAATGTGTCATAATATGTTGAACTGAGAGAGAGCTAAATATTGGAGAGGCTAAGTAAATACTTATATAATACAATGTGGCAGCTGAAAAGTTCTTAACCCTACCAAGAAGAGATCTACATAAATCAAAGGGTTAAACAATGTGTCATAATATGTTGAACTGAGAGAGAGCTAAATATTGGAGAGGCTAAGTAAATACTTATATAATTCAATGTGGCAGCTGAAAAGTTCTTAACCCTACCAAGAAGAGATCTACTTAAATCAAAGGGTTAAACAATGTGTCATAATATGTTGAACTGAGAGAGAGCTAAATATTGGAGAGGCTAAGTAAATACTTATATAATACAATGTGGCAGCTGAAAAGTTCTTAACCCTACCAAGAAGAGATCTACTTAAATCAAAGGGTTAAACAATGTGTCATAATATGTTGAACTGAGAGAGAGCTAAATATTGGAGAGGCTAAGTAAATACTTATATAATACAATGTGGCAGCTGAAAAGTTCTTAACCCTACCAAGAAGAGATCTACTTAAATCAAAGGGTTAAACAATGTGTCATAATATGTTGAACTGAGAGAGAGCTAAATATTGGAGAGGCTAAGTAAATACTTATATAATACAATGTGGCAGCTGAAAAGGTCTTAACCCTACCAAGAAGAGATCTACTTAAATCAAAGGGTTAAACAATGTGTCATAATATGTTGAACTGAGAGAGAGCTAAATATTGGAGAGGCTAAGTAAATACTTATATAATACAATGTGGCAGCTGAAAAGGTCTTAACCCTACCAAGAAGAGATCTACTTAAATCAAAGGGTTAAACAATGTGTCATAATATGTTGAACTGAGAGAGAGCTAAATATTGGAGAGGCTAAGTAAATACTTATATAATACAATGTGGCAGCTGAAAAGTTCTTAACCCTACCAAGAAGAGATCTACTTAAATCAAAGGGTTAAACAATGTGTCATAATATGTTGAACTGAGAGAGAGCTAAATATTGGAGAGGCTAAGTAAATACTTATATAATACAATGTGGCAGCTGAAAAGTTCTTAACCCTACCAAGAAGAGATCTACTTAAATCAAAGGGTTAAACAATGTGTCATAATATGTTGAACTGAGAGAGAGCTAAATATTGGAGAGGCTAAGTAAATACTTATATAATACAATGTGGCAGCTGAAAAGTTCTTAACCCTACCAAGAAGAGATCTACTTAAATCAAAGGGTTAAACAATGTGTCATAATATGTTGAACTGAGAGAGAGCTAAATATTGGAGAGGCTAAGTAAATACTTATATAATACAATGTGGCAGCTGAAAAGGTCTTAACCCTACCAAGAAGAGATCTACTTAAATCAAAGGGTTAAACAATGTGTCATAATATGTTGAACTGAGAGAGAGCTAAATATTGGAGAGGCTAAGTAAATACTTATATAATACAATGTGGCAGCTGAAAAGGTCTTAACCCTACCAAGAAGAGATCTACTTAAATCAAAGGGTTAAACAATGTGTCATAATATGTTGAACTGAGAGAGAGCTAAATATTGGAGAGGCTAAGTAAATACTTATATAATACAATGTGGCAGCTGAAAAGTTCTTAACCCTACCAAGAAGAGATCTACTTAAATCAAAGGGTTAAACAATGTGTCATAATATGTTGAACTGAGAGAGAGCTAAATATTGGAGAGGCTAAGTAAATACTTATATAATACAATGTGGCAGCTGAAAAGGTCTTAACCCTACCAAGAAGAGATCTACTTAAATCAAAGGGTTAAACAATGTGTCATAATATGTTGAACTGAGAGAGAGCTAAATATTGGAGAGGCTAAGTAAATACTTATATAATACAATGTGGCAGCTGAAAAGTTCTTAACCCTACCAAGAAGAGATCTACTTAAATCAAAGGGTTAAACAATGTGTCATAATATGTTGAACTGAGAGAGAGCTAAATATTTGGAATAGTAGGTACGTTTCAGGGCTCTAGGTCATTCTATTCTGGGTCTGGTTGAGAACTTTTTCAGCAACTCCCCGTGCACATTAATCGGATGAAGAAAGGAAGAAACAAACTCAGTAGAAAAAAAAAAATCATTATATAAATAGATAAGTTGAAAATTATCGCTCTTATCATTTTTGTAACTGGTTTTAATCGCCTATTTTTCAGGTTCATTGAAATCTACTTTAAAAATTTAATGGTGTGTGCAGTCCAGGAAACCAGCGTTCCTTTTTTTCCCTTTAATTTTTTTTCTTTTTTACTTTTTCAATCCACAAAGAAGTAAATTTTATCCAAGGATGTAAAAATTTAAGGAAAAAAGAAAAAAAAAAAAAGAAAAAAACCAAACCAAACAAAACAAAACAAAAAAATCCAAATAAAAAAGAAAGAAAGAAAAGAAAAGAAAGAAATTATAAAAATATCTATCCATCTATCCATCTATTTATGAAACTGATTCCAGCATATGCTAGTTTTCATTGCCATGATGGTGAGAATATGCTATATAATCTTGTTTCTCTAGCATGGGCTTATCCGTCTCCTTCTAAAAACAGCAATATCAACAAATGTGTACCGATATATCTACATCTTTCTCTGTTAGGTCGTTCATATCTATCTATCTATCTATCTATCTATCTATCTGGACTGTGTGGTGATAAAGACGAGACGATTAATCACATAATAAAACGATTATAGCAAACTAGTGCAAAAGGAGGAGAAGAATAGGTACAACTGAGTGGGGAAAGTGATCCACAGGGAATTGTACAAAAATTGAAATGTGTCCATATTACCAAATGGTATGTGCACAAACCAGAAACAAGATTCAAACAGATAACCTAATCCCAGTCAAAAGATCTGACCTAGAGATAATTAACAAAATAAATAAATAGATAAAGAATGAAAGAAAGAAAGAAAGAAAGAAAGAAAGAAAGAAAAAAGAGAACTTGCTGAACTGTGGATTTTACCGTCCCAGCAGGCGACTGAGTGAAAATTAAAGAAAGCGAAAAGAGAGACTAGTACTCAGACGTTGACAGAGAACTGAGAAAGCTGTAGAACATGAGGGTGACGGTGATACCAATTATAATTGGTGCACTTGGAATGATCCCCAAAGACTTAGTAAGGGGGCTAGAAGAGTTGGAAATCGAAGGATGAATCGAGACTATCCAAAGTACAACATTGCCAAGATCGGTCAGAATACTGAGAAGAGTCCTGGAGACCAGTAATTATATCAAAGACCATAAGCTAACACTGGTATTAAAAACTCATTCGGAGAAACTAAATCTCACCGGATGGCAGCACAAAACAATGCCATAAGGACTAACTATGCGAAAGCAAAAATAGGCAAGACGCTATAAAATAACAGATGTAGGATATGTGGTGACAGAGGTGAAACGATCAGTGATATAATAAGCGAATGCAGTAAATTAGCGCAAAGAGAGTATAAGACTAAACACGACTAGGCTGGAAAGGAGATCCACTGGGAATTGTGCTCTAAGTTTATATTTGATCACACGAACAAATGGTATATGCACAACTTAGAATCAGTCCTGGAAAATGAGACGCACAAAGTTCACTGGGATTTTGAGATACAAATGGATCATCTAATCTCGGCCAGACGACCAGACCCTGTGAGAGTTAACAAAAAAAAAAAAAAAAAAAAAAAAAAAGAAAGAAGAGAACCTGCCGTATAGTGGACTTTGTCGTTCCGGCCGACCACAGTGTAAAACTGAAAGAAAGTGAAAAGGGAAATAAATATCTTGACCTTGCTAAAGAACTGAAAAAAAACTGTGGAACATGAAAGTGACGGTGATACTATTGTAATTAGTGCGTTCAGTACAGTCACGAAAGGGTTGATTCAGAGACTGGAGGACTTAGAAATTAGAGGACAAGTGAAGACCATCCAAACTATAGCATTGTTGAGATCGGCCAGAATACTAAGAAGAGTCCTGGAGATTTGAGGAGACTTACTATCACCCAAACTCCAGTGAAAAACCATCAGCTAATGGTGGGGTGAAAAAGTCTCAAATGAGCAAAATTAAATTAATCTACCAATTCGCAAAATCACAGAAAAAGGTGAACCAGTATATGGATATCAAGATATTTACGAAAAAACAAAAAAAAAACAAACAAAAAACAAAAAAATCCCCAAAACAAAACAAAAAAACAAACAATCCAACAAACAGGCAAAAAACCCTAATAGAAAATATAAAAATATAGGAATGGAATTTGGAATTGAAAAATGTGCCCTGGTGATAAGGAAAAAGAGGAAAATAGAAACAACAGAAGGAATTGAACTATAAAATCAGAAATGCATCAGAACGCTTGGGGAAAAAATTACTCGTACCCGGGAATATTGGAAGCGGCCACTATCAAACAAACAGGTGAACAAAAATAAAAAACAAAAGACAAAAAGAAAAAAAGACAAAAGAAGACAAAAAAAGGAAAAAAGAAAAAAGACCCCCCAAAAAGACAAAAAAGACAAAAACCAACAAAAAAACAAAAAAGAAAAAAGACCCCCCCCAAAGACAAAAAAGACAAAAACCAACAAAAAGATAATATAAAAAAGACAAAAAAAGACAAAAAACAAAAACCAAAAAGAAAAACAAAACAACCCCCTCAAAAGACCCCCCCAAAAAACAAAGAGTACCTTCGAAGAACGAGAAAACTTCTTGAAACCAAGTTCTGCAGCAGAAATCTCATCAAGGGAATTAACATCTGGTAGTTCCCCTTGTAAGATACTCTCGACCATTCTCAAAACTGATAATGGATAAACTCAGACAAATTGATCAAAGGACAAGGAAATTGAAGACGATACTCAAGGCCTTTACACTCGAGAGATGATAATAGACAGACTATGAGTCAAAAACAGGTGGAAGAGGGTTTGCCAGCATGGAGGATTACGAAGAAGCAACAAAATGGTATTAAAAACCCACCCGGAACTAATTACATAAACTAAAAGAAGTATTATTGGTAAAGAGACAGGAAAACTTGGAAATAAAAGGACAAGTGGAGACCATCCAGACTACAGCGTTATTAAGATCGGCCAGAATACTGAGAAGAGTCCTGGAGAGTTGATGTGACTTGCTGTCACTCAAACTCCAGAGAAATCCATTAGCTAATTCTCAAAAGTGTAAAATGATATCAATGATAATAATATAATAAAACAAAATGAATCGCCGTTCCAGCTGATCAGAGTGTTAAAGCGAGAAATTTGAGATATATCAGGACCTTACTAGAGGGTTAAAAATGAAAGTGACAGTGATATCAATCATTGTTGAGGGCCGTTGGACATTTTCGAAGAATACCGCAAAAAAGACGAGGAGATTTGTTGATCTGAGGAAGAATTGAGACCCTCCAGAGCACAGCACGATTGAGATCGGCTTGAATACTTCGAAGAATCCTCGGATTAAACGGTCCTCAAAACCCTGGAAAAATACTGAAGGAGTTGGAGATCAGAGGAAGAATTTTGACACTCCAGGCCACAGCACAGTTGAAATTAGCTAGAATAAAAGGTGGTGTCCTGGGTATGATGGTCCGGCTCAAGTTCTGGAAATATTATGGGTGTGGAGTGCCCCTTCATTGTTATTACTCCCAGAGCCACTCTGGACTGGAGTCCCATCGATGAGATAAATAGATAAGTTTAAAACTTATTCGTATTCGGTAGAATCGTATGTAAAACAAACAAACAAACAAACAAACAAACAAACAAAGAGTATTGTAAATATAAACGTACAATGAACACGACTCACTAAAATTTAGTCTTAAAATATCACCTGACTGGTTGGTATGTCGTTAAAATCGATCAATCTCTCGTTGTATACATGTTTTGAGGCTGCTTCGTAAACTGAAAGAGTATACACTTTTTCATATATACACATGTCATAGTAAAATTGTAGGACAGCCTGTATTCTTTAGCCTTAGTTGGCCAAACAGTCTAGGGGAAGGAAACCTCTAAATTCAAATCTCTTTTACTCCATTAAAAATTGACATTGTGTCCGAGGGGCTGGGTAAATACATCGTATTATATACATTTTTAGATAAACTGAAAATGCATTCGGACTTGCGTAAGTGCGCATGTGCGCATGTGAAGGAAACGGAAATGAGGGAAATGAAACCCTTATCTTTTTTTAAAAGCTTTAACTACAAAGACAGACTAATCGAATTAAGTCCCTAAATCACCAACAAGCGTTAATGATTAATTAATTGTCTCACCTAATTGTTGTCGGCATTCTTTCGCCAAGAAAATACCATAGTGGCAACCAAAATTGTTTTCTCTGAGTTCTGTCTATCTCCTTTCCTCACCAGATGTTAATGAAATTACTTTTTTATTTTATTTTATCTTTATATTCTTGCAATTAGCAAACGGAGCAAACTCAAAGGCATTCTGGCACCATTTCACGTTTGAAACCTCTTCGGAATGTTCCCATATATAGAACAATTACATAATAATTAATACTTATATACCTACATACTAACATATGATTTTTAAAAAATCTAGAATGGCCGCAAAGAACTGAATCGAAAAAAAATCATTTCTTCAGCGTATGTATTTTCCAAAAATCTCCGCCAAGAGCAGGATACAACAAATTTTTGGGCGGAGTTTTAATTCAGAGTTTTCCTTCTCAAAGACCGTTTGCCTCACCAAGATTAAAGAATTCAGTCTGCCTTACTATTTACCTATAGCTGGAGGGAGAATAGTTTATGGATATGGTTTAGCTTTATGGCATATCAACCATTGTTGGTTATTTAAAGCTAAATCCGCTTTATATATATACATTAAATATATATGATTTAGTTTGGTTTGATTTTATGGCATATCAACCATTGTAGGTTATTTAATGCTCAATCCTCTTAATACATATACATTAAATATATATGATTTGGTTTGGTTTGGTTTGGTTTGGTTTTATGGCATATCAACCATTGTTGGTTATTTCTTGCCCAATCCTGTTTATACATATATATTCGATATATAGGATTTGGTTTGGTTTAGTTTTAGGGCATGTCAAACATTGTAGGATATTTAATGCTAAATCCTCTTTATACATATATATTAAATATGTATGATTTGGTTTGGTTTAGTTTTATGTCATATCAAAAAAAAAAAAAAAAAAAAAAAAAAAAAAAGAAAGGATATTCAATGCTAAATACCCTTTATACATATATAGTAACCATATAGGGTTTGGCTTGGTTTGGTTTTATGACATATCAACCATTGTTGGTTATTTCTTGCCCAATCCTGTTTATACATATATATTCGATATATAGGATTTGGTTTGGTTTGGTTTTAGGGCATATCAACCATTGCAGGATATTTAATGCTAAATGTTCTTTATATACATATATATTTGTGACGCCATGGTTCTCAAATAGACAGTTCTATTGTGTTTTCTTTTTTTTTCTTTTTTCTTCTACCTTTTACTTTGTCTTTCTTTTCCTGTTAATTTTTTCTTTTCTGTTGGTTTTTTCTCTGTTTTTCTTTCTTTTCTTTTTTCTTTCTGTTTTTTTTTTTACTTTGTCTTTCTGACCCAGGCTCGAACTAACCACACCATGCAGGGTGTGGATTGGACAGGGTCCCAAGTAGAAGTTTGTGACGCTACCATTCTGAAATAGATGTTTGTAATACTACGACACCAAATAGATGCTTGCACTGCCACAGTTTTCACCAGACCCTTGTGGAGCTACAGCACCACATGAACGGTTCTAACATGTCAATTAGTGTTGCAGTACGCCTTGAGTTGCAGTCGGACCTCCGTTGTAACTTTACGTGAGAAAAAATGACGAACACACAAAACACCGTCTTGGTTCGGTAATGCAAAGGTTTATTCGTTACTACTCCTATTGGTAGTCGCCGAAGAGAGGGAAAACAGCGTATGAAAAATGAGTCGATAGACAGAGAAATAAATCGTCGTGAGAAGATAAAGAGATTGATAAGTTTATAGATAGAATGAGAGAGAGAGAGAGAGAGAAAGAGAGAGAGAGAGAGAGAAAGAGAAAGAGAAAGACAGCAGACACATATCTTGATATCATCTTTCTCGTTTTCTCGCGCTTGCTCGGCCTTCTGTCTTCACATCTTCTCGGCAGGTGTGGGACTACTTCGCAGAGATCATCCCAAAATGGGTGCCGTAATTTTTGGCCCGTCTTCATATCACCGGGTCTAGAGTCCAATTCTAACAACTTTTCCGTTTGAGTTTCTTCCAACTAATCTATTTTTGACCAGGACGTTCGTTGCTATCCCGACCTTGGGAATGTCTCTACTTCATTTTCCTATTTACTTCCCCCTCACCCTCCGACTTCTCTCCCTCCCTCTCTCTCTCTATTCCTTTTCTCATATAAGTCTCTTCTTTTCCACTGTCCTGTGGTTGACCTCTAAATCTAGCCAGGAAGCAACTTATTTTCAAAACAATCAACCGGAGACCCTAATTATATTACATGTTAGAAATATGAGTTGTAAACACATTTTGGTGATAACATTTTTAAATGAGCCTAGGTTCATTCTTTTGCCCACAGTTAAATGGTTCCAAATATTGTTATGTATCACTACCAATTCAATTAAACATCAGTTATTTGTTTACACATAGTTAAATGATCAAACAGCTTTATTTAAAAGATTCACTTAAGCATAAATCATTTGTTTTCACACAGTTTGAATGTGAAACAGTTCTATTTGATCCATAGATAGGTCCCTATCTGGTGCTACTATTCCGGGTCATAGTGGATCTGGGAGCAGTAGCAATAAAGGGGTACTCCGCATTCCCCAAAGTTCCAGCATTACTGAAGCCTCGCCATCAGATTGTTTAATTTCATATCCAGGGCATTCGTTGGTGGGTGTCTTACTCCTCTGCAGAGATGCGCTCGGTGTATTTTCCAGTCCCAGCCGAGAATAGTTGAATTCATACATTTTCCAATGTGAAATACAAACAGTCTTATCCAGCATTTGAACTCGGGTCACCGTGTCCATAATAGTTACATCGTGAGGGGCTTCACCGAAGCCAAACAATATAGATACAATAATGAATGCTATTGTCTTTTTGACGACCTCGAGCAGTCATATATATATATATATATATATATCAAGATAATATCATTTAATTAGAAACTAGAAAGATAGATATATTTGCTTCTCCATGTGTTTTATTGTCCTGGATATGATGACTGTCTCTCCCTGCAAAAGGGTAAGACACAACCCAATCTCCAAAAGAAGGCTGTCCTGGATATGACACTAAACTGCATCTGATGGTGAAGCTCCAGTATTGGAGCTCTGAGGATTATTGAGTACCCTTCATTGCTATTACTTCCAGTTCCACTCTGGCCCTGAGTGGTAGTACCGGTTTCATTCCCATGTATGGGTCAACTAGATCTATTTAGAAATGATTAGTATTCGATTGGACTGTTTAAAAAAATGCTCTTAAGGAACAACAATACAAAAGATATATATAAGAAAGTACAATTAATGCAATTCTCTAACCTCTAATCATAAAATAAACTTAAGCAGGTTGATATGCTATTAAAATCAATCAATCAATCAAAACAGGTTCAAATACATCTGGTTTGAAACCATTCGTATTCAAACAAACGCAATTCCTTAACCTCTCGGCATAAAATACCTCTAGACAGGTTGAAATGGCACTGAAATTAATCAATCATTCAATCAGTAAGTGTGTTTTATTTCATAGCGTTTCTTATTCATTCATTCAACCATGTTTTATCTGTTTTCTTTTAATCTTTCTGTTTAATTCTCTTTTACGAGTATTCAAAATATTAGAATTAAGAATTATAAAATAAAAGCCAAATTTTTCAGTTGCTTTCAATTCAATTAAAGTAATAACTATTACAATATATATATATATATATATATATATATATATATATATATATATATATATATATATATATTTCTTTAAGAAAAAACAATACCGGTCACATTAGAATTATAAATTTACATTGAGCTTTTAACCAGGAAAATTTAAATGTTCACTGTTGAATATTTTTTTGTCCTGATGGAATTACTCCAACTCCGGTTTAACTGGACCAAATAACACACACACACACACACACACACACACACACACACACAGAGACACACACACGCGCGTGCGCACACACACACACACACACATACACAC
This sequence comes from Sepioteuthis lessoniana, assembly GCA_963585895.1. NCBI lineage: Eukaryota > Metazoa > Mollusca > Cephalopoda > Myopsida > Loliginidae > Sepioteuthis > Sepioteuthis lessoniana. The sequence continues at coordinate 55,661,421 of OY757937.1, read as the reverse complement.
ACACACACACACACACACATATATATATATATATATATTCAAAATCAAACAAATAACCTTTTTAAACTAAGAATTTACAATGTTCTACAATAAATAAATAAAATGAAAATAAAATAAAATGAAACTTCATTAAATTTATATGCCTTGCAATAAAATTCTCATATATTATGATAGTGCGAATAAAAAGTTAAGGGGATGCCGTCCGTGGCTAGCATGCTGGACTTCGACATCGTAGTAAGCAAGTTTTAACTCAAGTCACACCTTTACTTCCTGGTGAATTTTCTATTTTCACTTTTAGATTCATGCCTTTGGGAAATGTATGAGCTCACTTATTCCCCTACCAATGGGTTAAATAGAACCACTACTGTTCTGCTACAAGGGTGGCTTTAAATAACCTACGAAGGTTGATATGCCATTAAACAAAGAAATTTCACCTAACCAAAAATCTAAATGAAGACGTGTGTGCAGTGGATATACTTATATAATAAAGTGACTAATGTCAAGACAGTTGTCGAGATCTCTAGAACTGGAGCCTCACCATCAGATGCAGTTATAACTGGAATCCTCTTTTTGGAGGTCCTACCCATCTGCCAGGGATGCTGTCAGCTTATTCTATGCTGCGCCAACAGGAAATAACTGTTCGGACTTTAAATACAAATGAAAATATACAATAAATTAAGCTTTATTCGCACATGTCCCGGCGTCTTTGATAAGTTTATCATCTCTAATTTTAGAAGTTGGGTGCGTCTTTGTCCAGTAAAGCGCCCATCGTAAGACGACTTGAGAATGTTTTTCTCTTTTGTTGATTGACTGAGTGAATGTCATCCTAAATCAAAACTGAAACTGTCGAACCAAAGAAGCAAACGCGTGAATAAAGTGTGTGCCTGTGTGGACACATCGTTGCCGTCGTCGTCAGCCGCCGTAAACGCACCGGCTTACTGATTAACGAATTTCATGGCACGTGAGTACCTTCCAAGGAACTTTATTGTTCTGCACTTGAGAGAGAGAGAGAGAGAGAGAGAGAGAGAGAGAGAGAGAGAGAGAGAGAGAGAGAGACTTATATCATCTTAAACGCTCAATACTTTTTTGTGGTATTTACGTTGAGGTAACCTCGTTATTAGTGACTTAAAATGTCGCGTTGTAATTTGAAAGAATAATTAAATGAATGAATGAATAAATAACCCAAACAACAAAGCTGTTGGTAGACACTGTGCGTAGTGTAATGGCTAACGAGCTAATCTAGCAGATCATTGCTTGTAAGTTCGATTCTCACTAGGTGATTCGTATTTCAGGCCTTTTTTATAAACTAAATAAAACTGAGCTAACGACCTGGAGAGTTATTTCCTAAGAGCTGCTGGAGATAATGGCCATTTGAGAATACACCATATAACCCACATCTCCAGTATTGAAGCATCACCATCAGATGCTGTTTATTGTCGTACGGGCGATACCCATTTTAGGGGGCGTTCTTACCCCTCAACAGGGGATACATTTAGCGTAATCTAAGCCTCATCGACTGGGAGAAAATATAGCTTCAGACGCAATACTTTTTGAACACGCTTCGTTTATATAATAGTTTCATTTAGTATAAACAATATATCTTGATATTTACGAAACATAAATTAGTCTGGCATAAAGCCACAAGTTTGAACATCAAGATTGTCGGTCTTGTTTCAGTAATTATAATCTTCGACAAAAAGTTGCTCGTGTTTTTCTGTTTAAAAAAAAAGCAATAATACTTAAAAGACGGTGCAAGGGAGAAAACTCTTATATTTGTTTAATAAATAGGCTTCTTACTATTTACACCAGTATATTATTCAAAACAGGCGTGGCCTGGCGGTTATATATATATATATATATATATATATATTTATTTATTAACACACACACACACACACACACACACACATATATATATATATATATATATATATATATATATATATATATATATATATATATAATTATATAAATAACAACTCGTCTGCACGAGCTGATGCGACACAAGATCAGTCGTTTTCAGCGCTGTTTAATAGGTTTGAATTCTGAGTTTTCCCTCCCCTAGACCGGTTGCCATACCAAAGTTAAAGACCCAGTCTGTCTTACTATTTATCCATAGCTGGGAAGGGAATAGGTTGTATTTGCACCTTGCCCAAGGGTATTAGCGTTATGGGAAATGCAAATAGCCCCGTTCAGAGTTTGAAATCGGGTCGCCAAATCAATTTCCCTACAACGATATCCATTGCATCACAAGAGCCTCTCACTCTCTCTCTCTCTTCCTGCCTCCTCTCTCTCTCTCTCTCTCTCTCTCTCTCTCTCTCTCTCTCTCTCTCTCTATATATATATATATATATATATATATAATATATATATATATATATATACCCTTTACGAAAAACAAAAAACACTCACATTAGGATTATAAATTTATTTTCATCCTGTTATGGGTATTGATATGAATCAATAACATCAACCCCCCCCCCCCAAAAAACAGGATTTCTTCAGATCCAATGGATATAACTAATAAAACTAGATGTCAGTTACATTGAGCTCTTTACCAGGAAAATTTAAATGTACATAGTTGAATCATTGTCCTGACGGAATTATTCCGACTTCGGTTTAACTGTACTGAATAATATATATATATATATATACATATATATATATATATATATATATATATATATATATATATATATATATATATATATATATATATGTATAGCGTGACGTAGTTGTAAGAAATGGAATCGGTGACTTGAATTCAAATTCCAGAGGACATTGTTCGTGTTTCACTTCACACTGAAGCCCTTCGGAAAGGCATGAATTAACCTGTAAGCCTTATAACTTTGGGTATAGGATAGACTATGCTTTTTAGTCTTGGTACTGCAACCAGACAGAATTTAAAGCAGCTGCTCGTGGTGGAGGGGTTGGGTAAATACATTGTCGATACTTTGTGATATAACATTCACGGCACATCCTCTATATCAATAAGTCTGTATCATAAAAAAAAAAAAAAAAGCATTTATTTTATCCGTTAAGATATTTACTTATAATTCAATAATAACACGTACCCCTAAAATTGGGCTTGCAGAAACGAACTTATAAACAAACTTATTCCAGGGATTTGGTTTAGTTTAAGGGCATATAAATTTTCTTGGGTTATTTAATGCCAAAACCATCCTTGTAGAAGAACAACAGTGGTACCGTTTAAATCATAGTTTGTGGGTGGATAAGGAGACAATCTTGTGGATATTTCTCAGTAGTACTTAAAACAGAATTGTTCGTTATACATTAATTTAGATCATAGATATAACTTACATTCGGTCATACCGTCCAGAAATATAGTAATATACGTTGTCGGATAAATTTTCAATATTTAGTTTTTGTGTATAATACATACCTTTCAGGCTTAAAAATATAAGGAAAAAGTGTGTTATGCATGAATAAATTACGGCAATATCACTTAAAAACCACTTTTGAATATATAGTATTGAATATTAATCTCATAGATCAAATTTTCTACAGTGAAAACCTCAAATCCAAATTAACCTAGGCTACGGACTTATTGGAGAATGCTGACTGGAAGAATATTTTCTTTTCTCCTTACCAGCCCGGTCGGCTGGGGTTGCAAAATACACTGACTGCATCTCTGCAGAGGAGTAAGACCTCACCAATGTGGCCTGAATATAACACTCGACCATCTGATAGTGAGGCTCCTATCCTGGAGCTTTGTTGAATGTAGAGTACCTTTTCATTGTCATTACTCCCAGGTCCACTCTGATCTGGAGTAGTAGTACCTGTTAGGTTCCCATCTCCAGGTTAAACAGAACTATTTAATCCTTTTCTATACTTGAAACTATTTAACTGTATAAAAACAAATGACTTATGTTAAATTGAATTATTAGTAATATATTGCAGTACTTGAAATCATGTAAATGCTGTAAACAAATGAGCCCTGACAGGATTAAAAATTGTTACCTCCAAACTATTCATTTGCATATAATATATTTTCCATATATACATATGTATAAAGGAGGATTTGGTATTAAATAACCTACAATAGTTGATATGTCATAAAATTGGCATTATATAATCTACAAGGGTTGATATGTCGTAAACCCAAACCAAACCAAATCATGTGTATTCAATACATACATACATACATACATACATACATACCATACATACATATATATATATATATATATATATATATATATATATATATATATATATGTGTGTGTGTGTGTGTGTGTGTGTGTGTGTGTGTGTATAGAGGATTTGGCTTTAGATAACCTACAAGATGTGTTATGTCATTAAACTACCAACAGCCAACCAACCGTTTTTGATGCTTTGTTTATTTCTTAAATTTGTTGAGTTCTCCTGTAAAATTCACTGAGAAAAAAAGCACAAATGTTATTGATACATTAGGCAGAACAATAAACTAAGAAAACATTTCCATATGATTGGTTGATTTCAATGAATCAAAAATAAATAAACATCGAATAAAATTACTTAGTAATATAGGGGAAGTAATTTTACTGTTATTTCATAAGAGTTATTTTTCTTATGTCATTTTTCAGGGGAGATAATTGCTATCAACAAAAATTGCCGGAAGGAAGGAAAGAAGTGTGAAAAAAAACAAAACTCGGTAAAAAAATGAAAAAATAAATGAAAAAATAAAAGAACTAAACATAAGCATATATAAAAATATAAACAAAACAAAATCAAAATTAAAAAAAACAAAAACAAAAAATAAAAAACAAAACAAAACAAATGAAAAACAAAAGCAAAAATAAGTAGTGATCGAATATTATATAAGTTGTGATCTATCAACATTTTTTAATGATGTGGTAGATCAAAAGAAAGATAAAAGAGAGGATACAGAAGGAAATATTTACCAATTATATTTTTTCGATATAATCTTATGAAGTTAATTTTCTTTTGTAAAAACAATCACTGAGTTTTGTAATATATATATATATATGTAATATATATATATATATATATATATATATATATATATATATATATATATATATATATATATATATATATAATGTAAATGAGTGACTTTCAAGTGATTTACCAATTTAAGTATATTTAAATCTATTAAGAAAATCTTAGGTTATTTAATGCCTTAACCATCCTTATAGAACGACATAAGTGCTACTATTTATCCCATAGTTGGGAGAATCAGAGGGTTCCTATCTTTCCCAAGAGAGTTATCTCGAAAGTAAACGTCATAGCGTAGCTGGAGTTCGAACTCGTTAACTTCGAGGCCGCAGTCCAGTACTTTAACCTTTAATAAGGAAATGATGTTTAGACGTGTAAATGATGTCAGGAGTCTCGATACGTTTTGATCAAAATTTTTTTTTTTTGTGAAATATCAAATTGTGCAATTGTAGTAACCTTCATAATCACAAGGTGCTCGTGGTGTAATGGTTATCGTCGTAGCAAGTTCAAATCCTGGACGAGACTGATTGCATTTCACAAAGCACTAATACCCTTGGGAAAGGTATGAATCCAAATATTCTCCCTCCAGCTATGGGTAAATAGTAGGGAAGACTGGGTTCTTCAGCCTTGTTGAGGCAACTAGTCTAGGAGCAGGAAAACTCTGAATTCAAACCTGTTAAACTCCGCTTAAAAATTGACCTCGTGTCATATCCTGCCCGAGCGAAGGGGTTGGTTAATAATCACAAGATATCCTATTTACCAACCCCTCCGCCAAATGGTCCGGGAGACCTGGGTTCAATCCCAAGTCGTGTCATACCAAAGACTTTAAAAATGGTACTTGATACCTCTTTTCTTAACACTCAGCAATATAAGGAACGTATCACAAGATATAGCTCCGTGCAACCTCTGCTTGTCTCCATTGCTAAAAATCATTTGAGCGGTAAGATTTGTGGATGTTGAGGACATTAAAATAAAAATGTAGGCGTAACTTTACACACAATCAGAGGAGGTGTTTCGAAGTGATTTAATTGAATTCCCACCAGATTTGACTCGAGGTCATTTTAATGTGGAGACCCCCACGAATTGAGACTTACGTGTGGCCATCACAGAAATGCTTAATTTTCTCGGTATTTGCCTTTAGATGTGCCCCAGGCGCTAAACAACAAACTTGGGCCTAGAAAGCAAGCACTGCCCGGGAGTAAAGCCTCCTTGGATCAGGCAATTAATTTGAAATCACTCTTTTGGTGCGAATGTCAGGTGGGCCTCTGGAAGGAGATGTGCGTTGAATGCTAATTGGATTATTTTGAAGAAAGTTAACAAGTTAAATTTTTGATAAATGCATCTTCAGACACAGTATTTTTGAATAAACCTCGGCGTCTAGATAGAGAAAGAATGAGTATAGAGGTAAATTAAATCTTGATCTCATTAAAAGTAAAAATAGATTCCTACTTTTGTTAGAAATTGATATCTTCAGATAAGCTGGTACGCTTGCTAGGTAGATAGATAGATCAATAGAGAGAGATAAAGATCATATTGAGATATATATTCAAAATACGGTGAGTGTACGAATCCTCCAGAAGAGATATCCTCGATATGAAACTAATCAGCATCTGATGGTGAGGCTATGGGGAATGTGGAGTTCCCATCATTGCCATTACTCTCAGGCCCACTCTGAGGCGTTGTGGTTGTATTTGTAAGGGTATCAACTATTGGACAAATAGATGTTTGAAAATTAGTCTTATTCAATAGGTATACGTAATACGGTATAATTTTAAGTCATTAAGAATGATCATTAGAATCAATAATTATTTACTTAGGATTATAGTTCGTTACTTAAAGCGGCAATTGTTTATTAAGGATTATTGTTCGTTACTTGACGCTATATTTGTTTATTAAGGATTATTGTTCGTTACTTGAAGCTGTAATTGTTTATTAAGGATTATTGTTCGTTAATTGAAGCTGTAATTGTTCATTAAGGATTATTGTTCGTTAATTGAAGTTGTAATTGTTTATTAAGGATCATTGTTCGTTAATTGAAGCTGTAATCGTTTATTAACGCTTATTGTTCGTTAATTGAAGTTGTAATTGTTTATTAAGGATCATTGTTCGTTAATTGAAGCTGTAATCGTTTATTAAGGTTTGTTGTTTTTTACTTGAAGCTGTAATTGTTTTCTAGGGATAATTATTTGTTACTCGAAACCAAATAATGGTGTAAAAATTATTGCTATTATAATCAGATGCTGTTCGGTGTCATACTCAAGCAATAGGGTAGTCTAAGTGGCTTAGTGGCTTACGTACAGGATTGTGACATCGCAGTCAGCTAGTTCGAATCCTGTCCCACTATTACGTTCATTTTTGGACTGAAAAACTTTGGAAAGGTATGAACCCCCTTATCCCTCAGCTATGTGTTAAATTGAAGAATGGCTTTGTCATTAAATAACCCGCGAAGGTTGATATGTCCTTAAGCAAAGAAACCAAATTGCTTACTAGATATTTTTATTAAATAAATACATGAAGCGAAATATTTGTGTAAAAATTACTAGTGTCGTAATTAGATGCTGTTTTGTGCCATACTTCATTTTGGGGGTAATTAAAAGGTCTTACCCTCTTTAGGAGATAAAGTCATTTCAAGTAAAAATACATATTAAAAAATATATAAATATATTATGCCTTGTTAGTGGAGCTTAGAATATGGTTACAGTCTCCCCTTGCAAATGTGTAAGAGACAACCAAACCCCTAAAAGGCGGGGGGTCCTGGATATGACACTAAACAGCATCTGATAGTGAAGCTCCAATTCTGCAGATATGGAGAGTGCAGAGTACTCCGTCATTGCCATTACTTCCAGGTTCACTTTGACCCTGAGTGGTAATACCAGTTTCGATCCCATCTATGGGTCAAATAGATCTGTTTCGAAATTCTTAGTATTCGATAAGACTGTTTGCAAAAAAATGCTCTTAAGAAACAACTACACAAAAATATAAACATAAACATTCAATGAGTGCAATTCCCTAACCTCTAATCATAACATAACCTTAAACGGATTGATATGCCATTAAAATCGATTAGTCCATCGATCAATGAATCAATTAAAACAGGTTCAAATACATTTGTTTAGAGTGGTAGTATCATTGGCCGAGTGGGTAGATTTTTTGCCAAATGGTCCGGGAGACCCGGGTTCAATCCCAGGTCGTGTCATACCAAAGACTTTAAAAATGGTAGTTGATACCTCTTTTCTTAACACTCAGCAATATAAGGTACGTATCAAGGGTAAAGTGGAGCAATCCATGGAAAGGAGTAGCGCCCTCCCCTACACCTCGGTGTAGTAGCTATTGAAAAGGGAGCCCTCAGGTCACTCTCGACTACAATCACCAACTTTACTTTACTTTACCTTTTAGGTATCCCTATTTAGATTAAATAGATCTGCTTTGATTTCTTTGTCTAATGGCATATCAACCTTCGTGGGTTATTTAATGCCAAAGTCATCCTAGAAGAAGAACTGTAATGGTACTGTTTAACCAATTGTTGGGAGGATAAGGGGATTCATACCTTTTCCCGAGGGTATTAGTCCAAAAGTAAACGTATTAGTGCTGCTGGTGTTCGAACTCGTTTACCACGATGTCACAGTCTAGCATGTGAGACACTAAACCACGTGGACCCCCCCTCACTAAATAGATCAGGTTAAAAATATTCGTATTCGATCGGACAGTGTTAAAAAAAAAGCAAATCTAATCGCCAAAAATAAAGAAAATAAAAATACTCTTAAAAATATCTACACCAAAAAAAAAAAAAAAAAATTGATGAAAAATATGAACGTACAATGAACTTGTGGGCATAAAATAACCCTAGACTGATCGACATGCCGTTAAAATCGCTCACTCATTCTATCATATCAGTATATCGGCTATCTCATAAAGTAGAACTTCTTAAAGTAGACCTTAGACAGGAATTTATTTACCTAATCCCAGCAAAGTTGAATTCAAAAAACTCCTTCTCCTAGCCTGGTTGCCCTACCAAAGTTAAAGAGCCAAGTCTGCCCTACTATATACCCAAAGCTGGGGAGGGAAAGAAGAGATGAATTTACGGTTTTTAGGTTGTCATTAGCGCGAAGTGAAACGCAAAATGCCTTATCCAGGATTTGAACCTGGCTCTTCGAGTCCATTTCTAACGATGACATCTAATGCGACAGGAATGCCTTTCCCTCAACCTGGTATATAAATTCATCAAATTTATTGACAAAATGAAGTTTGATGAATACTTCATTAAAACATTACCGGGGATTTTTACCAGCGGAAACCCATTAAGAGTCAATGGTAAACCTTTTAGACTGGATTTCCACAATTTTCTTACTCGGTAGTAAAACTATTTAGGAGGGAGTTGAAAACACAGTTTAAAAATAAGAAAAAAATCAAATAGAGTTAAAGAAGAAGAAGAAGAAGAAGAAGAAGAAGAAGCGAGAGCGAGAGAGAGAGAGAGAGAGAGAGAGAGAGAGAGAAATGCGGAAAAAGAAGAGAAGGAAAGGAAGATGAGGAAGAGAAGGAAAGAAAGGACGAGAAGATGAAAAAGAAAAAAAGCGAAAAAAGAGGAAAAAGTAGAGAAATGGAGGAAGATGAGGAAGAGAAAAAAAAACGGAGAATATGAAAGAGAAGGAAAAAGAGAAGAAAATGGGAAAAGAAAAGAGGAAGGAGAATAAGAAGGGAAGGAAAGAATGTAGGAAAAGATGAAAAATAAGAAAGGAGAAAAAAGGGAAAAATGAACAGAAAATAAGGATCAGATGAAAGAGAAGAAAAAAGAGAAAAAAATGGAAAAAGAAAAAACGGAGAAGATGAAAGAGAAGAAAAAAGAGAAAAGATGGAAAAAGAAAAGAGGAAGAATAATAAAAAAGGAAGCAAAGAATGCAGGAAAAGATGAAAAACAAAAAAGGAGAAAAGAGGGGGAAAAGGAACAGAAAATAAGGAAGAGAAGAAAGAGAAGAAGAAAAGGAAAAGAAAGAGGAAAAAGAAGAGGAAAAGGCGAAAGAGAAGTTAGAAAGGAGGAGAAATGAAAAAGAACAAATGAGAAAAAGTAGAAAAAAATGAAAAGGAAGATGAATGAATATTGTGTCCTATTTTATCATGCTTTCCTTTTTATTTTCTCGGTGTTAATAATTTATTTAGCTCTTGCTCAGATGTGGCACACCGCCGTGTGAATTGGGCACCCAATGAGACGAACTCACTTGTGAAGGTTTGCTAGTCTATTTTGCTAACCATTAGGTCACCCGAGGCATTCAATTCTCTTGGTGTCAGGATTTTGTAACCAGACACCAAGTCGTCAGTTGATTCAGTTTTTTGTTCGCGCAATCTACATATTGGGTTTGATCTGTTTTTTTAAAAAATAATGTTTGCCTGATATTTTCTATTCGGTAGGCGCTGGTCCTGTGCTACTATTATTAACCCCTCTGTCTCCACCTTCAGCCCAGCACTTTTCAGTCAATGATTAATTTTTACTATATTTATATCAGTGTTTCTAAATCTTGGTGCGTATCGTCCATGTTGGGAATTTTGTTTTCAGGCATTTTTAATTGATTTTGTTCCTCTGCTTTTTTCTTTATGTTTTTGCTGTCTCTATTACTTTAAATCATTTATGCTATTTTTTTTCGGTGCGAGGTCGCGTTGATTGGCAAAATCCTTTATTTCTTTACTTATTAGTTATTTTTACTTTTTCTTCTCGTGTGTGCTTACTAACAGTAGCATCCAATCAGTTTTAGTATCGAAGAATTTCTTTAATCCTATCGTGGTTGTTTTGTAGGTCAATTCTCGTTGTAATAATCCTCTTCTACCATTTTCTATCTTGACGTAGAAGCGTTCTCATTCTGTTCTTGGGTGATCCATTCTGTTGCAAGTTATTAATTTCCTAACGTTAGTATCCAGCTTTTTTTTTCTATTTTAGTAAAAGACTAGTTGATTGGTTTCTTTGTTTAATGGCATATCAACTCTTTTTAGGTTATTTAATGCCAAAGCCATTCTCCTAGAAGAACAGTAGTGGTACTATTCAACCCATAGCTGGGAGGATAAGGGGGTTCATACCTTTCCCAAGGGTATTTGCCCGAAAGTGAACGTAATAGCGCGACTGGAGTACGAACTCGCGTACTACGATTCCGCAGTCCATCGCTTTAACCATTACACCACGAAGACACCCCCCCAAGACTGATTGATTATATTAAAACAGTATGTTGCCACTGGTATTGTCATGTTATTAATTGCTATAACCTTATTTTTTATCAGGTTATTAATTGCTATAACATTATTTTTTGCATTCATTTCTGTTCATTCCAATGGTCCAGGAGACCTGGGTTCAGTCCCAGGTCGCGTCATACCAAAGACTTTAATAATGGTACGTGATGCCTCCTTGCTTAACACTCAGCAATATAAGGTACGTATCGAGGGTAAAGTTGAGAAATCCAGAGAAAAGAGTAGCGCCCTCCCCTACACCTCGGTGTCGTAGCTATTGAAAAGGGAGCCTTCTGGTCGCCCTCGACTACGGTCGCCAACTTTACTTTCATTTGACTCTTATTCTCAAATAGAATTCTTTTCTTATTTTTTCTCTAATTATAGTTTGATTCATTAATTCCTAAATATTCATGTTTTATTGTGTTCAAACTATAATTTCCGTGATTATATTTTAAGTGATATTTCAAAACTTTATTGTTTAGCCTTTCTTCAATGTGACTTTCGCACATTTGCCCAAACTAAATTGCACTTCTTTGTTGTCACTAAATCTTTTTACAGTGCTTCGTAAACCTTTTAAGGTTTCGGTTTGGTTTGGTTTTATGGCATATCAACCTTTGTAGGTTATTTAACGCCAAATCCATTTTTAAGCAAAAATTAGTTCTATTTAAAACAATTCAATTTAGCATGAATAATTGTCAAAAACATTTCTATTTCGAACCATTCAGTTTATTCAAGCAGTTATATATAACAATTCAGTTTAGTGTAAGTACAATTTCACTGTCAAAAGCAGTTCAATTTCGAATAATTCAGTTTAGCATAAACATGCAGTTTAAATGTAAGTACGGTTTAATTGTCAAAAACATTTCTATTTTAAGCTATTTAGTTTAATAAAACAATTCAGTTTAGCATAAGTATGCAGTTAGTTCTATTTAACCCATAGATAGGACTCTATCAGGTGCTACCACGCCGGGCCAGAGTGGACCTGGGAGCAATGGCAATGAAGGGGTGCTCCGTATTCCCCAAAGCCCCAGCATAACTGAGATTTCACCATCAGACTGTTTAGTGTTATATCCAGGACACTCATTGGGGGTGCAGTCAGTGTATTCTATAGCCCCAGCTGACTGGGCCAGTAAACCTTTTAAGTCGTCGTCATTTTTTGCATAGGACATTAAATCATCCACATAGAATAGGTTTACTTTTTGTGCAATAGTTTTTATATCTATAGTCTCTGTATTTAAGTTCTATGGAGAAAGCTATAAGAGCTATGCAAAAAAGAAAAGGACAAAGTAGATTTCATTGTTAATGTTCAGATTATTAATTTTGAGCCTGCCTTTTTCCTGGATTAACCTGAGGTTAGTATGCTGTCTTTTTACATTGCATCTCAAGTATGTTATAACTTGGGATATCTATAAAATCTATACAACTTTTAGAATCTATTCGTGGGGTATGCTATCAAAAGCATTTTTATTGTTAATCCAAGCTATACTTAGATTTTTCTATTTGAATCAACAATTCTCCACGATCATCTTATTTAGAAGGAGGTGATCTTATGATCCTGTAGAAATTTTGATGAAACATAGAATTATGCGAGTGCAACATCCAATATTTGTCTCTGCCTCCCACCAGACAGGACTTGACACAAGGTTAATGACCTGAAAGTCGATTATAGTGGAGGTTTAAGGGAGGGGAAGGCCGGGAACGAGCAGAGGCTTGAGCCCTGCTTGACTTTGCTGGTCATCGGCCCACTTAGTGCAATGTGGGCCTGATGAGCCTAGCTGGACATGGGCCTAAATCTAGGTCCAGGCACTTATGCCTGATTATAGCTTAAACTGGACCACGAGGTGACAAGGGTGACAAAGGTGTCAATGATGCAGCTCGCCCACCCAAAGGTAGCCCAGCCTCAAGTCTGCCATGGAGTATTGACCATCCGGACGCCAGACAATATTTGTCTCTGCCTCCCACCAAACAGGACTTGACACACCCTACACTGGCTGGGAATCATGTGACTTTCCTTTGTTTCCTAAAATGAAAATCCATCTCAAGCGTAAGATTTGGAAATTTGGTGGATATTAAAAGAAATATCTCCCAGCTATGGGTTAAATAGTATCACTACTGTTCTTCTATAAAGATGGCTTTGACATTAAATAACCCACGATAGTTGATATGCCATTAAGCAAAGAAACTAAACTAAGCTTGGCCCAGTCGACGGGGGCTGTAGAATACAGCGACTGCATCTCTGCAGAGGGGTAAGACTCCCCCAATGAGTGTTCTGGATATGACACTAAACAACCTGATGGAGAGGCTCTTGTGATGCTGGAGCTTTGGGGAATGCGGAGTGTCCCTTTATTGTCATCGCTCTTAGGTCCACTTTGGCCTGAAGTGGTACCACCCGATAGGATCCTATCTACGGATTAAACAGAATAAAACAGTGTGCTAATGCTAAACAGAATTGTTTGAAATAGAACTGTTCATATGTATAAAAATAGATTTGGCATTAGATAACCTATAATGGTTGATATGCCATAAAACCACACCAAACCAAACCAAACCAAACCAAATCTAAAAGAATTATAACGGCTCATTTTCACAACCAAAAAAGGGTTTTAAGAATTGCTTTGAATAATGGAAAACTCAGTAGAATAAGTAATGAATAAATAAATAAATAAATAAATAAATAAAAATGTTATTTCTTAATAAAACTGGTTTAAACAATAATATTATTTACTGGTTTTCTCTCTTGGTAAGACCTCTCCATTCCAATAAGGGGTAACCTGGATATGACGCTAAAATACACGTGACGGTAAGACTCTAGTACTGAAAATTTCGTTCTTTTTTTTCTCTTGTGAGTTAATTACTCTGATAATATTAATCTCAATCAGCTACACCAAGTACCAAACAGTACCCAAAATTCTCTATAATCACCCAATCCCGTAGGAGGATTGAAACACCCATGCAGCTGCACTATTGATACAGGTTAGAATACCGAGAAGAGGCCTAGACAACTGAGGAGACTTGAGCTTCAATAAAGGCCACCAGATCGTATCAGTGTGTAAACCCAAAGAGTAAAATAACAGTTGACAGTACTTACTCTGAAAATAGAAATAGATAAAATATGCTATAACAACAACTGGTTTAAATAACAATGGTATTTGCCAGTTCTTTATTATTGTACGTTTAATCTCAGTTGGGTGCTCGATATATTTGGCCTTGTGTCACTCTAAGAGAAACCCTATCGGTAACTACAATACAAAGCAGGGGTGGGGGTCCTGACCTCGATTACACTAGAAATATCAAATAAACTCACTGAACACTGTCGAGGAAATGGGGCTTAGGATACGCTGTCTCCACTACAGAAGGGCAAGACCTCTCTGTCAAAAATGGCTGTTCTAGATATGAGACTAAACTGCGTCTGATGGTGAGGCTCCAACTCTGGAGAACTGGGGATTGTAGAATGCCCCTTCATAGCTATTACTCTCAGGTTCACACCAACTCTGATTGGCAGTATCTTTTAGATCTGTTTAAAAAGAAACTACACAAAAAAATTAAATACGAACGTACAATGAACACGATTCCCTTATCACTTGGCATAAAATAACTCTAAATCAACCACGCTACAAATTCTTAAGTCTTGGCATTTTGGGCCTTTGGTATGGTTGAAGAAAAGTTTCTTATCCTAAATGGTTTCTTTTTCTTTTACTTTATGTTACTGATGCGTGATTTACGTAATAGAAACGTTTGGAACTTGGAAAGTAAAACGAAACCTGCATAAAAGTGGTGTAAAACATTAGATAACCCTCTATCAGTAAGAAAATTGTGACCGGTCCTATTTTGACCTCGTGTTCCTGCCTTAAGACACTACAGCAGTATTTATTAACTGTTGGGTGTGTGGAGGGGGATAGGGCTTTCAGATTTGTCAGCACGCGAGCAGGTAGTTGAGCGTAAAAAGAATCTATAATTATGTGTGTGCATGCGCGCACGCGCGTGTGTGTGTGTGTGTGTGTGCGTGAAATGTTGAGGGGGTTGGATGAGGGATCAAGGGCATGAATGAAACGTCGTATCCCGCTTATCCATATTGAGGGCGTGATCTATGGCACTGCAGGACACGATTCTGGTACAGTGTGAACGCACGCAGGGGCTTTCTTGATAACGAGATGGTAACCTGACGTGCATAGAACTGCTGTTTCTTACCAGCATGATAAGTGAACACACACATCTCTGCTTCAGTAGAGCGAGTTGGCTTCAGTGGGCACATGAGTGGTGAATGTTCCTTCTGGCGCCAGCTTGGATGACAGTAAAGGTCGTCCTTCGAAGGTTGTAATTCTCCAAAAGGTACACAACGAAGAACATGAATTTCTGACAAGGTGGAAAGAATTTAAGTAGATATATCGAAAAAATGGCATACGTATGAGTGTAGACTTACCTCTCTCTTTGCCATTATCTCTCTCTTTTCACTCTCTTTCCCCCCCCCTCTGTCTTTCTCCTTTACACACTCTTTTGTTCTGACACTCTCTTTCTCTTTCTCTATGTCTCACCCTATCTATCTATCTATCTATCTATCTATCTATCTATCTCATTCACTCTTTATCTTTCTCTCTTCTCTTGTTCTGTTTTTTCTCATATTCTTTTTCTAACTCTCTCTTTCTCTCGCTATTTCTCACTCATCCTTTCTCTCTTTCTTTCTCACGCTCTCTCTCTCTCTCTCTCTCTCTCTCTCTCTCTCTCTCTCACACACACACACACTTTATTTGTCTTTTTTTCACTCTCTGGTTCTATCTCTTTTTCTCTTTCGCTCTCTCTCTCTTTCTCACTTACTCTTTCTTTCCTATCTGTTACCTTTTCTCTCTCTCTCTCTCTCTCTTCTCTCGCTCTCTGTCTCTCTCTCTCTTCTCTCGCTCTCGTTATTTCTCAAGCATAGAGACGTATACACACATACTACATACATATGCAACGACACACACACACACACACACACACACACACACACATACACACACACACACACACACACACACATCCGTGCCCTGACACACACACACACATATGCACTGATATACACACACATATGCACTGACAAGCACACGCATCGACACATATATACACACGGAGAGACCGACACATTTACAGGTACGTACGCACAGACGAACAATGCACATACAAACACACACAACTACAATGATGTATATACATATACAATGACATACGCCAAGGTACATATATGCACACATGTACACACACGAGCAGAATGCATATATACTCATTCACTTTCATATGTTCATCGATTCAAGTTATCTAATGCCAAAGCCATCTTTGTAGAAAAAGAGGGGTTGGTTGTTGGTTGGTGTTTTGTTTTACGGCATATCAACACTTTCGGGTCATTTAACGCCGAATTAAATTCAAACAACTCAGTTAAGTATAAGTATAGTCTTTTGTTTACACACAGTTAAAAACAGTTCAGTTAAAAGTCAAAACAGTTCTTTTTCAAACAATTCAGTTTAGCATAAGTACGCAGTTTAGTTCTATTTGATCCATGGATAGGACCCTGTCTGATGCTACCTCTCCGGGTCAGAGCGGACCTGGGAGCGATGGCAGTGAAGGAGTACTCCGCATTCCCCAACGCTCCAGCATTACTGGAACCTCATATTCAGATTGTTTAGTGTCATATCAGGACACTCGTTGCGGGAAGGTCTTACTCCTCTGCCGAGATGCAGTCTGTCTATTCTACAGCCTCAGCCGACGGAGCAAAAGAATAGGAGTAATACTATTTAACCCCATAGCTGGAAGGATAAGAGAATTCATACCATTCCCAGGAGTATTCGTCTGAAAATGAATGTTATTGGGCGATCGGAGTTCGAATTCGTAGTACAGCATTTTAGCCATTCGTCACGGATATTCTTTTATTTTTAAGTTGAATCATCTTCCTTTTTTTTTCTTTGGTATGCTAAACTGAACTGTTTGAAATAGAACTGTTTTAAAAGAGAACTAAAATACGTACTTATGCTAAACTGAATTGTTTGAAATAGAACTGTTTTGATGTTTAACTGTTTATAAACAAAAAAACTATTCTAATACTAAAGTGATTTTTTAAAAATCTAATTTGGCGTTAAGTGACCATAAAACAAAAAACCCTAACCAACTGAAAATCGAACTCTCTAATAATGGTCTGCTAATCTAGCTCGGTAACCATTACACTAGGTGACGTCCGAAACATATAGGAAGACTATCAATCTCTTTCTCAAGAAATTAGAATACTAATTACGTCAGTCGCTCTTCGAATCCGTTTATTGCATTGTCGGTGAGTCTGCAGAGTAGTAAGACCTCCGCAAAAAGAGATGCACTGTGTATGACAGAAAACTGCATTTTACAGTGAACCACAAGTTCTGAAATATGAGGAGAGTGGAGTCATCCCTTCATTGCCATAACTTCTAAGTCACTCTGACCCGGAGTTGTAGTTAGGGTCCTATCCATGGGTCTAGTAGATCTTTTTAAAATCATTCGTATTTAATAGAACAGAGTAAAAAAAAAAAACACCTCTTAAGAAATGATCACATAAAACCCATAAATATGAACTTACTATGTATATGATTCCCTAACCTCTCGGCATGGAATAACTCAAAACGGCTTATGACATTAAAATCAGTCAATCAATCAATCAGTCGTCTTCGTTTTGCAACCCGTATCTACAGATAAAAAGTGACTAGCACATATAAATTACAATGCACAAATTTAACGATCAAAACAATCTTGTCTCGATCGCCAAATCTGTTGGGATCTGAAGAAACGAGAAGAAATGATGGACACTAAATTTGTACATAGAATACACGAATTGCGCGGCAAGTGTACACATTTGATTTGATTTGTTTGTTGTTTGGGTTTATGGCATATCAACCTTTGTAGGTTATTTATTGCTAAATCCATTTTTATACAAATAGTTTTATTTCAAACAATTCAGTTTAGCATACAAAGCAGTTCATTTCAAGCAATTCAGTTTCGCAAAAGTTCGCAGTTTAAATGTCAAAACAGTCCCATTTCGAGCAATTCAGTTTACCATAAGTACACAGTTTAGTTCTATTTGACACATAGATAGCCCCCCCCCCCCATCAGGTGCTACCTCACCGAGCCAGATTAGACCTGGGAACGATGGCAATGAAGAGTACTCTGCATTCCTCAAAACTCCAGCATTACTGGAACATCATCTTCCGATTGTTTAGTATCATATCCAGGACAGTCGTTGGGGGAATATTACCCCTCTGCAAAGAAGCAGTCGTGTATTCTACAGCCTCAGTCAACTGGGCAAATGCAAAGTCGAAAAACTTCCTTGGCTAAGTGAAATTCTCAAGAGAGTTAGTCTGATTAGGAAAACTTATAAAATCATCTCGTTCTGTCGCGTTCCTTCAGGCCATTATTGCTTTCATCAACATCATCATCCAATCACAGAGAGTCCTCATATCGTTGTGGCTAACGTGATGGGCTGGGACATCGAAGCGAGTTCGAACTCTAGTCGCACTATTCCCTTCCCTTGTAATATGATTAGGAAAGTTATCCTCCACCAGCAATGGGTTAAATAGTATAACTGGTCTTCTTCTTTTGGAGGTACCAGTGGTGTAATGGTTATCATCATAGGAAATGGACACGGTGACACGAGTTCAAATCTTGGACGAGACTGATTGCATTTCACAAAGCACTAACACCCTTGGGAAAGGTATGAATCCAATTATTCTCCTTCCAGCTATGGGTAAATAGTAGGGGCAGACTGGCTCTTCAGCCTATGGGAAGGAAAACTTTGAATTTCAAACCTGTTAAACTCCGCTTAAACAATTGATCTTGTGTCACATCCTGCCCGAGCAGAGGATTTGGTATAATATATATATATAGATATATATATATATATATATATATATATATAATATATATATATATATATATAATGTAAATGCTCTATCATTGGCATTGAGCACTAGTTTGACATAGTGTAGCATTTGTTTCTTTATCAACTCACCAAGTGAGGTGCCCGTGGTGTAGTCGTTATCGTCGTAGGAAATGGACACGGCGACACGAGTTCAAATCCTGGACGAGACTGATTGCATTTCACATAGCACTAATACCCTTGGGGAAGGTATGAATCCAATTATTCTCCCTCCAGATATGGGTAAATAGTAGGACAGACTAGGTTCTTCAGCCTTGGTTAGGCAACTAGTCTAGGAGAAGGAAAACTCTGAATTCAAACCTGTTAAACTCCGCTTAAAAATTGACCTTGTGTCATATCCTGCCCGAGCGGAGGGGTTGGTAAATAGTATCAACTCGCCAAGTGAGCTAACTCTTGCATCTTCCTGCTTTCGTTTTATCAAAATAATTGCGGTTACAAGTAATAATTTAAGTCTACATCGAAGGAAGGCGCATTTAGTGTTACGGTTATCGTCCTGGGTATAAATCGGTAATCTGAGTTCAAATCCTGAACGTGGTTAGGTTTGCGTTTAACTTTAACAAAAGCCGAATGTAAAGGCATGAATTAATCTCCCCCTCAGCCACAGGTAAATAGTAATACAGTTCTTTAACCTTGATAAAGCAACTAATGTAGGAGAATAAAACTATTGATTCAAACAAGCTGTACACCGGTTAAAATGACCCTGTGCCTGTGGTGGAAGGGCTGGGCAAATATGAGGGTCATTCTATAAAAAAAAAAGGTGAATTTTGCCAAAGTGGATAGCAATAGAAAAACACTGTTTGTTGTTGCATCTTTTTTAAGGAAATCAATTGGAATGTGTAATTTCATGTCACAGAGAACTATCAGTATGACTGATCGCTGCATCCAGAACTTTTTCTTTACCGGTGAGTCAACGTGTTTCTACTTCATTGACTATCTTTTCGACTCAGGCTCGTAGTAGCAAAGCCGTGTTCATTCCATTTGTAAACAATTTTTTGATTAAACCATGCTTCATAAAACACATCACTCATCCTTTTATAAACTTCACATAGTTTGAACTTCTCAGCCGCTAGAAATTTGATGGCAGACCTCTGTTCAAACCTGGAGCTCTCTGTTTGATTTTCCACAATTTTGAATAACCTCAAAAATTTTTTACCAAGACGAAAATAATTTTTGCAATAAACCAATTCCCAAAAAATTATAGAATAATTCTGAAAAAAAAATTGCTTTAAAAAATTCTATTACAGAATAACTTTATGCACCAAACCATCAGTTGAGGACAGACAAATAAACTTATCAATTATTGATATAGATTCAGCGGTTGTTCTCATAATGATTGAACTTATCGTATACTTTAAAAATGTTATTCTGAATGAATTCTTTTCGATGTATCTATTAAATTTCACTCAATTATATAGACTACATATAATTATGAATCTTATAGTATTTTCTTGTCATATATCTTTTGCGACGGGCAACCTAATTGCATGCACTTTTCGTTTTGATATAATGATTCATGTATATAAATCTTAAAATGTCTTTTACTGCTTTATTTCAGTTTTGTAAATTGAAGCTACTCATGTGACAATCCTTTCACTGATTTCCTTCCTCTCTTCTTTTTGAAGAGAAAGAGCATAAATCAGACACAAGGCGGAAGTGGTGATGCATCCGTAAATAATTCCTTTTATGGGAACTGTGCTTTTCATAACCGTTCCCTTGGCAACCATTCGCAACCGATAACAGATATATATTCCTCGACTTCCACTCAATCTTTTCAGAATATTCTTAAAAATACGTTTCTCGTCGAAGGACTCAAACTATAAAGGAGTTGATCTAGCATAGTTTCTCCTGATTTGTCATTTAAAGGTCTGAAGAATACAATAACGGTAGCTACTTGAAAACATATGATTGCTTGGAAATTCTGACAATAAAAGTTAATATACCGTAAAGTTAACACTCCAATATATATATAGATATATATATTCAAAGGTCGTTCAGAAAGTTTTAAAACTCAGCCAGGAGGTCACTGCTTTAGGGTAAAATACCCTGCTGACTTTACGTCAGCCAGGGTTCGAACTCAGCTATAAGCGTCTCTGTAGCACTATATGGGTGGCCCGAGCAGACGATTCCTTTGTCTGTTTTGGCGCGAAACCAGACAAAGGATTTTTGGACCTGAAATCTCGCCGTATCCGGAAGTGGTAAGGGGACACGAAAAGAGAGTTGAGTGGAAAAAGGAGCTGAGAGGCAGTTGGCGACGGGACAGCAGAGAGGCGAGTCAGCAGAAGAGTTGGCGTGGAACCACGGACAGATGCGTTCGACTCCGGAGACAGTAGGAAACAAGATTGGGTCCAGCGAAGAAGATTGAGTCAAAAGATGTCGGCATTCCAGTTGCTTGTGGAATTTTCGCTAGTAACCCACGCTAGCGTTAGTCTGCACATGCATGTAGTGTTGCATATCCTCCTTCTGCTCTTGGTTAACCCCAAGCATTGTTCGTGTTTGTTCGTCTGTTTTATTTTCTCCTGTCCCCCCGATCGTATTCTTGTAGTGGCAAGAAATGTGCGTTACCTCCCTCGGACCACTACTTGATCACCGGCGTGAGAAGCGAATGGTTAGAAGAAAGTTAACGTGTGTGGGGGCGAGATGGCGTAACGTTACATCTCGCAGGTATAGCCAAAGTGAAGAAGTGTGGTACAAGGAAAAAGTCTATCTGTGGATGACAATATATATATATATTCGACGGTCGTTCAAATATATATATATATATATATATATCCAGTCAGCGTCCGAAGACAGTGGGTGGAGTTTATTGGCGTATAGAATATATGAGGATTGAGACGGAGAGTATAATGATATTCTCCAGCGAAATAAATTTATAATAACAATTTAACCAGTTTTGAGTTTCCTTCTAAGTGCACTATATATATATATATATATATATATATATATATATATATATATATATATTAGAGATGCATTTTCGATGAGATAGCATTATCGGCGGGTTTTAGAAAACACTGACCGCATCCTCTACAGGGTGGTAAGACGTCCCTTAAAAAAAGTATTGTCCTACGTATGACAATAAGCTGAATATGGAACTTAAGTCCCAGTTCAAAAGATCAAGAGAATATAGAATATCCCTTTATTGCCTTTATTTCCAAGTCGAATCCGATCCGGAGTGATAGTACTGGCTAAAGTCACATAGGGTACCTCTGGTGGTGTAATGGTTAACAAGCTAGACTAGTAAACCTACACGAGTGCATTCAAGTCTCATTGAGTGCCCCATTCACTTGGCCTTGTGCTACATCGAAGCAATGAGCTTCGTAAATTACTACTTGCTAAAGTCACATAGATCTGTTTAAAAATCATTCGTAGTTGATTGGACTGTGCCAAAAAAAAAAAAAAAAATTAAAAAATAACTACACAAAAATGTAGACGTACAATGAACGCGATTCCTTGACCAACTGACATACAACAAGCCCAGACGGATTGACATTTCATGAAAATCGATTAATCAATTCTTGATTAGAGTCCAACTTTCTCTGTGAGAAAACTTATTTTCATTAAAACCTCCCATTTGGTCGAATAAGTATATATTTGTCAACGACACCAAACCGATTATCCCTCTCTCGAAGACTGACAAATCAATTTAACAGTTATCTGAACTAGTCGACTGAAGCTGCAGAATACACTGACTGCATCTCGGCAGAATACATCTACCTAACGAGTATCCTGAATATGACACTAAACAATCTGATGGTGAGGCTCCAGTAATGCTGGAGCTTTGGGAAGTGCGGGGTACCCCTTCATTGCCATTACTCCCAAGTCCACTCAGAGCCGGAGTGGTAGCGCCTGATTGGGTCCTATCAATTGTTCAAATAGAACTGTTTGACATTTAAACTGTGTGCAAACGAATGACTTATACTAAACTGAGTTGTTTGAAATAGAACTGCTTGATAATTTAAATGTGTGTAAACGAATGACTGATGTTTAACTGAATTGTTGGTGATACATTGCAATACTTGGAATCATTTAACTTTGTTGATTTATGCTATCTATGTAAAATTGAATTATTAGAAATAGAACTGTTAATTATTTAACTGTGTGTAAACAAATAACTGATGTTTAATTGAAATGTTGATACATAGCAAAACTTGAAAGCATTAAACTTTAAGAAAAAAATGATTAACTGTTATTAGAATTAATCGTATAGATAGATAGAAATAAGTGAAACCATTTAACTGTGTGAAGAAAATGAGCTCAAGCTCGTTTAAAAAGTTTAACTACAAAATGTGTTTAGAAATCATATATTTTATATATGTATAAAAAGGATTCGGCATAAATAACCTACAATGGTTGATATGCCATAAAACCTAATCAAGACAAATAATATATATTTAATGTATATGTATAAAACGGATTTGGCATTAAATGATCTACAGTAGTTGATATTCTATAAAAGCAAGCCAAACCAAAATTAGTTATCGATATAGATAGATCGACTTTTTTCACTGGTCCCCAATCATATTTGCTAGATGACCTATTGGTAGATTCATCCGCATCTTAACAAGTGTGATGCGGTATAGAATATTTATCCCAAGACGGGAGTTTATTTTTCGCACGTGTGAAGACGAGGCAGCCTGGCACTTGATCCCTCGCAAAATAAGTTCCAGTTAAGATTCCCTTTTTGGGCGTAGGGGAACTGGCAGATTATGTGGGGGTTAATTTGGGGCTAGACTGACCACCACTAGCAAGGGGTTTCCAAATTTCCCGTTACACACACACCCACCAGACCACTATCTCTTCCTACCACTAGGATAATGGAAGATATGGGCTGCTAGGTTTAGATATAATAATATTAGTTATCGTAGTCGACAATTCCAGTTTCCCGTGTAATATTTTTAAAAAGGCGAATAGGACATTTTGCGAGAATAAATTGAGGCGAATGAAGCTGAAAAGGAACATGCAAAAGACAACTTGATTGGCTGACAACACAATGAATAAATTTCAACACGTGGGGACATTATAAAATATAACAAGGTTTTTAATACAGGCGGACACACCTTTTTAACGTGTCGGCTATATTATCAGCGGATAATGTCAAATATACAAATGGCTTTCTTCCTTATTCTTTTCTTTCTTCCTTCTTTAAATTGAGAGAGAGAGAGAGAGAGAGAGAGAGAGAGAGAGAGAGAGAGAGAGAGAGAGAGAGAGTATGTAATTGCAATACTTAGGAAGGGTGGAGGGAGAAAATGGTCATAAGGTTTACATAGCTTTTTGACGGGTTCCTTCTGAGAGTATTTTCTCTTTTACAGGCTAGCGGGATTTTTTATTGCTTGGCTTGAAGGCGTCTGTTATCTTCTTGTCCAAGATTCTTTCTGCTTTTCTCTGGGAATTTCGGCGACAGTTTCAATACATCTTATCACATCAATTACTGTCTAGAAAAGCCCGGCTCTGCTTCTTCGCCCGGAGTCTGGCATGATATTCGCCCGTCCATTCACGGCGACCTCCGTTCCAAAATCTAAATTCTTTATCCCCATTTCTGCTGACGAAAAGGGTGCTACTTCCGCTTAGGGTTCTGGCCAATCATTTAGCCTCTTTCTCCTTCCTTCACCCTGTCAGGCGATTCGTTCGGACTACTATATGTCCCTATACCCACTTCTTTATCCATCCGGTCACAGAGTGCAAACATCTGTTGGCTTTCATCCTGACCTGGATTTGTTACATCGGCCGCGAGGAATTGGCCTACAGTCCTTATTCCTCTTTTAACGGTCAATCTTTGGCGGCCTGATAATTCAAACACGGAGGGGTTGGGGAAATCTCTTATTTCTCTCCTCTCAGTGGTAGACCACGTGACACAAGCCTTAAAAATCCTGCTGAGTGTCTAGCCATTCTGTTTACCAGTTAAGCTTTAAGAGGGGTTTGAATTCAGACTTTTCATTCAAGATTGGTTGATCTTCCGAGTTTAAAGAATTCAGTTTGCTCTACTATTTCCCATCATAGCCGGGGGGTGGTTAGTTGAGAGCATGGGTGTCAAATAAAACGCAAAAAAGCTCATCTAGAATTTGAACTTGAAACTCCGATTTATGCAAGTGATAATCTCTGCGACAAGTAATAATTTAATTCTTCATCACATCGATGAGCGATTAGTGTAGTGGTTATCGATACAAGAAATGGAATCGACTACTCGAGTTCGACTCCTGGACGAAACTGTTTGCATATAACTTTACAATGGGAAGGCATAAACCCGTCTCTTCTTCTTCTTCTTCTTCTTCTTCTTCTTCTTCTTCTTCTTCTTCTTGCTATGGATAAACAGTAGGGAAAATTTAGTTCTTTAACCAGACTAGCGGAAGGAAAACTCTGAATTCATACCAGCAGTACTCCGATCTTGTGTCGCATACTGTTCGTGGTGAAGGGGTTCGGTTGATACATACACCGAACTGTCTGACTATCGTTAGAGTTCCGACAAAGAAACCGATTATTGAGAGAGGTTTATTAAATGTTGTCATTTTCATCACAAAACACTATGTATACTTAAATTTTTTTATTTTATTCCGGTTGAATTCTAATCGATAAATCAATAAATACATTCAATTAAAAGCATGCGTATACTATTAATGAATTTTAAGACATTTTCTTGTCACATTGTCTTTCACGGAGAAGAAAAACGTACTTTGCTATCGAATAAATACCAAATCTAAACATTTTGAGATAAGAGTCATTTTGCCCTACAAGGTACTCTTTTGCCCGATTCCACAAGAAACACAGATTACTAAGAGAAGCAAAAAGAAAATGAAACAAGTAAAATGTCATCAAAGCAGTAGACTTTAGTAAGTTACTTAGTATCATTATGTTACTTAGTATTGTTACTTAGTTATATTTTTGATATATTAGACAACCTACTAATGTATTTGACTTCATTAGAAAAAAATGAAATAACATATATATATATATATATAATGCCACACCAACGAAAATATAGAATAACCACACTTAGTGGATGTTAGGTTTGGTTGGGTTGGGTTTAATGACATATCAATCCTTCAACGTTATTTGCTGTCAAATCCTGTTCATAGATATATATTAAATGATTTGGAAACACATTATCTTGATAACATTTTTTAATAAGATTGAGCTCATTTTTGTTTGCGCATAGTCAAATAGTTTCAAGTATTGCTATGTAACAGTAACAATTTAACATGAGTCATTTATTTGCACATATTTAAATGGATGTACATATATGAATTTTAAGTGAATAGTTTGTATGTTAGCTTATTTTTAAATGAGTTAGAACTAATTTGTTTGCATGGGAGTATTGCTGTTGTTTCTACACATTTAAATGGTTTCAATTATTGCTACCTTACACTAATAATGTTATTCAATATTTATCATTAGTTTGCTGATTAGGATGTTGTTACAAGTATTGCTATTTAACTCTGATAATTCTATTGAACATTATTCATTCATTTGAATACAGTCAAATGGCTCCCAGTATTGTTATGTAATACCAATAATTGAACTTACGCATACAGTTAAAGAATTTCAAGTATTGCTATTTAATACTAATAATTCTCTCCAACATTACTCATTTGTTTGCCCACAGTTGAATGGTTTCAAGTATTGCTATGTATCACTAACAATTCAATTAGAGAGTCATTTGATTAGAGACAGTTAAATGCTCAAAGAGTTCTATTTCTGAAAATTCGATTAAACGTAAGTCATTTGTTTGCACACAGTTTAAATGTCAAACTGTTCTATTTGATCCATAGATAAGACCCTACCAGGTGCTTCCAATCGGGGTGAGAGTGGACCTAGGAGTAATGACAATGAAGAGGTACTCCACATTCCTCAAAGATCCAGGGCTGGTGCGTCACCATCAGATTGCTTAATGTCATATCCAGGAAAATTGTTGGAGAGGGATCTTACACCCTGCAGTCGGTGTATTTTGATGTCCCAGCCGACAGGGTCACAGGACACTCGTTGATGGGGGAGGTCTTACCCCTGAGCATAGTTGCAGCCGATGTATTCTGATGCCTCAGCCGACTGGGTCACAGGACACTCGTTGGTGGGGGAGGTCTTACCCCTGTGCATAGGTGCAGCCGGTTTATTCTGATGTCTCAGCTGACTGGGTCACAGGACACTCGTTGGTGGGGGAGGTCTTACCCCTGTGCATAGATGCAGTCGGTGTATTCTACAGTCCCAGCCAATTGGGCTGGTGGATGTTAGGTCTTTTATGGCAGTAAATAAACTAATAACACGTTAGATAATAAGAAAAATTCATTTTATCGATGAATATTCTGGTTTCATAAAATGTACCTTGAATAAATAAAATTCAAATTTGTGGTCCAATTTTTCCCAAACCATACAAACGAAAATATGGAATACAGTGGAAATAATTGAGCAAATAATTCTTAATTGCCTCTCTTCAAGTTCTTTGATCCTATTTACCCAACCCCTCCGCTCGGGCAGGATATGACACAAGGTCAATTTTTTAAGCGGAGTTTAACAGGTTTGAACTCAGAATTTTCCTTCTCCTAGACTTGTTGCCTCACAAAGGCTGAAGAACCCAGTCTGTCCTACTATTTACCTATAGCTGGCGGGAGAATAATTGGATTTATACCTTTCCCAAGGGTATTAGTGATATGTGAAATGCAATCAGTTCTTTGATAGCCTTAATCATTTCAGGCATTGGTTTCTCTTATTTATAACAGTATCTTATTTTTATCAAAGTGGTTTCAACTCTCCCGAATAACAGTTAATAAATCTTCTTTTGGTGAACAGAGCCTTCTCTTCGATGATTTATAAAGATTTCCTCCACAAGGTTCCAGTTGGATTTAGCTCCGGACTATTCGCTGGCCATCTCATGGATTTTATATGCCTATTCCGAAGAAAAGCTTAAATCCTCTTTACTCTTTGACAAGTGCATTATCGTTCTTCATCATCACCAAACCAATTTCTATTGATGGAGTGAGAAAATTATCCAAGTATTCAATGTACATATGTGCATTGTTTGCTGAGGTAATGATTGCTATCTCTCCATGACCTTTAAATGACATGTAACTCCCACCATATTTTTTTTTATTTTCTTTAGGAAGTCATTTTTATATGTTTCATTTGAAAAGCACAAGATTAAGGTTTCAGCATCATTTCCTTGCCCAATGAATATCGCTTTTAACCAAATGAATTTTTTTATAGATAAGTTAAGTTAAAATACAAATACGTTGAAAAATAATTATTCAAAAATTAATAACATTTTGTAGATTGATTTTTTACTTATTGATATCTGCGTGAAAAAATTATTTCCATATTTGAAATTGCTTATTGATACAGCAAAATTAGATGATGAAATCAAAGCTCAAGTTTCATTTATGTGTGAAGCCAGTGTTATATAATTGTGGAGGGATTTTTTTTATATTATCATTTTTTCGTTGGTTATATCTTATCTTTCGGTTTAGTTAGGGTTTGAACTATTCGGCTTAGTGCACGGGTAGGGGCACACATTGAGCGCAGGTATTAACGCTCGCGCGAGGAGGATGTGACAATCACAGATGTCAAAATAAAAACCCTGGATAGAAAATTGGACTGGGGATGTGAATGACGTCATGCCCGGAAGCGATGGGCTGAGGATTTTGGGTGATTTTTGAAAAAAAAAGCAGTTAGTTGAGATTTGAAGCTGGACGAAGGGACTTAATTTTTGGACATATTCATATTTTGGTCCTATTTTGGTGAATATGTTACACCAGTACCTTGGTATCCACAAGACTTTCAGTCTTTAACTTTAAACAGTCATGACATAAATATTCTTTGATGATGCTTTAAGGGTTTCAACCATGATTTATAAATTCATAAAATATTTTTTATTAATGTCTTTGAGTTTCTTTTTTAACATAACACACACACACACACACGTGCGCGTGCGTACACACATATGACCCAGTCGGCTGGGTGCACCTGGGAGCAATAGCAATGTAGGGGTACTCGTCATTTACCAAAATTCTAGTATTACTGGAGCCTCATCATCAGATTGTTTGTTGTCATATCCATATCTTTGTACTTCTTGCCCTTTGCCGCCTTATCCTTGAAATACGCTGTAACAGGTGTCAAATATCTCTCAAGAAAACCAGCACACGCACAAAAATAAAACAAAAACAAAACAAAAACAGCAACAACAAAAAACATGCAAACCTCATCTCATTGAACAGGCATCCTTGTTTAATGGCATATCAACCTTGGTAGGTTATTCAATGCAAAGCCATCATTGCTGAAGAAGTGATGCTATTTAACTTATAGATAGTGGAAAATAAGGGGTCCATACCAAGTGTATTAGTCCAAAAGTGAACGTAATAGCGCGACTGGTGTTCGAACCCGCTAACTACATATCACTATCAAGCACGTAAGCCACAACGAAACGGGGATTCCCTCTATCTGATATGGTCAACCTGAGCCCGAAATTTTGGGCTTACAGTATATCATCTTCAAAGCGTGTCAACAGCACAGATTCATTGACTTTTTCTCGCCGTTCGTCCTTATTGGCAATTCTACTGATAAGTCCTCAAGACGGCACCCATTGTCCTCTCAGAGTAGGACAAATGTAAGTTTTTGCTGTTCGCTTGTGGTTTCGTCCTTACTTCTCTAGTAGTGCTCAGCATGTCTTGCTTGTCTTGCTTGGATGGTTTACGAGATGGGAAGTAAGTGGCTGTACAATTCTAGTTTTGTAGGGTAATGCTTCTAAGATTTTTTGTAGACAGTACACAACGTTCTTGTGTAGTTCCCATTTACATTTTCCTTTAAACGCTTCATTAGAGTGACGATGGTGCAATCATAAAGTAGTTTTGACACTAAAAGACCAGTCCATATACCTCGGTAACAATATTTCATCTACTGAAGGCGATGTCAACTTACGTGTGGGTAAAGCATGAACTGCTATTGACCATACGGAAATTTTTACAGTGTATCATATGGAAATCAGACCTGACCGATAAAATGAAACGCAGTTTCTTCCTGGCAGCGGTCGTATCGATACTGCTGTATGGATGCACTACCTATGGATACTGCTGTATGGACGCTAACTAAACGGCTGGAGAAAAAGCTAGACGGCAACTACACAAGAATGCTGCGAGCAATATTGAACAAGTCCTGGCGGCAATACCCCACAAGGCACCAACTATACGGCCACCTGCCTTCCATCACGAAAACTATCCAAGTTAGACGAACCAGACATGCAGGACACTGCTGGAGAAGCAGGGACGAGCTCATAAGGGATGTACTCCTATGGACCCCCTCGTATGGCCGGGCAAAAGCAGGACAACCAGCTCGAACATCCATTCAGCAGCTATGTGACGATACGGGATGTAGCCCTGAAGACCTGCCGGAGGCGATGAACGATAGGGAGAAGTGGCGAGAGAGGGTCAGGGATATCTGTGCTAGCGGCATGACATGATGATGATCATAAAATAATTTTCAGTTTGAAATATCTATCTGACGGTATCAAAGGAAACAAAACAGAATGACGTGGCCGTAGGATCAATAAATTTCTTCCGGGGAATAGCCTGAAATTACAATAAGAATTGTCAAGGAAGCGCATGTGGTGTAACGGGTATCGTTGTAGGAAATGGACACAGCGACTTGAGTTCAAATCCTAGACGAGGTTTTGCCTGTCACATCATGCAAATACATTTGGGAAAAGTATGAATCCAACCATTATACCTCCAGCTATGGGCAAATAGTTGGGCAAACAGTGATCTTTAACCTTAACATAGCAACTGATTTAGGAGAAGGAAAGCTGGAAATTCAAACCGTTAGTCAAACTACTTTAATAGCATTTCCTCCTTAATTTTTTTCTAAAATAACGCGTCGAACCACATTTTGTAGTCGCTTTTTTGTTACTTTATGGGGTTTTAAAAGTTTTTACTATTTTAAGGACGGAAGGAAAGAAACGAGGTTACCTTTTAACTCAAACTTTATTTTAGGGGTTAACGACTATTTTATGACGGGAAAGTTTTCATGAATCTGCAGAAATAGTCACGTCTCCCAGACTAGGTGTTGAAATATATTGGTAATTTTCAGTGGGTTATGAGTTTAAAGTTAATCGTAATGTCCAGTAGATGTTTTCAGTGACGTATGTTTGGCAGAGGTGGCTTTCTAGCTGGAGACATGTCTAATTATCAGGACCCTAGAATCTAATCAGCACATGCGCTCACTGTTAGCAGCCAAGAAAAAAGGGCCCTCTCGAGAGCAGTGGTAGCGACTGAAAGGCAGAATTTCTTTTCAGCACCCGGAAGCCTCTTTCTTTAGCCATGCGCCGTTCTTGCTTCCTGTCAGAGGGCTTCTCGGAAACAGCTACATTTTTTGCATTTATTTTCTTTTATATTTTCTTTTTAATTAATCCCCTCAACTTTTCGGGCGTCTTACCTTTTTTACCATTTTATCTTTACTTGTCTCTAAAACAAAAAGAAAAAAAAATCAAGAATAAGGATTATGATGATATTAGAAGATAAAAGCGTCTGCCAAACACATATTCTGATTTTCAGAAAACAGAAGACAATGACTTATGAGACTAGCTGCGTTCAAATGAAGTGAAATCATGGGTGAACAGTTATCTCTCTTCCAATGAAATAAAGTCAGCCATTATACTGATGCTTGGTCTAAAAAAAAAAAAAGCAAAGAAAAAATGCACGTACTATGTTCAAAAAGAAAGAAAGAAGAATTAGACAATAATAAAACGAAAGAAAATAAAATGAGAACGCTATCGGCATACAAGTTGAAAACAAGCAAAGGAACTATTTCCTGACGCGGAGGTGTTTTGTTTTTGTTTTTATGCTTCTTTTTTCCCCTGCCCATTATCGCCGAACAGACGAACGCCGCGAAAGATCCAAAAACGTGTAGGAAAAATAATCAATAAAACGCATGCGCAGTTGCGCCTAGGTAATAAACGCTTACAAAATAATCATATCTGGGTTTATTTATTTGTTAGTCGTGTTGGTTAACGTAGCAAGGGTGGATGGTGTATGGTGAACCAAATGCGTTGAATAAAAATACGTGCGTATTATACATGAGCTTTGCTCGTTTATTTATGTGAAGTTGTTTGAGGAATTTTATTCTATTTTTACTTTTGATTTTTTTTGTTTTGTTTACGGAGATCTTTTTGCTGGCGTCAACGAAAAGCGAGTCCTGGCATTGTTGTCAGGAAAAAGACGGAATGGGAGTACAAATCAAGACGCCCCCCACAATCTCAAGTAACAACTATAACAACAACAACAACAAAACCCAAAACCAAACAACAACCAAACGATATCGCGACCGAGGAAAAGGTGAGGCAGACATCAAATATAGTTTTTTTTTAGTTTGTTTTCTTGTGTTAGAAGCGTTTAATTAATTCTGACGCAAGACAACCATATTTATACGGTTCTGCAGGAAAAGACAGATCAAAAGAACGAAGGAATTAATAAATAAAATAAAATGAAATAAAATAAAATAAGATAAAATAAAAAATAGATAAAAAAAGAAAAGAAAATGAGTAACAAATGTAGAACAAAAATTCACGTAGACACACACACTCACACACAGTGGCCGTAATTTACTAAGCTTTTTGCTTAGATGTGGCACAAGGCCATATGAAAGGGGCACCCAGTGAGACTCGAACTCACTCGTGTAGGTTTGCTAGTCCAGCTTGCTAACCATTACACCACCAGGGGCGTGAAATGGTTGAAAACCTGAACGAGGCTGATTGCATTTCACACAGCGCTAATACTCTAGCGGAAGGTACTAATCCAACTATTCTCCTCCTTCCAGCTATGGGTAAAAATTGGAGGGCAGATTGGATTCTTTAGCCTTTGTTAGGCAGTCTGTCTAAAAGAAAACTCTTAACTCAAACCTGTTAAACTCTGTTTAAAAATGACCTTGTGTCACATCCTGCCAGTGCGGAGGGATTAGTTCCTATTTACTCACACACTCACATAAAAACATACATACACACACAATTTGAAAGGGCCTGTGGTGTAATGGTTACCGTCGTAGGAAATGACCACGGTGACCAGAGTTCAAATCCTGGCTGAGGTTGATTACCCTTCACATAGCGCTAATACGCTTGGGAAAAGTATTAACTCAATTATTCTCTTTCCAGCTATGGGTAAATAGAAGGGCAGACTGAATTTTTAGCCTTGGGTTGGCAACCATTTTAGGGGAAGGAAAACTCTGAATTGAAACCTGTTAAATTCCACTTAAAACATTGACCTTGTGTCACATCCTGCCAGTGCGAAAGAGTTGGTTAACACACGCACAAACATACACACAAACGAGCACACATATACATACACAAACACATTCACACACAACACATACGCACAAACTCACACATATATACACATTAGGGTAGGTTGATTTTTCACTTTTTTTTAAATATCAAAAAGAATAATGCACTGAAAGTTGTGTATATACCTATTAAATACTCATACCAAAAATTAGATCTGAATCTTCAACGGTTTTTTGCTAATTTGGCATGAAAGATTTTGAATAAACACGTACTGAAAAGTCCTTGATTTTGCCAGATTCAGCCTAAATATTGATGTAAAAACCAAACAATTTTAGTATTTAAATTAGGAAATCTTATTTTATTTTATGGAAATATAATAAATAAATTATAACAAAACTTCAAATTGAAAATTGAACCTCTACCCCACCCTTCTTTACCTGTGTCGAATCTAAAATGCTATTATTCAAGCAGTAAAAACAAATAATTGTTTAATAATTTTTAATATATGAAATCAAATAGTTCCATATATGAGCCCTTAGATGAAAACGCTGGTCTCAATTGTTGGCACAAAACTTTTGCACGTATGTGCTGGTGCCTTGCTTCAAAGCCATACACGGATTGAGAAGCCTCCGTTACTAACTTAACTGCCCGTTCCACACCTTCGGAATGTGAAGGGAAATCTGGCAAGTTGATTTTTTCACCAATTAACAATGAATTCTGTAATTCATCGTCAGAAAAGTCTAGTGTGAGTGGTGGCTCACAGACTCCATTTACTGACAAATCAATTAAATCAGTCCAGTGCACAGCTTTAAAGTTGATCATTGGGATCTTTAAAAAATTTTTCTTGACTGGCTTCCCTCTTCTGAAAGAATATAAAAAATAATTTGAGTTTAATTTTTAAATGCAATTTGTTCTGCTTTAATAATATTTGGTGAAATCAGATGTAATCTTTAAAATGTTTCAATGAATTGGCACAAGAACTTCAACCAGTTTTGTATGAATAAATATAAACGTACCTAATGGCCAAAATTCTTTTTATACCCTCTTCTCTCACTTCAGGTTCATCAAATTTCACCATTGAAAATAAAACATTCTCCAGAAGTAATGCCAAGGTATTATACTGGAGGTTTTTAAATGTAATCCTTTGAACCTCAATTGGTTTCTTTCGTATCCTGTCAATCATATTGTAAATATAAATTTGCTGGTGATGGAACTTTTTTTTATATCGAACCAACAAATAGTATAAACATTCACAATAAAATTTATCAAACTATATAGTTTGGTCGAAAGATTCTGTGGATATGCTCCACGAGTCCATAGGCACATGAGCCTGATGGCCAAAGTTAACCACCTTGCCTGGTTTAATGGACCAATTTTCCACGATGCAAATCTAGGGTCCACCTTACCTCTAGAAATACCAACTGTATATTCATAGAGTAGTCTTTGGTCACTACTAAGGCTATCCATATCTTTCATTCCAAAATGAAACTCCAGGGGATTCTCAACAGCTGAAAAAGATTTTTGGGGTAAATTATGGCAATCGTTTACACATAATTTACCCAATGGACCATTGAATGTAATGGGGCTTTTTGTGGTGCCATCTAAATGTTTGAATAGAGCTCTAAATGGAAGTTCATTTTGAAGTAAGGAGCAACCAATTGTGTGAAGATTTATTTTTATTTTTTTTCGAAAAGTGTAACAAGTCCACCTTCACAGCCTGTATTTGTATTCGTGTTGTCAACAAGGACAGCCTTAATAGTGTACCAGGAAGAACCATGTGAGTCAAATATATACTCTCATTTGGTGTCTCCTTTGTGATTGTCAAGTGGCATTCAGGTCTTTTGGCTTTTTTCAGAATTTTACTTCCGTTTTCCTCCATTGATTCCTTGTAGTGTAGTGTGTCTTTTTCCTCCCATCAACTCCTATACAAAGAAGATTCTCCACATTTTCATTATGCTTTTCATAGGCATTTGTTTTCACTTTAGCCTTTGCTTTATTTTACATTTATCCATATAGATATTCTTTATATCTATATTAGGGATGAAAAGGCCAATAGCCCTCAAATCCAAGAGCAAGGCATGGGCAAGGCTGGCTCCAAGATTAGAAAATATATCATCCCTAACTAACTCAAGAGCATACCTTGGAATTTTTCTGAGGTTATAAGGCACTTGGAGAGGACTATCTAGCTGTTTATAATCCTCTGTTTCATCACTTGGAGAAGATGAGTAAGAATGGGAAGAATCACCCTGAACATATAATGTTGAAGCTATTGGTGGGGATATCTTCATACTTTTTTGTTGGCTTTTTTGTCAGAGGACAAGTGCAGATGATGTGCTTAGTCTGGCAATTTTCTTTGGTGCATTTGACATTAATATTGTCACAACTTAAAATTGGCAGGTTGCACGAACATGATGATATATCAAAAAATGTATCCAACTTTTCCTTCCAGAATTTTGTTTGGGTAGCAGGTAGATGTTTCCTACTTATTTGCTTTGCCTTCTGAAAGCATAGAATTTTCACCTTGTTGAAAACACTATTTTCCTTTAACAAAGACAAACGAGGGTTGACAGCCTTCCAAATATCTATCACGTCCTTTGCTATTAATTTAGAAATACCTAAACAAGAAAGGTGGGGATAAGTGTTCATTAAAAATAGCTGTATTGAATTATTTTTCGACAAGTTCATGGCTCAGTTTTTTCCAATGGTGATGGTAAACCTGAAAA
Source organism: Sepioteuthis lessoniana (assembly GCA_963585895.1). Classification (NCBI taxonomy): domain Eukaryota; kingdom Metazoa; phylum Mollusca; class Cephalopoda; order Myopsida; family Loliginidae; genus Sepioteuthis; species Sepioteuthis lessoniana. The sequence goes on along the minus strand of OY757937.1, from coordinate 55,625,363 downwards.
TTTAATTGCACCTTTACTTCGAGTGGAAACTCCAGTGTTTTTTCCTGCCATTTTTAATCAATATATCTGTAAAAAGATATATATATATATATATATATATATATATATATATATATATATATATATATATATATATATATTGTCTGAAAATACACGAAGATGTTTTAAAAAAATTGTAAATAAATTTCGAAATTCATTAAAAAAAGTAATAATGTTTACTTACCAAACAAAAGTATTGTACTGTTTAGTTCCAAAATTAACTCGTAAACCGACTTTCACTGAAAAAAAAAAACACTAAATTTTAAAATATAAATGAATTACAATAATTATAAAATGTTTAGATATTTTAATAGTATGTCTACTTTGCGAAATATACATATTTGCGTTAATTATAAGGGTAAAAAACATTAAGAAACCGAAGTACGATGGAGAGATATTTACCACCGGTGAAAGGCGAAAAAATATCCAGTAAATAAAAGGAGGTTTAGTAAGTCGTTATTTGTATTTTAAACTATATATTTTAATGTATTTTATTTTTGTTTTTGGTCATTTAATTAAACAATATGAAAATGGATAATAAACTTAAAAATATCAATTATTTAATAAATTTTATTATTTAATTTTCCTTTAGTCTCAGTTTTAATTTTATGGATACAGGTTTCCAGCGTCACCGATATCACGACAAACATCACAAAATATTATGTCTTTCAATGCGATTTCGCAAAAAAATACAAAATTTTGGAAAAAAATATTTCGTGGGGTAATTTCTGATGTAATTTTCCAACTTTCACCGCATTATTCTTTTTACAGTTCCAAAATCGACCTACCCTAATACACATGCACACATACATACGCATAGAAATACAAACACATACCCACCCACATAAATACATATGCACACATACATACATGCAAAAAAAAAAAAAAACACAGACACATACATGCACATAAACATACGCAAATAGATTCATACAGACCCAAGACACGCATACACGCATATATAAACATACACAAATACACATACATACACTCGATTGCATTTCACATTGCACTAATACCCTTGGGAAAGGTATGAATCCAATTATTCTCCCTCCAGCTATGGGTAAAATAGTAGGGCAGACTAGGTTCTTCAGCGTTGGTGAGGCAGCTAGTATAGGAAAAAGATAACTCTGAATTCAAACCTGTTAAACTCCGCTTAAAAAAATTGACCTTGTGTCATATCCTGCCCGAGCGGAGGGGTTGGTAAATATGTATACGCGCAGAAACACATACAAACCCAACACACGCGAACACATACGTACATATACATTAACACACACATAAATACATTTACACATACACATGCACAAAAAACACGCACACCCACATAAATACACATTCACACATATACGTACAAAAACGAGCCATGTTTGTGAAACGGTTATCTCCGTAAAAAATGGAATCGGTGACCTGAGTTCAAATCTTGGAAGAGGCTGTTTGCGTTTCACTTTAATTCTCTTGAGAAAGATATGAATCTATCTCTTCTCCTCCTCCTCCTCCTCCTCCACTAAAGTAAATAGTCGGATAGACTGATTTCTTTAGCTTTGGTTAAGTGACCAGTTAAGTAGGAAGAAAACTGCAATCAGATCAGTTTTACTCTGCATAAAACTGACCTTGTGTCAATTTCTGCTCACGGAGGACGGGAAAGGTCATTCAAATGGAACCAGCATCGCAAACCTTTTTCTGAGAAACAATATTGAACTGAGAATATGCTTACATATATAGGAGAGAGACCATTTAAATGCTCGTTATGTTATAACACATTTTCTCCATTAAATACCTTCAGAGTATACATGAGTATCCATCCCAAAAAAGCGCCCTTTCACTTGTAATCAATGTGACAAAGCCCTTCTTCTCAAAGACAGTTTAACACCAGAGAGAGAGAGAGAGAGAGAGAGAGAGAGAGAGAGAGAGAGGCCATTAAAATGTGTGTAAAGTGACAAAAAATTTTCTTCGGAAAGCTTATACAAGAGGAAGGCCATTTCCATTCGACATAAGTGACAAAAACTGGTGCTTAAACAACAACGCAATATGATTTACAATCAAGAAATCTCGACGTGAAGAATCAACACAGTCAAATAACTCGCCCATCTCAGGTGAAGAAGAGATTAAATGTACCGTATTTGACGGCTTATGAAACATATTGGCTTATAAGACACACCTGAATTTGGGCAGACATTTTAAAAAAATAAATAGATTTAAACGACGAATAGCGGGTGATGGGTTTATGCCTGACATTCGTAGCCCTCTGCATTATCAGTCGGCTGGGGCTGTAGAATACGCCGACACCCCTATCCTCAATAAATGTCCAAAGCTATCTGATGGTGAGGCTCTAGTCCTGGAGCTTTGGGGAATGTGGACTACTTTTTCATTGCCATTACTCCCAGGTTCACTCTTACCCAGAGCCGTAGTATCAGTTTGCGTCCCATCTATGGGTCAAATAGAAATATTTAATCATTTTCTGTACTTGAAACAATTTAACGGTTTGAAAAGAAATGAATGAATTGACTTATTAGTATTTCGTAGCAATAGTAAGTAAGTAAAGTTGGCGACCGTAGTCGAGGGCGACCAGAAGGCTCCCTTTTCAATAGCTACTACACCGAGGTGACGGTAACGTTATGACTCTATTCATCTTCCTACATGACCTCAGATTCAACTCGAAGGCCTACATCAAGCGCCTGAAGGAAATAGAGCTGTCTTGGATCGTGAGGGTAGCTGCTAGAAGATCTCTCGTCTAGTAACAGGACTCTGTGCCATACCACACTAACAGAAAAATCCACTATTGGCTATTAGAAAATTGTGACCACATCACCCCTAAAATTTGGCTGCCTAATTCCCAAGATTAAAATCCCCTTGATTTTTATATGTTCGTATAACATCAAAGACAAACTGAAGGTGATGATAACAGCTCCGTTTACCAACTTGAATAAAGAGACCGTGGGAAAGGCTTGCAGGAGATTTCGAAGTCGTCTGGAGGCCGTGGTTGAAGCCAATGGTAATTTCTTTGAATGGATTTAATCTAGAGTATTTTAAGATATTTTCTTGTAATTTTTGGAAATATATCTGATAAGTGAGATTTTGATTTTTGCGTAATTTAAGCTAAAATTTAACCTATGCACTCAGTATATATGCGTGTATGAGTGTTAGCACTTGTTCATATTTCTTTTTTTTTTTTGTTGCTTTCGGACGACTATCTTTTTCCGCTTTCTCTATTTAATCTGCTCTCTCTCTCTCTCTCTCTATATATATATATATATATATATAGGGTCGAGTTCTCTAGCGAAGAAGTAATCGTGTTGCCATTAGCGCCTTTGCTAGTCTCTTCGTATTTGAATTGAGATCTCGGCGGCCGTTGAACGGATGTATGTAAACAATAGTAATTGTGATTCATAACCGTTTAAAATGTACTTCGTAGCTAATATCTCCTCGTGGCTAAATAGTTAGAAGCTTTGGCTTGGCGTTTGAGTCAACTGGGTTTCGATCCCAGCTGCGGGGGGATACTGTCTAGCCACACTGATGAATTCTGATAGAACGAAACAGATCTGTCTGTGGATGACTATAGATATATATATTTTATTTTTATTTTTTGATTCCTTTATTTTATCTTCTGAATACGAACTGTAACTCCACATTTGCTACTCTGCGACTAGAGAGAAGCATGTAAATCGTCATCTGACGAGACGGAGAGTATAGTAATATTCTCCGCCGAAATGAATTTATTATGACGACTTAACCGAATTTGAGTCTCCATCAAATTGTACTAATATATATATATATATATATATATATATATATATATATATAAGAGTGTTGGTTGTCACCATCTCACTTCGTAGGTTTGTGGCAGACCAAATGCAGTATGATTTGAAGAGTGCTCAATATCTGTGATAGAGCTATTATAAGACGGCATGAAACCTGTGGTCACTGACAAGCTTCCATACTATTAAATATATATATATATATAAGAACTAATATATATTTACTTATATATATATATATATATATATATATATATCCTTTGACTTTATATATACCTGTACATATAGATTATATTTTCTCTGCTTGATATATATATATATATATATATATATATATCTAAAGTGCTGAATTGCCGTCGTGTTGTATGTATATACAGTCGTGATAGCTGTAATATGGGACCACTAAAAGTTTAAACGTCAACAAAACCCCAGCTAACCAATTGAAATTCAAAATGAACAAAATTATCACTGCCAATAATGCATCACAAGATAACCTCAAACTTCCAAGATTAAATCCCCGGAGACTATAATCCTGGATATATATACGGAACACTATAAGCAACATTATCCTCACCGACACATTATTTTCAAGTCGCCACCTCTTCGTATGATTTGACTAAGCCCACTAACTCATAACATCCTAGATACCCAGAAAATCCAGCCTAAAATCCAGGAAAATCTCATTGAAATTTTACTGACTTTAAAAGCTAACGAACAGCTCATTCGACCTCGAAAATCTTTTCACCAATGTTCCCGTGAAGGAAACTTTCGACATCATTATAAATGATATTTACAATAACGCCACATATCCACCACAAAAAATGAAGACAAATATTCTTTGGAAGATCTTCCATATTTGATCAACTGAGATCCCATTCGACGACCATCACGCCAATATATGCATGCAACACAACGGCATTGCGATCGAGTTTGACCTTGAACCTACTTTCAACAATTTCAACATGGCTCATCAAGAAAATAAAGCATTTAATTCTCTTTCTAAATATAGAAGGTTGAGCCATAAATAATTTCTATTTTTTAATACCCCCTCACACACATTGTGTTGAGTTCTAAATAATTTTCATTCTTAAAAGCAAGTTGAAATTGTGCATTTCAAACTTCCAATGTTTTAAACGCAACCAGAAATTACCAAATTAAAGAGTGTTTTCATCACTCACTCTTATTCCAATCACGAAAGAGTGTGCATCATAATTTAATCTATGATATCACGCCCCTAAAATGGAGGAACTGAAAGTGCATATTTAATATAAAATGTTGTTGGAATTTAGGAATGACAAAAACGTTACAGAAACAGCTAAGAAAATGTGTATAGTAGACAGCCAAAGTATAATTACTGACTGCTCAGTCAAAACTGGTTTTCAACTTTTCATCCTGTTTATACGTTATTGAAAGATGAACCCAGACCAGGACACTCATCAGATTTTGATCAAGATGCTTTCAGAGAACTGGAAGAATGCAATCTACCAAAAAAGTACCCGAGAATTAACACTTGAACTCCATACATACCAATTCAGAATTTGCCGTCACTTAAAAAAATATAGGAAAACTGAATAAACTGGGTATTTGGCTTCCTCATACTCTTAGTGAGAAGAATAAGGAAGATGGCGTATCCATAGCAACCAGTCTTTTTCAAGGCAGAGAAATGATCCGTTTCTCAAGAATATCATTACAAGTGACGAAAAATGTCATTTATGACCATGTCCAACGCAAAAGGTTGTGGATTGACAATCTCACCAGCCCATTGCAAAAGCAGAGATTGATGGAAGAAAAGTTATGCTGTATGTATTGTGAGATCACCACAGTATTATTCATTTTGAGTTATTAAACAGCAATCAGACCCTCAATGCAAACTTCTAACCTCAACAGCTGCAACGTGTGCATGAAAATCTTGTAAGAAAACACCCCACACTTGTCAATTAGAGAAAAATTGTGGTTGTGCAAGGCCACATTAGAGCAAGAATCACGCAGGAAAAATATTGAATTTAGGCCGCTCAGTTCTATCCCATCTGCTATATTCATCGGACCTTGCATCAAGTAATTTCTTTTTCGTTCTCTAGCTCAGTCGACTGCTTCTCTGCAGAGAGGTAAGACTCCCCCAACAAGTGTCCTGGATATGACTCTTAACAATCTGAGTGAGGTTCCAGTAATGCTGGATTTTTGGGGAATGTGGAGTACCCCTTTATTTTCATTGCTCCCAGGTCCACTCTGGTTCAGCATAGTAGCACCTGATAGGGTCCTGTAAATGGGTCAAATAGAACTAAACTGTGAGCTTATGCTAAACTGAATTGTTTAAAATAGAACTGTTTTGACATTGACAATGTGTATTTATGCTCAACAGAACTGTTTGAAATCGAACTGTTTTGAAATTCAAACAGCGTACTTAAGCTAAACTGAATTGTTTGAAAAAGAACTGTTTATATGACCGGGCCATTGGTCTAATGAGTAGAGTGTTCGCCAATGGTCTGGGAGACCGAAATTCAAGCCCAGATCGAGTTATACCTAAGACTCAAAAAATGGTACTTGATGCCGCCTTGCTAAGCACTCAGCACTATAAGGTGAGGATTAAGGGTAAAGTGGAGCAATCCTGGGAATGGAGTAGCACCTTCCCCAACACCTTAGTGTAGTAGCTATTGAAAAGAGAGCCTTCAGATCACCCTCGACTAAGGTCACCAACTTTTACTTTATATGTATAAAAATGAATTTGACATTAATGACCTACAATGGTTGGTGTGCCATAAAACCAAACCAAACCAAACCAAACCTTATCGTTTTCTATAGAATGCTTTCAATGACAAAGGGTTTTCTTAAGAAGATCAGTTAAAAACGTTAGTGAAAAACTTCTTGGGTTTTAAACCAGCTGAATTTTATTTGAGGGGAATCAACAAGCTCTCTGATAAATGGCAAGAGGTGATTAAAAATAATAGCAAATATAGTATTGATTGAAATTAATTCACTGTAAAATTATTCATGAATAAATTATATCTGAAAATCGAACTTAGAACTCTCGAATTTTTCCGAAAAGCATTCTTATCTTAGTTGTTCATCGTAAAATATTTATTTTCCAAAATTAATATGTTTGGCGCTACAACTCCCACAGAAAAGTCTTTGATACGTTAATAAACACCAGTAAATGCGTTAGCTGAAACGTTTTGAACCGCATATTTGACTCATAAAATATAATGAGAAGACGGAGAAGCAATCTTTCTGATCTCAAAAGTACTTGTTTGTACTGCAGGATGGGCTTCGAAAACTCATTGATAGTTCCCTCGAGTCTCCACAGGGGTCGCTTGGAAGATTTGACAAGACAAATAGTTTTTTCTTTTACAGGTTTGGAAATTACATGAGATGTTACTGATTGTTTCTCTGTTGAAAAGGCAATGAGATAAATAGGGTGGCGATCGAATAGAAAAAGAAAGGAAGCCGTTTTTTTTATTTAATAATACCCCAGTTCGCTCACTTTCATTTTCACTTTTGCTTTTATTCGTTTTCTTTCCTTTCTTTCTTTTTTTTAACCAACTTATTTTGCTTTCTTGTTTGTGAGTCAGTAAGTCTCGAAGAGCTTTTTTAAGGGGTTGCGGAGTTACTACATACGTTAGGTTTTCCTTCTTTCTCCTTCAGCTTCTTTCTTTCTTTTGAACATTTCGTTTTGTTTTTCTTCTATTTTCTTTTTTAACGTTCTTTCTTTTTTCTTTTTACCTATCTATAACTTCTTTCTTTCTTTCTTTTTTCTTTCTTTCTATTTTCTTTCTTTCTTTTATGCATTTTGTTTCGTTTTTTTTATCGTTTCCTTCTGTCTTTCTCTTTCCTATGTCAATTATACTTCTTTTTTCTTTTTAAAATTTCTTCTTCTTCTTCTTCTTCTTCTTCTTCTTCTTCTTCTTCTTCTTCTTCCCACTCTCTTTCATATATATCTCTTTGTTCTTGTAACTCTCAACACTCTCTTTCTTCTTCCTCCTCTTTTACTTTTCCTTTTCTCTGTCTGCAGTTGCATTCCGTTTTACACATCATCTTTTTCTGAGGCTCCGTGATGGACTGGTCAAGATGACGGCCAATCGCTACAAAACTGTC
>OY757937.1:55611891-55617277 GCA_963585895.1 Sepioteuthis lessoniana | reverse complement strand
AGACACGACTTGACATATGGTTAAAAGCCCGAAGGCCGATTAAAGGGGAGGGGAAGGTCGGGAACGAGCCGAGACTCGAACCCTGCTGGTCTATGCTGCTCATCGGCTCACTTGGTGCAATATGTGCCTGATGAGGCAAGCAGTTTCACGAACCTAAATGTGGGTCTGGCACGTATGCTTATGGCTTGAACTAGACAGCAAGGTCTAGTGCCATACATAGGTCTCGAGAAAGTCCGCGGGGACCTCTGTGGTCTTCATAACTCTGTGTTAATCCTTAATTTTTTTAATAAATTATATATATATATATATATATATATATGCGTGTGTGTGTGTGTGTGTGTGTGTGTGTGTGTGTGTGTGTGTGTAAACAGATGGTGTGAATGTGGGTCTGTTGTGTTCTGGTTAGTGAACACAAGTAGTAGTAATAATAAGACAAACCACGATATGTGAGGTAAATAGTTATATTTACAGGAAAGAGTATTTACAAGAGAGAGAAGGTTGATATGCCATTAAACAAAGAAGCAATACCAAACAAATCTCCGGGTCAGAGTGGACATGGAAGCAATGGCAATGAAGAGGTGTTCCACGAAGATAAGGGAAGACACTTATTAACCCTAGACGTAAAAGTCAAAGATTGTAGCTGAGGATGGGAATCCTCAGGTCAAATGTTCTCGAAAAGATACTGTTAGAATGGAACCAACGAATACAGTTCATGTGAGACTCTTAATAAACTTTGCGATAGAAGGATTAACCGATGGAAAACTGGCTGCGGTGATGAAAAGCTATCCTTTCTCACAGGGTTACACAACCACTTCTATACTTTAGCAAAATTAGACGAATTCATCAACGAGTCATCCGCTGGGATATGTCTATAGCATAAATAATTTCCCTTATGTAATGTTGAAACAAACAGAAAAAAATCATAATCGTAATTTATCTGTTAAATTAAAACAAAAATATTTTCTCTGAAAAACAGAAAGTGAAATTCTTTTGAGATTTTTGAAGAATATTTTTATTATTTCAGTCAGGAATCTATTTTCGTTTTCTTAAAGGCTAATTTCCATGGGCACGAAATATGTAGCCACGTTATTTTTTCTTCGTGTAACATTATCATGAAAACTGATAGCAAAATTTACCTAAAGGCATGAAAATAAAACGAAGTAAAAAGTAAGTTGAAATAATTACTCATAAGGACGTTGCGTCTAATCAAAATTAAAGACAAATGATTTGTTCTGAGAGAATTTTTATTGCTTCGAAATTGATCGACTTGGAAGAATAGCTCTTCAGGCTAAGCTCGAAAAGCTCTACTCACAGAGTGGCAACTGATATATACGTATACATGAAAAAAAAAACAACACCAAACAAACTAAAAGATACATTTATTTATATATGGATAATATACCAGCGTTAAACGTTTAGGTTTTTCTAAAGACAATTATTGTTAGTTGCGTTCTGTTTAATAATGTATGTGACGTAATTAGATTTTCATTTAATTTTATTCTATTTTATTTGTTTTTTTTCTCTCTACAAAGGTTTACATATTTGCTGTAAACTTAAAAATGTTAAAAAGATCTATATAACAATTTTGAAATTATTTAACATTTTTTCAAAATAAAATTATTATTATTATTTTGGTTTTATTTCTATATTAAATAAAATAAAACCGTTTTGTTGTTGTTTATCAAAAAATCTAATGTAGAAAAATTTTGATATGAATTCCTATAGAAATTTTGATTAGGAATCCAATCGAAAGTGTGATTTATTGACAATTAATAAAAAACTTAACTAAACAAGGGATACTGTAACTATTTAGAACTAATTTAACTAAATAAAGACATGTGTTAAACATTTCTAAAGAATATAACGTGTATGTATGTGTGTTGTTTAGAAAATTTAAAAGAATGTTTTGTATTACTTATCTTATATTTAATAAAATAAAATTGCGTCTTTGTTGATGTTGGCAACAAAAATCTAGTTAAGAACACGTTTTGATAAGAAATCCTGTCAAAAATACTAATATATATATATATATATATATATATATATATATATATATATATATATATATCATCATCATCATGTTGCGCCGCCTGCGCGGATATCCCTGACCGTCTCTCGCCATTTCTCCCTATCATTCATCGCCTCCGGCAGGTCTTCAGGGTTACATCCCGTGTCCTCACATAGCTGCTGTATGTAAGTTCGTGCTGGTCGTCCCACCCTTGCACATCCATGTGTGGGGGTCCACAGGAGTACATCGCTTATGAGCTCGTCCTTGCTTCTCTAGCAGTGTCCGGCGTGTCTGGTTCGTCGAACTTGTATAGTTTTTGTGATGGGGGGCAAGTGTCCGTATAGTTGGAGTCTCGTGGGGTGTTGTCGCCAGGACTTGTTTAATACTGCTCTCAACATTCTTGTATAATTTCCGTCCAGCCTCCTCTCCAGCCGCTTCGTAAGCGTCCATGTGGTGCATCCATATAGCAGTATCGACACAACCGCTGCCTGGAAGAAACTGCGTTTCATTTTATCAGTTAGGTCCGACTTCCATATGATCGAGAGCCTATCGATAGCTGTCCATGCCTTCGTCAATCGTGTGTCGATGTCTTTCTCGGTTGATGAGACGCTGCTTCCTAGGTAGGTGAATTTGTCGACTAGTTTCAGAGAGGCTCCGTCTACTGTGGCAATGTTGCCCGTTTGGTTGTAACACATATATTCGGTTTTGTTTGCATTGACATGGAGGCCAATGCCAGCTGCGGCTCGTTCCAGACTATGCAGTAGTGTCTCTGCTTGATTAGGCGTATTCGCTAGTAACGCCAAGTCATCAGCGTAGTCGGCGTCCGTGATTGTTTTTGCGGGGTACCTTTTGCTTCTTCTCTTAGTCAGCTGGAAGCCATTTTCTCTGATTTTGTCGATCGAAGTCCTAAGCACATAGTCTAGACAGATGATAAAGAGTTACGGGGCTAGCAACAATGTCGAAGTATTCCGTGTCTCCATCTGGTGAACGTACTTTCACTTTGGTGTTTCTGTAGAGAATCATTATCGCTGCTACGGTTTCTTTTGGTAGGCCGTATGCTTGTAGGATTTGCTCCATCTTCCCTCTGTGTATGGAATCGAATGCCTTGGTAAAGTCGACAAATAGTAATGTCGCCTGTAAGTTTTTTGCCCGAACGCCTTCCAGGATTCTACGGATGGTCAGTATTTGTTAGGTTGTGGATCTATTTCTCCGGAAGCCATTTGGTTTTTCCTAAGGATGTTGTCTATTTTGGGTTCTATGCGGTTTCGTAGTAGGGCATTGTAGATTTTGGCTGCTATGGATGTAAGTGTTATATGTGTTATATGTAAGTTCTTGGCTAGTCCGAGGTCGCCTTTTTTAGGGAATGGAAGGATGCATCCCTTCGTCCATCGTTCTATCCTATTTTGACTATAGACTGCGTTGCATTGCCGGAGCAGTATATCGTCGAATTGTCTCGTCTTCCACACTTCTGGGGGGATCTCGTCTAGCCCCGCCGCTTTCCTATTTTTAATTCTTCTGAGAAATTTGATTAAATAATAAAGACACATTTTGTTTATGTAATTCTATTAAGACCCTTCAAGTTTCTTGATAAGTGTCTTGGTTTTAGGTTGGAAACTTGAAAGAATCTTTATTAAATATACAAAATGTGTCTTTATTATTTAATCAAACATGCTTAAACGAAAGACTGCTGCTCCCCCCACATATATATATATTGATATAAAGGTACAATTGGTCTTTGTATTGGGACAACAAAGCATCGGGTGTTAGGTAATACTTGAAGCAATATATTTGCTTTCTTAGATCCTTTGCCATTGATTCTATATCTGCTTCCCCACTTCAAATCAAAAATAAAATTGTGACATAAGAGTTTGTCAAATCAATCGATTCATTTCAAACTAGTTCATTCCATTAGAATAGGTGGAAGTTCCGGAACGATCCGATTATGATGGAACGATAACCGCTAAGTCTTTGTGGTGTTGGAGGGCATAAGTCATTTTCTGCCCAACAGCACAATGAAATTAAGGTTAGTAGATAGAGCAAAGGTCATATCAAGATGTTAAAATTTTCTTGAAATAACGCTGATAAAGCGTTTTATCAGCAGCAGAGTTGTTGACATATGACCTGAGCACGTGGGCAGGTCCTTGGTTAATGAAAGTAGAAGAGTTGGGGAACTCCTGCGTTAATCTCATTGGACTAATAAGACAGGTCATTACCGACAGCAACCATAGATTTGCTTGGAAGGAGAGATTTGAGGATGGAAAAATCCTTCCATTGATACCATACCTCGAGAGATTGAGAAGATGTCCTACGTGTTATACCCTTGATGATGTCAGATATTATGCGTAAAGTGCTTTGCATTGGAGATATTGTAAAATTGTCATCTATCTATCTATCTATTGCAGATACTTATTTATCTATAAACAACTGCAAAGAAGAATTTAGAATAAGATGTGTTTTGATAGCTTTATAAACTAGAGTGTTCGCCAATGGCCTTGGAGACCTGGGTTCAATCCCAGGTCGCGTCATACCAAAGACTTTAAAAATAGTACTTGATACCTCCTTGCTTAACACTCAGCAATATAAGGTACGTATTAAGGGTAAAGTGGAGCAATTCATGGGAAAGGAGTAGCGCCCTCCCCTACACCTCGATGTAGTGGCTATTGAAAAAGGAGGCCTTCTGGTCGCCCTCGTCTAAGGTCGCCAACTTTTACTTTACTATTTGGAAAGTTGCTTTGAATAATTCAAAAGAAAAATACCTAGATAAAATACTTGAATAGATTTTTGGTAAGAATTATAAATGTTTTCTTTCTTTAAGAAATCTGATAATGTATAAATGCATTATGGAGGTGCCCGTGGTGTAATGGTTATCGTCGCTGGATATGGACACGGCGACACGAGTTCAAATCCTGGACCTGACTCATTGCATTTCACATATCACTAATACCCTTGAGAAAGGTATGAATCCAAATATTCTCCCTCCAGCTATGGGTAAATAGTAGGGCAGACTAGGTTCTTCAGCCTTGGTGAGGCAACTAGTCTAGGAGAAGGAAAACTCTGAATTCAAAACTGTTTAAACTCCGCTTAAAAAATTGACCTTGTATCATATCCTGCCCGAGCGGAGGGGTTGGGTAAATATGATATGATAAATGCATTATGCTTTAATAAATAGAACTGAAAAAAAATTATATTTTTCCTGTTGGAAAGTCATCATCATCATCATCAAAATCAACTCGGGCTAGAAGCATGAAATTCCTGACTTGACATTTGACTTGATCATCCATCATTCTTAGCAGGTGTCCTAGAATGCATTCAGTGTCCGCACCGAGCTGAAGTATGTAAGACTTTGCTTGTCGACTAATGTAACCATGTGTAGAAGTC
>OY757937.1:55594391-55606891 GCA_963585895.1 Sepioteuthis lessoniana | reverse complement strand
ATTAAATGCAATTTTTATATAAAAAACAATTCCCAACGGATTTTCATATCGAAATAATATCTAATACATTTTCATAGTAAAATAATTCCCAGTCCATTTTCATAAAAAAGTAATATCCACTGAGTTTTCATAGTAAAATAATTTTCAGTACATATTCATAACAAAATAATATCCAATGCTTTTTCATAACAAAATAATATCCAATGCTTTTTCATAACAAAACAATATCAAATGCATTTTAATAGTACAATAATTCTTACATTTTAATAACAAAACATTATCCAATGCATTTCAATAGTAAAATAATTCCCACTACATTTCCATAACAAAATAATAACCAATGCATTTTCATAGTAAAATGATTTTCAGTTCATATTCATAACAAAATAATATATAATGCTTTTTCATAACAAAACAATATCAAATGCATTTTAATAGTACAATAATTCCTACATTTTAATAACAAAACATTATCCAATGCATTTCAATAGTAAAATAATTCCCACTACATTTACATAACAAAATAATATCCAATGCATTTTCATAGTAAAATAATTTCCATTACATATTCATAACAAAATAATATCCAGTGCATTTTCATAATAAAGTGTTACTGCAACATTTTTTATGACAAAATAATATTTAATGCATTTTCAAAGTAAAAAAAAAAAATTACGCAGCATTTTCATAAGAAAATAATATCCAATATATTTTCATAATAAAAAATTATAACGGTATTTTTGTATCAAAATAATATCATATACGTTTTCATAGTAAAATTGTTCCAACTGCATTTTTATAGTTAAAAGCATTCTCATATCAAAATAATATCTAATACATTTTCATAGAAAAGTAATTTTTGATGCATTTTTCTAGTTAAATGAAATCCGATTTTATTTTCATATCCCATGCATTTTCATATCATTTCATTTCAGAAAAACCAATCCATTTTCATAGTAAAATAATTCACTCTTCATTTTCATACCAAAACAATATCCAATGCATTTTTATAGTGTAATAATTCCCACGGCATTTTTATAACAAAATAATATTCGATCTATTTTCATAGCAAAATAATTCGCACTGCATTTTTATAAGAAAATAGCATCCATTGTATTTTCATTATCTCGGTATTTTTGAATCAAAACAATTTCCAATTCATTTTCATCGTAAAATAGTTCCAACACCATTTTCATAATTACATGATATCCAATGTTTTTTCATGTCAAAATAATATCTATAAAAAAAACAAAACAAAACATGAAACGTATTTTCATTCCAAAAATAATATACAATGCATTTTAATAGGTAAACCATTTCCAATGCATTTTCATTGCTAAATAACATCCAATTCATTTTCATAGTAAAATCCAGCAAACTTTTTTTTAAAGTAAATGTTTCTACTGCATTTTCCAATCAATTTGACTGCAAAATTATTTTTGATTCATGTTTATAAGAAATTATAATAATCAAAACATAATCTATATTAATGATTTTGAAGAGTATGTCTCTCACTTTGAGACAGTCAATGGTGTTGAAATATTGCATTTTGTATGTATACTTATTGAACTTAGGAAAAGCTTTCGATTTATAAAAAGAGTTTCTCATTAGTAAAGTATCCTCTCATAGAGAACAGTCTGTCCATAACAATAAAACTAATGAGAATTCATATAAAACTTAATTAATCGTATAGAATTTACATTGCTAAACTTCTCTTAGTTATCTTATTAAAATAAATCTCATCTAAGTAAAATAGTTGTCTGGTTGATCTTCAGGCTTCAAATGTAAAATAAATAAATAGCGTTATTTCTTAGTAAATAATGATTCGAATATTTCTAATACGAATAATTTACAACCAGGCCTATTAACCAATTAGTGGGACCCTAATATGTACTACCTCTCTTTGATACATAGCCAGATATACAGATGTGTGAAATAGACATAATGCTCATAAAATGTTCATAAACATATATAGGAATCTGAAATACATGCGAAACACTTTACGACTTCTTAGTTCAGGTACGAAACTTTTTATTACCTTTGAGTCAAAGGTTTTTCGACATGAGAAGAGAGAGAGACACACAATCTTTATATGCTGACAGCTTTTACATCTGCCCCAAACCACGTGCGGCACCCCATCTGCAAACTACTGGTCTGGCCTCGGCGGGCCCCGAAAGTCAACCTTCCCGTTCGGACGCGGGAACTCAACTCACTGCTTTTTCTCAAATCCAAAAAAATCCTCAGCCCACGCTTCCGGTGCATGACGTCATTCACACACCCTGGTCACATTTCCTATATGGGGTTTTATTTGGACATATGTGAATGACGCATCCTCCCTGCGTGCGCGTGAACACCTGCACTCATGTTTGCACCTAACTAACCCATGCACTGAGCCGAAAGGTTCTCATCCTAACTAAACCGAAAGGCAAGATATACAAAACGAAATCCCTCCGCAATTATATTACATCTTGGTCAGAGTCGGCCTGGAAGTAATGGTAATAATGGAGTACTACTCACTGTTCAGAGCTTCAGAACTGAAGCCACATTATTTGATGCAGTTTATTGTTAAACCCAGGTGATCCATTTGGTGGAGGTTTTACCCTTCTGCAGAAAGTACAGACTGAGTATTCTAAAACCTGCAGACAGCGTGGAAGTATTTAATTAATACAGGTTTTAGTTGCTTCTTGACTACTTGCAGCAAGTTCTCAACAATTTCCAAATGTGGTTTTTTGGGGGAAAGGAAATAGTCACAAGGTTTCGAATCTGGGGAGTTAGAGGGCATGTTGTACGACGAAAAAATATTTTTTGCCCCAAACATCGTTCACAGAGAGTGTACCTAGATAGCAATAGTAGTTCTTTCTTTGTGTTTTGTTTGTTGTTTGTTTCTTTCTTTCTTTTTATCTTTGTTTGTTTGTTTCAAGTTGGCAACGACTACTGGAAATCAGCTGATTCATTTTAAATCACCATCAATCGTTCTCATTTTCATAGTTCATCCCTCTCAGTTGTATGTATGTACAACCCTTCACTACCCATGGGCAGAATGTAACACAAGGTCAATTTTTTTAGTGAATTTTTCCTTCTCGTAGACGGGTTGCCGTATCAAGGTTAAAGTGCCAACTATTCTCAAACTTTACCTATAGCTAAGAGGGTAGAGAAGGAATGGATTCCTGCCTCTCCCAAGGGTATTATCCCAAAGGTTTTACTGCAAGCGTATTAAGGGAATGAACCCAAGGGTAACAGCACAAACAGTCTCAACTAAGATGTAAACTAGGCTATCTGAGATCATTTCCAATGACTATAACCGTCACACTACGAGCTCCTCATAATTGTAGACAAAAAGCTTGTCACTCATTTCACATGAATGTATGTTTAATATGAGATCAAAAATCAAAATTGAAATATGCGTCTATTTCGACCACGAGGCTAGCGACTTTCACGAGTTTCCTATACTTGAATAGTTTAGACGCTTGCAGCGCCATGGTTATTGTCGGAGAAAATTGATTCAGTGAGCCGGGTTCAAATTGTGCACGTGGCTGTCAACATTTCACTTTGCGTTGATAGCCGTTCTCACTTCAGTAACAATGGCATCTTTTTCGAACTGCTGTAAGAGTAAAGAAAATATTCTTCAAATTACTATCTGCCGCCACATCGACATCTGCTAGAATTATAAACCGTAACTCAATTTAAGATTCGCTTTGTTCGTTTCTTTACGGTCCGCCATTTTGGAAAAAACGTTTGTTCGTTTGTTGAAATTTGAATGTTTTAGTATTGTAAACATGTCATTATTTATCCTTTTATTTGTTGATTTATTTTTATACGATGAAACTGAAATACGTTTACAGAAATAAAAATAAAAATGCTCGAAGGAACTTTATTGTGCATTTTGTACTTTGGAAAGAAATTCGAACACACACACACACACACACACACACACACACACACACACACACATATATATATATATATATAATTTAATTTTTTTATTATCCTTCTTCCATCCTGCATTAAAATTTATTTTAAACAGTTTCATTTAGCCCGATTTTCCTTCAGTATTGTAAGAAGACTTGTCTTCTTCCTGAATGAAAGAAAAATTCCATCAATGGCGCTATTCTTCTTTCCTTGTACAGCATTCAACTTATTTGAGTTAGTGTGATTTCTTTGTTTAATGGCATATCAACATTCATGGGTTATTCAATGCCAAATCCATCCTGGTAAAAGAACAGGAGTGATACTATTCAACACATAGCTGAGAGGAAAAATGGGTTCATGCCTTTCTCAACAATATTATTCTGACAATAAACATAATAGCACACCTCGAGCTCGAATACTTCGGAGATGGGTGTCGTAGTCCAGCACGTTAACCATTACGCTAGGTTCTGGGATTGTTTCATTTGTAATTTTGATATCATATTTTATAATAGTAGAAACGGTTTGTTTTATCTCACCTTTCCTACTTCCGCTTCTACACTGTGTGGTCTTTTCTTTTTTAACATTGTGCAAGAAATATGAAGTATTTCTAATTCTTTTCTTTGTCAATTTTACCAGATGACTTTATCTTGAATGCACAAAACTTAATCATGGAACTAACATAAATAGGTGAGACATCAGTCTCTTTCTGTCTCTGTCTCTGTCTCTCTCTCTCACACACACACATACACAAACGTACGCATAAACACATACATAAACAGAAACACATACATACCCACACACACACACATACACACTGAAATACACATAAACACACACACACACACATACACATAAATGCGCACAAGCATATACACAAACATACACACGAAAATACAATCACACACACACACACACACACACACACACACACACACACACACACACACACACACACACACACACACAATAAGCATTCACATACACTCAAACAGACACACACTCACACAAATACCCCCACATGGAAACACAAACACACAAACACACATACAAGCACACACATAAACATGATGCACATAAACACACACATAAACCCAAATACACATACACAAGCACAGACACAAACACACACACAAATACACAAACACATACACAGAAGCAAAAACACTCACACAGAAACACAAACACAAACATACACATAAACATACACCCAGATACACACACATAAACACACACAAACACATACACATATACACGCACACATGCGCACGTATACACACACAAACATTCTCAAACACACACACACACACACACACACACACATATATATATATATATATATATATATTAGTATACCGCTGTCATAGAGTTAACGGCACCTGCTTTCTCATCTATGCGATTATCTAAAAGATGAATGTCAACATTGATGGAATTTTATTCTAAAATTCAGCAAGAAGACAGATCTTCTTACAATACTGGTTCGATGTTTGCATGGATGAGAAACTGACAGTCACCAAGCGCCCTTGATTCTCTGACTACGCAATCCTTATTTAGGTAGATACATATGCTCTATCACTGACACAGAGCATTCTTTTTTTTATAAATGTAGAAAACTATGTTAACATAATTCTAGAAATTAGAGGACAAGTAGAGACCATCCAGACAACAGCGTTATCAAGAAGAACTCTCAAAGGAGTTGTATACGGATCTCCAAATCTCGGTCAGACGACCAGACCTTATAATAATCAATAAAAAAGAGTGAACTTGCAGGATTGTAGACTTTGTTATTCTAGCGGACCACAGAGTATAATTGAAAGAAAACGAAAAGAGGGATAAGTACCTGGATCTTGCTAGGGAATTGAAAAATATTGTGGAACATGAAAGTGATGACTATACCACTTGTAATTGGTGCTCTTGGTACAGTCATCAAAGGATAGGTACAAGGGCTGGAAGACTTGGAAATAACGGGTAGAAACTGTCCAAACTACAGCATTGTTGAGATCGTCCAGAACACTGAGAAGGGTCCAGGAGACTTGGGGAAACTTGCTGTCTCTCAAACTCGAGTGAAAGACCATCAGCTAATGTTGATGTGAAAAACTCTCAAGGAGTAAAATAATAATAATAATAATAATAATTGGTGAAAAGGAAACTTACAAATACTTGGGAATATTGGAAGCGGACATCATCAAACAAGTGGAAAAGAAAGAAAAAAAACATACCTTTGGAGAACAAGAAAACTTCTCGAAATCAAAGTATATAGTAGAAATCTCATCAAAGGAATGAACACCTGGGCTGCCTCCTTCGTAAGATAGTCGGTACCATTCTTAAAATGGATGAGATCTTTAATTGAATTGTTCGTGATACGTTGCAATACTTGGAACCATTTGACTTTATTGAGTCATGCTAAGCTGATTTGTTTGAAATAGAACTGTTTGATCATTTAACTGTGTGTAAGCAAATAACTGATGTTTAATTGAATAGTGCTAAATAGCAAAACTTATAAAACATTTAACAGTGTGCAAAATAATGATTAATAGCAAATAGAATCATTCGTATTTGATAGAAATACGTAAAACCATTTAACTGTATGCAAAAAAAAAAAAAAAAAAAGAAAAAAAAAAGAGCTCAGGCTCGTTTAAAAATGTTATCAACAAAATTTGTTCAGAAATCATATATTCAATATATATGTATAAAATGATTTGGCATTAAATAACCTACAATGGTTGATATGCCATAAAACCAAACCAAAGTAAACCAGGCGAAGAGAGCCGAATGTATTTGCAATTTTTCCTGTAGGTGAATAGAGAAGACAGCTTGTCATTTTTTCTCACATTCTTTTTGTTCGATTGAAAAAAAAAATGCGTTTATCATAAACTTAAGATTTTCTTGAATCCGGTCAACAACCCAATCTATAATACCATACTGCCGCTGGACTTTATAAATGAAAACATACCTTGAATTATGTTTCTATTTGTTATAACAAATAGAAACAATTCAAGGTATGTTTTCATCTGTAAAATAATTCTACAAGTGCTTTGTATGTTCATTCACACTCTTCCACATACCCTCCCTGCAGCCAAGTGGGATATCCTTACACTTTTCAATCAATTGGAATATTCTCTTAAATTGAAGTTGCTTCTTCAGATTAAACGCTGTGTCAAACTTCGATATGATTTCTCCGTTTTAACTTTATCTGTACTCACTAAATAGCATAGTTAATCAACTGTAGTCGAAGGCGACCCAAATGCTCCATTTTCAATAGCTACTACACCGAGGAGTAGAGGAGGGCGCTACTACTTTCCTTGGATTGCTTATCTTACACTTGATCCCTACCTTATAATGCTGTGTATTAAGCCAGGAGGCAACGTGTAAAACTTTTTGAGTTTTTGGTATGACACGACCTGGAACTGAACCTCGGTCTCCCAGGACATTTACAAACACTGTAACCATTATGCTAATGAGCTAGTTAAGTAACATAGTAAAGATAAATTTAAACTTTATATTGATGCTGTAGTTTCGGTGGGACGGTGTCCTCGTGGTGTAATGGTTAAAGCGATGGACTGTGGAATCGTAGTTAGCGCGTTCGAACTCCAGTCGCGCTCTTACGTTCACTTTCGCGCAAATACCCTTGGGAAAGGTATGAACCCCCTTATCCTCCCAGCTATGGGTTAAATAGTACCACAATTGTTCTTCTAGGGGAATGGCTTTAGCATTAAATAACCTACAAAGGTTGATATGCCATTAAACAAAGAAACCTAACCTGTAGTTTCGGTAGAATTAAATATTAACAAATGATATATGTATTAAGTATTATACAGATTTTTATTGTATATTTTTGTATTATTTGTTACAAAGGCAACAAGCGAATTTAAATGTAATAAAATTGCAAATCATCCTTTTTTTCTTAAATTGCTCCTCTTGATTTTTTTTGTTCTGTGAAATTTCCACGAGTCCTTTAAGTCTATAATCATCTTAAGGAAGTTTATGGAACATTTTGTATTAAATAGACGTCTATAATACCACACCACATAGATGCTTGCACCACCTCGTTGATTGGTTGGTTTTCTTTGTTTAATGGCATATCAACCTTTGTAGGTTATTTAATGCCAAAGTCATTCTCCTTGAAGAATAGTAGTGGTACTATCTCAGGACACACACACACGCACACACACGTACACACACACACACTCTCTCTCCCTTTCCCTCTCTCCCTCTCTCTCTCTCTCAATATATATATATATATATATATATATACGTGTGTATATATATATGGTGGCGCAAAAATCTCATTTTTTAAAATTTGTTATCTGTTCTATGTCTTAAACATTCCACAGTGAGTTAAAAAAAAAGAGAAAATATAAATACAATTTACAAATTATCTATAATTTTTATTCAAAAGTTGTTTATTTTTAAAATGTTGACTTTTGCATTACTTTGTATATATATATATATATATATGTATGTGTGCGTGTGCGTGTGTATGTGTGTGTGTGTGGTGTGTGTGTATCTTTGGTCTGTCAGTGCATCTGCAATCTTTTCCTTTCCTTTTTCTGTAATAAAAGAGATCCGGTAAAAATATGACAGTCGTAGAAAATTGTTTAACAATAACATTGTCATTAAATCAACATTTCACCAATTGTACTCATTGTTTTCGGCGAGTGCCGTCACCTAGGAATGTTAGGGAAAACATTTGAAAAATAATTCGTCTTTACGCATTATGGCATAATTCAACGATTGACAACCATAAATGCTCGATAAAATTCCGGGTAAAAAAAAACATCCAAAAACAAGATGCCTTACATTACAATAAATTCTTTTCAATATTGATTATTTTCTGGAAGATAAATTACTGAAATATAAATTATATGTATAAGGTAAATAGATAGATAAATTCGAAATGGAAAATATTAGTTTATATATTTTGTATGACACAAAACATTCGTTTTTCATATTTCAATCTTGTTTCCATAAAGACTTTGAAATTTTGATTGTTAGCCTTCAGGTACGTTATTGACAAAGGTCTGAAAACGGAAGCGGAAACAACTGCTGAAAACTTTCCATCTTTGCAGGAACTGTATTGTTCAGCCTTCGAATTTGAGATCCAGACGCATCACTCTCTGCGTTTCGTACAAATATAAATTAGCGCAAAGTGCGAATTGCAATTATCCACCAATTAAATTTGTAGAATCTTAGGACAGAATGATGTTTTTTTAAACAAATAAAAATATTATGAGAAAAGAATAAAGTGGACAAGCGGAATAATAAAAGGACGAAGAAGAAAAAGAAGGAGAAAAAAAAAATGAAAAACGAAAAAGAAAAGGAAAAGAAAGAGAAAGGAGAAATTATAAGTGAAGAATGAAAGGAAAAAGGGGATAAAAGGAAAAAGAAAAAGATTAAATGAAGAAGAAAAATAAGGGACGAAGAAGAAGTCGAAGTAAAAGAAGATAGATGGATTTTAATAAAATCGGTTTAAAAGGATCAGAAAAAGAAATAAGGTGAGCGTATACAAAACAAGAAGAAAAAAAAAAAGAACAGGAAAAGACAAAAAGAAAATATGTGTAACGAAATCTGATAAAAATGAAGAAATGGTGTGAAGAAGAAGAAGAAGAAGAAGAAGAAGAAGAAGAAGATGAAGAAGAAGAAGAAAAAGAAGAAGAAGAAGGAGAAAAAGAAGAAGAGGAAAAAGAAGAAGATATCTCACTAGCTAAATAAAAGTTAAAGCTAATAAGAAGATCAAATAGACGAGAGAGTGGACAATAAAGAAGTGAATGAAAATACCGAAGAAGAGGAAGAGAGGATGAATAAGAAAATGTGAAGAATTAAATAAAGATTGAGAGAACAAAAGAAAAATAGAAGAATATGTTCCTACAACCCAAACAAAATTACCGTAATGGGAAGCAGGCATTTTCCAAGCGTAAGGACATTAGTAAAACCATCAAGAACAGATTGTTGCGAAAGACACGAAAATGCATACCTTAAAGGCTTCCATTAACACATCTACAATTTGCAGGTGTAGCAGAAGGAAATTCAAATTTATTCCTTTCTCAGAAAATTCAGTCTATAAGCGTTTCACAATTAAACAGTTACTTTCACGTTCACTTTCACTTTTGGTTTCTTTAATAGAAGTGCATACACTTGTGCATGTACATGTATGTATGTTTATACTTATGTAGCCATGTACGTATTGTACAATTAAACGTTTACTTTCACTTTCAGTTTCTTTCACGACAGGCATGTGAGTGCACACATATAGGTATGAGTGTGCGTACGTGTGTGTGTGTGTGTGTGTGTTTGTGTTCGGGTATATGTGTATGTGTGTGTTGGAGAGTAAATGTTCAGAGTTTTGCTTTTATAGTAAGTGCAATGAGTGGAAAATCATTCCTTCCTCAGGAAATTTGTTTATGACAGATTTAGATTATTATGAATACAAACATCTATCTATCTATCTATCTATCTATCTATCTATCTATCTCAGTAACTTCACATCTATCTATTCAAGGGTGAATCCCCGTAGCGTAGTAGCAAACGAGCTAGACTGTCATCGTAGTAAGCAAGTTCAAATTACAGTAGAGTTACTCCGTTTACTTTCGAACTTATATTTTTGAGATAGGTATGAATCTCCTTATCCCCCCAGGTAAGGGTTAAATAGTACCATTACTGTTCTTCTATAAGGATGGCTTTGTTATTAAATTATTTAAGAAGATTGATTTGCCGGTAAATAGAAAAAAACCCGACCCAAACCAAACTGAGCCAAATTATCAATTCAAGTACTTTCCTATCTTTCTATTGTGACGAGGAAATATGATACCCTCATACATTCGCCGGGTTATGGGGAAAGGAGGTGTGACACGCTAGCTATCAGACGACGATAGTAGTAAGCAGAATTAGCAGTGGAAAGAGGGGCCATCTCTCGTCAACCCTCTCTATTAGTACCAGCTGACATGGGCGTGGGAGAACCCCACTCCCTATTAGCCATGTAGGCTTCAGCGGAGAAGCAGACCTGCGAGCATGATTGGTACTGAGGAATAAACGCCAAAAAGCCAACATGTGGTAAATTTTCAAACTACGGAAACTAGGCAGTTGCCGTTTATTCGTCGAAGGATGAAGATACATAAGCAGTTGCCTCTTGTTCGTTGAAAAACTAACAACATAATTTGGGATATGGAGGAAACCCAAATTCCAAAGTCAGGCTGCGCAGAGAAGAACACTGAGGGAAAAGAAAAAACTTCTCCTTTGGATGAATTCAAACTCCGAGGTATGGTAAGCCTCGTTAAACGAATACCCAAAGAAAAGACTTGTCCACGAGGAAAGCGACGATAATTAATCTTTGTCCTATCTGAAAAAAGACGTGTATCCTTCTACCAACGTGTTATGAAAACCCAATAACAAGAGGAAAAAGGGAAAAGAATAAACTCCACGGAATCCCTAGTAAGTGAACATACAATTTAAGTTTATTCAAATTTATCTTGCTGCATTCATGCTGACATGAATAAAAGGCAAATTATGGGAGGAAAGAATTGCTCTGATAATATAAAGGAGAAAGAAGAGGGAATATCCCCCAATGATAAACTTGAGATTTGGAACACGAGCTCTACCATTAAATCCCGAAGCCCGAAGCGGGACGTGTCTACCACTGTCGAACTATATTCTCCCCTTCCGCCATTAACAGATATTAAATGGGGACCTCGTCCGGGATACGAATATTTTAATGAGGCTCTTCCGAGATACAGAAATACTTTCTCGCCCTGACTTTTACCCTATTCGTTTTTTTCTTTTTTTCTTTCTTTTATCCAATAAAAGAATATTATTATCAATCTTGTTAACCCAAACACGGCAGTTCAGAGTCCTTTTTTTGGTGTGGAAATATTGTATTTGTCGAATACCTTGTATTTGAGAGGGAAAGCTAGCCAGTTAGCTGTGTTGACTTTTAATAATTCACCTATAACCCACCTGTTGGCTTTAGAATGTGGTTCAACTAGGTCGTTTGTGATATCTGTAACATTAGGTAGTGTCTGCAAACCATAGCCAACATCTTTAAATGGTGGGCTTGGCAGGAACGAACAACAACCTGCAAGCCCGCTGGTCACATGGTGGCGTAGCACTATCTATCTATCTATCTATCTATCTATCTATCTATCTATCTATCTATCTATCTTATTTTGGTCCTATCTATCTATATGAAATTTACATAGGTATAATTCCCAGTCAATGTCAGGGAGTGATGCTTTGTGTTCAAATCACACACGATATTGAAAAGTCCTATCTTACTTGAACTTTCTTGCAAGTAGCCCTGAGCCAAACACGCACATACGCACACACGCTCACAAACATGCCCACACACTAACACACAACCACTTTAACACACACACACACACACACACACACACACATATATATATATATATATATGTATAATTTGAACAAGTTTTACTTTAATGCCATTACTTTTTTTATCAAAATAAAATTTTGGAACATTCTTGTAAAAAAAGCAGTAAAGCCAATTAGTATGGTAATGTCAGTTACTTCAAGACATTTAGTCCCCAAATCAGTACACCGGATTGGAGGCTCAAATCTAAAGCCAAAATTGATTTCAG
>OY757937.1:55549391-55589391 GCA_963585895.1 Sepioteuthis lessoniana | reverse complement strand
ATTAAAATTAAATAGAATAATTGGTGTAAAATAGCAATTGTAATTGAATTAATATGACCAGAAAATCCGCCCAGCACTTACGTGCGACATACGGGATCACTGGACAGCTGGACTTTATTATATCTCATCAGCAGTGTATGCCGTGATCTCCCCCATTGGAGATTAAAAAAAAAGAAAATGTACATTTAAATAACAATACTTTAAACCATTTAACATTTTGGAAATAAATGAACCCTGGCTCGTTTAAAGATAATGTTACCCACAACAATTCATTTACGAATCATATATTTAATACGTATATGCATAAACATGATTCGGCATTAAATAATCTATAAGGATTGATATGACATGAAACACAAACAACTAAACATCTAACTAAGAGCAAAAAATGAGCTCTGGTTCATTTAAAAAAAACACCTACAAACTATTCACTTAAATATTATTTGATGTATGAACTGGATATGGCATCAAATAAATCAGAAGTTTTGATATGCCGTAAAACACCAACTAATTTACCAACTAACGACTTGGTCGTACTATTAACTCGTTCGTTTTTCTCCACCTCTATAGTGCAGGCTTCTTTCACCCTCTTTCTTTGTTTCACATGATTGGTTTACATCATAAATATCAGGTGACAGTTCTGATCCAAAATTGATTTCTCACAAATAAGAGATCTGAAATTATCAATATCTAAAAGAAACTCTATTGATATTTACAGAAATGAATATATGGGGCACGGTCAGGCCCAATATATATATATATATATATATATATATATATATATATGGGGGGGAACTGACAGTCACCAAACGCCAGTGCTTGTCTACGCTGTTCTAAGATCTATATATGCTCTATCACCAATATTGAACATTTCTATAGATATAAAAAAATACATTATATATATATATATATATATATATATATATATATATATATATATATATATATATATATATATTAATTCGTCATTCTTCAATTGGAGGACTCACTGTGGCGTAGGCTGGGCTGACGTATTGGACTGTTACATCGTCGTATGGAAATTGGACTAATACTCTTGTATGCGATATGAACCCTCTATTCTCCCAGGCCTACGTTAAATAGTTCCACTGTTTTCTTTAAAAGGATATATATATATATATATATATATATATGTGTGTGTGTGTGTATGTGGTTTATAAAACATTATTACGAAGTCGTATTAAACACTCATTCCAATAAGATCCTGGATGGATACCAGAAAATATTACCTTTTTATATTGAGAGGTTAAAGTTTGCATGGTCAAACACTCACAAATGCGCACGTATATATATATATATATATATATGGAGGGATGAGTGTGCTGTGTATATGTAAGTATTGTCATGTACACCATAAGTATGTCATTCAGGAAATTTATTGACGCAAAATTTGTCTATACTCAAACAAAACAAAAATAATTACGTATTGTCTTCATTTCTATCTAATTAGTCTTCTTTGTGGGGGAAAATATTACATTTCAAATTGCAAAATATTCTGACGTTGAAAATATGCAAAACTGATAAGCAAATTTTCTAAAGTATTTTTGTTTTTATCAATTTGATTAGGAAACATTTACCAAATAAAATTTACTCACCAGCCTTTTAAGTCACTAAAAATAAAAAAATAGAAAATAAAAAACGAAATGGTTTATCTCATTTCTTTTACAATCTTTCAACATTTACTTTTCAATTCAAAAAGATCACTACTATTCTCTTTTCTTCTTTTAATATCTATTTTCCTTTTTTTTCTTTTTACAAAAATCGAATATATAAGAAGGCAACATCATATTCTGTTTGCTCAAGACGTTTAAAGTTAATAGATTCCAATCCAAGAGATTTATGTATTTACCGACCTCTTCGACCGGGCAGGGTGGGACACAAGGTCAATTTTTTATGGAGTTTAACAGGTTTGGATTCAGAGTTTTCCTTCTCCTAGACTAGTTGCCTAACCAAGGCTGACGAACCCTGTCTGTGCTGTTGTATACTCATAGCTGGAGGGAGAATAAGAGGATTCATACCTTTCCCCAATGGTATAAGTACTTTGTGAAATGTAATCAGCCTCGTCCAGGATTTGAACTCGTGTCGCCGTGTCCATTTTCTACGACGATAACCATTACACCACGGACACCTCCTCCTTTGTAAGATATACCAGAGTGAGTCAACGGTTTTGCAATATTTTAGTAGTACGAGAAGCACAATTCGAGGGCACTGGATGTTTTTGGTGTGGCTGTAAATGTTACGAAGACTGGATTTTGAGGTGTCGAGTTCGCCTGATACTCTCCGAGTGTTACCCACTGGATTTTCCTCTATGGTTTTGAACACAGCCTCTGAATCCACTTTTCTAGGCCGACACGACCTTTCGTGATCGTTGAGCGAAATTTCGTTACCTATTCAGGTAGTGCCCTGAGATCAATTGCACTTTCACCTTTAGCACAATGAAGGTTTTTGTTGCTTCCAGAATTGTAAAGCGTAACTTCCCAAATAAGACTACTGTAACATACCCAAATGATATGGATATGCGAAATGTACATAATGTTCATAACTCATATAAAACATAGGAATCCCGAAACACGAAAAACACTTACGACTTCTTAGTTCAGGTACGAAACTTCTTATTACCTTTGAGTTAAAAGGCTTTTCGACATAAGGATAGAGATACCATCTTTTTATGCTGACTTTTCCATCTGCGCCAAACCACGTGCGCACCCGCCACAAGGCCACGGCGAGCTAGCGAAAGTCAACCGTCTTTTTTTGAGGCAAAACTCAACTAGCTGACTTTTCTCAAATCCCCCCAAATCCTCCGCGCACGCTTCCGGTGCATGATGTCATTTACATGTCCGAGTCAAATTTTTCTATCTGGGATTTTTATTGCGACATCTGTGAACGACACATCCTCCCCGCATGCGCGCCAAGTTTGCGCCTAACTAACCCATGCGCTAAGCGAAAGGTTCTCAGCCTAACTAAACCCAAAGGCAGGATATATAATACGAAATCCCTCGGCCATTATATTACACTACGTCAGACGTTCATCTGTGCTACTTACAAATCACATACGGAGTTAAGCATTGAACAAATTGTCAGCGCATCAACTAACATGATACGAAGTAAAGTTGGCGACCGTTATCAAGGGCGCCCCGAAGGTTCTCTTTTTAATAGCTACTACACCAAGATGTTGGGGGACGTTCCTCCTTTCCTTGGATTGCTCTACTTTACCCTTGATATGTACCTTATAATGCTGAGTGTTAAGCAAGGAAGTTTCAACTATCATTTTTTGAGTCTTTGGTATGACACGACCAGGGATTGAAAACCATTAATAACCACGTACTAAAATATTGCCAAACCTTTGATTCACTATAACATTTTTGATCAGAAATTACCAGAAATACATTTCCAAATTAGTCTCTCAAAAGTGAGTTTGATCTCTACGAGGGTACCTTTTTATTAAGACTTTTTGTTATACGAAACTGAGCTTTGTAAATAAAAACAGCATCTACAAAAAGAGAATCTTGGCTGTTTCACCTTACAAGCCTTTTGTTAGTGTCGTAACCTTAATGTAGGCGTCCCTCTTCTGTGAACTTAAAAGCCCGTAGAATATACTGGCTGTAACCCCTGCAGTAAGCGGAAGACCCAATCCTTCAAAAAAGGTGGTCGTGTGGATGAAAATAAACTGCACCTGATGATGAGGCTCCAGTTAAAGAGATCTGGGAAGTATAGAAGATTCATTCATTACAATTACTCCCAGATCTACTCTGACCGGAATGGTGGTTCCTGCTAGGGTCTCATCTATGGGTCCAATACATCTATTCGAAAAAATATTCGTATTTGATAGGACCATGTGAAAAGAAACGTCTTAGGAAATAACTACCGGAAGAATGTAAATATAAAAGTACAATGTACACGATTCCCTAACCTTGAGGCATAAAATAACCCTAGACGGGTTGATATACCGTTAAAATCAGTCAGTCTGCGAACTTATGCCAGAGTCATCTGTATGAATAGTAAGTAGTTAAAAACTGACAGTGTCCTATACAGCCTAGTCGGCTGGGGCTGTAGAATACATTGTATCTCTGCAGAGAGGTAAGACCCCCATCGCCGACGAGTATTCAGGATATGACATTAAACAATCAGATGAGAAGGCTCTAGCCTTAGAGCTTTGAAGAATACAGAGTACCTCTTCGTTGCCATTGCTCCCAGGTCCACTCAGGTCAGGAGTGGTAGCACCTGATATGGTCCTATCTATAGGTCAAATAGAACAAACAGTGTGAAAACAAATGACGGATGCTAAATTGTGACTCTTATGTAGCAACACTTAAAACCATTTAAAAAAGAGCTCAGGTTCATTTAAGAATGTTATCTATAAAATGTGTTTACAAATCATATATATGATTAATATAAATGTTTAAAAAGGATTGGCGTTAAATAACATACAATGGATGATATGCTATAAAACCCTGTCAACCTATACCGATTGGCTTTGGCTGGGGTTGTAAAATTCACCGACTGCATCTCTCCAGAAGGTTAAGACTCCCCCAACGAGTGTCCTGGAATGACACTAAACAATCTGATGGTTAGGTTCCAGTAATGTAGGAAATTGGAGGAATGCAGAGTACCCCTTTATTGCCATCGCACCTAGGTACACTCTGGGCCGGAGTGGTAGCACCTGATAGTGTCCTATCTATTGGTTAAATAGAATTAAACTATGTGCTTATGCTAAACTGAATTGTTTGAAACAGAACTGTTTCGACATTTAAACTGCATACTTATGCTCAACTGAATTGTTTAAAATATGACTGTTTATATGTATAAAATGAATTTAGCATTAAATAACCAACGGTGTTTGATATGCCATAAAACCAAACCCAACCAAACCAAACAAAACTTTGTACTTATGCTAAACTGAGTTGTTTAAAATAGAACTGTTTTGACATTTTGATGGAATGTTTGAAACTTTTATCCAAAATGACTTAATTCGGTATTAAATTACCCGGAAAGGGTTAATACGTTGTAAAACAGATCAACCAACTAAAAACCGATTGGCTTTACGGTCAAATCACACTGAACGCATCGGTTTTCGTTTTGTTCGATGCTACAAAATATTTAAAATATTGACACTATATATATATATATATATATATATTGGCCTTATGATCGCATAAACTACCAGTCACCGATTATTCTGTATTAATGATGTTTTAGCTGGTAGGTGAAATTGTTATTATTTTTTAGTGAGAGGGAACCATTTTGTAGCCAGAGTTTTTGTTGTTGGTAGCGAGGGAAAGTTTGTTTGTTAGCGAGGATAGTAACGTATGTGTGTTTACGTTGTGTTGTTTCCTCGCTGAGTGTTGTTAGGCCCTCGCTAAGTTTGTTAGAAATAAAAGGAGGATGATGAAGAAATAAGATGGCGAAGGTCGAAATGGGGTTTTGTGAATAAGGTTTTATTTGCAGCATGGAATACTGGGTTTGCTTTTGGTGCTGCAAGACTCGTGAAGGGTTGTGAGTATTGAGACGAAATTGAGTTATGAGAAGTTGAGATGGCAGCGAGTTTCGTTGGATGTGTGAGGGATTGTGTTTTTTGCATTTTGACGAAAGACATATTGCAGTTGTAGGAATTGAACTTTGGATGTCACCGTGAGTTTCGTGTCTGGTAAGTGGGGAGAGTAGGCGTTATCTCCATTAATGTGGACCAGAGGTGAAATGGGATCTAGTGTGTCGAGAGCGGGATTACGCTCAGATCGACATAGCCAATTTTGGGGTGACATAAAGTTGTGCCTGTGCGAGGCATGTTGAATGCATCTAATTTATATTCAACTGGGATTCCCCGCGAGGAATCCATAAATTAGATGGGTTTCCTCGTGTGTGTCAATGTTGCTGCTGCTGCTAGAGCCGCAGTAAGATATCTGCACTGGGCGGCATTGTCCAGCTAAAAAGCATCGCTATTGAAGAACGGCCAATGTGACGTCTGCACTGGTCGGCGTTCTCCAGCCAAAGAGACTGTGTTTGGCAGCTTACAAGATTTGCTAGCCGGAAATGAAGGTCTGGGGTGAATAGGATAAGTCATCCTGATTGGGTGAAATTAAGTGTCGAATTAAATTGCGCGCCAAACCAAAATACGAAATTTTTCCTTTCTCTACAATGTCTTAACCTATATCTACATATGCTATTATCGTAAATAAGCGCTCTTTATCAATAAGTATAGAAAAAAAACGTATGTGTGTGTGTGTGTTAATTCACTAAAACCCTCTGCACGAGCAGAATGTGACACAAGGTCAATTTAAGTGGAGTTCAACACGTTTGAATTAAGAGTTTTCCTTCTCCTAGACTAGTTGCCACACCAAGGTTAAAGGTTCCAAGTTGGAGAGAGAATAGTTGGATTCCTACCTTTACAAAAGGTATTAGTGTTATGTGAAATAAAAATAGCCTCGTCCAGGATTTTGAACTTGAATCACCGTGTTCATTTCGAACGATGACAGCTGCTATAGAACGTGCCTTATATATAATTTCGTGAGTTGTGAACATCATTTTTTAAATCATCTAAATCCCCGAAATAATGGAGATATACTATAAAAGTATAATTAGCATACTTCCCTCTTTCCTGAATGGAAGCGTCGGGTTCAGTGGATTCACGTCTCATCACTTATAGAACTAAATACTGCACAATATTTAAATATGCTAGTTAAATTGTTGAATTTCCACTTGTTTAGTTTTCAGACTTATTAATTTTAAAAATAATTTTTTTTTATTCTTGTTGAATTTTGCGAATAATTCCCTTTGGAAAGCCATGAATCCAACAATTTTCATGCCCAACTATGAACAAATAGTCGGTAAGACTGAACTCTTTAACACTGGTATAACATCCAGTCTAGGAGAAAGATAGCTTTAAATTCAAAACGATGGAGCCACTTTCACTTTAAAGTGCAAACCTGTAAATTTAGTCGATGAGTTCATATACTTTGGCACTAATATCTCATCTACTAAAAGCGATGTCAATATAATCATATCGAAGTCAGGACCTGCTATTGACTTGTTGTCGATCATATGGAGGTCTGATATCTCTGATAAAACAAAACGGGATTTTTGTTCATATAGGTACTACTGTATGGTTGCACCACCTGGTCTCTAAAGAACGCATGGAGAAAAAGTTAGATGAGAACTACGCAAGAATGCTACATGCTCTTTTGAACAAATCCTGAAAGCAACACCTTATAAAAGCAGCAGGTGTTTGGCCACTTACCTCTCATCTCACAAAACATCCAAGTAAAACGAACAAAACATGCGGGGCAGTGTAG
Source organism: Sepioteuthis lessoniana (assembly GCA_963585895.1). Lineage (NCBI taxonomy): Eukaryota > Metazoa > Mollusca > Cephalopoda > Myopsida > Loliginidae > Sepioteuthis > Sepioteuthis lessoniana. Next base: position 55,582,087 of record OY757937.1, on the reverse strand, counting down.
AAGAAGCAATAACGGACTCATAAACAACGTTTTTTATGGACTCCAACACATGGACACACTAGTATTGGCCGAACAGCAAAAACTTTCATCAGCTATGTGCAGACACCGGATGCAGTCTAGAGGACCTTCCAGGAGCAACGAAAGATAAGGATAAATGGATAGAGAGAGAGAGAGAGAGAGAAAGAGAGAGAGAGAGAGAGAGTATGTGTGTGAGTGAAAGAGAGAGAGAGAGAGAGAGAGTCAAGAGACTCCGTGATATCAGCATGATATGGATATCTGAAACTCTTCGTATCTCTCGCTCTATCAGACCTTAAGTAATTTGATGCGGATGACTCTGTTCATACGCTCAGGGGCTGGGTAAATACATATGTTTAGCGAATAAAATTTACATGCAAATTTAGTAAGTATATTGTGTCTACAAAAGAGATAAAGTCAACATTTGATTACATCTCTACCATCTGGGTCTCGTCGAGAAAACTAAAACAATATTCCATTCGCGACTAGTATTTGTTCTTAGTATTCAGAAAACCTTTCTTTACTCAGGAATTGGGTCAGATTTAGAAAAAAAAAAAGATAAATGAATAAAAAATTAAAGTTAATCAAGGTCTTCCGTAACACTGTTGTATAACATGTGGAAGGAATAAATGAAGGACTATGATGCATTTCTTTATAAAAATATGTCTCTCATTTTTATTTTGCAAAAGTGTCGAAACTGACTGTTAGCGTGTGGGAGAGAGACAGGAAGGAAGGAAGGACGCGGACAGACTGGCGGAGAACTACAATATTGACCTTTTCTTAACCCATGTTGTGATTTCATATTCAAGGCCTTACGTCCTTGCTTTCTTGATGAGAGGTTCTCAACCGGGTTTCACCAGGAGGCTACTTGGCCCCCGCCCCCTCTAGGCACTTGCTGGCTGCTTTCCGAATCTTTAGGCTGTCCGCCCGACTGACTAACTGTGACTGACTGTGAGTACCTGAGAATATATAATTAAATAATGCCAATGCATTCCTGTTGTCAATCCACGTGATCTGCTTCCGGCTGTCGACCCATGGCAGCTGTCCTCTTGTTTACATAGCTGGGATATCTTATTTTAGAAATCCCAGCTCTGTCAAAGATCAATATGCAACAGCCCTATGTGTTTTATTGTCAGTTTACATGGCAAAAATTGAGAAGAAATTTTGTGCGCTTGAATTAAGCAAAACGAATTCTGTTACTGTTCTGTTATGCACTTCAGGAAAAAAAAAAACGCCATCAATGAATCGAACTAGAAATTTGAAAAAACAGGATCTTTGTACAAAGGTAAATGTCCTGGGAGGCCAGCAGTATCTGGAAGACAGTTGGAGCGTGTTCGTATGAGTTACCAACGTAGTCAATACAAATAAAAATTGTTTGGATAATATCAGTACAATGTCACATGTCATAAATTCTGTGCAGAAATAATATAGCATTGTGAAGATGAAGATAGATTTATTTGTTGTATAGCCGTAATAAAAATATAAGCTGAGACATAATCAAGCATTATATACGAACTTCAATGAACGAACGAACACGCTTCTTTATAAAAATATATCTCTCACACTTTATTCTCGAAAGGGTGATGTTTCTTGTGTGTGAGAGGTTAGTGGAGACAAGGACAGACTGCTATATTGACCCCATGTTCTTCTTCGACCATAGCAGCACTTTTTTTCATCTTAGCTTGGTTGCTCAACCGTGGGTCACTGAGAGCCTAAAGCCCTCTGTTTGCCGCTGGCTCTCACTTCGGCATCTTTTCACCAATTGACTCCAACTGACTCGAACTGCCCCGAGCACCTGGTTATATTATTGTCTTACGTCCACTTGCTTCCGCTGTTCTTCTGCTTATTTACACAGGTGCACATTTACACACTTGATTAACGGCTCGGTCGAGGGTCGATATATAACATATTGAGTATCTAATGGTTGTGTTCTATGACATATCAACCACTGCCGAAACCAATATATATATATATATATATATATATATATATAAGTGTGTGTGTGTGTGTGTGTGTGTGTGTATAATTCATAAGCAAATAGTTTGTAGGTAACATTATTTTTAAACGAGTCAGAGCGCATTTGTTTGCCCACAGTTAAATGGTTTCGAGTACTGATATTTATTGTTTGCACACGGTTAAATAGTTCCAGGTAATGCTATTTATTGTTTACGCACAGTGAAACAGTTTTAAGTATTGCTATTAAACATTTGTAATTCTAGCCAGCATTATTTATTCGTTTGCACTCAGTTAAATGGTTTCAAGCATTGCTATCAAATACAGATAATTCAATTTGATATCAATGATTTTTTTTTGTACAGAGTTAAATGGGTTTAAGTATTATAATCATCATGTTGCGCTACCAGCACGGATCTCCCTAACTCTCTCTTGCCACCCCTCCCTATCGTCCATTGCTTCCGGCAGGTCTTCAGGGTTACATCCCGTATCAGCACAGAGCTGCTGTATGTAGGTCCTATCTGGTTGTTCTGCCTTTACTCGTCCATGTGAAGGGGTCCACAGGAGTACATCACTTATGAGCTCGTCCCTATTTCTCCAGCAGTGTCCTGCATGTCTGGTTCGTCTAACTTTGATAGTTTTTGTGATGTGTGGTAGGTGGCTGTACAGCTGCTGCTTTGTGGGGTGCTGCCTCCATGACTTGTTCAATATTGCTAGCAAGAAAAGGATTAAATATTTCTATTTGACTCGACTTACATAGTAAATAGTAGTCGAAACGATCTCTGACTTTTTGACATGCATGTATCATAATTATATTTTATTTGCAAATATCAACTTTGAAATCGTGATCACGTCATTGAAACTTAGGCTCTTATAGGTTTCTCCTACTCCTAATATTAGGGATTTTTCTCCCACTCCGTTGAAGGAAAAATAAAAATAAAAATAAGAGAAATATAAGAGAATTTTGAGTTTTCCTTCAATAATAATTGCCCTTACGAACAGAGATCCAGTGGGTTAACAGGTCGTCTCGTATAAGCTAATAACAATACGTACTCGTAATCGAAGAGTACGCTGATACTCATGCATGTCTATGTCCTGTCGTAATATCTTTTTTCGGTCATTAACGCTTAGTGAAGAGAAAAAAAATCAGATTTATTTAATAGGTTTATAGTCGTCATAAAATCATCTATTAATCCAGCAATCAATTTGAGCCGCGAAATACCGTCACTGCACTAATGCAATCAACGAATTGTTATTTTCTCACACGTAGATCTGCCGAGAAAAATGCCTACTTTTGCAAAATACAAAAAAAAAAAAAAAAAAAAAAAAAGATTACAACGAAAAAATAAATAAATACAAAGAGCAAATACCATTCACCTGGTTCCGATAACTTAATTATCTACCAACATTTGTCTTGTCTGGCATACAGGTTACTTTCAGGTATCAAATGTTATTAAATTGTCACCCATCTAAGTACTGAGCAAGTTCATCACTGTTTTAGCACCTGCGTTCTTATTTACTAAGCATCCTTTTCTGGCATACTGGTTGCATTCACAATCTGTTGTTATTAAAAGGTCACCCATCTAAGTACTGTGCAAATTCATCGATGCTTAACGTCTTTGTACTTGTTTGCCAAACTTTGCTTTTTCTGGCATACAAATTACCTTCAATATATACTGTTATTTAGAGGGCACCCATCTAAGTACTGAGTAGATTCATCATTGCTTAACTTTGCTGATCTTGCAGGAATTAGTGCTTCCAATATGACTTTCAATTTACTACGCTTTTTATTCATCTAGCATGCATTCATCTAGCATGCATGTGTGTGTGTGTGTGTGTGTGCATGTATCTCTCTTTCTCTCTCTCCTCCTCTCTCTCTATATATATATACATATATATATATTGTTTAATCTTATATACTTTAAAAGTAGGTATCGGATAGAGATGTTATTATATTGTTTTTTTTTGTTTTTTAATGGTATATCAATCTGGGTAGATTATCGAATGCCAAATCCATTCATTGTAGAAGAACAGTAGTCGTTCTATTGAACCCATAGCTGAGGGTAAGGGATTTTATGCCTTTAGATATTAGGCCAAAAGTTAACGTAATAATGTGACTACCGTTCGAACTCGCTTACTGGGATGTCACAGTCTCACACGTTAGCCACCACACCATGGGAAATCCTATATATATATATATATATATATAGTCATCCACAGACACACTGTTTCGTTGTATCACAATTCCTCAGTGTGGCTAGACACGTAGGACGCTCGAAGCTGGGATCGAAACCCGCCCAACTTTACATTAGACTTACCGCTCAGCCAACAAGCGAACCACGTCAGCTCAGGAATTATCAGGGATTAAGTTGTAGCTTTCGTTTGTTTACCGGATACCAGAGTGCTGAATTCGTTCAAAGAGCTTTGCATTATGTAGCAGCCGTAAATTCCTTTGTTCGAGTGCTCAATCCCCGTTGGGAAGCGTATATATTGTTATCCACAGACAGACTGTTTCCTTATATCACAACTCCTCATATATATCATCATCATGTCGTGCCGCTAGCACAGATATCCCTGACCCTCTCTCGCCACATTTCCCTATCGTTCACCGCCTCTGGCAGGTCTTCAGGGCTACATCCTGTATCCTCACATAGCTGCTGTATGTATGTTCTTGCTGGTCGTCCTGCTTTAGCTCGGCCATATGTGGGGGTCCATAGGAGTACATAAGCTCGTATATATATCATGGGCTAATCTATGAGAGTCTGTTAAAGAGCATTGATTTGACGGTGCATTTGTTTAAATGCATAAATATATATGTGCGTGTACTAAGTAGAAAGGCATGACTCTTAAGACTCAGTACTCGAATTTCAACCCTTCCTACTTTGATTGCTTTACATAGACGTCACCTTGGTTATATATATATATATATATATATATATATATTTACTAATCTAATATCTACCAGCATTCACGAGGGAAAAAGAAAAAATTATAGGTCAAAAAGAAAGAAAAGGCCAACATCGTCCGACCCCTTGAAAAAAAATCAAGGGATACGCAGTCAGTTGGTCAAAAGAAAACTAAAAACCTTCCGCGAATCCTGCAATGCTACAATTACAAAAGTGCTCAACACAAGTGGAGCCAATTATAAAATTAACTTAAATCGTGAGTTGGAAATCTTCTACTAAAGTTTCACCTTATCGGATCATCAGGAAGTCTAACTCCAACTCTGGAGTTAGACTTCCTGATGATCCGATAAGGTGGAACTTTAGTAGAAGATTTCCAACTCACGATTTAAGTTAATTATATATATATATATATATATATATATATATATATATATATATATATTATTGAAGTAAACAATTAAAAAACATTCAAGTTTGCTGTAGAATACACTGACCACATCTCTGCAGAGGGTTAAGACCCCTCCCCAACAAGTGACCTGGATATGACATTAAACAATCTCATGGTAAGGCTCCAGTAATGTTGGAGATTTGGGAAATGCGAAGTACCCCTTCATTGCCATTGCTCCCAGGTCCACTCTGGCCCGGAGTAGTAGCACCTGATAAGATCTTATCAATGGGTTAAATAAAACTGTTTGACATTTAAACTGAGTACGAACACATGGCTTATGTTAAACTGAATTGTTAGAAATAGAACTGTTTGATCATTTAAATGTGTATCAAATAAGTTTAATTGAATTGTTAGAGATACATTGTTTTGTAATGCTCGGAACGATTTCTCGTCGCCACTTTTGTAATATTCTAAACGATTCCATGTCGCCACTTAAAAAATTTTCCGTGAGTGTGTGGGGAGTAGTTTTGGCCGACACTTTATAATTCCTTCACTTTCGTACAACCCTGAATACTTAGTATGGAATGCTAGCGCAATAAAAGTAAAGTTAGCGACCGTAGTCGAGGTTGACCTGAAGGTTCCTTTTTCAATAGCTACTACACCGAGAAGTAGGGAAGGGCGCTACTCGTTTTCTTGGATTGCTCCACTTTACCCTTGATACGTACCTTGTAATGCTGGGTGTTAAGCAAGAATATATCAAGTACCATTTTTTGAGTCTTTGGTATGACTCGACCTGGGATTGAACAGCAGTACTAATTCGCAATACTACATTTCACCGCACACTTCTCTTCAGACCTGTCTGATTTATATATTTTCTATTTCTATTCACGTGGTCCCAGTGCTACAGTCCATTTCAACAGCCGTGTTTGTTGGCTGGAGATCCGTGTTCAAACCACATGGATCGCTATCGATACGTTCTTCTACATAACACATAACAATACTAGGAAATATTTAACTGTGTGCAAAATAATGAGCTAGGACTCGTTTAAAAACCTTATCAACCAAAAATATTTACAAATCACACATATTCAGTATATATGGATAAAAAAAGATTTGGCATTAAATAACCCAGAATGGTTGATATGCCTTAAAACCAAACTAAACCAAACCAATGCAAATAAAAGCATATTTAGAAAGAATCAAAAGTTCTTAATAACAGCCGGCAGAATAATATAATCTCAAACAAACGAAGTTTATCAACCCTCATCTTTTAGCAGCCCCACTACTACGAGCTTCATGTAAATTTTTTGAGAGAGCAAAAAAGTTGAAATCTTCCGATGCAAGCTGCCCACCCCATCTATATATATATATATATATATATATATTATCAGCCACAGACAATGTTTCGTTGTATCACAACTCTTCAGTGTTGCTTGACCCGCAAGATGCTTCAAGCTGTGATCAAAACCCGGCTAACTTTACGCCAGCCGGACATTTTACCCCATGAGCCATCGTCATTCTCAGCGCAAGTGAAGGGATTTTGTACGTATATATTTCTAAATATACGTTATCGGCTACCTGGGGTGCTCAAGAGCAATTGCATTTCAGCGTGCGTGGCAACTGGAAAATTTCCCTATTAAAGTGCTTAGCCCACAGGGAGGATCATGCATACATACATACATACATACATACATACATACATACATATATTATCCTCCACAGATAGACTGTTTCGTTATACATGAGTGTGTTTGTAAGTGTGTGTGTGTGTGCGCGTGTGTGTTTGTTTGTACTTACCATCCCCTCACAATGAGCATGGTTTGATTTAAATCAACTTTAAAGCAAAGTTTAACCATATTTACCAACCCCTCCGCTCGGGCAGGATATGACACAAGGTCAATTTTTAAGCGGAATTTAACAGGTTTGAATTCAGAGTTTTTCTTCTCCTAGACTTGTTGCCTTACAAAGGCTGAAGAACACAGTCTGCCCTACTATTTACCCATAGCTGGAGCGATAAGGGGGTTAATAACTTTCCCAAGGATATTTGCCCGAAAGTGAACGTAATAGAACTCGCGTACTATGATTCCGCAGTCCATTGCTTTAACCATTACACCACGAGGACACCCCCGTAAAGCAAAGTTTAACAGTTTTGCATTTAGAGTTTTCCTTCACCGAAATCGGTTGCCATATTAAGGGTAAAGATCTCAGTCGGTTCTATTATTTACCCACGATGGGGGTTGAGTTAATACTTTTCCCAATGGTATTAGCATTATGTGAAATACAAACAGCTTTATCCAGGTTTTGAATTTGAGCTAATTTCTCTAACTTTACAGATGATTGCTATCTCCTGATACTCTCTTATCGTCTGGAATAACAATTTCATTTCAACCATGTCCTCTCACCTGTCTTTTCAAATCAGCCGCAGTCTTGTAAACCTTGAGGCAGAAATGACGCGATGGTCCATAATGTCACATAATTCGTTTTTCCCCCCGTCATGTAACCCTTTTCAAGCCAAAGATTTGCAGGTTTTCCTGTGAATTAGATATATCTACCTGCATATATTTCAACAGGATTTCTTCCAAGCTGTGGCTATGTTGGTACTACTGTATGGTTGTACCACCGGGACGCTAACGTAACGCACGGAAAGCTAGATGGGGACTGCACAAGAATGATACGTGCTGTTTTGATTAAAAGTCCTGGAAGCAGTACCATACAAAACAACAGCTATTCGGCCACTTACCTCGCATCTCACAAACCATCCAAGTAAGACGAAGAATACATGTACAACGCTGCTGGAGAAGTAAGGACGAATTAATAAGCAACGTTTTCTTTTGGATTCCAACAAATGTACGCACATGGTTTGGCCGACTCGGAAAGACTGACTTTCATCAGCTATGTGCAGAGACTGTATGTAGTTTAGGGGACCTGCCGGGAGCGATTGACGAAAGGAATAGGTAGTGTATGTATGTGTGTGTGTGTGTGTGTGTGTGAGAGAGAGAGAGAGAGAGAGAGAGAGAGTGAAATACACACACACACACACACACACACACACACACACACACACACACACACACACACACACACACACAGAGTAAGAGGACTCTGTGCAATCAGTACGACTTGAAGATGATGAACTGTTTGTATCTCTCGCCCTATCTGACCTCAAACAATTTTAATCACTTTAAATGGAAAAATTGATTGCTAGGTTTAATTGAGTAATATGCAAACACACATTTCAAGATCTCTGTTTGTCTGTCTGTCTGTCAGTTTCTGTGTCTGTCTCTGTGTCTGTTTGTCTGTGTGTGTGTGTCTCTCTCTATATATATATGTACACAAACACGTACATATATACATATGTATATACATGTATATGTATGTAAAATATGCAGAGAAAATGAGTAGGGAATGATTCAAATTGGGAATTTATCAGAGGATTCTCATAAATCTCCAGGAGTGCTCAATACAAGATTATTGATAAATAAATTTATAGATTTATGAATATCATACAGAGCTAATTCATATAATAGGAAGAAAACCTCAACAGACTGTCATTTGGCTATTATACATTTATTTCATCTGGCCAACCTTTTCATATCGGCATCGCATAATGGAGAGAAAGGGTTAAAAAAACAATCGTTAAAAAATTATATATATGTATATATATATAATGATTTTAGTATTTATATACATTTGTACCTATCAAGCAATATATTTCTCCATGAATATATGAAATAGCATAATCCTCAATATATTTATGCCAAATAATCCCCCGGAAGCTGTCAAGCCAGTTCGTTTTACACATTAACTATATATTTTTTTGTTCATTTTCGATCATTTGATCTTATGTTTACTTCTCATGATTGAAATATTATCGATCTGACATCAAATGTACTACTGACGAATTAATCAGTATCGATCTCAGTCAAAAATAAATGTATCGAAAGATGCATCTGGATAGTAAGTACAAACGCTGATCTTCATTTTAGCAACTAAGATGTGGATGAACCGATTTATATATATATATATATATATATATATATATATATATATATATATATATATATATATATATATAATTGAGTAAAAAGCTTTTTTTTTTCGTATTTCAAGCTTTGATTAATAGTTCAAACAAATGACATGCGAAAAGTGTTTATTCATCAAAATTTATCCGATCATATTATATTGTCTGTAGCTATTGCTGAGGCAGAAGCTCAATTTCACGCTTATAATGTTTGTCTGGTTTAGAGGCGCCCCCCCCCACACTATTAGTCAAAAGTATTTGGCTGCCCTCAAAAACTTTTATTTCTCATCCTAAAAGTGTTATTTTTAAGAAAACAAGTAAGGCATCACAATGGTTTTATTTATTGAACTAAATACAAGTCTTCCTGGGCCGCACTAAATACTAATTAAACAAAAAAAATGGCCACTATCACTGCTTCACAGATTCTCAGCATTCTTTCCACCAAAGACTGGCAGTAGACTAAAGATAGTTCTGCCCAGCTTTCCAGAAAGAGTTGCCAGAGATGACCTATACTTGTTGACATTGCTTTCAGTAGATGAGATATTGCTGTTTGGGTATGTGAACTTGTCTTCAAATTTTAGAGGCTTGCCATTTGAAGTGGAGATAGGTCCTTCGTTAAAATATTTTTTCTTAATAAAAATGCGGAGGTAGATAAGAAGATAAACATAATCTCTATTGGATTTTGTTTCTTTTTATCATAAAATGATTTTATAGTTTAGCTTTGAGGTTAAATAAAACTAAAACTTTTTACATCCAAATAAGATTTATTTGACGACTTTTTAATGACAATAAATCAATACAAACGTCAGAATAACAAGACAATCAACTAGAATTGTTAGAACAATAAAGACGAGAGAGAGAGAGAGAGAGAGAGAGAGAGAGAGAGAGAGAGAGAGAGAGAGTCGAGGAATGTAGTTGGAGAAATAAAAAAGAAGGATGGAGGAAGAGAACAGAGAAAGAGGAGAGCGGATAGATAGATTGATAGATAGAGATAGAGATAGATAGATAGATAGATAGAGAGAGAGAGAGAGAGAGAGGTGGAAAGAGGAGAAAGGAAGGCAAAGGACGAAGCTGGAGAAAGAAAAAGAGGAGAGGAAGGCGGAGAAGGACAGAGTAAGAAAGAGAGAGCGTAGTGATGTAGAAAGAAAGAGAGAAAGAAGAAACATATGTAAAGAGAAAGAAATTAGGAAAAAGAATGAGAAAGAAAAGAAGAAGGAAAAAGAAAAAGGAGGGAGTTGGACGAAGAGAGAAAAAGAAAAAGGAGGGAGTTGGACGAAGAGAGGAATCTGAAGTTGAGAGAGAGAGAGAGAGAGAGAGAGAGAGAGAGAGAGAAGGGGGAAATGGAAAGATGAGAAAAGAAAGCAGGGAAATGAAAAAATGAGGAATCAGGGCAGAAGCACGGAGAGAGCGAAGACGAGAGAAAGAAAGTGAGAAAGGAGAAGGAATCATAGAAATAATGTAAAAGGGACAGAAAAAGAGAAATAGAGAAAGAGAGAGAGGAAAGGGAGAAAGAAAACAACGTAACAAGGAGAGAGACAAAAAGAGATGCAGAGCAAGAGGCGATGAGGGAGAAGGATAGATAGAGTGAGTGAGAGAGAGAGTAAGAGTATATGTATGTGTGAATGATAAAGAAATTTAGAGAGAGAGAGAGAGAGAGAGAGAGAGGTGTTAAGAGAAAAAAAGAATCCAATAAACCTATGTTCCTTGGTATTATTTTTACTTGTCCATTTTTTGTTCATTCACTGACTCTTCATAAAATGTTTATTCTTTTGTCTTGTCGAGCGTTTTATGACTTCAGCCATATTTGTCAAAACCCTTTTTTCATATCTATGGCGCGAAAGTTTCGCAGAATTTGTATATACTTGCCAATGTTAGGTCAAGATATCACAAATACAGAAATATAGAAGTACACAGACCATAAAAATATGTTATGATTATATATATATATATATATATGGATAGAACGTTGATAGAACGAAACAGTCTGTCTGTGAATGACAATATATATGCTCCCCTACCCCTGTGGGGTTGAGCTCTCTAGCGAAGGAAGTAAATGGTTGCCACTAGCGTAAAGCAGGGCTCTTCAAATGAATTGAGCTCTCGGTAGCCGTTCAGCGGATATATGTAAACAAATGTAGGGAGACATAATGTGAGACATAAGCGTTTAAATTTCCTTCGCTTGTGCTGGTTTCCTCGTTGCTGAGTGGTAGAATCTTGGATTGGCGTTTCAGTCAACCAGGTTTCGATCCCAGCTTCGGGAATCTAGCCTGTCTATCCATACTGATGAGTTCTGATAGAACGAAACAGTCTATCTGTGGATGACACTATATATCTATGTGTGTGTGTGTGAGAAATAAATCAAATATCTTCTGAAGAATACACCGACTGCATCTCTGCGGAGGGGTAAGACTCTCCCAACGAGTGTCCTGGCACACACTTATACACGCATTCAATCACTCACTCACACACATTCAATCATACACATATAACCACAGTGCATGGAGGAACTCGGAGCTTAGTTGTTATCGTGCTGGACTGCAACATCTGAGTAAACGAGTTCGAACTCCAGTCGCGCTAATACGTTCAATTTCGTGCTAATATCCCCAGAAAAGGTATGAATCACATTATTTACTTCACCTTTAGGTTAAATAGTACCTCTACACTTCTTCTACAAAGATAACTTTGGCAGTAGATAACCCACGAAGGTTGATATGTCATTAAAACCAAAAAATTAAAACCTCCAAATTCCATTTGATAAATAGTTCTATATTAGTGGCGTTATTGTACCAAGACAGTATATGAAAACATATAACTGCATGTTGACAAGGTTGATTTCTGCATGAAATAACCCAACAAAAGCTGACATATTGTACAACCAGCCAATTTAAACTAACCAACCAAAACATGTGTCTGTGTGTTGAAGGAAAACGAACAAGACAATCTCGAGAAGGGCAAACTCATTAGCGACGCTCGTTTATGAACTTTTGCGTATGGACGCGTCTTTGTTGGGCGACTAGCAAAGACCACGCAGATATTGAATGCAGTCAAGAAGACCTGCTAAGAGCGATGGATGATTGGAACAGACGGAGAGAGAGAGAGAGAGAGAGAGAGAGAGAGAGAGAGAGAGAATTACTTTTTTTTTAGTTGTCTAAATTTCTGAGACGAAGCTTGTTGATTTTTATCATTAAGGGTTTTCGGACTATTGTCTTCATCTTTACTATTATTTCCTCAACGTTTCGGCCGATATGTCCTCCGGACTTCTTCAGGTGTTTGTCGAACTCGGGAACCTTCACAGAACTTCGAACTACGTCCTTTATTGAACCCACGGGGGTCGCCTGTTCTGATTCCGTTAACCATAACCGGGTGCAAGTGTTAAGTATTCCTGTATTGTTACTCGCTTGCAGTCAAGGATTGAACCTGCAACCTCCAGATGATTGTCTCCTTAGAAGCTTAGGGAACCAATTCCTATAACCGTTACGCCATGTGCCCTACTGGAGAGAGGATTACATTTTATCAGTACGACTTGAGGATAAATATATATATATAATCAAAATATTGATTTGCCTTGTCGGCTGGGGCTGTAGAATACACCGACTGTATCTCTGAAGAGGGGTGGGACTCCCCTAATGAGAGTCCCGGATATGATACAAAATCATCTGAAGATGAGGCTCCAGTCTTGGAGATTTGGGAAATGTGAAGTACCACTCCAATGCAATTGCTCCCAGGTCCACTCTGGCTTGGAATGGTAGCACCTGATAAGGTCCTATCAATACGTCAAATAGAACTATTTAAAATTTGATCTGTGTGCAAACAAATAATTTATACTCAATTAAATATTGAGAAATAGAACTGTCTGGTCACATAACCATGTGTAAACAAATGTACTGATGTTTAATCGAATTTTTAGTGATACAAAGCAACACTTGGAATTATTTAACTGTGTGCAAACAAATGAGTAAAGCTAAATAGAATTATTAAAATTAGATTAATAGCAATACTTGAAACTTTTTGGTTGGTTTCTTCGTTTAATGGTATATCAACCTTTGTGGGTTATTTAATGCCAAAGCCATTCTCCTAGAAGAATAGTAGTGGTACTATCTAACCCATAGCTGGGAGGATAAGGGGGTTTATACCTTTCCCAATGGGTATTTGCCCGAAAGTGAACGTAATAGCGCGACTGGAGTACGAACTCGCGTACTACGACTCCGCAGACCATCGCTTTAACCATTACACCACGAGGACACCCCCTTGAAACTTTTTAACTGAGTGCCTTAATTGAATTGTTTGAATTACATAACAGTAACTGAAAACATTTGACTATGTGCTAATGAATAAACAGTTTTCAATAGAATTATATAGTTTTAAATATCAATACTTGTAACCATTTCTATGCGTACAAACAAAGGATTAATATTGAATAGAATTATTAGTGTAAGATTGTAATAATTGAAACCATTTAACTGTATAGAAACAATTGCAATACTAGAGGGCAAAGAAATTAGTTCTAACTCATTTAATGAATTAAGTTACCTACAAACTATTCATTTGCAAATTATATATACACATCCATCTAAATGTGTGCAAACAAATGATTAATAGTCAATAGAATTGTGTTACATAGAAATGCTTGAAACCTTTTAACTATACGGAAAAAATGAGCTCAGGCTCGAATAAAACCTGATCAAAAAATGTCTTTACGTATTATATATGTTTAATATATATGTATAAAGAGGATTTGGCATTAAATAACTTACAATGGTTGATATCTCATAACCAACCACCCAACCAATCTTAGTATTGGTCAGCCATCAAAAATGATTATTTAAAACCTAAAAACCATTAAAATGACAACCATCAAAAGCGTCTATAACAACTGTCAGTTCACGACCCAAGTAGATCATCAGATACAAGTGATAAGAAGAAGGTTTTGAAAACTTAGAAGCACCTGTAATAATCGTGGTGTAATGGTTATAGTCGTACGAAATGGACACGGCGACACGAGTTCAAATCCTGGCCGAGACTGATTGCATTTCACATAGCACTAATACCCTTGGGAAAGGTATGAATCCAATTATTCTTCCTCCAGCTATGGGTAAATAGTAGGGCAGACTGGGTTCTTCAGCCTTGATGAGGCAACTAGTCTAGGAGAAGGAAAACTCTGAATTCAAACCTGTTAAACTTCGCTTAGAAATTGACCTTGTGTCATATCCTGCCCGAGCGGAGTGGTTGGTGAATATGGTAATTATCGTTCACTCCATTCTTTTCAGGAGTAGCTTGTAACAATCGCATCGGCTACAACAAAAGTGCAAATACTACTATGTTTATTTTCATTTCTTTATTTTAAGCTTTCATTCATATTTTCATACTCCTTAATCAGATCCGAATGTCTGTTGCCTGCGTTATGTGGCTTTCTACTAAATATTAATCACTATAACTAAAACAACACAAGTTTATATATATATATATATATATATATATATATATATATATATATATATATATATATATATATATATTCTCTCTTTGGACTTACAACAAAAAATTAAATATATATATATATATATATGTATATATATGTATAATTTTTTGTTGTAAGTCCAAAGAGAGAATAAAAATATTTTAAAATAGGTAGGTCCTCGAAGAGATTTGAATTTTTTGAATTTATCTATTTATTTATTTTGTTCTTGCATACGTGTAAGTTTCCAGCTTGTTGCTTTCGTCATAGAAGGTCTATGGCACAAGGCCTTGTTAATGGTTCACCAAGTGAAACTTGAACTCACTCGTGTTTGCAGTTTGAATGATTTTCAGCTGGTTATGTGTTTATATAGAGGTCATCCTCTTTTTTCTTTGAGTGTCTTTACCTTAGTCTGCTTTACCCCTCTTTGATATTTGATATGTTTTTGTCGTTTCGTGTGAACGTTGGAGAGGTTTTGGATTTCGCTAACAGTTATTTTTCCTTTGAAAGGAAATTTAGACAAATAGAAATATTTAAAAAAAAAAAAAAAGATACAGATGACTCCCTTGTAAAAAACAAGACCAAATTCTTTTTAATAATAATTATTTGAGTCTTATTAGTTTTAAAGTAAAATTCATCGTCAGAAACTTTTTTTTTATTTAAATGAACACGATCTTAAATGTTCAAATTTTTTTGGACGTTGTAAACATTATTATCACGTGGGTTGTTTGAACGCCATGTTGGGTGTTGTAACTATGGTGGTGTGTTTAAAAGATGAAGTTTAACTTTGAAATCAATAAGACTCAAATAATTATTATTTCGTATTGCAATAGCCATATAACGTAATAAAACATACTACTACTACTACTACTACTACTACTACTACTAATAATAATAATAATAATACTAATAATAATATCACTTAATCTCGGCCAGAAGACCAGACCTTATAATAATCAACCAAAAAAAAAAAAAAAAAAAAAGAAGAGAATTTGCAAAATTGTCGACTTTGTTGTCCCGGCTGACCACAGAATAAAACTGAAAGAGTGTGAGAAGAAGGATAAGTACGTCGACCTTGCTAGAGAATTGAAAAAAACTATGCAATATGAAAGTGACGATTGTACCAAGTGTGATTGGTGCTTTTGGTACAGTAACTAAAAATTATTAAAGGGCCAGGAGGATTTGGAAGTTGGCGGACGAGTGCAGACCATCTAAACGACAGCATTATTGAAGACGGCCAGAATACTGAGAAAAGTCCTGGAGATTTGAGGAGACTTGCTGTCACTCCAGTGAAAAACCATCAGCTAAAAATGATGTGAAAAACTCTCAAGGAGTAAATAATTATAATAATCGGTTAGAATACTGAGAAGAGTCCTGGAGATATTATAAGTTTTGCTGTCACTCAAACTCCATGGAGAAACCACCAGCTAACGCTGGTGTGAAAAACTCTCGAAGAGAACAAATAATATATATATATATATATATATATATATATATATATATATATATATATATATATATATATATCGCACACATCCGTGATTGAGTTAGCTAAAGGTTTTGGCTCATAAATCAGAATCTCTAGTCTAAGACGATATTCTTTTTTATACATAGTTAACGTCTTTTAGTTCTTACTAGACTTCTAGAGACAAATTTATAATAATAAATCGAAGAATGCATTGCAACTTTTGAATCTAAAACTAAAATTTAAAGAAGTACAGTGAATGCTGAACAAAGATATCAGACTTAACCAAAAAAAACAAAAAAACAAAAAACGAACAAAAACCAAAACAAAACAAAAACAAAAAAACAAACCCAAAAACCAAAACCAAAAAAGCAACAATAAACAAACAAACAAACAAAAAAAACAAAACAAAAAACCCTACCAAAACAAAAACAAAAACAAAAAATAAAACAAAAATAAAAACAAACCAATACTAACAAAACGAACCAAAAACAAGTCAGCTAGACACACACACACACACACACACACACACACACACACACACACACACACAGCACAGCAGAGCAAAGCAAAGGATAGATAAATAAATTATTAAGAAATCTGATAAATCAAAACAAAGAAAGCAGACGGGTTAAAAACATAACAAAATAGAACAAAAAACAAACAATAAAAGTTATTGCTTGCTTTTCGTTTAGTTATGTTATAATTTTTTTGTCCTCATTGTTTTTTTTTTTTTTTTTTTTTTTTTTTTTACTAAAATTTCTTTGCATCAGTCTTCAATTTGCTTTTTATTTTATATTACTTTTATTTTTTTATTTTATCTACATTTTGTTCCGTTTCTTTTCCGGATCCGATCTTGTTTTTGTGCAGACTATTTTTTTAAAACGCTTCCTCGTTCTGTTAGATTGATTGGATAATGTCGATCGTCTCGACAAGAGTTTGAAGTTGGTACTCGCTTCTCGGATATCACTTTATTTATGTCGACATAAATAGATACAATTTTATGCAGGTAAGTAATAAAAAAAAGAACAACAACAACAACAACAACGACAATAACAATCAAAAGCAAAAATGAATAATAAAAGAAAACAAATTTCAAAACCTTTTTTTTTTTTTTTTTGATTAATGGCATATCAACCTTCATGGGTCATTTAATACGAAAGCCATCCTTGAAGAAGAACAGTAATACAATTTATCGCATACCTGGGGGATAAGTTTTGGTTTCATTTCTTTGTTTAATGGCATATCAACCTTCGAGGGTTATTTAATACCAAAGTGTTCCCTATTGAAGAACAGTAGTGCTTGTGGGGTTTGTTGCCGGAAGTAAGAAAGTAGTGGTATATTTAACCCATAGCTGAATTGATAAGAGTGCGGGGTCACTACACCTTAGGGACGACACGTTTTAAATGTATCTGTATATAAATGCAGACCGATGAATAAAGACAAAAATAAATGAACGTGAAATACGTAGGGGGAAAAAAGGAAAAAAAAAAGAAGGAAAAAACAAAGGAAATAGAGAATGTAGAAAAAAGGAAGAAGAAAAACAAAGAATATGAACTATAAATAAAGTGGAAAGAAAGGAAGTAAAACAGTGAAAGAAAGAGAAAAACAAAATGGGCCGCAAAAGGGAGACAAAAGAAAACGGAAAGAAAAAAATAAAGAAAGAAGGTGGATAGTGAATACTGAAATAAATAAATAAAGAAACAAATATTATTGATAATTAAAGAAAGAAGAAAGAAAAGAAAAAGAAAAAAAAAAGAAGGAACGAACAATTCGAGATAGTTATGAAAAAAAGAACAAGTGAAAAAAAAAAGAAAGAAAAAACAAGAAATGAAGAAAAAGAAAAATGAATAAAGATAGAAAAAAGAGAGAGGATAAAGAAAGAATATGGACAATAAATTTAAAGAATGAAAGAAGGAAATAAATAAATAAATAAATAAATAAATAAATAAAAGAAGAAATAAAAAGCAGCATAATGGGGATAAAAAGAAAATGAATAATCATGGCAGAATGAAATTAAAAGGAAGAAAAATGGAAGAGTGAAGGAAAAAAAAAAAAAAAGAAAGCAAAAAAAAAATGAAGAAAAATAAGCGAGAATAGTAATAAGAAAGAAAAAAAGAAAGAAAGAAAAAAGACAAAGAAAAAAAGAAAGGGTCAAAGAAAAATTGTGGAAGAAACATAAAAAAGTTTGACAACGAAAGAAAGACCGAATGAAGGGTAGACTGCAAAAGAAATCTAAAGAAAGCAAGATAGTAAAAAAAAAAAAAAGACGGAAAAAGAAAGAAAATAAAGAATGAAAGAAAAAAGTGGATAGGTAACGAAAGAATAATTGAATGAAGAAAAACAAAGGTGGACGGCTAAAGAAAGAATGAGAAATAATAGGTGAATGAAAGAATGAAGTGAAGAGGATGGTGGACAGTGAAAGAAAGAAAGTAAAAAAGAAAGAAAAAAGCAAGAAAAAGAAAGAAAGAAAAAAGAAAGGGTGAAAGAAAAATTGTGGAAGAAACATAAAAAAGTTTGATAACGAAAGAAAGAATGAATGAAGTGTAGACTGCAAAAGAAATCTAAAGAAAGCAAGATGGTAGAAAAAAAGACGGAAAAAGAAAGAAAGAAAGAAAGAAAATAAAGAATGAAAGAAAATAGTGGATAGGTAAGGAAAGAATGAAAGAATAAATGAATGAAAAAAAAAAAAAAACAAAAGTGGACGACAAAAGAAAGAATGAGAAAAAATATGTGAATTAAAGAATGAAGTGAAGTGGATGGTGGACAGTGAAAGAAAGAAAGTAAAAAAAGAAAGAAAAAAGAAAGAAATATAAATAAAGATCGTTAAAGAAAGAGAAAAGAAAAATAGAAAGAACGAACAAAGCGAGGCAGTTATGAAAAAAGAAAAAAAATGAAAAAAATTATTGAGTGAGAGATAAAAAAATGAATAAAGAACAAATCCGGACACCTGTAGAAAAAATAACGACGTGCGATTCTTTTTCTAATCTTTTTCTTTTTTAATCTCTTTATCGATGTGATCTCAACATAAATAAATAAATAACAAAATAAAACAAAACAACCAATTACCTACGAATAAATATACAAAAGGAAACAAATTGGAATTGTACCCAGTCTGCTGGGACTGTAGAATACACCAACTACATCTCTGCAGAGAAGTAAGACGCCCCCAACAAGTGTCCAGGATATGACACTAAACAATCTGATGACAAGACTCCAATTCTCGAGTTTTAGGGAATGTGGAGCACCCCTTCATTACCATTGCTCTCAGGGTTCTATCTATGGGTCAAATAGAACAGTTTGACATTTAAACTGAGCGCAAATAAATGACTTATGCGGAATTGAATTTAAAAAATAATTTTTCTTTTCTTTTTATTTATTGCAGACTTTTTGTCCTCATCTTGGTAGTTTTTGTGTTGTTTCTTCTACACTATGTTTCGGCCAAATTTCACCTCTGGCCTTCTTCAGGTGATTAACCGCGACCTCTGGCGCAGCGGATAGAGGCGTTGAGTCTCTACGGTTCCAGGTGAGCATTGTCAGAACATAGCGGTTTCAATTCCTATCCAAGCCGGCCAGTGGTTTACTTGGTCAAAAACGTGGTGCGATAGACAACAACAATGGAAGGCATAATTATTGGGGATACGGTTGCAAGACTCAGCATTCCTATCCGAGGTCGCGGTTAACCACCTGAAGAGGTGAAATTTGGCCGAAACGTTGAGAAGAAACAACACAAAAACTACGAAGACGAGGACAAAAAGTGCGCAATAAATAAAAAAAAATCAATTCTCAGATTAAGAAGCCTCATCTCAAAATGATTCCAATTAAAAAATAAAACTCTTTGACCATTAACTGTGTATCAAAAACTGACTGATTGAATTTTTAATGATACATCGCAATACTTGGAACCATTTTACTCAGTGCAAACGAATAAGTAATACTGAATAGAATTGTTAGTGCTTAATAGTAATATTTGAAACTCTTGAACAGTGAGTCTAAATTGAATTATTGGTATTACATCGCAATACTTGGAACCATTTTACTGTGAAGAAATGATTGAATAATACTGAATAGAATAAAAGTTAGATAACAGTACTTGTAACCACTTCATAGTCAGCAAACAAATCATTAATATTAGATAGAATTATTAGTGTTAAATGGCAACAACTTTAACAGTTTAACTGTGTGCAAACAAATAATTAATAGTAAATAGAATTATTCGCGTTAGAAATTCTTGAAACCATTTTGCCAAAAAATGAACTCAGGCACGTTTAAAAACTTTTCACCAAAATGTGTTTACAAATAATAAATGATATTGCTTTAAATAACCTATTAAGATTGATATGCCATAAAACCTAACCCAACGGGCGAGAGAGAGAGAGAGAAACAGAGAGAGAGAGAGAGAGAGAGAGAGAGAGAATATCAACCAAAGAATAAAAAAATAAAAACAACAAAACAGAACATAAGCACCTCCACAAAAAAAAAAGAAAAAAAAAAGGTTGCTATACCAAAGTTAAAGAACCTTGTCTGCCCGACTATTTACCCGTTGCTGGAAAGAGAATAGTTGGATTCATACCTTTCCTGATGGTATTAGCACAATGTGAAATGCAATTAGCTTCGTTCCGGATATGAACTCAGCAGAATCCTCTTATCACAAATGAAAACCGTTACGCTACGAGCACCTCCAAAAAGACAGCACCATACTGCTTAGAAAATCAGCGTTCGAAAAACTGATGATTTATTATTTTTTTTTAGTTTTTTTATCTTATTTCGAGCACTTTTCCAATAAATTTATGATATAAATCGTAATTTCTTCCCTTCCCCTAGAAAATCCTATTCAAGTTGTCTCAATCAATATATCATTATATCCTTTTTAACTCGTTATATCTAAGTTAAAACCTCCAAACTTTCGCGCCCACAAATTTCTATTACAAATAATATCTTCGCATCACTTGTCTACCATTCAAACGCAATTTCTATAGAAGGCCATTTTAAACGCTTTCATATAGTAAGTAAGTAATTATTTAAAAAGAAAGTATTTGGTTTGTAAATAATTTCCATTGATGTATACTCATTTAAAAAAAAAAAATTGTGAGTACAACAACTTACACTGGACTTCTCTAGTCTCGTGAGATTCAACCGCAATTGATATCGAAAGACTTTTCAATGTGAAAACATGTCAATGCATTATTTGAACAATTAAGGCCGATATAAGGATGATCCCAGTTGTCTATATTCACTATTTATTCGCACATACATACATACATACATACACGTATAGTTTTAACAAGAAACTAACTTTTAAGTCGGAGGAAGGTCTAAGTAAGGCAGTAATATATGGCTGATGAAAAACTCTCAAAATTTTGATGTTTATGTATTTTTACTTGAGTATGAATAAGGCGCGCTTAGCGTAACGGTTAACGTCATCAAAAATAAAATCAGAGCCTCCAGTTTAAATCCTGGACGATGCTATTTTCTCTAAGCTTCCAATCTTCGTTCCTACGACAGTTACGGAAAGACTTTTAGACTTCATATAACATTTCGTAGCCGCCGTTAATGAGACGAAGGGAGCAGTTACACGTTATTTCTGTGCTATCCGACTTTTGACACTTCAGTTTATGATCAGAAGTATGTGGTTGATTTTTTTTTTAACCAATGAGCGTATAAGAAGATAACGTAACCCTTCCCCCTCAGTTTAAATCGTTGGATGTAGTAGTTGCTTGATTTATTTTAACGGTCTGTCAGCCCATATGGGGCTATTTTAAGCCACGAGGTTAGGAAATTGTGTTCATTATGTGATCACTTTTTGCTTTGTTATTTCTTAAGAAATTTTTGCACTGTTATATGGTATCAAGTATTCCTATCTAATATAAAAAGTTTCCTAGTACTCATACTGAAAAAACAACACAGTTTTGGGTAAGTCTTAAAAATGTCTGGATATAGATCGATATCCAGCTGTTGTTCAGATGAAGCTATCGATAGCCGCTGTTGTTCAGGCGGAGTGAGAAGCTAGGCATTATTAATGAGCTGTTTTTGGACG
This sequence comes from Sepioteuthis lessoniana, assembly GCA_963585895.1. Taxonomy (NCBI): domain Eukaryota; kingdom Metazoa; phylum Mollusca; class Cephalopoda; order Myopsida; family Loliginidae; genus Sepioteuthis; species Sepioteuthis lessoniana. The sequence continues at coordinate 55,559,847 of OY757937.1, read as the reverse complement.
AGTGTTGGCATCTTTTTAAAGCCAGAGTGTGCATAAGCACGTTTGTTTCCCCAGATAAGATCTTAAAGAACAAATAATGATGAAACAAAAAGTAATTTTGCTTACACAGGAAAAATATACTGAAAAGCTACGACGAAATATTGTTAATCGAACAAGCCTACAGAGGCTACACTTTATACATTATATATTTTTTATCCTTTACTTTCATCGTATAAAATATAACATTATTTTCTCTGGTATCAACGCTTCCATTTGCTGATCTATTTTTTACATCATGATAATGTAGCCATCTTTTTAGACGCTGCTATTCAGTGATAGCTTTGTGTATCTGCAAGCGAATTCTTGTCACCCCGGCTGCCCGCCAAACCATCCATCGAACTGCTATCTTAAATTCAATCGAGCGTCTCTGAGAAGAGATAAGGCGGTCATTTCAGAAAGGAGAGATTACCCATCAGACAATTTACGACGGCAGCGAGAAGCGACTCAACTAATATTGACTAATATAGGCAGCAAGATGATTTTATTTGAATAATGTAGACGCTTCCTCATTCAATGACAAAAAGAAAAAAAAAAGTATAAACAAAGAAAAGAAGACATGTTGTATGCATCTAGTAAGCGTGGCTTAATTTGAGATTAGACCAGAAATATAGAACACCCAGTGAGAATCGAACTCATTGCCAGGGTGAGTCAAAGGTTTTGCTATATTTTAGTAACACAAGGCACAATTCAGGGGCTCCGGATGCTTTTGCTGAGTTCATAGTCGTTGGACTTTGAGATGCCGAGCTCGCCCGATACTCTCTGTCTGCCACTCACCGGATTTGCCTCAGTGGCTTAAAGCACAGCCTTTAGTCCAAGCTGATCTTGCTGGATTGTCGAGGTTCTTGCAACCCGTGCAAAATTCTTATACCTTCTCGTTACTGTGCTGTGATCTACTGCGCCTTCATGTTTCGAACCACAAATACTTTTGCTTGCGTCGGTGGCATTAAGGCCCACTTCTAACTCGTAAAGCATAAGTTCCCTAATTAGACTACGCTGCAAATTCATCTGTGCAGCTTTCAAACCAAAAACAGGGAAACAATGCACAACGTGTCAGCACAGCAGCTACCACAATACTACCAACCACAGCGGGTGCTTTTTACGGCTTGAACTGCTTCGGTCACGTGGTCTACGCGCAGCAAACTAGCTCGTACCCAAATATTGTAAAAGTTTTCACTCGCCCTAGTAACAAGTTCTTTAACCGTCACAGCCCACAAGGTTTCCTATTAAAATCAACTACATCATACGTCTCCGCCGCCCCCAAAAGCAAAAAAAAAACAAAACAAACAAAAACTGTTAATGACACTATTGATTTTGCTTAGTGAAAATGAAAAATAAATGCCGAATGAGAAGAGAAATGATTTTGAGGAGTTATTTCTAAAATCCCGTCGTAACTATGTGAAGTTCTGGTCGGCTTTGGTTTCTGTGTTTAATGGCATAGCAACCTTTGTGGGCTAATTAACGTCAAAACTATCCTTGTAGAAGAACAGCCGACATACTATTTAACCTATTACTTTTTTTTGGGGGGGGGAAGGAGGTTCATACTTATTCCAAAGTTTGGTTGCCCTGTCGACAGGGGCTGTAGAATACACTGACTGCACCTCTGCAGTAAGACCCCCCAACGAGTGTCCTGGATATGACACTAAATAATCTGATGGTGAGGTTCCAGCAATGCTGGAACTTTAGGGAATGCGGAGTACTCCTTTATTGCCATTGCTCCCTTGTCCACTCTGGCTCGGAGTGGTAGCACCTGATAGGGCCCTATCTAGGGTTAAATAGAACGAACAGCATACTTATGCTAAACTGAATTGTTTGATTAAACGGAATTGCTTGAAATAGAAATGTTTTTGACAATCAAACTGTACTTACATTTAAACTGCGTGCTTATGCTAAACTGATTTGGTTGAAATTGAACCGCTTTTGACATTGAAGCTGTACTTACACTAAACTGAATTGTTATATATAACTGCTTGAATAAACTGAATAGTTTGAAATAGAAACGTTTTTGACAATTAAACTGTGTACTCATGCCAAACGGAATTGTTTTAAATAGAACTGATTATTTACATAAAAATGGATTTGGCGTTTAATAACCTACAAAGGCTGATAAAACCCAACCAACCAAAGTTTGGCCTGTTTTGTTTGTTTAATGGCATATCAACATTCGCGCATTATTTAATGCCAAAGCCAACCTTGTAAAAGAACAGTGATACTATTTAACCCATTGGTAGGAGGGAATAAGCAGTTTCATTCCTTTCTCAAAGTTACTAGTCCGAAAGTGAACGTAATAGCGTAACTGGAGTTTGAACACGTTTACTTCGAAGCCGCAGTCCTACCCCTTAGCCATTAGGCCAGGAGAACTCGCCTCGTTATGTTCCAAAGTGTAAGTAGCTAAGAAAAAGAAAAAAAATTACATCTGTATCACAGTGCACAAATCTTGCAGGAAGTCGTTATTGACATCACTATCTCCAATTCTTATTTATTTATCTTGTTTTTTCAAAACACCCACAGAATTGTAGGTGTTCCTGACCCCATCATTTTTATGTATTTTAGTAGAAGACACTTCCTTTTGAATCACAGATTCCACTGTGTTAAAACTTAAGATTAATTTTACTGATATTTTGGTGAAATTAAAAATGGTAGATATCTATAAATCTTATTTATCACTTAAAATATTGGGACTATTAACTTCATCTTCATTGTTATACTTACAACATTTCGGGCAGTATATCCTTTGGCCTTCTTCAGGTGTTTCATGTCGAACTTGGGAGCCTACACAGAACCTCAAACTGAACCGCGGACGTTCTCGAAACCTATGTATGGCACTAGACCTTGCTGTCTAGTTCATGCCATAACCCGGCATACGTGCTCGGACCCACATTTGGCTTCGTGAAACTGCTTGCCTCATCAGGCTCACATTGCACCAAGTGAGCCGATGAGCAGCAGAGACCAGCAGGGTTCGAGTCTCGGCTCGTTCCCGACCTCCCCTCCTTTCATTCCCACTTTAATCAGCCTTCGGGCTTTTGACCTTGTGTCAAGTCCTGTCTGCAGCGAAAAATAAACAGAACCTCAAACTGAACCCATTATTTATTCCAAGAGTGTACATTCATCTAATTCCGTTAACCATGACTGGATACAAATGTTAAGCTATTGTAAATATCCCTTGTCATTCTTACTTATACCCACGTGGATTAAAGAAAGGGTTCAGATCGGGGTTCTGTGTAGGCTCCCAAGTTAGACATGAAATACCAGAAGAAGGCAGCAGAACATATCGGCCGAAACGTTGTAAATATAACAATGAAGATGAAGACAACAATTCGAATGTTCTGAGTGATTAAAATGATCAAGCTACATCTCAGTAATTTAGACAAATTTATAAATCTTAACCAAGTTTGCTACCAGGCCAGAAATATGAGGAACCCAGCGATAATCGAATGTACCATGATCTGCAAAATAGCTCGATAACCATTACAGCATACGATATGAAATCATCATCATCAATAACAACAACAACAAAAATCAATACCAAAGCGGAATTCCCCATACCGTTATGGCTAACGTGCTGGACTGTAACATTGTTGTAAGCGAGTTCGAATTCCAGTCGCGCTAATAAGTTCACTTTCGGGATTATTTAAAATTGACTCTTGTCCAAAAAAAAAAAGAAGCATAGAGCGATTGAGCTTGATTGATTTGTAAAGGCACGCCAATCCCTTTAGGTTTATTTTATGCAGAAAGGTAAGGTTTATATTTACATTTTTTGTGTTGTCTCTGAAGAATTTTCTTTTGAACACGTTCCTATCAAATACGAATAATTTTTAAACAAATCTATTTGACCCACGTATGAGACCCTAACTGGTACTACCTCTCCAGATCACAGGTGACCAAGGAGTGGTAACTTATAAAGGAATATTTGACACTCCTCGGTGCTCCAGAACTGAATCCTCGCCATCAGATGTAGTTTAGTATCATGGTTGGTTGTTTGGTTGTTTTATTTTACGGCGTATCAACCCTTTTCAGGTCATTTAACGCCAAATCAAGTCATTTTGATAAAAGTTTAAAACAATTCCATTTAGTATAAGTACAATTTCTTGTTTACACACAGTTAAATGTGAAAACACTTCTATTTCAAACAATTCAGTTTAGCGTAATTTCACAGTTTTGTTCTATTTGACTCATAGATAGGACCCTATCAGGTGCTACCACTCCGGACCAGAGCGGACCTTTGAACAATGGCAATGAAGAGCTACTCAGCATTCCCCAAAGCTCCAGCATTACTGGAACCTCATCATCAGATTGTTTCATACCAGGGCACTCGTTGTGGGAGTCTTAACCCTCTGCAGAAATGCAGTCAGTGTATTCTGCAGGTCCCCAGCCAACTAGGCCAAGTTTAGTGTCATACTTAGGACACTCGTTGAGGAAGTCTTAACCCTCTGCAGAAATGCAGTCAGTGTATTCTGCAGGTCCCCAGTCAACTGGGCCAAGTTTAGTGACATACTCAAGACACCTCATTTTGGAATGATTTATTCCACTATAGAGGATATAGCGAGCATATTCTAAACCCTACCGAGAGAGAGAGAGAGAGAGAGAGAGAGAGAGAGAATTTTATAGATAGAGAATGACGTACGATGAGTTTGATCTCAGTATCTTGACTTTCCTTTACATATACATAAACGGAAGACCTTTCAAAATCAGGTAAAAAAAGTTTCGGTTAAAAGCCCGTAAAAAGGAAAAATCCTTTATAGATAGCTATCTGTGGGTGAGAATTCAATATTGGCTTGGATCTAGGAGCCTACACCCAAGCAATACCTACTTAGTTTATTACTTGTGGCCTGAGGCGCCATAAAATAGGAAATCCGAAGGGAACCAAGTGATTTTTGCAACGACTACGCTTGTCTCGTCTCGTTGTACCCCCTCGCCCCCGGTATAAAATGAATTTATGTCAAATAAGGATTGTTAGCAAGTTGGATAAATACTACCTAAATAAATTGATATAGACACATTGAGATAGTCTGCCGGCCATCCAGATGAAAAATATTTACAGGTAGATGTTGGTAGGTAGATAGATATAAACACATTAAGAAAGATTGAGAGATGGGAAGACTTGAACGGGTCAAAATAGATGAATAGATTGATATGAACCCATTGAGATAGATTAATGAAACAAATATGAACTGGCTAAAATAGATAGGTAGATAGATAGATTTGAACAATTTTTAATCGAAAGATAGACAAAGCGACATGTATCAACAACTTGAGACAGAAAGACGGGTTGACTCATCTGAAAATGTTGAAATAGATATACAGCGTAATAATAATTATTCCCACCAATCTGCAATAAACGAATCCATGCCTCTTTACTGAGTATCATTGGCCACAAATATGTACTTTCAATTACAATTGAGCATAAAGCCCCGAGAGAGAGAGAGAGAGAGAGAGAGAGAGAGAGAGAGAGAGAGAGAGAGAGAGAGAGTCATATAAAAATAATGTGGGATACTAGCGCTTGAACACCGATCGCCAGTGAGCAAAAATGGCAAACCTCCATATAATATAAATAAAGGTACCATGCTGGTAGAGGGGGCTTCTTTGTGAACAGGACTTCAGCGAGAGAAAGACTTCACTTATAGCATGTCCGGTAAATTATGAGTTCAAAGCAATTCTGTCATGATTCTGGGCAAGACTGTAGTTTGTCTTATTTTCTGTTAATGTATTAATTTCGGTTGGAATAAAATTCTTATGCTTTTGTTTTATGCGCATGTAAGCGTTAAAAGAGAGAGAGAGAGAGAGAGAGAGAGAGAGAGAGAGAGAGAGAGAGAGGGAAATGAGTGTATGGGTAGAGTAGTGTTTCCATTTGGTTTGTATCCAAAGAGAGAACTCTTTGAGAGAGAACTTGATGAGATAGAAGGTATATGAATAGGTGGAGATAGATATGAACAGAATTAGATGAATAGAGAAATAAATAAGAATAAACTGACCAATCGTTGATAATATGCCGTAATAGATAGATAGATATATATGATTAGACTAAGATAGATAGATAGAAAGATAATGGAGTAATGGTTTTCGTTGTAGGAAATGGACGCGGCAACACGAGTTCAAATCCTGGACGAGGCTGATTGCATTTTCACATAGCACTAATACCATTGGGAAAGGTATGAATCCAATTATTCTCCCTCCAGCTATGAGTAAATAGTAGGACAGACTGGTTTCTTCAGCCTTGGTGAGGCAACTAGTTTAGGAGAAAGAAAACTCTGAATTCAAACCTGGTAAACTCCGCTTAAGAATTAACCTTGTGTCATATCCTGCCCGAGCGGAGGGGTAGGGTAAATATGGATAATCATAAATCCACAAGGTGAGGTCCAAAGACAGGCAAATCCGTACAGGTTGAAATATATATATATATATATATATATATATATATATATGTATATTGTCATCCACTGACAGACTGTTTCGTTCTATCAGAACTCTTCAGTGTGGCTAGACACGCAGGACGCTCGAGAGAGAGAGAGAGAGAGAGAGAGAGAGAGAGAGAGAGAGAGAGAGAGAGAGAGAGAGAGAGAGAGCTTAATTAGATAGATAAGATATGAATAGGTGGGGAGAGAGGTATGAACAGAGATAGATCGATAGATATGAATAGAAAAAGATAGATTGATAGATAAAAAATACGATAGATGGACAGATAAATAGATACATACGAAATAAGATAGAGAGATAGATAGGCGAATAAGTTGATAGATAAAAATCCCATTGAGATTGACAAGAAATATAAAGACGTTGAGATAGATAGATATAAACAAACTTTGATTGATGGTTCGTTAGACAGATAGGTAGGTTGTTAAAGTGTCTTACCGTGAGATCGTGATCAAAGCCAGTTCTCTGGAAAAATGTTTTTGATCATCAGTCGGCGCTTTAAATACTTGGCTTGTACCAGATAAACCTTAAGCTTTTTAAATACAATGGCATTCGAAACCGCACGAAAACAGACAGAAAAAAAAAACCGACAAAGAAAGAAAATATATTTTTATATGATAATTACTTGTAAGTAACAGGAAATCAACTTATATACTAACGATAACAGACAGTCCTATGGCAGCAAATGCTAAAATAGAAAGTATATATATATATATATATATATATGAGAAGATTGTGTAAAAAGCGGCGAGTTAAGAGGAAAGGGTTCGGTAATGAATTTCAGCGTTGTTGTTCGGAAATTTATCACGGTTAACTAAATTTGTAAGTCACTGATCGGTACAAATTGGCTGTAATTTATCTTTTACTTTCTTGGAGCGTTTTTTTGGTTCTTTAAAAAAACTTGATCTTCGGACAATTCCAAGTGAATTAGGAGTTAAAAAATACCCGTGTGAAACTTATTTGATGATTACGGAAGCCTTCGGTGTCCTTAACTCCTCTTCTACACGCGCAAAGGCACGGCTAATGTTGCTCCTAGCACATTCACTTTATCTCTCCCTCCCCCCTCTCTCTCTCGATCTTTCTCACAAACACAGACTAACACATGCACGCACACACACACACACAAACACAAGCGTACGAAAAGAAGGAGAAAAGCAGCCGTTTCATCGAGGTTTAGAATACACCCCACGTATTCTCGGCAGAGGAGGAAAACTAACCTAAAAGAGGTGCATTGCCTATGACATAAACCTACATCTGGTAGGGAGGCTCCAGTTTTGAACCACTCTGGCGACAGGGGATAGAAATACACCGTTAGTGCATAGGAATAAGACTCCCGCCAAAAAGCAATCAGTCTCCTGTCAGTACTTGCGTTCGTGCCAGCGCTTCTGCGTTCACAACTCGCGCCTTCTCAGAAACTGTCTCCAAAATTCAACTGTGTGGTTGATTGGCTGGTTGTTTTGTTTTACGGTATATCAACCCTTTTCGAGTCATTTAACGCCGAATTAAATTTCAAACAATTTAGTTTTGTATAAGTATAGTTTTTGTTTACAAACAGTTAAATCAGAAAAAAATTCAGTTAAATACCAAAATAGTTCTATTTCATACAGTTCAATTTAGCTTAAGTACGCAGTTTTAATATAAAAAATAGTTCTATTTCAAACAATTCAGTTTAGCTTAAGTACATAGTTTAGTTCTGTTTGACCCATAGAGTGGACCTGGGAGTGATGGCAATAAAAAGTTATTCCATTTTTTCCAGAGCTCGAGCATTACTAAAACCTCACTAGCAAATTGTTTAGTGTCCTATCTAGGATACTCGTGGATGAGGGAGTCTTACCCCTCTGCAGAGAAGCAGCCCCAGTCGACTGGGTAATCGAGTCTATGGTATTGTGTGCGAATGTTCGTAGAGTGCCGATGTGAGAAGAAAATATATGAGGTGGTTAGAAATAGACACGAGCATAATGTGACAGACAAAAGTAATAACATTAATAGATAGTTTTATAATGTTTCGTTCTAGGCGGAATCTTCGCCGACTCTTTATAATATTTTCACTCTCGTACAGCGCCGAGTACTTCTCTGCTTACGCAATACTTCACTGCAACAATGTTTCACTGCAGACTTCTGTTGAATGATTTATATATTTAATATTCCTAGTCACGTGACCTCCGGGAGCACAATTCTTTTTCAACGGTTGTGTTTGTTGCCTGGAGATCCGTGTTCGACCTCACGTGTCAGTATCGGTACATTCTTCGAACATCAGTAAGTTGGTGACCATAGTCGAAGGTGACCCAAATGCTTCCTTTTCAATAGCTACTAAACCGAGGGAAGGGCGCTACACTTTTCCTTGGATTGCTCCGTTTTGCCCTTGATCCATACCTTATAATGCTGAGTGTTAAGCAAGGAGGCATCAAGTACCAATTTTTGAGTCTTTGATATAACTCGACGTGGGAATGAACCCCAGACCATTGAGGAACACTCTAACCTCAAGGCCAATGGACCGGGTCTAACGTATCATATATATATATATATATATATATATATATATTTATGAGCCTACAGGGATAGATTGATAGATAGATATGAACCAGCTGAGATCGATTTATTTGTATGCAGAAAATTGATTTATCGGTAAAAATTTGATTGTAATTATAGCTGTAAATATTTTCATGCAGACTGACACGTGATCAATTTCGGCCAGGTCACTTTAGCGAGGGGGTATGATGTTGAAAAGACCCGAAACCGCCCAATGAACAAAGGAACATCACTGACGATGCATCCAACCGAATTTTAGAAATGTATTTTGTAGAATCAGTGTTTCGTTTTTAACTACAATTTTTATTCGTCTATAATAATTTGCTTGCTCACAGTTAAATGGTTTCAGGTATTCTATTCAATACTGATAATTCACACATAATCTGATGATAAGGTTCCTATTCTGGAGATCTGGTGGAATGTGGAGTGCTCCATTTATTTGATTTAGAGTGGTAGTGCTTGTTTATTTTAATGGCGTATCAACCTTCTTGGGTGATTTAATGCCAAATCCTTCCTTCTAGAAGAACAGTAGTGTTACTATTTAAACCTTAGCTGAGAGGATAAGGTGGTTCAGACCTTTCTCCAGGGTATTTGTCCGAAAGTGAATGTAATAGCGCTTACTACGATATTGCAATCCGACGCGTTAACCATTACACCACGTGGACACCTCCTGCTTGTTAGGGTTTCATATAGATGTCAAATAAATCTGTTCAAAAATGATTCGTATTCCTTAGAACAATGTACAAAAAACAACCACAGGGAAAATGTAGATATGAACATACAATGAACACGATTTCTTTGACTTAGACATAAAATATCCTTTCTGTATCATTTCACCCACGTACACATTGACCAGGAGTGGTAGTACCTGTTATGGTATCATTTATTGATAAATTTGACGACCTATTTGACCCATTTTCTTAGAAAATGGGTCAAATAGGTCGTCAAATAGGTCTGTTTGAGAAAATGGGTCAAAAAGGTCATTTCAAATAGGTTTGTCAGAGATAATGGGTTAAATAGGATGTGTCAAATAGGTTTGTCTGAGATAATGTGTCAAATAGGTCATGTCAAATAGGTCTGTCTCAGATAATGTCGAATAGATCATGTCAAATAGGTCAGTCAGAGATAACAGGTCAAATAGGTCATGTTGAATAGGTCAGTCAGAGATAATGGGTCAAATAGGTCATGTCAAATAGGTCTGTAAGAGATAATGGGTCAAATAGGTCATGTCGAATAGGTCTGTCAGGGATATTGGGTCAAATAGGTCATGTCAAATATGGCTGTCAGAGATAATGGGTCAAATTGGTCGTGTCAAATAGGCCTGTAAGAGATAATGGGTCAAAAAGGTCATTTCAAATAGGTCTGTAAGAGATAATGGGTCAAAAAGGTCATTTCAAATAGGTCTGTCAGAGATAATGGGTCAAAAAGGTCATTTCAAATAGGTCTGTCAGAGATAATGGGTCAAAAAGGTCATTTCAAA